>JANZLQ010000001.1:17698658-17742357 GCA_026212715.1 Elanus axillaris
TTTGTTTGGGGGGTGGGGGGGGAGCCTGGGGTGTTTTTTTTAAATGTACTTTTTCCACAAGACACAGCTTGTGTTCTTTTGTGTCTGCTCCAGGAAAGGAAAAAAACCAACCAAGTAGCTGAGCTTATTGCAGCTAATTAAATGAGTTAAAATGGTAAAATCCTTATCAAGCAAGTCTTCAGGAAGAAAACTCAAAGAACATTAAGTGGCTTACTTTCTCACTGGCAAATTGGGAATGAGAAGGGACAAGACATATAGCAACCCCTTCTCTCACATGAGAATCATTAGCATTTACAAAGTCTAAGCTTTGAAGGGAAGAAAAGCTTCCAGACATATTCTGCAAAGGAAACCTTTCAAACATCAACTGAGTGCAAATAAACGATGTGCCAAGTCTGCTACAGAGAGAAAGCCTGAATGCCAGAACATTTCCCTCCCCCTTTCTTGGAGGGCAGAAAGAGAAAGACAGATTGTTTATGCCTAGTCCTATACCAAAGTTCCCATAGTGTTCTTAACTCTTGATGTACAAGCTCTAGAAGTGTAATGCATCAGTAAGCAGGCAAGAAAACTGATCAGCTATGGGGACTTAACAGTCATACTATGAGATTTTGATTAATTCTAGAAAGCTCTCCACATCAGGGTAAATGCTATAATGTTGCCGCTACCAAAACATCTGATCCAGACTGACCTATCCAGCAAGCCTAGAGGCAGGGAATAGACAAAATCAGATTGCTCTGTTTCCCAATTCAAGTCTAACACAAAGGAAAGGTTTTCATGTTGAAAACAAAGAAACAATGTTTTCAGAAATGAATTTAACCCAACCCTAAGTTCAGATAATCAAGCATGTAAAATTAAGGATCACTGGAAGTCTTGCAAACATACCTGAACTTACAAACATTGTAGCAGTCCATATAAAAATAGATATTATCTTATGAATTTATTTTGCTCTGCTATGTAGAACCAATCCTAACTTCCAAGGACAAAGCAGCAGGTTTAATAAGGGAAAAAAACCAAGTCTATAGAAATAACAAGGATACACACCTAGTTTCCATCCTATTCCTCTGTTGTATAAAATGCACAGAAAAAGAGATTCTGCAAAATTACTTTGGGAGAAGCAGAATCTATTTCAGACTAAATTGGCTTCTGAAGATACCTGTGCAAGACAGTCTTAGCCTGAAGTTTAAGCTTTACATACACAATACAATCACACTTTGCTGTTAGTTTCTACATAATTTCATTAGTCTCTCAAAATAAGAGCCTGTTAGCAGACTTAACTTTGAAGCTGGTTTATCTGTTCTAAAAGAGCCATATTTCACATATGTTCCTTATTCTTGGTCCTATGTCTTTTATGCCCCTGTCTGAAAGAGTCTAAGAAGTACAAACTTGCTTCTAAACCACAGATCACAACTGATACCTGTACTCTCTTCAGTAGGATTATGCCACTTGTGAAGTACTTTGAGACACTTCAAGGTCTGAATTCACCCAGATCCTCTACACAGTTAACCTAGACCATAGGAATAAAGGGTGGGTCTAAATACTTGTATACCACAGTCCCACATATTCAACATTTCAGTGGCATGATCCCATATAAGTCCCAATACAAATGAAATGGGACCATTTTCCAGTTAGATGCTACATGTAATTTCTGCATTAGCAGCCCACAAACCTTAATGTTATTGCCACTTTTGGGCAGAGTAGAAGCATAAACACTTTCGAGGCTTGCAGCATTGAATTTGGAGACAAGGATATGTCTGACTGCATTTTTTTGTCTGCACAGGAAGAAGTTAATGAATTTAATGCATATCACTTAAAACTCAATTCTCTGTCATTGAGTTTCCATTTACACAAACCTGGAACTGGCAGGAGTCTGCATCTTCTAGTGATTATCTTCTCTGTCATTCAGCATAATAATTAATCAGAAAGTTCAAAAGAACACTTTTGCTCATCTGCTTTACTCATAATCTGACAGGAATATTAAGACATCCCTTAATTTGCAGTTCTACCAGAATATACTTCTTCAAAACTCATCAGGCAATTCACCGAAACAATTTTGAAGCAAGTGGATATACATTAAATCCAGTGATTAATCTTTCAGACACAGCTTACTACTAGCTTTCTTCAAGAAAATCTCAGTTTTCACCTTGCATAACAATCTTTGGCTTTCCTGAAAACATTCAGCCTTTGTTGTCAGCTAGCATGGGTTACAGTAAACACTATGCTTAACATTTTATTGTGACTAAACTTCAAGCTGAAAACTCTATGAATGCCTGTGAGTGACACAAACCCTGCCTCCTCCACAGGTCTTTCCTCTAATTTCAGCTGAAGGAAAATAAGCATTTAGTGCCTTTGTTTTAAAAGCTCAACATAACATCAATATAGAGCTAATCTCTTTAAGAGCTTGTATATACCTTCCTTGCTGTTCCTGTAGCTCAATGTGCAAAGACTACTCTGTTATCGCTTTCTAAGCTGTATTTTTTTCTTGGCTCAATTTTTTTGGCCCCACACCCACAAAACAAGGGTCTTTTGTTTAAGACATTCAGAGTCTGGGCTTTTACCTACCAACTTTTGTCTTACCTTCAGTTATCAGCAGTTCTGTTCTTCCTCTGTATGAGAAGTCAAGCCCCTGCTCCCCATCTATCTGCACCAAGTCACTTCCTTAGCTGTAGACACTCCTCCATTGCACCCTCCAGGCCTCATGAGCTACCTCAAGCCACCTACTGCAGGCTCAGCTCCCAAGGGCGACTCCACTGCCCTGCACACCTGAGCTAGTTACACAGACTTCATACTGGCTGTTAGAGACTTTATTGCACATCAAAGGTAAAAAGGAGTGACTAATTGTTCCTGGAGTGCAGATGTGTCACTCTGTCTTCGCATGACTATGAACTCCAACTGTCCCCAGTGAGTACTACTTAAAGGTACATCTTGCTTCAGCCAAACAAAAAAACCTGTTGCAACAAGCACAAAATTTGAGACCATCTAACACAACTCTAGGGTCCCACTGTGTATTCTGCTTCATTCTGGCAAAAGGACTAGCCACTACTCACAAGACAATACCTACTTTTCCAGACCAGTTGAGTTGGTAATTCTGCTTAAGCAAGGACCAAGCTCTCCTGCTGCAACTACTTTTCCCCAATGACAAGTCCATTGCCAGGTGACAGCACTTCAAGTGCTTAATACCATGTCCTTACAGTTTTGATCAGAAATATATACAGACACAATCTCCATTGACCATGACACAACTCCATTCATGTGTTCCATTTTCTGTCTACCTCTGCAACTGACTTGTTTTCCCAGTGCTATTCTGTAGCAAAACCATGCCACCTCCTAATCATGAACCAATGAGTGTGCCTTTTTAGTAGGAACTTCTTCTTTGGACATCTTTTTCCCTCTGAATTAGGATATGGCAACATTGAGTACTAGCAGCAATATACATCCCCACATCACAATTTCATGCCCCTAAATCATCTTCCTGTCAGGCAGTATAACATTAGTACAAAAGGAATTGCACCTGCTTTAATTATAACACCTTCTGGTAAAGCAATTTCAGGGAAGCAAGGAAACAAACCACAAGAAGCAAAGAAAGGAGTTCTGAGGTTGCTGTATAACAGTTGTTAGTGAATTATTATTTTTTTAATATTAGCAGTGTAAATAGTGGTCCATGGCTCTAATTTTGTCATCCTATCACCACCGTTCCCTCCCAAAAGTCTGTTTTCTCAGTCAGGCATTTGCCAGGAGCATTCGCAATTGCACCCAGTAGTTTACAGGCACCCTCCTACATAGTGTTCTACACCCAGACCTAAGGCAGAGCTTTCTGCTGAAGTATGCCAACGTTCAGTTTTGTTTAGTACTCAAGATAAGCTACAGTCTTCATATTTGATTAGACAGCTGTAATGTGATAATCAACTGCTAAGTTTTCCTCAATTTTTGTACAAACTATTCTAGGTCCCCAAGTCTGGAATTACTTCAATTCTTCAGGTTTTTGTATGCTTTGATATTTGCATCTCCTGACAACTGCTTGATAACAGCTCCACCCTTGTTGCAATACATTTTTCCTGCTGTTACCTTCTTTTCCTGTTAACTGATTGGTTGTCTTCCACAATAGTTATCACTTTTTTCATAATTAGAGCTAGACATGCCACTTTGAATCTTTCAGTATTCATCAAGTACTCCAGCCATACTTTTCTTTGTGTTCCCTCAAAGGAAAACATTATCTACATGCACTGAATCCATGAAATGTTGCTATTAGAGCAGAGGGTTTCCATAATCTGTTTTGACTTCCATTTAGAAGACTGAAGCATTAAACAATCTACAATCTCTTACTTGCTTGGTGGTGCTGCCTACTGACTAGCAGCATACATGGACTGCCAACCACAATGGACATCAATGTTTCCAACTTAAAACACATGTTGCATTTTCCTGCAAAATATACATTGCCAAATAAAACCTACACACAGCCTGAGAAATTTCCCCTCAAGTGGTTCTGATTTTCTACCTGACAAGACCTTACCCTTACTGTCAGCGTGAGCTAGATAATACTTCACCATTAAAACAGACAAACAGGAATCTCAAAGCAGGTATTCCCTGTGACTCATCTGATTATTCTTCACTGCATTTAAACACTAACCAATAAGAAATAGTGACTACTTTGGACACTCCAACAAGCTGCAATTCTTACCATCTTTCTCCCCACTTTAATCTTCACTGAAGGATGTTACATGTTAGAAAAATATAAGCACTAGATTTTTATATTGAAGTAGTATCAAAAGCAATGATAAAAAAATCTTTAAACAAACTAGAAGACATTATCCTACACAATTGAGTCCTTTATTTTCAGATTTCTGCAGCAGTAAAAAACATGTTCACCATGAACAGCATTAGGATACAGCCATAATCCTCTATCCTGAATCAAAATTAATCAAGAATAATGACAATGCCTTCCCCCGTACCAAATATATTTTCACTTGCAAGACCCAAATAATTTTAAAAACCATTAATTACCTTGCAGATAAGTGCATTTTTAATTGTACAATTTTAATGACAAAGCCCCAAGTAATCAGTGTGTTAATTATTGTTTTTCATCTGCAATACTGACAATTCAAATATTAGAGGTTCAAAATTCCTTTCCTAAATTGTTTCTATTTCACACAAGCATCATTTGTCTTTGGTGTTCAAACTAATGCTTTATTCATTGCTCCCTGTATGCTAGTGATTGATCTCTTAGCCTTTTGTATAATATTGTGTAAAACTCTTTACTGTAATTAAGTGCAATTATATCCAGGGAGTCTTCCATCAGTTCCCTTTGTTTCAGATTCATGACTATTTCCTTTTATGCTGACACTTGACTACAAAACCATAGCTTGCAGGAGCTCTGATTTCACTCAGTTTCACCAGTTGAGATGGAAGAACAGATTCAGTAATATAATTTAGATAATCCATAAAGATGAGGATAAATGGTTCATTTAAGATACAGTACTCAGACATCTTCAATTTATATATTTATATACTTTGTTTTAAACTTTTTTGCAGCCTTTAATTTTTCACATTTCATACTCTAAACTTTCTTCCTTTATTAATTTGAATGATATCTTCAAGTCAAAAGCCAGACCCTGTTCCTAGAAAGGTCTGTACACAAGCCTAGGCTTATACAACAACTTTCTTCCCCTGCCCTTGACACTCTCAGTCCTCCAGGTAAGATTCATAACTGGTACCAGATGTATATAAAACCAGAGACAATTACTTCTGAAAATAATAGGAAACTATAGTACAAAATAATATCCGAAAGAATGAGACCAATGCAAATGTTTCTTTTTATTACCCTGTATAGCCAACATCTGCATGATAAAATGCTTTTAACCTACTGTCTTATCCTTCACATTCTTTTTTGACTGCTTGTTTCAGCCGGTTCTGCCTTCACAAATTACTCAAGGGTTCACATCTAACAGAGGAATGGAAACATTCTGCACATTACCCAAATGGCCCGAGATCAATTAAAATTATAATTTTCTTCTACAATTTACTTATTTTGGAATAGTTTGCTCCAGGATGCTTAAAAACAAAATCTAGAATTATAGTAATCACAAGACTCATTTCTCCATTTTTATTTATACAGTATTTTAAAATAAGGTGGATAAGGAAACTATGACTTAGAATTAAGTCTGAAAGTATAGAAGTTAAAAAATAAGAGGTTTATAAATCACCAAAATCTTAGACTGTCTCTTCTTTCTCTGCTACACTAACTTCCTAACTGCATCCCAATTATGTCATGAGCTAGACCTCTGACATGGAAAAGATGAATAAAAACATTTTTGTAGCCAATCCATATTCAAGTCATTAGCTTATTGTGCTGTTCTCACTTGATTGCTTTTCACCTCAGTATTTCTCAAGAGAAAACAGCCTTCCTGTTCAATGAGAAATATCACTAAAGATTCACTGTTTTTCTGATAATAGTTTTCTTACTCACAACATGGAGATATTCATATGAGGCTTGCTAGCCTCAGTCTGGAGCAGAAGAAACTTCACACATCATCTTTGACTTCTCCAGAAAGACTTCATCAGCCCAGGATTCTTCCCAGCACTTCCTGGAGAAGTCAGTGTGGGAAGATGGAGACACCCCATAAACCCCAACACATTCTTCTGAGAAGTTTTGATTTTGACAGTTTAGTATTTGAAAAGCCCACTTTAAAGTGTGCTTAAAGTTCCTAATTTTCCCTCTTTACAATTTTTTTATTTAGATACTTCTCTGTTAATTCCAGAATAAGACTGCAATGCCACTTATGCAGTTCTTTTGCATTCCTTTTAAGGAATTATTGGGTTTGAGTTTTTAGTTTAAGATAAATTTCTCTTAAGGCTGAGGTTTAGTAAAGATAAGATCATTCAGTATGAAAACTTTAGATGGTAAGTGAGAACATATAAAGTAAGTAATGAGCTTTCTTTCCAGTCCCCATTGCTTGCAATTTATCAACAATCAATAACTAAATTTTTTTGACTGTGTTACCTACTCAGTGCAAAGAAATTGTTTGGCAGCTTTCTTCCCAAATACTGATATCAGATGCTACCAGGTATATAAAATCTCATCTTACAGTTCTAGAAAGTCAAATAAATGGATCCATCACCATGAACCCACAGCCACAAAAGTAAACACATTCCTTGATTTTAAAGGAAGAGGTAATGAATATTTATACTCTAATCATCCGTTAGCTTGTGGCCACACACAACCCTATTTAGGGGACAATCCAATAAAAGTCATTAGAGACATTTACATTCAGCAGAGTAAAACATTACTTTACAAATACTTATGAATAGAACAAACTTTGTTCTATGTTTGCAAAGCACTGGAAATGCAAATCTTGAAGAATTTTCCTAGCTCCACAAAGCGAAGACTTAAAAATACACTTGCTTTAATCATTTAATCAGGTAATTCAACAACCTTTACAAAATAAAACCTGCAGAACAAACAGCCAAGGCAAATGCAACCAGAATGTTTGTTCTTAATGCACAAATCAGTATCTACTACAGCATGGTCCACTCAAAATTCAGAAATTCACAACTCTTTCATAGGAATACATACAGAACAGCTAATCGCTCCAGCTCTCTTCTTCTCTGCATACATCCTTAGAGTACCCACTCTATCCCCATCAAGGCCAATACTTCCGCATTCCACAGATAATTTATGGAAGTTATATGAACAGGTAAATAATGATTTAGCAGAATTCCTTGGAATCAGGAAGTTTAAAGCTACAAACAGGTAAAACTGACAGTCAAAGCACAATATATTACTCCAGATTTTGGATAGGAAGGATTATTATAGATAATGTAGGAGTTCATAAAATGTGTTGGGTCAGCAGCATTATTAGCAACTCAAGAGGACAGTAATAATAGAAAGAGATGATTTTTCTAACAACAAATGCATAAGACAAGACGTTCCACTGAATATGAGAGAAGACTAAGAAAGACTAGAAAAGCAGACTATTCTGTTCTGGTCACGTTGAAGAGTTTAGTGCCAAGAAAGCGTTAGTCCCCAGTGGTAACATGAACTCTTTGTCAACATGGAAGACAAAATCTGGTGATATTTTAATCTTATAATCTTTTTCACTACAAAGCTAATAGCACAAGCTAAAAATAAGTCAAATTAAATTATTTGATGCAGCTCTGCACAAGCTTTTAGGATTTCAAGTCTTCTGGTTTGTAGTAGTAACACAGCAAAGTTAAAGTAGTCTTAATTCACAGATTAATATCCAAGATATGCCAGTTAGTTTTTACACAGTAAGGCTGGAGAATCTTCAATTAGTTTAAAGTCTCCTCAATGAGGAGAATGAACAAAACAATATGCTAGCTTTCTCACTGGGTCCTTATCTGCATTCATCTTAGAAGACAAGCAATTCCAGCAATTTATACATGAAGTTTCTGAAATTAGCAGTAGATAAATAGTCAACAGCAGGCAGACTTTCTTGATCATGAGAAGCATGGTGTTTCTGGCCAAATCTTTAATACTACTGTAATTAACAATAAAAAGTGATATTGTACATCCCGTAGCTCTTGTCTACCTGATTTTGAACAGAGCAATACTTTATCTAGGTTTTTTCGTGGAAAAAGGCCAAACATATCAGAACAAATCTTTTCAGCTTATACATAAAGATACAGAATGACTGATAAATATTCTACTTGTGTTTGAGTAAAATTAAATAAATTGAAGAGTTACTGCCTTAGCTAGAACCCTTCCTGCACTATATACCTTTGTGATATTTAGGTAGTGAGGATAATTATTTAGGTAGCAAAAATTTAAGCCTTGAGACATCTAAAAGTTTGCCATATATTCCATAATTAAATGAACACTATTACAGTCTCTTATTCTGCCCGCCCCGCCTTTATCTCCTTGGAAGGGAGCTGCTCACAATTACAGCTTCATCCGCAGGGAGTTTATTAGGTCATATAACAGTAATGAATTTTTTTTCCCTAGCTAAATCTTCAGTTATAAGAAACATTTAGTTTTCCTCCTTGTCAAAAACAGAAGGAATTATTGCAATATTTATAATCAGCATGTCCAGCTTCCCCATAACTTAAACAATATGACAGACAGAAGATCCTACTCACCATTTTTGTACAGTGCAAACTCTACCTCTTCTTTACCTGTCTTTCCTATGCTTTTAACAGCATCACCTCAGTCATTCCCGGATTACTGCATAACCTTCTCATTCAACCTCCAGTGTGCTTAACTTAATACATTCTTTCTGTTAAATCAAACAAAAGAAGTGTTAGTATCACTCTACTAAGCACACTCATTTCTCTAAGCTTCCCAATAAATCTAAATAAAAGAAGTAAAAAAACGCAGAACTTCTAAAATAAGGCAGGCTAGTAAAAAAGGCCTTTTCCTAACCAAGATTTGGTTATGAACAACCAAGGAACAAAGAACCAGAACACCAATGATAAGAACCATTCCTCCAATCTGAGCATAACATCTTCTCAGAAGCCTTCCCTTACAATCAGCAAAGAAACAGAGGCTAATATAGAAAATTACATAAAATCTAGAGTAACTTCTGTGCACTGAATTCAGAAGACTTACAGGTAGACTAGTGTCAGAAAAAAGCAAGAACAGAGCAGGTTCACAGGGAAAGCAAACAAAGAGGCAAGACTAACCACAACACAAACAGGAGCAGCGTCCTCAGCACGTAAAAACCAGCACTAACTTCAAAGATGGATCTTAATAGCTTTATGCGGAGGGTGTGTGGGTAGAGATCCCAGGAGAATCTCATCTGGGCAATTAAGGCCTGTTGGCACACTCAGGGCCCTGAAAACTAGTTAGCTGAGACTGACATGATTCCTTGAAGCTGACAATAATTAGCTAACCTGCATGTTTTGACACAGCTGGCTAATATCTTCCCTGACAAAATCACTAATTTCTCTTACTAGGGTAATACACAGCTTTTACTAGATTTTTTCTAGCTAGTAACAACATAGGTACATTTTGCAAGGCTTTCTCCAAGGGATTTCAACAAACTCTTCCATGGGTAAACTAGGAGAGAATTGTTAAGGCTGGTGACATATTTTATGCCTTTTGCAGTGATATTTCCCACTAGATTTAATAAATCCAGATTTCTGCAGAGAAATCAGAGAGCTGCTCAAAGTAAGCACTATGTAGCTTAAGCTGAGAGTTTGAGAGGAGCCAGGCTGTCTTTGTGTCTGTTCAGAACAAGATTACATTTAGGCCTGTGTAAATCACCTTAGATACAAGTTTGCAGCACTTGTGACAGAGAGCCGTGGACTATGTTTACACACATGCATTATTCTTTCCATATAGGACTGTTAGTGAGGCCTTTATTTGATGTAAAGCTGATTTGACAAAATCAAAAGCAGCAACCATGTCGGGCAGATTCGGTGCTTTTAACAATGCTCCATCTCTGATCAACACAACAGGAACATCTCTGTCTTTCTTTCTGGCTCTGAGAGTAGCACATCCCTCTAAAGGAGTATCTCTGCACAGCCAAATGAAGTGTGACTGTAGCACACGTGAGTACATTTGTACTAATATTAATCTAGCAGTAAAACCCCAGATATTGTAGTAGGGCCTTCTGCATGGAGCATCGCCTCCAGGATAGCTCTGCTGAGGATCCAGTAAATCACCTGGAAAGTATTTAGCTGCTAGTCCAGCTCAATCTCTCTAGTCACAGCTGTGGTTATGGATGCTGGCCAGTTCACAGCTGGCAGCACAAGCATGCCAGAGCTAAACCATACAAACCATCACATCATGTTGTTACTTAGATAAAGCTGAAACATTTTCTGCACGTGCTTGTTTCTGATTAATGTGTTCAAAGCTTTTTAGCATGTCTCCAGTATGTTTCTGAACCTTAACTCCGAGGTCCCTTAGAGCTGCTGGGATCACCACGTGATTTCCCTTCTAGAGGCACAAAAGCATAAAAGTCTCTGTCATTGCTATTTCAACATTTTTGTTAATTCAGTGTTAAGCTGGGCTTTCAAAGCTGTTGGTAGGAAAGCATATACTGTTTGTCTACTAGAGCTATTGAGTATATTTATTAAGTAAAAACATAGACATGTTCTAACAAGATTTTCTAACTACAAAAACAATATAGGTATCATATTTGGAAGATCATATATATGGTATTATATATAATCTGCTGGTGAGTTTTTGAGAGTATTGTATGAACTGGAAAGAGGGTTTTTTGTTTTGCTTATAATCAACTGCCAACTTTCCAATAATAGCAGTGATCTCATCAGAAGTGAAACAGTATGTTGCAATAGACCAAATTCCTCTGGAGAAAGCATGGGGAAAGGAACAGTTTTCAAAAAACCCTTTGATTTTCAGAGAAAAACGTTGCTAAACTTTTGTTTAAAATAAACTCAAACCCAAAACACGAACTTTATGTTGATTAAATTTCAGGAAAACTACAGAGTCCGTGTATTTCAACTACTACAATGTTTGCACAATGTCAGCAACAGGATCTTTCTTGTGAGAATTAATGTAGCTCCTTGTGTGGAAGAAGTCACTGGAGTTTAAGCCACTGCAGAAGTAAATTTAAAATGATACTTGTACAAGTACTTTTCTGACTCATGTACCCACAGACACATGCATTAATGTGCTGAAAATATTGTGATTCTCATAATGATAAAGCATCTCAAGATGTCCCAAAAATATATTTAAAGAACAATTGTATAATAAAGCAGTTTCTAGTAAAAAATAAACCACTTTAATACAAAGCACCTCTGAAAAGCCATGAGTTACTCTGCAAAGAGCCACAGTGTTACATACCAAATGGGTAAAACAGCCACCTGCATCGTTTATAGTAAAATACTCGCATACAGCGTGGCATGCTGTAATGTTACAAAAATACAGCACCTTAAAGAAAAAAGGTTTTTGGTAAATAATGTCAAAGCCCTGAGTGCACTAATAGGCCTTAACTGCCCTGAGCAGCCTCACCTGGGGCCTCATCTGAATGGGGACTCCATATAAACTCAGGCAGGGGCCTCATCAAGCTGTCTTGGTGAGGAGCTGTGTGATGTTCTTGGGAGGATGGTGGGTTTGGCTGCTGTGACTGCTGGTCACCAGACTTGTTTTTCTCTGCTTGTCTGGTGCTGTGAGGCAGTGCCAGGTTAGTGAGGCTACTGGCCTGTGTTGCAGTTCTCTTTAGCTCCTAGTTTACATCCCTTGATGGAACAACTGTGTTCTTGCTCTTTTCTCATGTATAAATGGTACTTTAACCTTGTGATTGGTTTGTTTTTTGTTTTTTTTTTTTTAAATGTAAATCGAGTGCAGTATTTGGGGGTGTGTGAATTGACCCAAGTCCAAAGATTCTAGAAGCCATATGGCATAAGTTGCCTATTTTTAGTAGGTTCCCTATATGAAGTGTAGAGGGGATAACAGCTTTCCATCAGGAAATCAAGCCTACAAAATGAGGCTTTACATATGTTCTGGAAGGAGTGAAATAATAATTTAGCATGCATCAGAGAAGACGGTAATAGTTGCTATGAAGCTTAATGTGACTTATGCATGAGTTTTACAGTTGCTTGTTGTGGGCTATTAGGTGCAAGAGAGTGTGTAAATGAACAGATGAAAAAAGCAGGTGTTTACCTTGCTTCTAAGGACTAAATTAACTTTTTCTGCATTGATGGGAGACATAGTCAGTAACTTAATACTCCTTATTTCCTTCAGAAGATATTAAAAGGTTTTCTTATGCTATTTCTAGTGTTAAATTAGAATAGTCTTATCTGATATGTACTAAAGATTTTATTCATTGAAGGATAGGTTACACTAAAGAAAAATAACTTTGATAAATGCAATTCTTGGCTAATAGCTTCTCAGGGAAAAGAAGAAAAAACTGGAAACTTAATTTCAGCGCCCTGGCTCAGATATCAAACATGATTACTATTTTGACTTCTACAACTACTTGATCAAGACAATTTCTCTAAGGTATGCTAGTCTAGAAACTTCAAGTATTCTTGAGTGTTAAATGATAACAGGAGGATGGCTATGGGTTATTTTGCCCAGAAACTTTGTATGCTGAGATACATCTGTGTGTATCTCACTAGAAATTGGACTATTTCTTTTATGCTTCTGTTTATTAAAGTGTAAAGGATACTGTGCCCATTCCCTCACGGGTGGAGCAGGGAAACTTTTTTGTGTGTCAACAGATTTGGACAGACTACAACAAGCTGTTGGCTATTGACTGTGAAATCTAAGCCTCAGAATAAAGATGCCTTTAATTGTACCTGAAGGAAGCTCTTTAGACTGGAAATATGCAAAATGGATGATTTTGGTGAAATAGTCCATTAGACAATAACTGATGCTTTGCTGTTTGCATCTCTGCCTTCAAATATTGATTTAGTAAGAAAGTTGGCATGTTACAGGAAATGGTGTTTTTTCAAAGTGTATAAGTAAAACATTGTCCATTTTTATGTAGGTTTTCCTTTAATTCTGACTTTGGTTTGGCAAATTTGGTCTAGTAAGCTCCTTTGCTTCTGACTTCAAGGCCCTAATAGAGCTCTTATCTCTTCAGAAATGCAAAAATTGAAAGGATATTGGAAGGCCTGGTTAAAGACAGTGTGAAGGTACTATGACAAATTAAGTATCTTGATATAGTAATTAATGACAAAGCGTCCCATCAGCATGCAGACGTGTTGTGGGATGACTCACTCGGAAAGCCCTGTATCTTTCTACCTTGAGCCTGTAGTATGTCTCCAGTTCCCCTTCAGACTGCCTACACCAGGGAGTTCAGGAACTGCACAGCCTCCATCAGGCATGTCCCTGTCTGGATTCTACTACACCATTTTTGGTTCAGTCGGGTATCACAGTGTGAATGTAGATTAAGATTTCATTGCTATTTCTTTGGCAAATGTTTAAAAGCTTCTATCAGCAAGAAGTTATTATGCTTGATAAACTTCTGTAGTCCTGACAGTAGCAATGATACTCTTCCCCCTAACACACACCCCACCCCTTACAAGAACTTGACATCTCTAACAGCTGTTTTTAGACTGTTGTGACAAATGGAAATAGGTTTGTTGTGCTCTCAGCTGTATGCCAGGTATATACCCTGGGGTGGGAGGGGGTAAAGTGTGGTAGGAGAGAGGCCCCAAGGCAGGTTTGAGGAAGAAGTGTACAGAGGTTGAAAGGGGCATTAGACTGGTGAGCTGCAGCTTCTAGCTCATAGCTGCTGCATGCAGAGGATGAGCAGCTGCATAGGACTCTAAAGAACAAAAGGAACCACCTTGAGACCCAAGGGTGCTGAGCTGGAGTTTGCTGCAGCTCAGTTAATTAAATCAAAGGCTGGAAGCAAGGAGCTGCACTGTAAAGGCAATGGCTGGAAACCAGTTCCTTGTTAACACTTTTATTTCTATACTATCTTCTGTAGTTCATTTTCTGTTTTTCTAAGTAATAAGTTAATTATCCTAGACTATACAGAAATATAGTCCAGCTTTTTAGATATTCAAAGCCTTTCGATATGGGTTAGATTGTTATAATAGACCATCTTGTCAGATCTATTTCAGAGGGTTGGCCAAATTGTGTTCAATTACAGCTGCTGCTGTCACGAAGGTTAATTCCTGACCCACCTATGCCCCAGTGCAAGAGTTGGATGTTCTTTCAATGGATGTCCCATGTGCAGACAGGGAGAGGACTGTGGTCTGTGCCAGCAGGGCCCCTGCTCTGGATGATCCAAGGCCTTGGACTGTGACATGCAGTGCTAAGCCTACCTTTCCTGCAGCCAGGGGGTCACTGGAGTGTATGGTCTGGACCAGCATAGGACCTTGCCTATGTAGCTGAACCGACCCGAACCTGATCCCTTTAAATAAGGTAAAGCAAACTTGCTCAATAAGGTATTAGCAACCATAAAGACAGATACAGGAGGAGCAACTGTGTGTAAGAAATTTGAGGGAACTGCATTTCAACTCCCAGCAGAGGTTCTAAATACTTAATTATCTGTTTAACTGTCTGATTATTTTTAAGCTAATCATGTTTATTTGCTGATTCTTCACAATCTCTGCTATGTAAAATTGACCAAATAGAAGGAATAAAAGCAAAGCAATACACTCTCCACAAGAAAGAAGCATGTATAACTTCCCATATATTCTAAAACCCATAAAGCTCTTAATTTAGAAGAGGAGGAATGTAGGTATCTGAAGCCTGGCCTTCACAATGTCTGAGGCTGTGGTGTGTAAGAAATTTTACTTTGTTTAGTCTACTGCTGCTCTATGCTATGAATATCTGTTCTGACGGCCATTTCATCCAACATGAACAAAAGTAAGGAGACAAAATGCCATGGATGTTATACCAAACTGAAAAGAGCAAGAAATCATTTACAGAAGACAGATGTGTCTTCCAAAGTATCTCTGTGTACTGGAATGCTTTACATGTAGCAATGCTAACTTTTAGTTTGGGGATCTCTGGAGATAATTGTTCTTGTATAAAGCCTACTGAAATATTTGTATTGGATGTTCATAGGCCATGCTTTAAGAATCTAAAGCTTTCCAGTTTGAATTTCCTTGACTTTGTGATATGTGTCATTCAGAATGCTATTTAAACAATTTTGCTTGCAGTATTTGATGCCTTTAAAAGACTAGAGCACGTTCCTTTGCATGTCTGACAAAATGAAGGCAAAAGAACAAGGTAATTATGTTCAAAACTCTTTTCCTAAGCTATTTTAAACAGTTTAATTCCTTTCCATTACTTGGCTTCCTTGCAATGACCTGTAACAGTCAAAACAAATTGAAGTGGAAAAGGGTCGTACATTTGTAACAGATGTAATGCTACCGTGCAGTAAGCTATCAAAAAAATATATTTTACAACTCAAATCTAGAGAAGCTGTTATGTACTTAATATGTTGCATTTAAAATTGTATCAATTTAAACATTGTATGAAAGTATTAAAAAATGTGATAACTCTTTTACTCAGTTTTGGGGGGGTTCTATGTTCTTTAATGAGAAAAAGTTGAAAATCTGTACCTGACAGATTGTTGAAAATCTTTTACCCTGACACACAATAAAGTAACATTTTAGGAAGGAAAAAGAGGGATTTTCACCTTCATGGGAACAAAACAAATGTAGGGAAAGAGCTTTGTATTTTTCTTTCCATATAAGAACTGTATAGGCAGATGAAAAATAATGGAGTAGAGGGCATAGTAGTTCATTGTGAATTGGGTGTACTTTTGGTGTGTGAAAAAATTTCACTTCACGTTGCATTGTGGAAAAACAGTGCTCTGAATTTTTCATGTTTTGTCTTCCAACAGCCCTCATTACTGTTCAAGCTAGTATGTCCATTAATTGAACTTCAGCTGAGGAAAACGTGGGTTTTTTGTAGATTTTGTTGTAGGTCTAAAAAAAGGCATTTCTATAAAGAAAGGTGAAAAAGTCAGGAAGTTTGTCGTTTACAGTTGTTCTAGTCCCTCAATGTTTATTTTGAGTTTTCATATTTCACTCTGCTGTCTGAACACAAGGTCTATGGACCTTTAGGACTGAAGCTTTCCACTTCAACTTCTTTGATTTTTGTAGTATTTGTCTCATTCTGACTTTTACTGATGAACAATTCTTCTAATGTAGTTTGAGCTAGCAAGAAATGAGTTTAATGTCAATATCTTCTGTAACACCTACTGCTTATTACAGTAAAGTTATACTGAGAAAGATGGTTCACTTCCTTCTGGCATCAATCTCTGTAGTTTAACAATATATGAGGACAAAGGATTACCATCCACACTGGCCAGAAGTGCAGGTACTTGTTGTTAATCTGACTTTCAGACTTCTCTATCAGATTCTTTTCATCTCTGCAACATTTTGGAAGTGTAGAATATCCTAAAACTAAAACTCCTATAATATTTTCATTTTCAGAGTAAGACTCTCATCACAAAACCCCCCAGATCATTCCAAGTTGCTATTATTTGGTTACTTTAAGTACTCCTTCTTTTTCTGAATATAGAATATATGTAAAAAATTCAAATTTGTAGATTTTTCATTTTTCTAAAGCAATAAAGACCCTGGTCTGTGACATACTCGCAAATTGCAATCACAGCTTGACAAATGAAGCTAAGAAGCTTGGTTCCTAGAATTCATTCTGGGGCTAATATACTCAATATAAAATAGTTGGAAAGTATTTATTTGGGAAGAAAGAAGGGATATGACTTTTCTCCCTGTGCAAAAAAAAAAAAAAAGTCCCAATTAGGCCTTACCTTGCATCTTGAATTGATACTTACCACTGTAAAGTATCACTGCTTTCTACTGTATAGTGTTTAGATAACTGGACTAGAAATAAATTACTATAGAACTACATTTTGCATTTCTTTAAGTTTCTAGAGATGTTTTTAAAGTGTCTGTATACACAGGCTTAATGAAAAGTTTGTTAAAGTGTTTAAGAAGCTTGCCAGTGATTACAAAGAGCTGATGGTAGGGAATAGTTCAGAATAGCAAACATAAGTCATGTTTATCATCTGGATCCTTAAAGAAGAAGGAACAACCTGAAGCTAGAGGTTCTTTTCAACATGACAGCAGGTAGCCAGCCATAAAGCCAAGTTAAGCAGAGAGCATGATACCCTATGAGAACACTTCATATGAATTAGGAAGAGAAAAATCCTGCCTCTCAGCAATCACGAAGGAAAAAATAAAGGGAACTGTTCAGAGCCTCCCAGAGGAAGAGGAACACTGGTGAGTGGATAAATACTGTTTACTACCCAGCACATGATGGAAGGTATAATAGCTGGGGCAGGCTGGCTGGGTTAGGAAGGATGTCAGGAAGAGTTCTTAAGCAGTTGAGTCTCTGCCCGTTATAATTTTAAGGCAAACTCAGCAGTGTGTCCCAGGAATTGGTCAAGTCACAATTTCTTTGTATGAACTGGTACAATTAAGGGCTATTGTCATGGAGCAAAGGAGGGTCTTCAATACTTATTGCCTATTGAACTTCTCAGTACTTGGTTCACTTAATCCTGCTGGGGTCAGGATTTGACAAAAGAAAAGTTTTAATCATTGCAGGAAAAAGGTATACCACTACTAACTTTTCACACTGTTTTGAAAAGAATTATTTCTCACAAGCAAGTGAAGTCTTTTACAGTCTGAATTAAGATGTTTGTAGTTTCAGTTGGTTATAATATTTTGGGCTAGTTATTGAAGAAATCTTCATCATTTGACCTTTTCCAGTTCTACCTTCTCCTTTCCCTCTTACTTGAATCTTGGGCCAGTTCTAACCAAATTTGACAAGAATTGAAATACTTTTTAGCTATTACAAGTTTTGTTAAAACAAATGTCTGAGGAGACAGATGGTAGAAACCTTAGGTACAGGAAAAGCTGTGAGTTTAACCACAGTGCAGGAAAATGCATTGAGGAGATGGCATATGATAGCCATATGGTATGTCAGGTTTCAAGACTTGCACTGCTCACATACAATTAGCTTAGATAAAATAGTATCTTAGACCATAACAGAAATGCGAGTTTCTGATATTTTACAGAAGGAAAGACTATAGATCAGGCTTCTCTAGGATAAACACTAAATGAGTCATGTGGGCAGTGATGAATGCTTTTCCTTCAGCAAAATACTACATTTTGAAAAAGAGCTGTCTTGCTTAGAGGACAAAATAACTCTGTTCCAATATGAGGGTCCAGTCACATTCCCTCAAGCAACTCTGCTTTTCAGTCTGTTTTCTTCCTTCTTTTCAGGAGTGACTGTAATAGGTACCAAGGCTTCCTTGATAGTCAAGTCAACAAAAAATGTCAAAGGAGAAATACATTCCCCCTACCCGATTTCCTTGACCATGTGGTTTTTACAAGCTCTTCAAAGAGAAGTTTTGCTTCAGGAAGGACACCAGTTGCAAAAAAGACCCACAAAACCCACCCCTTTCTCCTCTATTAAAAAAAAAAAAAAAAAGCATGCAATGAAGTGCCTTGGGAGGACTACATGCAACTGAACAGTATCTGTATTTTGACTGGATTAGCTAGTATATTTCATTGGCTGAAAAATTTTGGGTAAAGTGAATTTATAAGTTTCTGAATCCATTATCATGTAGCTAGCAGATCTGTTTTACTGAAATTCTATCATTTCCTTCCACAGAGGAATTATCAAAGACAGCTGCCCTTTATTTCTTCATATCATATGTTTGAATTTTTTCAAGAGACAAAAGGAAAAGTGACTTTATCTGTAAGAAAAATCTGCCCTAGGAAAGATACTTGTTTCTCTCTCTAGTTAGCTGTACTTTTTTGCCTTCCCTCCAGTTAATTAGATATTCATGATCTAGATGTTTACATGGTATCTTGATGTACTCTGGTACTTTGAAAAATGCAGGATTCCATTTGGAACTGCAACACCATGGCAGTTTTATCAATCTTCTCAAGTTCCCCCCAGTATTTTTCCCTGGGCTTTTGCTTGAGATTACAGCTGTCAAGGAAATAACCTGGAGAGCAGGGAAGAGTATGGGGTTGGCTTGTTTCAGGTTTAAAGGAAAAGTATCTTGGCATCTCCCCCAGCTAGTTCACATTACTCATTTAAAGACCTAAAAAAATCAATCCTATCTCTATTTGTTTGAAGTTATATAGAACCACTTTCAGAAATCTGGGCAGGGATCATGCCTGTACTCAGAAAGAATTGTCTGTATTCAGTTCAGTTTTGCACTGAAGCAGAGCTATTCTGTGTCTGCTCCCCAGTAACCTTGACTTTTCAGAGTCTAGTATAATATGTGCCAAGCAATGGGGCAGGAGGAAATCCAAACCACAACTTGTTATATAAGGTAATATTAGACACAGTACAGAGGCATGAATATTTTCCTTGTAACTTAAGGGAAGTCAATACATTGTTGTGTTGTCTTTTCCAGCAATGTCCTTCAAAGCAGAGGTGGGTTCTTGTTTGCTTTCTTTTCCTTTGGTATTGGATGTAGGCTTCCTCTTTCTACTGGGCCAGTGAGGTTTGAACAAGCCTAATGCTTTTTCCAAAAGGGACAAGTCCATAATATCTGGGAAGCATTTTACTGGCTCCAAATCTTGTTTGCAACAACAGGATGTAGTATTACAAGCAAGAGTTCCAACCATGAATAACAAACATAATTTAGATTACTGCATGACAGCACAATATGCATTCCCATTAAGAATTTAGTAATGTAGAAAAATCACATTATCCAGACACCAGTTACTGTTGTATCATGCCTGATTGATGGGTTTTATTTTACTATCATCAGATTAGATATAAGGTGAGATAAATTTAGGAGAGGCAGGGGAACTCTCTTGATGTTGTGTGCTTACTAAGACTACCCTTGAGAGACTTATGAGGTTAATTCACAGCAAGGTGCAACAGTAGTTTAGTAATTATCTTTAAAAAGGCTTGCTACTTCTTTGCTGTGAATTTGTAATGAATGTATTCTGCCAACTCCCAACGATTGGTAAACAACTTGTATACAACTTGATTAGCAGTTGGGAGATATTACCTCCTAGAATAAACAGATGAATGAGTGTTGTTTCCATGTATTAATCAAGTTAATGACAGTCATTTTGCATGCAGGGTTCACTTATTTGACATTGTGTAGGCTGCTTGCTTCAGTTCTCCTGCCTAGACAGAAAGCAAGCAAGCTATTATCCAGAGCAACTGTCATTCTTCAAGCTTTCAGGAGATTACCAGTGTGATATGGAATATGAACTTTCCCTGGTAAAAGCCCATCAAACAAGTCAGAAAAGGCTGTTAAGTATATCTACAGGCAGGTTCACTGAGCAGATAATCCAATTTGCTCAGCTTCTGCTCTCTTTGTACCAGCCCATCATCCTGGTGAACTGCTTCTTGCAAATTCATCTGTACTTCATGTACTTAAGTTTCTCTGAGGACTTCCTAAAGCAGAAGTGCTGTAACAACTGCCAGTGACTTAAAAATAAGCTACATGGGCTTGAAAAGGAGCTCAGATAAGAGAGGAGTCAGCATTTTAACTCCCGATAACATTTGGTGCATGCATTTTGGAAGTGACTTGCACTAGGAGTTTGACTTTTTGGAGTTCACTTGTTCGATAGACAGTTATTGGTCTAAGAAATAATTAGAAATTATTACACTAGCTGGGTATCATAACAGTAAGATTAATATGGGACATTTTTGCACTGTAAAAATAGTCTGCAATTGTGCATTTTAGAAATATATTTGATCTTTTAACGGTGTATATTTGAATGTGCAAACGTTCTCCTTCATTCTCTATTTCTTTATCTCTGGAAGCTGTGCTAATACTGCAACTGGTGATCCTACCTTGAGCAGGAGGAAAAAATTAATCTATTTTAAGACTAGGACACGGGCAAGTGAATCATTCAAATTATAAAATATTAAGATATATTTTGCAGCCTGTGCAACAATGATCTAAAATTAACACATAGCCTCCTATTTGCTTGAAATTTAGGGAAAACGGGAAGACATACTTCAAGAAATGCCTAACATTGAATGCATTTTGTATGCAAATTTACAGCACATGTCTCTGTTGAAGTTAAGTGTGGCTTTAATCAGTTTCACAGTGGTGGAAGTATCATTCAAATTAGAGTTTATATATGGTGCAGTTGGCTTAAAAGGAATATCCAGTCTATTCTGCAATCATGTAATGAAAAGGACCATGACCTCAACTGTGCTTTGGACCTTCTGATGTATTTTATGATGTTTTGCATTCTGAAGTGAACTACGAGATTCCAATACTAGTGAATGTGCTGACATTCCCCTGTTGCCAGGCGGGAGTAGAGAGACCTTTTTCTACAGGTATTTTTTCCCTAGGACCTCCCTTAAGGCAAGTGTTTACCTGGTTTCCATTTTGTAACACAAGAAAAACAACTTATTGTTTCTGTTTTGATAGTCAGGACATGCAAATATAATCATGTAAATAGGTACACTTTAAAGTTATAGAATATAACCAAGTGATTAGTTGAGTTGTACACTGTATTAATATTTCTTTGTAATTAGATTATTTTCTTTTTCACAAAGAAATTGCTTTACTAGAAAATGATTGAACCCCTATGCAAATGGTCCATACACAGAACTTTCTGATGTTCTTGTTCAAGTTTATTTTTCATCAGCTCTTAAAAGTTTTTTCTTTTTTTAAATAGTAGGGTTTATATTCTTAACCTCTCATAGGACTGGGAATGGGAGGGTTGTTTTATTTTCAGTCTGCAAATGCATTTGGAATGAGGAATGAAGTCAAATCAGTGTCCTTCTAAAAAAAATACTGATTTCAGGATTCATTATTGCTGCCAACAAATTTAAGGGCCAAAATTCTTTTGTGTTAACCTAATCTTGCAGTATTTGAACTGTGAATAATACATGCAATTGTGTAAATGCTGTTTACTTGATTATTTTTCAAATGCCAAGAAAAACTTTTATATTAGGATATACTGATCACCAGGCTTTATAAAAAGATGAAATTTGTAATTTTATTCTACCAATGTCCTGTTTTTTAAATTATTAGGAATTTCATTGGACTTTTTTGAGTTTTAATCCTAAATCAAAAGCAAAATGGTACAGAGCAACTTGCATTTGGGCAGTCATACACATGTTCACAGAGAATTGCCAGATGTTTCTAGGATACCCTTATCTAATCTGTAGTGCTTTCAATACATTCAACTGCGGATCCAAAGACCTTTACTTGTCAGTGTGCTTACATTTTTACTATCCTAAGGATTCTTCTCTTGCTTCCTCTGTTTTTTTGTGCTATGAATTAAATAAGGGAGATTATGCCCTCTTGCAATTTTTTTCTGATAATGAGTATCCTTGCACAGATTACCAAATACCTTGCTGTTTCTGTTGTTTTAATGCAAGACATATTTTATAGCGGAAAAAATAAAACAATTAATCTATTTTGATAAAATAGAGAATTCTATCCTTTCTTTTCTGAAGGTACACCCTACACTTTAGGGAGGGAATACATATTTTTTTCAGACTCATGTTTCTAACAAGTCTAAGTTTTTGGTATTTTGTTTTTTTTTTTTTTTTTAGCAGAATGCTCCCACTTCTGTTCATATCAGCTGTTCCCTCAGCAGAGCTGGCAGAAGGGTGTTTTTGTCTGATGCCACAAGCTAGTTTGAAGAGGTCTTATCCATCCATGGAGATCAATACAGGCTACTTTATTTCTTTCTAGATGTTTTATTAATATTTTTTAATCAAGGACATCAATGTACCTCTAACTTAAACTGCTGACTTGCAACTATGGTTGTCTTTTATTCTGGGATTTTTCCTTTTTTTCGAACAAAAATATTTTTGCAGCAAAGTAAATACTCTCTTTCTGAAAACAGCTGTCTAAACTTATGATTCTGTGCACTTTGTGTATGTTTTGCTATACTTTGGTTATATGTTGAAAGTTTCTTTTGGAAGTGAATACACAGACCTAAGCAGTGTTTTTAACTGCTATTGATGTTAACTTGCTTCAGAACTGAATCGTTAAAGCCACTCTTTCTCATGTTCCCTTTTCCCCTATTATTTTTATAATGCTTTTTCCTCTTTGCCATATAAGAAAAATAAACAGGCAACAGAACATCTCTGTTCTGTTGCTCATATGCTTAACACATACAGTCTTTATGCATTACGGCTTGGACATAAAATCCTGCTGGTGTTAATTTCAATAAGGAGACATTAATCAACCATCCGTCCTCTTTAATAAAATTGCAAAATAATGCTCCCAATTGTATTGATACTGAAGGGGCCTCCAAAACAATGAAACTAATAAGATGGTGAAAATAGCTGTGCCTTTATAAATGCATTTTTTAAATGCATAAGCTCTTAACAATTGAATGCTCTTTGGCATTGTGTAGCATAGCAAGATTGACGATGAAAAGACAGATTTGATGATGTGATGCACACTGATAAAAAGCTCTCATATAATAGTACATATAAGATTTAGCTTCACATACACTATGATAATTTTGAGGGGGGAATCATACTATCCTATAATATTTCTTCTCTCTTGTTCTCCTTTATTATTTTGTAAGGTCACAATTTCAAAAACTCAGGCTAGTTTAAGTATGAGAAACAACTGTAGGAAACAATAATGAAATAGCAGGGTACATGGTAAGTGATCTTTTGGGTCTTTTCAGTATCTGATTCCAGACCTAGTTTACAATAATAAACTATGTTTGGGTACAGCATAAACCCCAAGACTAGTACAAGGAAAACTATGAAGGTAGGTTAATATTCTCATCTCAAATACTTGTTTTTAATAAGATGGATTAAAGATTGGCAGGGAGGGAAATATAAATTCATTTTGCTGCTGAAGTTGAGATCTTTTCTGTAGTAAGCTCAGACAGTAAACAGTCATTGCATAAACTGTAAGTAAAATATGTCTCACAGCTTGTAAATCTAGTTGATTTTATTGTCTCCTCCCTTCTTTGGGTCATCTGTTAGCCAGTTTTCATAAATTTCTCTTCCTTTTCCTACCACATTCCTTTTTTCAGAGTCCTCTCTACTACCTCTGGTTTTTTTATATACGTACTTTCATAACAATTCCCTTCTATCCACTCTAAGCTTGTGGATATGTGGAGTTGTTTGGCTCCATTTATTGCTGGCTGCATTGTTTTAGTCTGGCTTTCATTTTTATCTTCATCAGCTCTTACTAAAGGCAAGAGGCTTCCTTTATCCTGTGTTTGCAACTAAACACAGCAACAGGTGGCTGAAAGAAAAGCATGTTGATTTTACTTTCTGCTCCTAGTTCACCAAGAACAAGCAGAGAGTAACAAAAATTAAAATTCTTATTGGTTCCCCAGATCTCAATGTATTTTGCAGAGTTTTGCTCTTTGTGTCTTTGGGGTTTTTAAATTAAATGTAATTAGTTTTCAGGTACCTACACGAGTTAATTATTGAGTTAATCTGGTTAGTTAACTTGTTGTGCTGTGAAGTTATGTACCTAAAATGCTTACAATTTTTCTGTTGATGTGCATTTGATCTGAGAAAGGGGTTATAGACTCAAATCCCAAACTTTGGAGGTGCCGAATAGTTCTTTTGAAGTGAGAGTATGTGCTTGCTGGAATTCTTAGGAGTTTATAAAGAATGTTAACATTTGCTTTAAAAGTAAAATGTATATGCTATGAGTTCTTTAAAATAAACAACTAAATGGGAGTGTACACTGAGAAACAGTAATTTTAAGGAGACAGGAACTAATTAAATCCTCCAAAATGTCATATGAATGACTAGAAGAGATTTGGGGCTGAAAAGAACAAAGGCAGAAGTTTGAAAGTGAGCTCTTCATACCTTAATTTATGGTTCTAAACCTAAAGAGAATCTTTAAGTTCTACTTGTTTGAATAGAACAAATTACATCATTGACATTGAACCTAATACTAAGAAAATATTTCATTGTTTTTCGTGTAAAGAAGCCAATCCTTCATTCCTTAGCCATCTGTTGATCAAAGGGTGGTATCAGACCAAGGATAATGCCAAAATTGGAGTAATTTCCTTTTTGTGAAAGAGGTAAATAAATATCCCACTTCATGGTGTGATTCCACCCTATGATTTCTGTCAACCTGCTGCTGATTTAAGCAGTGCCTGCAATCTTAGTCTGTTTCTTGCCTCTCCCTCAGTCTCTCCCAGTTGCAGTTTGCTGTCTTTAGTTGTCTTAATCAGTTATTTCTAAGACCCTGCTCTCAAATAGGTAAGTAAAAAAAGAAAAAAAATGAACCCTCTATTTCTAGGGTTTTCTCTTCAACACAGAAAATCTGTATATAAACTTGTAAAGAGGCCACACAAAACAGCCCACCATAATTAAAAGTGAGGGAGCAAGTGTTTAAGGGTGAAGAGGGGCAGTAATCCTTTAAAATGCTTTTGCAATCAGCAGTTATCATAGGAATCATATAATTTTCATTGACCTTTTGTGCATAACTTAAACTACAGCCAGGCAGCCTTTACTGGGGGAGTTTCACTTTGTTTTGTTTCCTTTCAGTTCTCACATTAATACAGGAAAAAAGTATCCATGTGGTATCCATTTCAGCATTATTTACTATAACTTATCCCAAGTGTGCAATACTTCCAGCTAATGAGCAATATAGATTCAAGGCAGATGTTGGCTGTAACTAGAAAGTTGGCATTCATCTCAGCAACATGTTTAATCTGTGCTCCATGTTTACTTCTTGGTATGTTGGTTGTCAAATAGTTGTAGTTCTCTTCTGTTGCAGTTTAAATAAAAAAAGAGGGCTCTACCTTGTGCCCTTTAGACATAGAAAATGGAAACTGGTAGTGTTTGTCAGTGTTTCTTGCATGAGCAGAGAACACAAGGATGTCTGATTGTCCAGAAGCCACTTAAGGCTGCAAATCAACAGGAGTCTGATTCTGGACAAAACCATGATAACTGTAAAACTGGGGAGGTAAGCTGACAAGTTTAGCTTAAGAACCGGATGAGCTCTTCCATTGCAACACTTGTACAGCAAAAATTCCAGCCCATCTCTCTACTGTTTTAACTTAGGCATGATGCTGAGCACATGGTAGTCTTCTACAGCAAATTGAGACGTGGGTGTATGCATGCATCTCTGCTTGGAATAAATAAGTACCAAGTGACAGTTATCTTTTTGACTCTACTACTACTTGTCATCTGACCATGTGTAAGACAGTTCAGCGCCATGATCTTCACCCAGAGGTTAGCTCTATTCATTATTAGATAGAGAAGTTGGATTGTGTTGGGCAAATACAAGATGGGGGGTGGGGGGATGGGACACCCCCAAACAAACAAGATATCAGAGAGGACTAACAAAAGAAGGGTCAATATTTAATGATGGCTAATAGAAGAATAGAGAGTAAAATAAATATTTGTGAGAAGCAACAAACTAAAGCAAAAAGATACAGAACTGTTCTGAGATGAATCATTAGCAAAACTAAGACATTAAATGAACAAAAGAAAAACAACTTAAGTCATTGACACAAAAGGAATGATTCATAATTATTTTAAGTTAGAGACAGAAGCTGAGAGAAATTATTAGAGAGAAATACTCTACAAGTAAATATGAAGAAGTTACACTTTTAGGAAAGCTAATTTTATATGCTGACATTGGTGAATATGATTTTGTTGCCCTAGCAGACATCCTTTAGCCTCACTAAGCTAGAGAAGAGAGATTGCAGTGGGGTGGTAAGAGGTTTTTCCAGGGGCATTATTGCTTTGTATTATTAATATTGGCCATATACTAATGTAAAATTACTTGCTGTATTGGTACACTAGTTTTTCCTGAATATCAAAAGGTTTGCTATTCTAAATATCAAAAGCTGAAAGGCTCTGAAAGGATGTCTTCCTTCAGGGTGAACCAAGCAACTTACAGTACAGCAGGAACAAAAATTGTAAGTTTAGGAAGATTATGTAAGGTTCTTCATGTTCTTTTAAGCGCAACATGAAAAATGACTTTTGGAAGACTATTTTTCAGTAGGAAGTGGTCTCATCTTTCCCTAGGACATAGAAATATTTACAGGGACTAGAGAGCATAGGGTAAATGGAGTAGGGGGTTCTAGATGATTTATTGGAAAGAGTAAGAATATAGGAAGAAGAGCAGAGAGTTCTTCACCTGTAGGGAGTATGTAAGAAATTTTAAGGCTATCAGAGCAGAAAACTCATGTTTGGCTTCAAGTGAGTTATGAATAAAGCACGGCTGGGTTATCACAACATAAGGAATTGCTGGTTCATGCAAGATGCTGCAATAGCAACATATAAGTTTTTGTAACTGTTGGAAATATGAGAACATATGCACTCACATTTCCCTTATTTAATAGAAAAGACTAGCTTCAGAGCTGACATTTTTAAAGTCTAGAGATAAAAATTAGGAAAGATTCAGCAGTAAACAAAAAATATATCTCTAGGACAGTGATCTCATGTTGCATCCATCTCAATTGGTGGGGACACCCCTGGGGTGTTCCCTCCTGTTATTAAAACCTGAACCATTGGAGTGGGGAGGAAAGCAGAGACTCATCTGAAACCATGCAACTGCTACATCACATGCAAAACTTAGGGGAGAAAACTCATAGCAGAGTGCAAAGTAGAGAATAGGACAGCTCTACTCCAGAAAAAGAGAATGAAAAGTCAGTAGAATAAAATCCTTCTAAGGAAAGGACTGTGGCAATGTCTTTAGATGAAAATGGACATATGGGCTATCAAAACTCTCTTGTTCCTTAGCCTCTTGACATAACTGCAGGCTGTGTTGCCTCTGCAAGACTGTGGGGTTACTAATGGACACTGAGAACAAACACTGCTGAGCCAGCAAAAGAGCCAGCAGAAAAAATTAGTACTAATAACTCCAAGAATGTTAACAACTCCAGATTTGGAACTGAGTGTGCCACATGATGTTAACCAATCAGTAGTTCTAGAATGGCATGTGCCTGGCGCATGAACAATGTATATATCCAATCATATTAAGGCATAACGCGTGTACTGACATGAAAAATGTATATAAGCTAGCAGCTAACCTGAATAAAACGGCTTCAACTATGATCATATTGATCTGTCGTTGAGTCCATTATTTTGCTCCTGCAGTTGGCGCCCGAACAGGGACACTTACATTTTCATATTGAAAATGATGAGAAGCAAGAAATTGAAGAAGTCGCAGGAGGACCCGACTGGAAAAGCCAACCAGGAGTACTGGTGCGGGGAGTTGGTGGATGGCTTGGACAAGGTTGCTAGTGGATCACCTGGAGAGGTGAGCAGTTGGGGGGGAGGAGAAAATGGGAAACAATTTAACAAAAGAACAAAAAGTGGTTGTTAAACTCTAACATATTCTCTCTAAGAAAGCAATTAAATATGATGAATCCCGCTTTAAAAGACTCCTAGAATGGAGTAAAGAGAGAAAATTGTTAATTGGAGCAGGAATGGCTTTCAAGTTATGTACTTGGGAAGCAATCGGAACTGCTCTGTGGGATGAGATCAGTGATGGATCCAAAGAAGCGAGGGAGTTAGCCACCCTCTGGAAATTGATTAAAAAGACATTACAGGAAATGAAGGCAGAGGGAACAGCTGCCTCATCAGCTTTCACTGCTTTTTCTACAAATACTAAGGCTCGCACGACAACTGGGAGTGGTGGGATTAGCAGCTTTGATGCCCTAGATCTGCCTGCACCAGCACCATTGGCCGCTCTGCAAGGCTTATATCAGTTTTTGCCTGGTCCTGCTTATGGACCAACAGAACAGCCACCCTTCACTCTCAACCCCAAGGCTGATGCCAAGAGTGACAAAAGTCCTGGTGAAAATGGGACTTTAGAAAAAAAACTTGGCCTCCACCACCACAGCAGCTCTCAGACCACATATCTAATGCAGAACGGGAGGATAGTGCTGAAAAACATGCAGCATTATCCCTCTATCCCCCTTTACCACTGCCTACACTGAATGAATATAAAAAAGAGACTGATTTCTTAAGAGATCAAATGCGACAGATACCAGAGAAGCTAGAAAAGTTAGAAGTGAACTGTCAGGAGCAACTTGTATCCTTTCCTTAATACTTACCACCACCACCAAATTATACTTCAGGAACAGTTCCAGAACAGATGTGCATGACCTCTGTTTTGGAACTGGGTCCTGCTGACCCACGAAATAAATGGCAGGGAATAATACGAGATGCTTTAATCGAAGGTGAAATTGTTCAAACACCTATGGCTTTTCCAGTTTCTATAGACCCAGGGAATGATACCCAAAACAATCAGTGGGCTCCCCTTGATTGGAAAATCCTAAAAGAGGCAAAAAGTGCTATCATTCAATATGGGTTAAAATCATCTTTTACTGATGCCATTTTGCTGCATCTTTTTTCGGGGATGTTACTGGTGCCAGGAAATACCAAGCTTATTGTAAACACATTGTTATCACCCTCACAACAAATTCATTTCTTCCACCTTTGGCAGGAACTCTGTGCTGCCACTGATCTTGAAAATCGTGGGCGGCAGCAGGGAGATCCGCTGTATCAAGTAACTGCACAAATGTTGATGGGAGTGGGTCCCTTTCAGGATGTTACTTGGCAAGGTCGTTTTGCAGTAGAGGTGTTAAGACAATCTCAAGATTTGGCATTTAAGGCAATAAAAAATTGTGCTGGAAAGTGATAAAACTAACCCACCATATAGCTCTGTCCAGCAGGGTGAGAATGAGTCATATATGCAATTTGTTGATAGATTAACTAATGCTCTGAATAAGCATCCAGATTTGTCCACTAATGTAAAAGAGAAACTGTTACAGTCTTTGGCTTTTGAGAATGCTAATACTAGAACAAGGCGAATTCTATGTACCTTGCCTAAGGGCACATCATTGGCAACTATGTTAGAGGCTTGTGACAGGATAGGGGGTCCGGAAGAATAAGCAACACTCATGGTCTCTGCTTTTACTGCTGCTGTTTGGCCTCTCATTCAAAACAACAAGGAAGAGAAAAATTCCACTTGTTTTAATTGTGGGAAAGCAGGTCACTTGAAATCCCAATGTAAACTTAAGAAAGGAGGTGGGGATGTTAAAGTAAATAATGCAGGAGGTGGATTCACAGAAACTTGTGATCAGTGTGGAAAAATTTGACATAGGGCAGCAGCATGTTGATCAAACTTCCATATTTCGGGACAGGTTCTGGGAAACTTCCAGCAGAGCATGAGGACCCAGTGTGCACAGACACAAATGCAGGGTGTTTGGACTGCATCCCCTCCGCAACGACAGGAAGTGCTGGAGTGGACGTGGCAACAGCAGTAGAAATAACATTGTTAGACACAAAAGTGCATTGCATTCCATCAAATATGAAAGGGCCTCTCGGTCACGGATTAAGTGCATTGTTACTGGGATTCTCCTCAGTGTCACTACAGGGAATATTTATTTTACCAGGGGTAATTGATGCCAACTACACTGGTGTGATAAATATCATGATTCAAACAATGACTCCACCTATAAATATTGTGAAAGGAGTTCGTATTGCTCAGTTGGTGCCATTTTTTTTCGCAAGTCCCTTGATCTGGTAGTAATTACCGGGGAAATGCAGGTTTTGGTTCTTCAGGGCAACCTGAGGTGTTATTGGCTTTGAATATACAAAAGTCTAAACAAAAAGAGTTGATTAAGATAATTAGACTCAGAAAATATTGTTTTGAAAATGATCATTGACACAGGAGCAGATGTAACTGTAATCCCACAAGCTAAATGGCCAAAACCCTGGGAATTAGTGAACACTACAGAAGGTATCTATGGAACTGGCGGAATGCAATCTACTAGTGTCAGTAAAGATGTGCTTAGTTTTTGTTTTTCTGATGGAACGACCGTAAAAAACAGACCGTATGTACAAAAATACCAGTTGCCTTAATTGGGTGAGACCTTTTGAGCCAAATGGGAGCTAGGCTCACAACATAGGGGTTTTAGGAGAGGCCATTGAAGGATGGCCAATCCATAAACTGGCATGGACAAGAGAGAAGCCTGCGTGGGTTGACCAATGGCTGCTCAATCAAGAAAAGCTGTCCAAAATTCAAAAGTTGGTACAAGAACAACTAGATGCAGGACATATTGTTCCTTCTACTAGCCCATGGAACACCCCTATATTTACAATTCCAAAGAAAAGTGGGAAGTGGCAATTGTTGCATGATTTAAGGGCAATTAATGCAGTGATGAAAGATATGGGAGCTTTACAGTAGGACTCCCTACTCCAACAATGATTCCGAAAGACTGGGATATTTTGATTATTGATCTCAGAGATTGTTTTATCACAATTCCTTTACATCCGGATGACTGTGAAAAATTTGTCTTTTTGGTGCCATCAATAAATAAAGCAGAAACAGCACAACGATATCAGTGGGTAGTATTACCGCAAGGTGTGAAAAATTCTCCAACATTGTGTCAATTATATGTGGCTTGGGTTTTAAAACCAGTTAGAAAGAAATATCTGGAGTTATTAATTTACCACTATATGGATGATATTTTGGTAGCTGGTGACAACATGTCCACTACAATTTTGTCAGAATTACAGTTTTATCTGGATAGTTCTGGTCTTAAAATAGCCCCAGAAAAAGTTCAAAAAACAAAACCTTGGAATTACCTGGGTTGGGTCATTACCTCTGCTCAAGTAAAACCCCAAAAGATTGCAATGAAGAGAGAGGTATCTACTTTGACAGATACTCAAAAATTGATTTGGGATATCCAGTGGATTAGAAGTCTTTGTAGAATTACGAATGAAGATTTGGCACCATTGTTGCCACTACTGTCAACTAGCACAAATGCTGAGGAAAGAAGAAGATTAAGAGAAATTCAACAAAAGGCTTTAGATCATATTGGACAGAAAACAGTCAATTCAGCAGCAGCTTGTTATGATCCTGAGTTTCAATTACAATTAATTGCAGTTAATAGAGAAAAAACTAGTAACCACCCTTTTGCTCTTTTGGCTCAATGGGATAAAAATTGTCACAACACTTTGAAAATCTTGGAATGGATATTGTTATTGTTTCAGCCCAAAAAGTCTATCATGACTCAAATGGAATTAATTGCTCAACGTATTATGAAAGGTCATTCTAGACTAGTAAAAAATTCTGGTATAGAGCCACAGATTATAATGATTCCTCTAGTACACGCATACTTTGAATGGGCTATACAGCATTCCATAGATTTGCAATTAGCTTTACAAGGCTATGCTGGTCAGATAATAAACACTTATCCTGCACATAAATTGTTTTCCTTTCTGCATGGTAACCTCCTTGAAAACATCCCTGCACAATCAGAAGTACCAGTCAAAGGACTTATGGTTTTTACAGATGCTAGTAAAAATAGCAAGCGTGCAGCAATCACATGGAAAGAGGATGATGCCTGGAAAGACCATGTGATTTCTGGGACATCATTGGACTCTTTACAGATGCTAGAACTTAGAGCTGTAGTTTGGTTTTTTTCTCATTGGCCCACCACTGCTTTAAACATTGTTTCTGATTCCCTATATTCCCTATATTCCCTCGTTGGAGCAGTACAGAGATTGGAACATGCAGTATTGAAGGAACTAAGTAGTGCTGTTCTATTTGCCCCATTTCAGAATTTGTTAATGTTGTTAAATCTGTACCTGTGCGTATTTTCTTAAACATATTAGGAGTCATTCTGGAATTACATCGGGTCTGGCAGAAGCAAACGATTGAGCTGACAAGCTAGCAGCCCCTGTGTGGAGTGGCCCTCTGGTGAACTGTTTCGAACAAGCACAACAATCACATGCATTTTTTCACCAGAGTGCAAAAATGCTGTCGCGTCAATTTGGCATAACACATTCCGATGCCACAGGTGTTGTGCAATCCTGCCCTGATTGTCAGCAATTCGGTTTTGGAATTGGCCTTCGAATAAATCCACGCGGCTTGTGACCGTTGCAGTTGTGGCAAATGCATGCTATTCACATTGCCGAATTCAGCAGACAAAAATATGTGCATGTCACAGTTGATACCTTTTTTCCTCTTGTATGGGCCACTCCTCTCATGGGACAGACAGCAAAACATATTAAAAAACATTTATGTGGATGTTTTGCAGTTATGGGTGTTCAACAATGTATTAAAATGGACAATGGTCCAGCATAATTTCACATTCCTTTGCTCAATTTTGTCAACTCTGGGGTATCCGGCATCAAACAGGTATTCCGCATTCACCTACTGGTCAGGCCATCATTGAACGTGCACATCGAGTGTTAAAAAGCTTGCTCACAAAACAAAAAACAGGGGAAGTGGGTCTATCCCCACAGGAACATATTTGGCAAGTTTTATGTGTCATTAATTTTTTGCGCTTAGCAGGTACAGCAGAAAATTCACCCATAGTTGTTCACGGTAAAGCCTTGAGCAGTGACTTAACAACACTAAATACTACAGGAGTCAAAGTAATGTACAAAGATCTAAACACTGGGCAGTGGACAGGTCCAGCAGAGGTACAATTAACCGGTAGAGGATATATGTGCATCATTACATAATCCGGACCAAAATGGATTCCGGCTCGTTGGGTTAAACTGTGGAAATCTTCTACCCTTGATGGGAGGAACATTACAACAAATGACCCAGAAGCTTCGGGCTACAGCAAGAGCCAGTAATCATCTTTGTCTAGTCTGTTGCCGGTGCAGTTTGTATATAATCTGTCATTGTACATGTTGTGGTAAATATATAATCCGTTACAACGGATCACAGGAAGTATATCTTTCACGAACGTTAACTCCGCATTGTATTAGGTGTAGTCGTACTAACAATTTTGAAGTAATCCCAAAAAGATATTTGTGTTAAGACACATAGATTTGTAAGGATATAAAAATGGGAAATGTGTTTATGTTACGGAAATTGTGGTTGTTGTAAATGATAGAATGTCTTGAGGTGTGGTGTATACCTGGGCAATGGGAAAATAAGAATGTGTGGATCACACTGGCAAACGTAACATATAGTGAGACCATTTGTGTTTCGATGGCCAGTCCAACAGATCCATTCAGAACCTGCCTGATAGGTGTTCCATTGGATGAAAATCGCTGGGCTGGGCTGTACAATGGGACAATATATCAGAACTGCACAGCACCAGGAAAATTACAACCCAAATGGTGGTGCAATGATCCAAAACAAAAAACAGAATGGAACCCAGGTGACACATGGTATCAAAATAACCTTCATATGATAAATGTTTTTCCTGCTCTGCCTATAATCCCTCAGGAATTGGATATAATGGGAATGCTCAAAGCAGAATGGTGTTTTTATCTTAAGCTCAGTATATTTTATTGAAATCAAACTGCTAAAATAGATGTTTCCCCAAATGGAATGTATAGTAACGCATCTTTGTGGTGTAACAACGTGATAGAGAAAAGAGTTATGACTGAAATAGCACCAGGGGCTGGGTTACCTGCTGATGTGTTCCTAATTTGTGGAACGTGGGTATGGAAAGGAATTCCCGGGTAGTCAGTGGGTGGTCCCTGTACTTTGGACAACTTACATTATTCAATCCAAGCCAGAAGTCATTACACAATATAACAGTAAATCACAGAAGGCAAAAAAGAAGTATTCATACATTTGAGGAAAATTGTAGAGATGATGTGACCTTTTGGTCACCAGGTGAAATCACTGCAGCCTCCTTTTTAACACCAGGGGTTGCTTCTGCAGCTGCACTCACACAGCTAACCAGATTGGGTTGTTGAACAAGGAAGTCTATGCTACATCATTAGCACTTTCTGGACTATTAACTGATGTTGATAGTATCAGACATGCGACATTACAAAATCGTGCTGCCATAGACTTTTTGTTGCTTGCTCACAGACACGGGTGTGAAGATTTGGACGGTATGTGTTGTATGAATCTGTCTGATCATTCTATGACAATATACAAACATATAGAACAGTTAAAAGAGAACATGAAAAAAGCTCACAGTGTCTAATGGAGGTCTGGACCAATGGCTCAAGGGTTGGGGTATTACTGGATGGGTACTAGATTTGCTTAAACAAGGAGTAACAATTTTAATGATTGTCTTGTTTCTGATGCTTTTGATTCCTTGCATATTTAAATGTCTGTCTGGAATGACGTGTTTTGATAGTCCAGGAAGAAAAAGGGGGAATTGTGGCAATGTATTTAGAGGAAAACGGACATATGGGCTATCAAAACTCTCTTGTTCCTTAGCCTCTTGACATAACTGCAGGCTGTGTTGCCTCTGCAAGACTGTGGGGTTACTAATGGACACTGAGAACAAACACTGCTGAGCCAGCAAAAGAGCCAGCAGAAAAAATTAGTACTAATAACTCCAAGAATGTTAACAACTCCAGATTTGGAACTGAGTGTGCCACATGATGTTAACCAATCAGTAGTTCTAGAATGGCATGTGCCTGGCGCATGAACAATGTATATATCCAATCATATTAAGGCATAACGCGTGTACTGACATGAAAAATGTATATAAGCTAGCAGCTAACCTGAATAAAACGGCTTCAACTATGATCATTTTGATCTGTCGTTGAGTCCATTATTTTGCTCCTGCAAAGGACAAATATAGTAAGTAAGGAAAACAATTTGGCATTTCTTTTGGGAAATGGGAAGACAATGTTAAAGTAATTTAGAAAAAAACATTTTAAATGCCAGATTTCAGTCATCATTTTATTTTGTGTATAGTCTCTATGAAAACTTCAGAGTGACATTGAGATTGCTAGGAAATATGCACAATTGACAGATTATGTACAATTCTTATGAAAATATCTGTAGAGTATTATCACTATCTTAATCCAGTGTTAGTTCTAGTTTCCCTTTTTCTGACACTAATTTTGAAGACTATCCTGATTATTAGGTGGGGAACAAAGGAAGGGAAACCTGGTGCTGAATTGTTTATTTTGTTTCTACAGCTAAGACATGCCTTAGAAATTTTAAGTGACAGGCAGGAAATGAGATTGATAGCAGATGGGCATTTTACTGTTTTGATGTTTTCTTTAATAACTTTATTCCTAGTTTTGTAATTGAGACTATCTTGTGGTTGGTAGAACAAATATGTTTGTTTTCTTGTTTACTGACATGGATGGGGTGGGCTACGCAGAGGTAGGTATCCAAATAAGCAACAAATACCAGAAATTCACTCCACCGCATGTGCGGGAGTGTGAGTGTGTGTTTGTTACTTAGCTGCAAGGATCAATTTGTGAGCTAATATCAGGAAGTATTAGCATGCAAAAATAAATTTACTTGCTAGGTGTTAACTAGCAAGAAACAGCTGGTTGGAGAAATACCTTATAATTACAGAAGGCTAAATGGCTGATTAGTCATTACTAATGCCATTATCAAAATCAAAGTTAAACAAAGTCAAATTTTATCCCTTCATGTCCTTATATGAAGGGAAGCTTACAAGGTCCAACACCCAGAAAAACAAATACCTGTTTTCTTTGGTACGGCTATAATATACTGCTGTGTTTTTTCCTAGTAATGTGTTGCATTAGCGTAGTTCTGTGAACTGTTTGCTCTTTATTCAATGGATAATCACCCATGACTTCCTTGAGAGTAATATAATAATAACGTCAACCATCACAAATTAGAACAGTTATTACTTTCAGAAGGATGCGTAGGCTCAGTTTTGAGATGTGCTGAATGTTAAATAGTCACTAGGGGGGATGTAGGAATTCTGGATAGAGTTAGGGTTCATCTTGATTGAGTTTTTATGACAGTATTAAAATGCTGCTTCATCAGTAGCAATTTTTGAACTTTCAGGTAAAGTATTGAACTCCGTGTAATTATATATAAACTTAAAATGCACTCTCTATGGCATTTCTTTCAAAAGCTCAGCTGGGCTTTTTGCCTGACCAGTTTCAGGTTAGTTTTATGCAATAGCTGTTTCAGAGAGAGTCCCACATGTGGTCCAAATTTTGGGATATGTTTATTCCTTCAAGTTATCGTTCTTTGTTTTAAAGAAAAGCATATGAAGATCATTGTCACAAACAGACTTTAACAGCAATGCTAACTGCATTTGGAAAGAGGAAGCCAGTTTTTGACCTCAACCTGTCGCAGATGGACAGTACTGACCAAGGGATTGCCTTGTCCATAACTAAATGCAGATCTATGGGACTACTGAAGGCATGAGCGTGAAAGACCACAGTTTAGTTTTGTGAGTTACAATTCCAAGACAGACAACATATTTACTTGAGAGAGTTCACTATGGTATCAGTCATAGGTGGATTTTTAGATGTGTTTTAGAGTTATTAAGATTGTACAAGTTCCCTGCACCTGTTATTTTATATAGTGCACTATTACCTTTTAGACAAGAGTTGAATTTCACCTGCAACATCAAAGTCCATTTACAAGCTGTCTGCAGGCTGAGCCATTTTTCAACCTAAAGCATAAAAAAGAACTACCACGACAGGACAAACCCAGTAATAATGTGAGATATCTAACAAGAAAATGGAAAAAAAGAAGTCTGAGTTTGAAATGTTTGGCAGAGAATAACAGATAAGTCTCATGGTCTGGTAGCTATGGAAAAGTGTGAACTTGTGTCCAGTGAAAGCACTTAAGACTTATGAATGTGTTCATAAATCACATATATCAATTGTCATCTGAGAAATGATTTTGTAGTTCATTTCTCACTTCTGTAATTCAAGAAGAGTACCTAAGAAGCTTACAGGAAAACATGGAAGTTAATTCACGTATCTGAACAATTCTGTTCAAAGGCTTACTCGGGTTTGTTTTCAATTAAAAGGTGGTGTTCTGTTCTCCTTGCTTGAAGGTACATGTTTATGCCAGCTCTGAAGAAGTCTGCACCAGAATCTGGCAACCATCAATGCCAAACTCCAAAGTGCTGCTTAGTCCTATTGTTTTACCTAAAAAGATAAATTCATTGTCTGGAACTTACTGAGGATTCTTAGTCTTAGATGGAACAGACACTGGAAGAGATTAACGGCTCTTTCTGCTTTCCAGACGTGTATATTCTAGGACAGAGGTTTATATAAAAAAATTTACAGTGTTGAACTTCTGTAAAAACCATGGTTTTTCTATGAAAAATGAGTAAGCATGACATGTGTCATGATTTTGCTAATATTAATGACCCATGATGGAGACAAGTCGTTTTAAAGATGATGGTACAGCTGACTGTGAGAAAATAGAGTTCACTTCTGCAGAACACAAATAATGTAGATAATTAATTACACTTCAGACCTGAAATTACAGTGTAGTTGTAACTGGATGTTTATTCCCTTTCCTATAGATAACAAATACATATTATATAACATGGCTTTATTTCTTTTCCAGTATTAGGTTCTTTGTTTCAAGATTAACCCTGTGCTGTCTTCAGCTTTCATATCCTTCCTTTAGCCTTCTACTAGTATTACCAGATTTCTTCTTTTGTAACTTCTCAGTTTTACATTGTATGTGGAAAATAATCCAAGGGGTTTTAGCATGCATATTAAATGCATGCATCACTTATTGTCTTGGAGATATAAATCACAATCTTGGTGAAATGTATCTAATGTGCATAAGTAAAACTTATCCTTAACTGCACATGCATCTACATCCACACTTGCATAAAGTAGAATGAAGTATTACACATGGAAAAGAAGCAAAGGAACATAGATGAAAGTCTGAGTTATGACACATGCATATAAAATTATTGATTTGGCCTTGAATAAGGCCTCAAATAATTCTTGGCTTTCGTGAGGCCTTGACTAGGCTATTTTACTAGCTTCAAAGATTTTAGTTTCCAACTTACCTGTTGATAGATGCTATAATGTCTATGTCAAGGGACTAGAGATTCTTCAGAGCACTATCTCCTTCCTAACATTTGATCTAAGAGAAGCCCTAAAAGCAAAGGCTTTAAAATAGATTTTTTTTTCTATTTAGAGGTTTTAGTCTTGTGTAAGTATTTTATTAATATATTATAATGTTACTCTCTCTGAAATCCACAGAAAAAATCCTTGTGAATTCAGTGAGAGGCAACTTAAAATTTTACTCTGGTTTAGGCACTTTTGAGTACATTTTTGTTGCATTGTCTTAAAATACTGGACAGTTTTAAAAACTGAATCCATGTGTAGTATACATAATAGAGTAATGATTTGTTCTATTCTTTCTGTCTTAAGCTAATGGCATGGTTAGTTTTTAGGCTTATTGTTCTAGGTTTTTGTCATGGAGTGAGCAACTTGGACCATTTCAAAGAATTTCATAAGTAGACATTCTGCCACACTTCAAAGGATAACTGGCTCAGAAAAAAAAGCAAAGATATTATGCATTTTGCACTCTTGTTCTCTGCAGAGAATACTACATATTAGCCTTTTGTTTTTAATGAAAATTCTCTATTGCTGCTTTATTTTCTCAAAACGTTAAATGCCCAAAGTCTGTTTCTTTCTCTTGGGTTTGTAGATGCAAGGTATATAATCAGCATTAGTCTGCGAATTCTATGTGAAAAATTGCTTTTATATTTTGGAAGTACTTTGTGATGGTGGTTACAGTACTTTTAATGCTACATACTTCCACAAAAAGCTTCAGGGACACAGAGACTGACTCCCTTGGGGAAGGAAATTCTGACAGTTATGGCATAGAGGACCTTCGTCTTTAGATATATTGCTAGTTGACACCAATCTCATGCTCAGGTTTACAATCATCAACAGTAAATCAGTCCCCTCCACCACCATCCACACTTGAGCATTGTCAACACCCTCTTTTTCTCATCTGTCTGACACTATTTTCCTCAGGCCCTGTATGGAGTTTAACAACTCAATAATTAAGACACCTGGGTAAAATTGAGTAGCCTATGACACCTACCAAATCAAAGTGATGTAATAGTTCTTTCTGTACTTAAATTTTTACAATGGTGAAAAAAACCTCAGTAACAACATAATAATGAGGAAAGACAGTATCAGATATCCAGCAAGAATCCTTTCATAAATGAGAACATAAGAGGCACACAAGAAATACTGTGATTTTGAGTCAATAACCCTTCACCCTTTGTCATCTCTGATACAGAAACCTATTGCACTGCTAGTGATGTCCTTCCCTTAAATGAAATACAGAGCTTTTTTTTACAGTCTCCCAAGATCATTAAGATCAATGTGGGGATGTGATTTTTGTTTACACTGTGGCAATTTACAGTTCTCTGGCAAAGTAAGGAAAATTTGAAATGGGAATGTATGTTATACCACCATGGCAATATTTTAAAAGGCCTAGAACTGAAATAGGAAATTGGGAGCGAAATTTTCCCTGGCAGTGTTTCTTCATGAGAAAGACTGAATGGGAGTTGCTTTAATTTCTTATTTATTCAACATCCTTGCAGAGTAGTGGTAGCTTTTGGTCTATGTGAGAGGTGAGACAGTGCTCAGTAGGGAGGTAAAACTTCTCAGGTTTTGTAATTGGTGTAATCCTTTCATCTTTGTTCTTTCTAGTAACTATTTTCTGGTAAATCAGTCCAAGTGATTAATATTTACGCTTTGATCTTGGCATGGCTCCAGATCTAAATGAATACTGATTCCATGGCTTTTGCTCATCCTCTATTATCTCCGCTCAGTCTTCACCATTTGTTTACATGACTGACATTTACAACCTCATAGGAACAATAAAATCAGTCCGTTCATGTAAGGAGCCAAGGTGCAAGCATGTGTTTATGAAATGTGATTTTGTCCACTTCAGGTTTTGGGGGACTTAGACCACAGAATAAGTCATTGTTTTATTCTTTCTGCCCCTAGCCTTTTGCTTCTGGATGATACCAATTTAACAGTTGAGATGAAGAGGTACTAATTTTGGAGTTCATGTATCTTTGCTCTGCTTTTCCTCTCAAATAATTTTCTCATTCCACCCCTAGGTTGCCACTGTTGATGGTAAAAAATGACAGTAGATGAAAGAAATCACATCTTCTTCTATTCCCTTCAAATAATATGCATCAAATTTAAGTTGAAAATAGGTTTTCTCTACATTCCTTTTATTTAAGCATTGCAATACAGATTATGTCAAAAATACATCTGAGAAGAAACATGAAGCTTCCTATGCACTGAGCGTTTTTTCTTGTATTATAAAGTGTCTCACTTTTTTAAAGAAAAATTGCATGCAGAAGGGATTTTGAAAAATGTCCTTTCCTGAGTAATATACTCTGTACTTATATTTTTATTGCATTTAAAATAGTATAACTTTATTTTGGATAAAATCTACCTTGACTTCATCAAACATACTTGACTTCAGAAAAAACCTCGTAACTGAAAAAAAAACCCTATATCGTATTATATTTTTAACTTTCTCTGATGAAGAATCTGCTATGGTACCATAAAAGAATTTTAAAGTACTCTTAATTTTACTTGCTTTCTAAATTGCCTTTGAAACACTGAAGATGACATGTACTTCAACAGCCAAAATGTTTTCTGTTTGTCTAGCATATGCGCTGCTTTGCTGCTGTGACTATTAGAGCAAAATCCTACTGAGGCTTGGTTTCAGGAAAGATAGAACATGTAAGGGAGTCCATAACTTTACAAATATATATATAATATATATATTTAATATATTTTTAATAGGTAGATCAAAACTTTGAGACTCCATCTACTAACCAGATTGCAGGTGAGCTTGTCTAATAAAAATAAGAAAAGTACACTTACTGAACAAGTTTGAGTACTTGCTTATGACGTACAACAAAGACTAACTTTGGATGTATGTTATGAAATGCCAAATACATGAAGATGCTTCCTAGCACTGAAATGAACTGCAGTTTTGCCTAAGCAAGCAGTACACAAACTGCCTTTTACTTGAAAAACAAATCATACAAACATGAAAAAATAAGGCTGTTTAACACAATTAACAATTCAAACTTTGATAGACTAGATTACTCTGTGGGGTTTTTTTTTGTGAGGAATTACTAAAACCAAGGTTCTTGGTAGCAATTTACTTTTACTTTTCCATGATTACATAGATCATCTCTCTTCCCATCCTTCCTCTCACTGTTTTTGACAGGCACAAATGGCTAAGGAGATGCATGCAGTGCAGTTGTTGGCTTCAACAAGATGCTGCAGAAGTGTGTATGGGAATAGCTGTCAGGAACAACAGCAGAAAAAAAAAAAAGGTTGTTTATGTATTGACTAGTCATGGGCCAGCTGTGAATGAAACAGTAGTGTTCTGCTCAAATTCATTAGGTATTCCTTCAACTGTCTTAATGTTGTAGTAAAGACAGGTTTATTAGGCCGGGTTTTGGTTGGTTGGTTGAGGTTTTCTTGGTTTTGTGTGTGTGTGTTGGGTTTTTTTTTCCAGAAAAATATTTTGAGGTTTAGTATCTGGATGCTGACAGCAACTCCTGGCTGTGTTGTTATTGAAAATATAATTCCAATACAACTTCCTCCAAAGAGTTTTCCACTTTCTTTCCTTCTCAGAATTTCACTTCTATTTATCCCTGGAATTCAGCTGGTATGATTCTTCCACAGTCACAACTTTCCACACAGTGATCATTTGCAACTCTTCACAGCCTGTTAGTTTGATGGTAAAGTTCACATGCTAGCTTATTACATGGTTTCAAAGTTACTTTTCTTTCCTTTATGGGACAGAATGAACTGAGGGAAAATTTCAGCAGCTTTATAATCATCTCTGGAGCAGACAAATTTTCTACTAATTTGCTTTGGTTTTGTGTATGTATTTTGGACTTCAGTAGTGAATGGGCAAGGCAGCCACACTAATTAACTTTTTTTGTAATTCACATGTATGCATGGAATTATCTAGGGCTTACTGATCTAAAAAGCTGCCTGCTCTCGACTTCTACCCTTTACATTTTTTGTCATGATCTTTCCACTCTTAACTGTAAATTGCCACCCTGAACTGTTTTCCTTCTTGCCTTCAAAAAAAGAAAATGCCTACTGCAGACAAAACACCTTTACTTTGATTTCAGTGACATGTTTTGTTCTGCTAAATGGCTCTTCTTGAGGTTCATCTATTGAGTAATGAAAAAATGAAAGGCATCTTTCACTGAGCATTGGAAAATAAATCAGGCAGAGGAATGACAGATGTGTTTCCTGCCTTTCCAAAGACACTATGTGCCCCCTTACTGGCAGTATCGTGGCAGAAGGCCACCAGGAATAAAAGAAATATGGCAGACATTAATTCCTTTCACTTCTACAGGAAATTTGTTATCCCTAACTTGCATTTCCCGTGACTGACGTAAAAAAACACAGTACATTGATCTACTGTGTTCTGGTTTTCTAAAACACATTTTAATGGGGGTTGTATGCCACAGATGGTGTCTTCAGTGAGAATGTTATGTATGTGTACCCTATCACAATAGTAATATTCTTCGTTGTAGATGTAACCAAGACCTGTGGAAGTGTCTCTATAATTTTTTTTTCCTTAAAAAGATGTTTCTTTGAGGAATGCAGAGGTACTACCTTGCATTCCCCACTTTCTCAGCTACTGCCTACTGTTTGCGATTCCCCCCC
>JANZLQ010000001.1:17743179-17766624 GCA_026212715.1 Elanus axillaris
GCCCGGCAGCGGGAGGCAGGGGGAGCCCGGGAGCAGCGGCGGCCCGGCCCAGCGGGCAGCGAGCCCGGCCGGCAGGCAGGCAGGCAGGCAGGCGGAGTCCCCCGCCTGCCCTCCCGCGCTGACGTCAGGAAACTTTCTCCGCGGCTGAAGCGGGAGCGGGCCGGAGCGGGTGCCGGGTGCCGGCGCGGCAGCGGGACGGCCTCCATCACCTCACCAGGTACGCGGCGCTCCTCTCCGGGCGGCGGCGCGGAGCCCCGGCCCCCGGCGCGGGGGGCACAGCTTGCATTGCGCGTTAGGGTCCTGAGGTGGCAGCGCGGGCTCGTCCCCGCCTCTCCCGCGGACGAGGGCAGCCGGGCTCGGGCGCAGCCGCCCGTTCCCCGCGGGTCCCGAGGTGCGGTTGGCGAGCGGCAGCGGGGAGGGAGGTCCGGGCGCCTGTTGATCGCCGCGGCGGCCGCGCCGCCCCGGTCTCAGCCGCCCAGCCGCTGCCCTCGGCTGGAAACTTCGCAGCCCGCGGAGGCGGGGAGGGGGGGAGCGGCGCGAGTAACGGGGCTCGTTCGCCGGCGGCGAGCGGAGCGGGACTGGCGGCGGGGCAGCCCCGGCCGCCTGTCGGGGCTCGTCTGCTTAGCGGGTCCGAGCTGCGGCAGCGGCTTCGCCGCGGGTGGTTGGCGGGGCGGGGGCCGTACCTGCCGGTCACCCCCCTCCCGGCGCTCGGCGGGCTCCCGGCGCGGCGCGAAAGTTGCGGCGGGCGCAGCTCTGCAGCGGTTTTCTCCTCGAACTTCAAACCCGCAAGGACCTGGGCATCTTAGGCATGCGAAATGCCACGGCTTAGGGTTTTCTGAATTTCAAGTAGCTGAAAATAATCAAATGCCTTTCACTCTGTTGTGTTTGGTTGTGTTGGGGGGGGTGGTGTCGGTTTTTATTTGGGTTTTCTTTTGTTCCTAGCAAGTACAGTAAAGCCATTATCTGAGACGAGGTTTTGTTTTTCTTCGGAGGGCTCGGCCGTGGCAGCTCGGCGGGGTTGGGAGGCGAGCCGAGCTCGCCGCTGAGCCTGATGAACGCACAATTGTTTTACGAGGGAGGATCTTCCACTCGTAGACAAACCCAAACCACCAAGTTAATTTTAACTCCGTGGAGCACCCGGGCGTTGGGAGGGTGGAGCACAGGAGTAGTGTGTCGGATCGTCGTGTGAATAGAAAACCGAAATGCGAGCAAGGGCTGCAGCCGCGGGCGTGAAGTCGGGCGAGGGAGATTCGGGGAGAAGTTCTCAGTTCCAGGGGGTCTGAAAGTTCTATGGTAGTTCTCTGGTGGAATAGGGAAGAGTACGTTGCTCATTTAATTTCATCATCCTTAGCATTTATTGAAAGACACCCAGGGACAATCGAAGGCCCGTAAAGGTTAATTGTATTCTTCATGTAAAGAGCTAGATTTCTGGGGTCTTCTTTGGACTTCAGACAGTCATTAAATTTCTAATTTAAATACCATGCAACTCCCACTTTTTAAATTGCCAGTTCCTACAGTTGCAGTTGCAAGTTTTTAAAAAGTCATCTTTCTGTAGGTCTAACTAAACGGATGTTAAAAAACCCCACCTAATAAGCTGGAAAGCAAGCCGTGTGTGAAGGTGATTATGAAGGTGCTTTGAATGTGTGTAGATGCGTATAAAATACCTTAGCAATATATTTGGTCTACTCAGTATAAATGTAAGTATCCATTTTTACATTTTATATGAATAACTGTGAACCTGTCCTTTTAGAAATACTTTTCTCTTTTCTGTGATTTTCTTCCCCTGCATGTTGGACTAACTTACAACTTTAGTCATACCTTTCAATTGTTGTAGTGATAAACAGTACATCAGAGTTTCAAACCTCTGCCACTTAGGGTGATAATCAAAATAAGACAAAATAATTCACCCGAGGGAAAAAAACCCTGCCTTTCTGAAGGTCAAGCTTCTATTTTTATGGCAATTTCAAAATGAGTACCACAGTTTGCCTCCTAATAATAGATTTGCTTGATCAATTTGTTGTGTAGTAGTATGTAAGGGACAACCTCTGATATTTGGAGATTATCCACGTGCACTCAGGGAAAGGAACAACAAAATAGTGGGGAAAAAAGAGCAATAATTTCGTGATTGTTAGCCTTAGTACACATTTTATTTTTAAGTGTGTGGATGCGTTAGTGATTATAGGCCTCCTTAAAGACATATATTTATGCAAAGAGGTTGAATAGAGTGATTTGTGGATTAAAAGCTAGGAATTACGGCACTGTGTCAAAGGGTGCAAGGGAGCAGTTTGGTTTGTGCTTTTAACAGAGCTATAGTGGCAGGGATATCAGTGATAGGTGACTGGAAATTATGAGCAGAAGCAAGTACAAATCAGGCTGCCTTAGAAGTAAGGATAACAGTCTTAAATGTGATCCAGGTAGCGTTGGGCCTGTCTTGCAAGTGATGAGTTCAGAAATTAAAATGATTTTGATGCCAGAAAAGAAAAAAGGAGAAAATGCTAGATGGCAACAGCGAACTACACTATGACGTTCTGTGTAAAGCATTTTAAATCACAAGGGAAAATACAAAACTGATCCTAGAGGACCAGAAAGGAGGAAGATGCAATTAAAAAGAGTGGACAATGAGAGTGGTTATTACACAAACTAATGGTTGGTACTGCCTCCTTAGTCTTTGGTGACAACTTTGTAATCTTTTGAAGGTGTTTTTAGAGTTCAAAGATTGTGCATCTGCTGCTCTGCAAAATATTGACCTAACATGACATTTCAGAATTTCCTTTACAAGATCACTAAAATAATTTGTTAGTCCCTTTCATGTAGACAAGGCTACATCTTGTGGTTCAATAGCAGTGTGTCTGCATGGGTGTGTTCATACAACATTTGTAAATATTACTGGATGCTCTAAAAATTGTGATCAAAAAGACTTGTATGAAGAACTTGAGAGGTGAAATACAATAAACTAGCTTTTGTATTATGATTATAGAATTAGTTTTTCTCTTGAGATAATCCCTTAAGAGTGTATTGCTTGGACATGTCATAAGAAAATAATTAGAACTACTACATGAAATAATGAAAGGCCAACTTCAGCTTGAACTGGGGAACTAATGATAGCTTGAAAGAGAACAAAAAAATTAACTGCCTTATCCTTGAATTGTTGACATACCTAATATGACTTGTGGCAAGATTCTAATTCTGTCAGTTTTTTCAAGAGAGGGAGTAGAGCACTGAGAGCTGAAAAGTCCACCAGGTTCACTTCACAAAAATCACTGCACCCGTAGAATTTTAAGTTATTGTCAAGGGTGAAGTGCGTGGCATAGGTTGAGGTTGTGTTTCAAGTAAATCGGCTCTCGAGACAAAAAATCCTGAATTAATGACTTAATAGAGTTGTTTCATAAGAATATGCTGATCGGGCACATATAAACATTTTCCCCATCCCCTTTTTTGCCTTAATGTAGTCTGATTTTTAAAGCGTTAAGTGCCTTGAGAGAATCAGGTTGTATCCCAGAAAGGAACAAACAGTACTGTCACTGTTAGAACACATCGTGTCTCTGCATAGCTACCCAGTGATGTTCTCTTGAGTTCTCTTACCTTCAATATGTAACTTTTAATATAGATATATGTGTTAATATCCTTGTTCCCAGGGGAAGTCAGTTCTTTCCTGGTATCTCCTACATTCCAGAGATCAGAACCCTGGCTTGCTTCATGCAGTTAGTCTCACTACCCCACTATCAGTGCTTTGCTGAAGATGCCCCATGACTTACATGCTACATCAAACCGTTTTGTGGACTTGCTGTTGTGGAATAGCCAACTCTTACCATCTAATACATACCCTTAATCTGGGTTTACACGCATGGCCTGTGCTGGTTAGGGGCAGGAGGAAGGAGGTATGACATTTACTCAATTACTTGTCATTTTATGGCCTGTCCTCAAGGCATGTACCTGTGACCTAGCAGGAATGGCAGAATGCAGCAGTAGCAAGTAAATTATAGTAAGTTATCGCCCACCCTTTTAGTTGTACATATGCAAGTATAGACCTTGTCTGTGCCATTTCATTTGCCCAGGGGCACTGGAAGAACTCTGGGAATGACCCGTAGTAGCTCTTAAAAATGCTTTCTACCAAGGCTGCAGCTCCATCCCATCCAATGAACACAAGGTTACCTGAAATGCCTCCACTTGCTGTATGGTTTCAAAACACATTTGTTACACGAAACTGAACATCGAGAGGAGGAAGTGATGTTACCACATAGATTTTATCCAGGATTTCAGTAGAGGATTTATCCAGCTGGAAACTCATTGGGAATTCCCGGGAAAGAATTTACACTTTCATTCCTCTTTCCCTCTGCCAGTTGAAGCAGATGTTCTTACCACCAAACTAAGAGGGTGCTCTGAATTAAAACATTATCATTTCCTAGGTTGAAATGACTTACTTTTTGGGGGTGTAATAACATATTAGGCAAAGAAAGAGAGAATGTAGAATCTTGTATCTTAATGAAACAAACATTTCTGTAGAAGAGACGAGACCTGAGTTTCCAACAGCCATATAAGAAGTAAGCTTTCACTGGAGCAAGAAGCAGAACTCAGGCTTCGTCACACCTACAGTTTCACACAGGCTACTTGATAATGTAGCAAAGTAGTACCGGAAGGCCCCTTAGACTAACATACTGGATTTCTTTAACTTCTGCAAAATTCTATTTTGAAGGGCAAGCATTGAGAAATTCTGTTATTTTAATTCCAGACTCTGACCTACTCAGCTTATTAGTATATGCTGTATATTCTACACACTTTGTCAGTACTGAGCTTATTAGTATATGCTGTATATTCTACACACTTTGTCAGTACTGCATATATTTTATGTCTAACTCTGAGCTTGCATATTCAGGCTTTATTCTGAGGATTGAGCTGGGTTTCCTCCATTTTCTATCTCACTTGCAGTTAGAAAGATTCAGAAGCATCTCTGCAGCCACATGGTTTTCAGTTTATTCTGCCAGCAATACCTGATGAACACCATTGTGTTGCATTAGTTTGCACAAGTGTAACTTGGTAGAGAGTTCTCTTAATAACACACTGGTTGTGGCAGAGACTGCAGCTGACGCAATTTTTTAGCTCTTTGGAACTAAGAAGTTGCTAAAATTTGCTTTTTTTTGTCACCAGAAAGTAGAACCATATTCTGTGGAAATTCTTTAGATGTTCTGGTTATTCCTGTACTGTAGAGAGATCTTGACCAATGCAAGTAAATAATACTTTTATTTTGAAAAATGTATGACTTTTAAGGCAAATCTTTTGGCATTCAGAAGTGTCTGATGGCTGTTCCTAGCATGCTGTATTGCTTTAGTGGAGCAGGGTATGTGGGTACTCTTGTATTGGGGAATAGGCTAGAGGAGCCTAATCTCCAAGGTGCTTTGATCTTCTAATAATCCCTAAAATAACGTGAAAACTTTAAAACTGCATTCAAATTCCTACTTACTATTTTTAGAGAAAATGAGATCGGTTTTTGAGGACTGCTAGTTCTCTGAAACTATTCAAGATCTTTCATGTGATTTTTTTTTTTCATTCTTTCTGTGCTCTCTCTATGCCCCTAGTTTTAATGGGGGCAATCTTGGGCAAAGGCAAAATGCATTAGTAACGTGATGTGGAAAACAGAATCCTGACTTCTACCTGCTGCGACATTTAATAGTCTATTCTGTTTTCACTTTTGTCCTTTTTAAGTGCAGATGTTAGATCTTCAGTTCCTTCTAGGCAAGATGGGCCATTAGGAACTTACACATTGTGCTTAAACTTTCCAAGTGATCTGGGACACTCTAAGTCTCTGTAGCCCTTAACAGTTTTTTTTCAGAGTTCTCAGCAGCCTATGCAAAACCAAACTTTGTTTCCACAAAGGGGAAAAGGTGGCTGGAAGGGAGGTGGTTGTCCATTCTCACCTCAGCCTTGCAACACTGCTTGTGGCAGGGGGACCCCCGGGAGAGCTGGTTTCTTCCCAGCCGCAGTCTTTGCCATCAGGGCTTTGGCAAATAGCTCTTTTGCTAGTGCTGGCGATTTCTGTCTGCTGCCCTGTGTAACTATTGTTTTTCCTATGCATAAAGGTACTCCTAACATTAATCAGTGTATTTTCTCTGTTGTCAGATTGAGAGCTTTTATTTTGTTTGTGTGTGTGTGTGTACATCTTTTAAAGAAGATGTCTTGAAAAAACAGCCTTTCTTTCTTAATCTGTTGTGAAATCTTCTGGAAGGTAGAACAGAAGTGAGGTAATGAGCCTAGTAAAGCACTGTGTTCCCAATAAAAAATGATTTTTCCTGCAATCGCATCTCAAAATGCTGTTTGGAACAGCAGTCATCTTTGCATGCCAATTACTTTAGGAGTTGTTTAAAAAAAGTTTGGTGTGTCCTCAAACCTATTTTCTTAACGTTTGTCCAGACCATCTTTCCAAATGCCTTGCTGTGCGGATACGTGCTGTCTCTAATGCTTTCTTCCTACATGCTGTGTTGGCAGCCGTATGCATTCAAAGATCATGAGTCAGGTTCCCTAGCAAAAAAATCATAAAATAATGAGATTAAAAATAATATAGGCTTTGTCTTTTTTGAACATTTAGCATTGTTTTCCTCCTTTTTTTTTGCAGCTATGTAGATCTGAAGCTTATTTTATATTGAAAACAGATTTTTTTTTTTTCTTTTAACACAAACTTAAAATTTCAGGACTTGGGTCTTTAAGAAAAACAGATCTTGTGAGACTTGCCCTGAAATGATGAATGATGGCACCACTGTGTCTGAGCTTCTGCTGATACACGCTTCAATCTTAAATGAGAGAATTATTAGTCAAAAGGGTTCATTTTCAGCTGTGTTTATATTCAGATATAACAAAGAGGCCTCTGCTGATGGTTCTAACTGCTTGTTCATGCGTTGAAGTCAAAGGAGATTCAATGCTAGAGCTGAAAATACTAGCTGATACCGTACCTTTTTCTTCTGCTTCCCAGTTTGATAAGGTGACAGAACCATCACTTCCAAAGCATGGGATGGTTGGGCTTACAGCTAAATGGTGGTTTCATATCGTAGGGTATGGTATGCACAAGTCATACCTATTTTAGAGTAATTGTCATTAAAATAACATGAGAAAACTTGTTAAAACAAAGTAATAAGTAACAGTGAGAGGTGAAGTGTACCTGGTATAATATGATGCTGAATCTTTACTTGGGACAGAAAATAGTAGCAGGGCCCTGTGTAGACAGCAGAAAGTAGTTTGAGAGACTAACCCCCACCATTGTGCCCCTTAATCTGTTTCACATGTGTAAGCTTTAAAGCAGAGTGTATTGTGGATTTATAAACACAAAGGTCCTAACATCTGAGATTAGTACAATCTTCTTGATTCAAGCAGCCTAAAAATTGCATTGCTAATTTTGTAAGTTATATGTTATATTAATAGTCAATTTATCCTGTTGTGCAAATAGGCTTAGGGTGGAAGAAATACTTTTCTAACAAATTTTGCAGCTGGAGCTGTTAGTTTATTCTCTTAACTTTCTGTGCCATACAGTAATTGCACTTAATTGTTCGCTTCTGCAGTGTTTTGTGGTGTGAAATGCAGTATGTCAACACTGATAAACTGCAACATCAGTGTGTATAATGCTAATGTTCTTGAAAGAGATAATTTCCAGTTTTCACCTAACTGGATGAAACGGCTTGTGTAACTGCCAATGCAGTGCTTTATACGTCTTGTAATGAAGGTTTGTAGTTGTTTTTTTCTCAGTAACAGGTTGGGTTTGTCTTCACACATGTTTTTGTGTAGTGTGTTGTACTAGTAAGCTAAAAGGCAATATATGAATGGGGCTGGGCCAAAGTCCATGGCTGGAAAGCCGGATGTAAAGTAAGTAACATTTTTCTTAGCCAGTTAAAAATGTTTGGATTCTCATTAAATTGCTTTCTATCCTTACAATTTAGTGCAGGTCTCTGAAGTTGAGTCTACTTTTTTTTATAGAAGCATATTAGGTTTATTTTGGAGACCAAAAGAACTCACCTAGAACCATTCCAACTTGTAAAAATGATTCTACAACCTCCCCTCCCATCCTATGATGTGATGGGAGCTCTATTTCTGGCTTAGTCCCCACAGGGTTGAAATCATACTTCTTAAGAAACCAGCCAGTCTGGGAGAGGGCACTTGGGAACTTTGTAGTTTCCAGCTTCAGTTCTCTCAAAGGCTATTGCTTCTGCACTGAAAGAGCAGGAACTGCAAGCTGTGTTTTAACCTGGCCACACTAACTTGCAGTCTCATAAATTTATCACAAGTAGTCTGTCATTAACAGCAAATGTAAACTAGAAGAGCATATGAGCTTTTTATTGTTTTCTCTATCAAAATTAAATACTTCTCCTAGAGGTCTCACTTTCATTCCCCATGTTTTATGTCTGAGGATATTGAATGTAGCTATTAAACTGCTGGACTGATTTTGTATTAGTAATTTTCTCCAATGTGAAGAGTAACTCTTGAATCCAAATCATTAGCTGGCATTTCAGCCGTGCAGTACTGAATAATGTGCTTGCATTGGTAATATCCACAACTGTCAGTACAGTTATGCTGGCTCTGGCCAGCAGTTCTTTTTTACTGGTTTTGACTGGGATGGCACGAGACAGCTGATGGCTACAGACATACCAAATCTGCTGGCATGGAAAATTCACAGAGCAAGCACAGTCTGCATACATATCCTAGTAATCTGTCAGGAAACTGAAGTGCAGTTGACAGCACTGTTGATTGTTTCTCTTAGAAAAGTGCTAGTATTTGCTTTGCTTTTGTACCAATTGGCAAAGCAAAAATGATTTTACTGCAGAAGTGACATTGCTGCTGCCAAGAGGGAGGATATCTATATCACAGTAGGCAAGGATAGTGTGCTACACTTCTGAGTAACTAATGCACAGTGTTCTGTATTATGTATGTTTACTTTGCAGTCTTGCACAAATGCAGCAGGGAATGGCTGGTCATTATCCAAAGCAGTCGATGTAAAATTGTCATGTTGTTTTGGATTTTCTTTTTTGTTGTTGCATTTTCTGAGGGGAAGAGGAAGAAGGGGGTGACTACTTAGCAATAATATGAAGACATGGTATCATGCTTCATGTAGCTATGCATTCAAAATAGATAATTAAGAAATAAGGCAGTGTGTATCATATAGACTATTCTGTGTGAGCATTTTGTATTTGATGGCAAGCATAACATGTACACACTAATACACGTACTACAACTTGCTCACAATATAACTGATGGCCTTCAATCTTTCCTATTTCAAAATTTAGAATAATTTGCGCTAGGAATTCTAAAACCAGACTCAGATTTGGAAAAGATTGACATGTTTAGTGAACAAATTGCAGAGGCTTAAGGTTTAAGTTTGTTTGTCCCAAGCTTGAACCTAATAGGATAAAGGATATCCTAAGAGAAAAACATTATTTTGTTGAACTAGAATGCATTTACAAAATGTCTGTATGTGAATTTTGCTCCCATATTAGTCTGTTTACTTTTAAATACCCAGATTTCATAAATAAAGCAGCAATGTATTATTTACTCTTAGAACTCTAAAGAATGTGATGTAGTCACTAAAAACTGATAAAAATAGATGCAAAGCATTTATTTATGTATTTTATTCAAAGCCAGATGAAGAAAATGTCAGAGAGCTAATACAGATGAGAGATGGTATTGTGTGGGGAAAGTGAGTAATTTTGAAGTGCTGAGAGATGAGACTTCTGATGAAGTAGAACATGTGTAGCTCCTTTTGCTGGCCAAGATGATCATTTAAGGTAGAGTAGAAAGCTTCTAACTATGGATGCTCTCCGACAACAGAGACTTTTGGGGAAGATGTTATGTGTTTCATATGCTCCATGTATCCAGATACCTTGCTGGTTACTGATTCTCTGGTATTTTTAAGAATTTCCTCATCTGTGATTCTGTTGCCTGAACCTTAATTTCTTCCCAAACCCCACTCCTGGAGGGGTCCGGGATACCTCAAACAGAAGTTCAGTATCAGTACAAATAGTCATCATCTAAGCTCTTGACACCCAGAATACAGAACTAAGTCATATTTTGATGACTCAAGGATATTGTACTTTATTATGTAGCATTTTTCTTATGATTCTTGGAGGATATACTGAGTTTTTATAATTTTATGGCTTATGAAGAATTCCCAAGTAAGGATTTTTTCCCCTTCCCATTTTGGAGTTGCGTTTCCTCTGTAGCATTGTTGGGCTTGATTAGGATCTAGGAACTTTTTGAGTAGTGAGTCACAAAAATAAACAGAGGCTGAGCAAGCAAAAGCTGAGATTTTTCATTTAAGTATATTTTAAATCCTTTCAGCTCTAAACTAGAGGTATAGTTTCTCTCCTGTGCATGCATACCTTTTCCTTCTTTTTTCCTTGTCCCTTCCCTTCTCTTGCCCTTGCACCCTCAAAAAGATCATTGAGGACAATTGTGGTATGTCTTCCTTGGACAACATTATGGGCTATGCCTAGATATGCTACTTTAAAAGAGCCTTAAGGGAAAGCTTTCAACTCTAACAAATCTGTTGTGTAAAATATGCAAAACAGCAAATATGCATATAGTCATAAATACTAACAATTCCACAGCAGTCCCTTATGTACTTCCTACTCAGAGAATTATCTGTGTTGTGACTCTATGTGCTTTTCAATTTGGGACTTGAAGTTTTTTGACATTGTAACTGAACAATGATTAAAAGGTATGAAGAAATGGACCATAAAATAGATGTTTAGTGAAAGATAAATAAAAGCATACTTAATAAGATTAGTGGAATATACTTGAGATGTGTTACTGGCATACCCATGACTGCTTAAACACTGAAATAATCTGTTGCAGTTTAATCCAAATCAGTTCCATTTGCTAGGTCATCTGGAAGTTACTTTTGCTGAATAAAGTTCTTAGTTGCTTAGCCAAATGGCAGGGGGGTGTGTGGAAATGTCAAACTACTGAAGAAATATGCCTTGACAGTAAAGAACATAATAAAATGCTAAAGATCTCAGTTCTGAAAGTAGTAAGTGGTTGGCTGGAAATAATTGCTTTGAATATCTTGAATTCATTATGGTGAATTTTGCCAGATGCTGTTGAAGAGTATTTGTGTATGGTATTTACTGTGGTGTTTCTTGTGCTTGCTGCAAGGCATGTGTACTTCTGGGCAATTTGATACTGTTTGTTTATGGTCTAAATACTCCCCCCTTCCCCACCCCCAGCAGTATTCAATTGTGTATTTCGCTCAGCTGCTTTTTAGAAGGCACAGTGCAAATATAAGTCCCAGGCAGTGTTTGTGTAAGGTAGAATGAAGTGTATTTCTTCTTAGCTAGCAAACTCCTTTCAAATCTTGACATACCTTGACAGACTTCTGAAAGTTGCGTTTCGCTGTGTACCTAGGAACATTTTATGTGTTAAGATCCTTGAAGAGATGTAGCAGCTCAAAGACATATTTGTAACATGTCTTGAGAAGGGAACTTACTAACTGTACTCTCAGCCTCTTACACTGTGGAGGGGTGAAGGGTGGAGAGAGAGCTCTTTGCTATGTCTTATCTTGTCACTTACCTGGAGATGTGTCAATTATTTGTTTGAGTCTGCCCTGGCCTGTGGATATTAGAAAGACCTATAGATATATGTGGCAAAGTATTGGCTAGTGCAACAGCTGATATACGAAAAACTGCATTGTGAATGACTGCAGTTACATGGTTACTAGTTCTGTTTTGTTATGGGTGTATGAATTCTGCTTGTGTCTGTGCTTTGATTTCTCAGAGTACGCATGGTTTGGACATTCATACCATAGTTCTGTAAGTCATTTGAGTCAGCAGTGACGCTGCTGAAATGGTGGTTGAAATCTTTCTCTGTCCCTTGCCACACTTTTCCTGCCCGATGTGCCCTTCTTTGGGTACTGGCTCAGGCACTTACAATATGGCATTGGGACTGGATCAAGTATGACCAAGAACTGGGAAGTGGGTGAAATAGGTCCATTTATACTTGTTCAGTCTGACTGTGGAGCAACAGTGTAAGATGCAATAAAGCTGCTTTTTGAAGTAGATAGAAGCTAAGCTATAAGCCTTGGTTCAGCATCACACAGGATTTTTCACTGCTGGCAGTGCAGTTCATCACTGACCTGACCAGAACAGATTCATCAATATAAACATAGTCTCTATCTGGCCTTAACTGATGTAGTTTTATACTCTTCAAGGCACAACTACTTCAACAAGTGAGGGTAAACAGTGCTGTATTGTGGAAAACCATTAAGCTTGTTTTTACTATATCCAGTTTATTTAGCTGTGTCATAAGTTCAAGTTCCTAGGCATGTGTATTAGGGAGGTTTGTTTTGTTTTCCTGCTGAGCTCTATCAGAAAAAACACAAAAGCTTTTTTCCTTGGGTCTTACCTTTCTTTAAAAATGGAGAATGCATTGGTATCTGAATACAACAGAAGGCTTATTTTATCCATTAAATAATAATAGAAAAGAAACAGAAATTGAGACTCTTATTAGGCTGTTTTCTTTGTGTTTCCATTTTTTTATTCTTTTTTTAAATGCAGACTTCCTTGATTGGCCCTGGTAGCCACTTAAAGAAATGAGGTTGATGGTTTTCTTTCCACATTTTTGTTATTAACATAATATTCTTTTATCACTTAACAGAAAACATATTGTATATTCAGTGCTCTTTCCATGGCAAATGACCAAGAATGTCTTAATCTAACCTTTATGTTGGTGTACATTGCGTAGTGTTAACCATCAAGCTGACTGTCCATTGTGTACATGAATTTCATGACAAAAAATGCATGTTTCGGTGGCACTCCAATTATAGCTGTAGTTTTAATTTTGTTCTCTGTGTGCTTATGCCTGTCATTCTTCATCAGAACTATTCGGAAGTGTCTCAAGTTAATTTGCAGAATTTTCATCCCAGATTTCATGTGTTTATAAGAGATTAAGAAAGGTTTTCATTTAAGACTACTGTTTCATGCTACTAAATTGGAATCTGATCTCTGTAGAATGGGAGCTAATATTCTTCTTATCACTGTTTAATAGATCAATTGAGGTTGAATATCATTATGTAGACTATTACCATGTAAACTAGATTCATAGGCTGATAGCTTTTCAGGCCAGAGCAAACAGTGTGGTGGTTCTAGTTTCTCCAGTAACTGTTGCAGTCGCTCCCCTATTCACCCCTAGTTAAAGTATGTTATTGCTAAAGACACAATTTTGACGTTGAATCTCCACTATTTTAAGTTTTATCATAATGTAGAACAGAACATGCTAATACTTAATTGCCTTTTGGAGGATCTTTTTACAGTTGATAGTGTTGCTGCTGCTTGAGTAGAGAAGGATTCTGGTGCTTAACAGGCTGGTTGATCTTGAAAATGAAGGCAAACCTTTTAAACTGATTTTCTTCAAATTAGTCTTTAGTAAAATTGGGCTACAGCAGAGTAATCCCATTTTTCCTTTTGCCTCTCTTGCTGGCAGTGATTTTGGAACTTGTTGGCCAATTCCAGTAAAATTTTTACATGTTTCACAAAATCTGATGAATGGTTAGAAAAGAGAGATTGATGTAAGTGTCCCAGCAGAAGACATGTAGCTGACTGGAGAATGATGGGGCAGAAACAATGGGCTCTTGCTCATCGCCTGAAGTCTGCTGATTTTTAGTGACAGTTTCCTGCAATAAAATCCCTGATAAAAAGGTTTTTTTCTTGCTCTTAAAAATTTATCCATTAAGCCCTGTCATAATGGATGAAACCCTTCTAGCACTTTATTTTGGAGTGGCCTTACAGGTGCCCAACATGGTGAAATTTAATGTCATCCTTTATCATACTTACGCAGTTCAGTCAGTCATCTCTATTATTTATATTTCTTTTCTATTTTTATCACATTTTATCACATTCTGTTTTCTTGAAACTTTCATTTTAGCCTTCTTCAGTCAGCTTTCTCAGTAGACACAGTCTTTTACTCATGGTTAATTGTGCTTTAGCAGAATTGGCATGATACATTCAACATATGTACAGTATGTATGATTTTTTGGCCAAGGTTTCTTCAGTGTTCCAGATTTTTGGGGGTGTGGTATGAAACACAGCGCTTGCCTATTTTCCTGTGGGATTTCTTGTTTTGCTACGGATGTCTTCTACTGGCTTGAAGAACTTCTACGCGTTCTGTATGCTCCCAGAATTTGCAGTTAATTTTTTTTTTGCAAATTCCTTCAGAAGCCTGGATGGCTTTAAAACTGGATAGTGTGTTTGGTTGTGTTCTATGTTTTTTTCTTTAAGGAAAAGCTTATGGTCCCAGTTGGACTTTTTATTTTTCAGATGTCATTTCAATATTCTTTGTTCAGCAGTGTTCTAAATGACCCTTTTTTCTATGTACACAAGATTCAGACCTGCCAGGTTTTTTTCTTGTTATTTACTTTTGTGGTTTTTTTAATGGTATGCTTTAGCATGCTCTATAAATTAAAACAAAAACTAATGGAGTTGGAAATCTTGTGTGTTGTCTCCGCTGTCCTCCCCTTGTAAGCAGCTATATAATAATGCCCGTCTAGAGGCTTTATTGCATGAAAGAATTTTAGGATCTTCTGTCTTTTACTGGGAAGCTTCCCAGGGTTGGTTCATCAACTGTACTTGTTCGATTGGTAGCTTTTCTGTATGTTACTTCTGTTGCTTATTGTTTGCTGCTTATTTTTTTGTTTATGCTTGGAGAGGTTTTTTTCCTTCCTGTGATTATTTTGAATTGGATAGAATTTTAAAACATTAAATTTTGTTTCCATGTGTTTTCTTCAGTTGCCTGTTTCAGCTGCTGGTTTTGTGTGGTTTTTTTTTTTTTTTTAAATATTCTCCTTTATTCCCTTTATACCTCTATTTCTCCACCACATTTTTGTTAACTTTGCAATGCAGGACTTGGGCACTGATTCTTGCAATCCCATTTGCTAATTTCTACAGCTCAATATCACTTTATTGTTTTTCTTCTTGCATTGAAACTGTATGTGTATGTCTTTCTGCATCTCCCAGTTCATTGACAGAAGTTAGTGATAACTTAATCGATGAAAGCAAGAATTCAAAACTTGAAGGAATATCAGCCACATGTGGTCATTATGCCTGATCCCTGTCTGTGATTCCTCAGGAGAAAACAAGGAATAGGTGTGACTCATAAACATTGGATTACTTTCATGTATCTCTCTTTTATGGCTTTTTTGATAGAAATGCTACTGCGTTGCCATTGCAGGTGTGACTGCTATTTTAACCAAGGACACAATTTCAGTCTTTCTGGTGTTTCATAAATACTCTTTTCCTGTGACCATTCTGTGACTCTCCAGGTTCCCAGATTTCTAAACTGGTTTTTAAGACCTGATACAGATCATAGATGATAAAAATAAAAATGTACCAAAACCCCTTTGGTTAAATACGATCTGCTGTTCTCCTCTGGATCAAAAGATGAACCCTGTTCAAAATTATTTTTCCTTCATCTGCTGCATTGCAATGATGTCATGTAACAGGACGCTTTTAACCTCCTGTGATTTTTTTATTAGTTAATATGTCTTACAAAGGAGGCTTTTCCTATTATTGTTCTCTTGTCTTCTGTGATGAGAAATACAAATGTCCTGAAGAAAATGCTATGTATAATTTTAGCTGGCATGCACTGCTGATCTAAATAATGAGTAGGACTCTAAGATGGAAGTGTGATGATATCACAAGTTTCAGCAAGCCTTTTTCGAGATTTATGGTAACTACTAGGGCAAATATGCTTAAAGCATGGGTTTTTTTTCCATTTTTCAAGTTCAAAGAGAAAACACCCATTCAAGTAAAAATAAATCTGTGGTGTAGGCTTCTGTCATAGCAATAATCCTAGGATTTTTTGTAAAGCGAATGCAGTACATTAATCATGACGTCCTGGACTTTGAAATAATAGTATCATACTACTGGTGTCACAACTAGTAGTGCAGTGTCCTGCTGCTTTTTCAGTTTTAAAATACACATTGAGTGTGATGATATCTGTGAAAGGAGAATACATGGAATTGTAGAGAGCTCTGGATTGAAAATGTAAAGAACATGGTGAAAGATCTCGTGGTGCAAGAAGGTTTTAAAAATGACCCCTAGGTTTAACTACACTAGTGAACAAATGAGATGAGGCAAACTGGGAAATTGGTGGCAGAGAAATAAAGGTTTTTCCTTTAAGATTCATGCACCTTCATCCGTTGAGTCCATAGGTTAAGCTGGTGACAAAGCTTGAGTTTATATTTATTGCTTGGAAACAGAAAATATTTTATATCCTATATGGGAGATGACACAATTTAGTGATTGCTGTTAATGTATACCCAGGGCTTTTTTTACATTCCAGGATTATCTTTGCTTTCAGAAGACTGACTTGCCTCCTTCTCTGGATAGGATCCAAATCTATGCAGCACCTTAGGGACACTTGCCATGAAGGAGGGCTACCATGTTTATGTCACTCCATCTAGTACAACGTCTCCCCACCTTCCCAACATAATGGCATGTGTTTGTGCTTTATTGGTGTTTCAACTATAACTCTTTAACTAGCTTAAGTGAAGGATTCTAGATACCTTATATCAGTATGGCTAGCTGAATTGTGTATTATTGTCAAAACATTTCAATTAAAATGTAGATACTTCTAAAGTTATGCAAAGTGTCTATTCTTACTTACATTCCAATATTTCTACTTGATATTGACTTAATACTTGATCACCTTGATCCTGGCTACTTCTAAAAATTATTTGTTTGTTATGAAAAGTAGCATGTTTTAGTCCCTTAATTTGAACCAGCCCAAAGGAACCTGATTCCAAAGAACACTGAGAATATTAGACATATTAATTTTGGTACAGAGCCAAAGTGGCTTGTCATATTCATAAGCTTCAGTAAAAAACATTCAGTCCCCAAAAAGGAGAAGACTTGTTTTTTATAAATCCAGAATTTGCAGTCCTAGTCTATATAATGGAGGTGTAAGAGAAGTATCTTCCCATGCTAGCTAGCAAGTACGTTACTGCGTACAGTCCACAATAATGAGGAGGCTAACATAATTCTTAAGTGGTTGTGATTCATTTAAAGAGTTGCTTTTGTTAAGATACATCTGAGTAGCTTGCAGTTTCGTAAGGGTGGATGGCTGTGTGTGGTGTGTATCTTGCAAAGATTTTGTTGCAGAGTAGCAGAGCCAATATGATTTTGTTTTACTGTCTGTTTTTACTGCTTCTTGAATTGTTTGTTCATAGCCATAGACCTAAGGTTTGTTGGAGAACATATAGTTACACTACACAAAAGATTTTTTTCTGAAATTAATATCTTTAAATTGCTGCGAGATATTTTAATAGTGCATGTGGTGCTTTGTTTCATGTGCCTATTTTTAATTCTATTTGTTGAACCCTGACAGTCATTGCAGCAATATAATATGAATAGCAGAGGTGTAATAGGAGTAAAGAAGCAGGAAAAAATAGAAATACATATAATGACATTTTCTATGATTCTGTTAAGTCTTTAAATTAAGAAAAATTATACAGTCCTGTGCCTGGGGTTATAAACTTGCTTATGGATCATACACACCAATGAGTGCAGATAAATCTAAGCTCATCAGATTCTGATTTAAGCAAACCATATGAGAGACAGATCTATTCCAGAAATACTGTGTGTATACCTGCGTGTATATAGTCATGTTATCATGCTTCAATGCACTCTAAGACAATTCAGGAGCAGGAGTGTATTTAACATGATAGATAAGGTCATCATAAACAGTGTGACATTTCAGAGGTCACGTGAGTTGGTTAGGGTTCAAAGATTCATGGCATCAGCCCCAAATGGGATGTTGAAAGGCAACCTGTGGAAATCTCTAATTTCCATGTTGTGCCTGTTTATTACTGTCCCTCTGTTTATTCCATTTACATTTCTGTATTTCTTGGTGCAGTGTCTGGCTGTCTCTACGTCACTTGTTCTTAGTATGTGAGCGTGGTCAGAATCGACAGGTATTACTTTTGTGCTAGATTTTCTATTTGGAGTAATTTAGTCATAAGCTGTTTGGAGTAACATGTTGAGAGAGGCCTTTATAGGTTCATTTTCATATTAGCTACTAGACTGTAATTTTAATGAAGAAAAAAGAGTTTGTATGTTAGGCTCAGGAAGGCTGTAGGTTCATGTAAAAACTTCTATCTGTATTGCCTGATGCTTGCTTTGGACTCCCTCTGTGTAAGTAGTAGCCTAAGGATTTGAGGTGGCTTCTCTGTGGGGTAGGTTTTTTTTTAGTGTGTGTACATGTGTAAGTAAACATGCTCCCAGACTGTTTGAATTAAATAGTTGAATTGAACTGAACAGTTTGAACTTGCAGTGTGTGCCAAATGGAAGGAAAAGGTTGATTTGGGAGATGGGAGAGCAGCGGTGTGAGGGAGGTCTAGCCATGTGTATTGGTGTATTTCAGGTAGTTGGCTGTGATTTGCAGACAAACACAGCTGTACTATTGTTAAGAATAGATACTTCTACAAAGCACAGATATACTATTCTTCAAGTATGTGAAAATGCTAAAGAGTAATTTACTTTATTTATTTTGTAACAGAAAGAAAACAATGGTTTTGTTTGGTTGGTTTTTTTTAACCACCTCAAATATTGAATATTGAAAAAACCGCTTGTAATCTGTGCACATTGGGCTCTTGTTTACCTTGGGAAATTGGTCAAATTATCACACTTCACTTCTGTATTTTTAATATTTTTAAAAAGCTGGTTAAGAATATGGCTATAAAAACATTAGAATTGGTGTACCTAAAGGGTCAACTAATACCTACAGTGAGGGAAGGTAGTGACTGGAGTGCCTTAGCAGGAGTAGCAAGGTCTTTAATCAGATCTGTTGCTGATGGAACAGTAATATATGATCACATCATTAGTTGTTTCATGCTATAGCGTCTCAAAAATGAATTTTCATTCTCTATTGCTTTGTTTCGGAAACTGGTTTTTCATTGAACTGTGTGACTGTTTGTTCTGACTGACTATATACTTGTTATTCAAGAAGCACCTCCCAGCAGAATCATAGCTGGGCTGCAAAATAGACTGAGAATAGATAATAATTTTAGCTGTGAATTCTCTCTACTAGCAGTGGTGTGCATGTGCACATCATCAGTGCAGATGGCAGAATTTTAGTTACTAAGATTGCCAAACACTTTCTAGTATAAGATGCTACTTTTAACATGACCTTTTACCAAACTCTTTTCTGGTCTGTTACTTGAGTTATATTACTAAAGAAAAAAAAATCTATTCAGAAAAGTAAAAGAAGTAGAATTCTGTAAAACTTTAATTTAAATTGGTTTGCTCCTTGTAAAATCTTAGAAATGCCTTATCTGAAAACTTACAAGGCATTAGTGACTTTTAGTATTGTTTTTCTCTTAGCAATTCTTTATGGAGGATATGCTTTCTACTGTTGATTTTAGGAAATTTGAAGAATTCATCTGTATATACCAACATTTTCTTCAGCTTTGTATCTGGAATAAACATACAATATAATTTGGAAGGGACTGGTAGAGGTCATCAGTTTGCCCCTCTCTTCCATAGCAAAGTGGAGAAACTGGGCCTGTAGTCAGAAAATCAAACGGTTGGACTTCATGATCTTAAAGGTCTTTTCCAACTTAAATGATTCTATGATAACTTGGATTAAAATCTTAGGAGAGAGCCTGGAGCTGGGAGGAAAAAGAGCTTAAAACTAGGAGCCAGTACTAGATCAGACAGTGATTTTGAGGGGAACAGAAAAGCGAGGTCCATTGGGAAGACAGAGTACTTGTTCAGAGGAGGGAGATGTAATGTGAGGAGCTGGTAGTTAGGGCAAAATTTAGACTTCTTCGATAAAAAGGCAGAGACCATGAAATGAGATGATACTAAAAATGGCCAAGGAGCCTTTGTGAGGATTTTCTTTAACTGAGGAGGGACTGGGAATCAGGATAATCATGCTGCATAAGAGGGAAGAAGTTTATGTAGCCAAACTGGAGAACAAGCCCTAAAGATTCTGGAAGGGATTTGAACAGAAAGGGTTAGTCTTGCATATAATAGGGAAGGCAGAACTTTGTTCTTGAGAACTTATTGCCCTCTCCAGAGCCTGAAATGGAACTCAGCCAGTGAAATATTATTCTGGAGAATGTGATTTTTCTCCCTATTTTTCCTACTCAGTACTGGTCAAGATGCTGTAGTAACCTTTTTGCTGATGTTAGGAATACTTGACTTAAGCTCTTGTCTCTGATTTGAGGAAGTGCTGACTCTTCTACCTGAAATCAAGGGCAGCTTGCTTTGAACATAAAGTACTCCATGTTTTATAGCTCTTTAGGAAATAACACCTGAGGTCTTAGACACGTTTTCTTGGCAGATAGCTTCTGTAGTTTCTGTCGGGGTTTACTGCACCTGCAGCAAATCAGTAGAGTGGAGTGTTCAAGTGTAGCCAAGTTTAAACTACCTCTTACTAGAGTATGCAGTTAAATATTTGATGATGATGATAATTTCAGATTGGGACATCCAATTCTTTGCCAACGTTGAATAGCCACAGTGACTAATTGTAAAATGAGGACAACAGTATTTTTGAAATTGAGATTTGAAATACATTGAAGTTTGTGGGCCTTAAAGTACTCTGGTGAGAACTGCCATAGGGCTTTCTCTTGTGAGCATCCTCTGTCTTAAGATTCTGCTTTGAGGAGTTTGCAGTATATAACGCACCAGACTTTACAGTGGACCCTCGAACAAGTTGCCCATTCCGTGAACAGCATCCATTTTGTGTACTGAACAAGGCAATAGCCTATAGAAAAAGTCTTTCATTACACAATCACATGCTGTCATTATTCCTGCATGTAAGGAATCCCAGTTAGGATCACATCAAGAGCATAGTCTGCCATTTTACAACTTTTGAGTGCTTACTTACATTGCTCAAACCTTGCATGTAGTACTTCATTGACAATGTGGGAGCCTAGCATAATCAGTCATTCAGATTTTTAAGAGGATAGGGTCTTAAACTGGACTTGTGTGATAGAGGACTTCTGGGTCAGTTGTCAGAAATACTGCAAGTCCTTTCTTCCTCTTGGGCTGCACTGGTGGCCTGGCTTGCCTCATTGGAAAAGGGAATTTTCAGCGGAAGCATCCACTTCTGAGTGCTATGTTTTCTGCTCTTTTAGGAAGGGACAACTTCACTACCTTATGGAGGAGTTCCTTCTGTCTTCCTGTTGTTTAGTCCCTGCAGATTTATCTTATATCTGATTAACAGCATAGCTTCTGCCAGAGGGAATATTGGTAAATACTGGATGTGTAAGAGCTATGCAGAAACCTATCTTGCTTGGAATACTTAATATGTTCTTGTTCATAAGTTGCTACTGTTAATACAGTGGAGGGATTTGACAGTCACAGACAGAATTCTTATTGGAAAGCTAGGGTTAATGCCCTTACTTGTGATTTTTTTTTTAGTAGTTTATAGGGATTAAATTATTAATGGAATTTGACAGAAAATATTTTTGCGGAATCATTGTTATCATCTCTTTCTTATTCAATGTCCACGACTAATCAGCTGATAAAAAAAACCCAGTTATTGAGCTAATATGTTACAGAGAAACCTCTGATGTTAGATTTGATTCTGTAATTGTTCTTATAATTGGTATTCATTAGAGCTCTTTCACAAGTCAGGGCAATAGGCCTCCTTTGTTTTACTTAGAATGTTGTAAAAAAAATTGGACTGGCAGCTGATTCCAGTTTTCTGTTCAGTAAGCAATTCTGGAAGACTGTGGGCTATGCAATTATCTGATTTGCCTAGGTTGTAAAAGTTAAACGTAAAGAGAGATGATTTTTCAGCATATGGCTCTGTATTAGCAATTACATGCATTAGTGGTTAAGCTAGTGTATTGTATCTGCTTTATAAATGTTTATATTGCAGCTTTCTACTAATAGATGTTGGTGACAGCCAGTGTTATGGAGACATAAAGTATAGTGTATGCCAGTGATCATTAGTTATGGCCCAGAAAAAAACTAGCTACACGTATTTGGTAGCATATCCAGTCCTAACCCATGCTGATAGGAACATCAGCTACTCTGTTGTTCCTTAATAATTTAACATGTCATTGTCAACGGGGATGTGAATGTTCAACTTCTTATACTCAGCATATTCAAGTTCTGGAACTCTTTAAACATAAGCAAGCCTGGAAAACAAATGATACTGATGCCTACATAAAACTTGTCTTATTAATTCTGAAATATTTTGGAATGTTTTCTGATTGCCAGAGTGCATGTATAAATGAAATATATGATCTCTTTGTCTATTCTGAAAATACAGGCGGTTCTGTGGTGAAAGGCAGCTTTGAAATGTCATGCTGTTGTCAAGAAAATTCATTCACTAATCATCGTCCGTAGAAATCAGTGCAAAAATTCTACAGTTATGAATGGTCTCTGGATCTAACTTCTATAAAATGGGAAGAATGTGTTAAGTTTGAATTAAGCTATGATAGATATTCAGATGCCAAAATATTTAACTTTTGCCACATGGCTTCTCTCAAATTCAGAACTTCTTTCTCATTTGCAAATCAGCTCTGAATAGCATGGTGATTGTGGAATGATCTGTTAAAGTTGCAGATACAAAGTGGAGCTTGTTTTAAAGTCTCTGTCTCTTGGAGGCAGTCTTCTGGAATTGTCTGCGTTAAATTTTTGCAATTGTAACAGTGAATGTCTAATGTGAATTAAAAGAATAAATGAAATATTTCTGGTGGTATTCATCCTGAAACCAAAGCATGATTAGCAAATAATTAATTGCCAGTGCTATGTCTTTGCATGACTTCACTGGCTGGATCCCAGAAATACTGTTTTTTCACAGTGGTGGAAAAGATGAAGGGCTTGTCTCAGATGTCGAGTTCAGGTGGCAGAGTCTACAAATTCCTGTGACGAGTCTGAAAAATGACCTCTGGGCCTTATCCCAGCTGTGTAAGCCTGTGGGGCAAGGACTACTGAGCAGTTCTGTGCCCACAGTTCTGTGGTGGGCAAGCCACTTTTTGCGTTGGGAAGCATTTAGTTTCACACATTTCTGTGGATGCTGATATGTTTTTTCAATATGGACTTCTTCAGGCTACTGCAAATTGTCTTTTCTGGTTTATTTCTCCACATTTGATATCTTCAGAGGAAATGCCTCTGCTTATTAAAACTTATTTTTTAATCTGTAATATTTGGGAAAATAGATTAATGCACTTGAGAGTATTCAACACATTATTCAGATGGTAGACATACATAAAGCCCCTATACTAAACATGTCTAAATTGCCCAAAGAAGGCATTTCAGTGATTCATAATAAGAGCTTGAAAGAGCCTGTTAAATTCTTGGGAGAGTTGTAGTGGATTTGTGTCCCAGAGATTGCGTATCTCACCAAAATTCTTACATGCATTCAACCATCAGGAGTGTGGTGGGTTGACCATGACTGGACGCCAGGTGCCCAACAAAGCCGTTCTATCACTCCCCCCCCCCCGCCCCCCCTTCACTGGACAGA
>JANZLQ010000001.1:17766724-17792445 GCA_026212715.1 Elanus axillaris
CATTTCTCTCTGTCCCACAACTTTTTTCCTTCTTAAAAATGTTATCCCAGAGGCGTTACCACTATCACTGATTGGCTCAGCCTTGTCTGGTGGTGGGTCCATCTTAGAGCCGGCTGGTATTGGCTCTGTTGGACATGGGGGAAGCTTCCAGCAGCTTTTTACAGAAGCCACCTCTGTAAACTCCCTGGTACCAAAACCTTGCCACAGAAACCCAATACAAGGAGTTAATTAGTCCATGCATGGGCAGATTTTTCATCTGGAGGTTCAAATGTAAAGGATCAGCTATACTGCAAATATCTCTTGGTTCATGTCTGACAAAGTATTAGGCTAGCTAAATCTGATGTCCAAAGTATTAGTAGTATATGTAAGCATGGATTGAAGATTTTGAAGTAATGAATTATGAAGAGTTTGATCCAATGATTGTGGTTTCTGAGCTTTTTTGATAGATACTTTTGAGGTGAGATGTGAGACAGGTGGAAAGGAGGGAACCATTAGAACAGGTTCAGTAATAACCCTTTTTGGCGTCATCCGTATTTGGTTTACTGAATATCTACACCTGATCGCATAAATGTGCTTATTAACACAGGTAATCAGTTACATTGGTTACCTGATGTAGATAGAGTTAATTTGTGTTTGTTGCTGGATCAGAAATATGACATGAGGTTTTAGGATGCTATTTACACAGGAGAAAGACTATAAACACTCATAGTCCTTTTGCCATCTGAATGCTTTCTGTTGTCACTTCAGGACAGCTGAAACCATAATAATTGTGGAATAGAGGAAGCTAATCTTTATCCTAGACCAGTGTGCTTAAAATATTTCTAACCTGTATGTGTCTTCAGACTTATGTCAACTTTTAATACTAATTTATGATTTGTTGATGTGACTTTTCTCCTTGGATATTCTTTATCTCACTTTCACATGCTGCTTATTTTGTCTGCTGCTTTACTTTTATTTCAATGCTCAACTGGGTTAGATCACAGAATGTACAGATGTAGTTGTCAGTGCTTTAGATGATATGTCTGTTGAGAGTGATGTCATCGTTAATGCTTTGAGAGAGAACAGAAATCTAGCTATTTTGCTGTGTCAGTTTCTTAGGAAAGTATAGTGCTTAAAAACTTAGACTTCTGAAATTGTCATACTTGTTCAGCTTGTTTCTTTTCCATTCAAGTTGTTGCGTACTGATATAAGGAGCTGGTATTAGTGGCCTGGTCAGATGGATTTTGAAATTAGTAGGGCTCTGTGGTTAAGACCTGCTGTATGATTTGGGTTACTGGTTTAAATTTGAGGCTGTGATACAGGGGTTTCGGCAGGGGAAATCCCTTTTAGAGCTCAACAAGCACTTTGCGCTAAAGATGCAGGTAGGTAAGTGTAGATTTGTTCCTGATGAAGACATAGCAAGAGTTAGCCACGAAATAAAGTACCATGATATTTTTGTTTGATTAGCTGACTTGCTTATAAACCCCTTTAATCATTCTCTCTCAAGATTAGATGGGTTTTAATCTGTATGGTTTATGTTGTAAGAATATAGTTGCATTTTAGATACGAGGCTTGTGATTAAGTAAAGGAGTGGGAGGTGGGAGGACACATATACATGTACTATAACACGAGCAGTATTAAACAGCATCAGCTGTGCTGTCAGAATCTGAGCAGGGAGTTACATGGTGTAACATGGTGCTCTGACACGTGTAAAGTATCATAGGTGATGCTGAAGTTTCTTAGTTAAAATATTTCCGAGAAATAACAGCTAGATGCTCTGATGATATGCCACAAATTGTGAGCTTTGGCCTCTTAGCTTAATGGAAGTCTTCTGTAAACAAAAGTTGCTGGGGTTGCGCAAGTTGTTTGGGGTTTGTTTGGTTTTTTTGTGTTTTTTTTTTTTTTGGTTTTTTTTTACATATATAAAGCTAATTCTTGCCTATAAAGAAGTGGTGTTTCAAGGCAGCATTCAGTGTGTTTTCAGCCCTCAGTCTGGTGTTCTCTAGCATCAGATTAAGTTGGTCTATTGCATAAATTGGGAGACATAAAGAAGAACCCAGAAATCTGAGTTCTGCAGAATGAGCGGTATATTGGAAGTCTTCTGAACTTCAGATCAGGCTCCTAAAGATACATTCCAGCTGTGATTGTTAGTGATGGAGAAATATAAATGGGCCCTTTCTGCTTGTGCCTGTCACATGGGACAGCCAGCCTTTGTGTAAAAGAGCCTGTATGAGCTTCGTTTACTTGTGAATTTTTTTCCTTTGCCTTTCTGCCTAAGAATAAACCCCCAAATTTTAATACTTACATTGTGAAAACTGTTAGATTTGTTTAGTTACAGTGAGCACTCTTCCAGTGTCTTTTTTATTGGGAAAGAAGAGAGGGGATGAATAGAAAACTGTTGTTTATATCAATATTCCCTGATTACTCTCACTAGCATGCCAAATATCTAATGAAAAACTGCCTTGTGAATTGTTTGGTTTTGATTTATTTATTTATTTATTTATTGAACAAAGCTTGTCCTGGTGATGTGATCTTACAGTTCCATAGTGCTAGACTAATATACTACAAATGGCATTAATTTGAAGTTCTGTCTTGGCATCTTTAACTCCACCTATGGGATTAATGCAAGATTTTGTTTGCTTCCCCTTTTCCTTCTGCCTTTAGTATTAATTTACATGGGAATACTGAATGCTTATTGTATTCAAATCAGAAAGGAAAACCTTGTTACTAAAGGGTATAATGAAGCCAAGCTTTTTTATTTTTATTTTTTATTTTTACAGATTGGTGGTAGCATTTATCTAAGGTGGGAAGCAGAAATAGTGGAGCCTGTATGGAATGAAAAAGGAAGTAATTTTCCTGTCCCTGCTGCAGATCCAGATGCTCTTACCACAAGAGAAGCCTTCACTGTACCAGATTTAGTTTTACATGGCTTATGTTCATCCTTTGGGATGTCTTGGTGTACTATAGCATGCTGAAGGACAAGGTTATAAACATCTGACTAGCTTAATAAATGCCATCGCCTGATAATTTTTTTAATTGTACAAAACTGTGGAGTGGGCAATATTCCCTGATGCAATGAGCATATGAGTGTTGGTACACATGTGTTTTGAACATAAATATCCATTTACATGTTACTGTATGTTCTTCCTTTAGATTAGGAGAAGATTCAGTTTAGTTTTCACAAAGAAAAAACAAAAATAACTCTACTAACCAGTGCACTGAAGTCATAGCCTCAATTAGTATAACATGCAAAATGCAGAACAAATGCAGGAAAAGCAAGATTGACTTAGCCTTGAATTTTCTGTTGTGACCGTATTACTGTGATAGAAGGGTTCATTCAGTAGGCCTGCCAGACAACTGGGGACTCAAATTGTTAAAGAATAAATTCTCAGTTTTAATCTTTTTTTGGAAAAAAAAAAAAAAAAAAGAACCTTTGAAACCAACATAGTAATTAGTCTGAAGGAGTATAGATTAGCCCCACTTAGAGTGGAATTTAATTATTTGGAAGCAATTAAATTAACATAGACTGAGTCTGCTGAGCTTGGGGGAGGGTTGAGAATAGGGTTTTGTGTCAAAATCCAGTAGTTGGTGCACTCTCTGTGCTTTTGGATAACTGAACTTTATAATTTAACATAACTTTCATCTTGCAATTTGTCATCAATTCAAAGACAACTAGTCTTCTATAAATGAAATAGCCCTTCTTGGTAGAAAAAAACCGAACCTGCCTGGCTTGAACTTTGGTTCCTGGTCAGTAATGGCCAGGCAGATAGGACAACATCCCCTCCTTAGACTTCAGATTTCTGCCTCTCCGCTCCTCCCCCTCTCCCCCAGCTTTTTTTTCTTCCCCTTTACCACCTAGGATTTGCTGATACTGCTGCACAGTTGCCAAGGAGTAAGTTTTTCTGGAAGTGAGGGAGGGATTGAGCCATTTTCCCACTCTTGATTTGAGTCAAGATTCACAGAATGCATGATACCCATCTGTCATGGCAGGGGGCGGGGGAAGCACTTGTGGCACATGGATCGATTTGCCACCATGGTTAAAGGCAGACACACACAAGACCACTACTGGTGGAGCCACAGAAGTGTCAGGAAGGCACTTGGTGAGAAGATGTCCACTTTGTGTTGGAGCTGCTGGACTTTCTGGCTTTAAATAAGGACAGAAATGGGGGAACCAAAGACTTAGTGGTCTGGTACTACCATCCTTTCTGCAGTGGAAAAGTGAGGACGGTATTGGTCAAAAAAGTGGTGCTTGTTGTAGACAAGGTGAAGACTGAGATCAGGTTTTCAGCAGAGGAATTTGGTGAGAAAGGGCCTGTCCAAAGCAGCCTATTTGCCCCGGCTGCAGCTTTTTGATGGTGTCTGCACCCACTATTTGGGGAGAGGTTCTCTAGAGCAGCCACGTACAAGTTCTTCAATGCCTTGAGCTTCTCTTACATATACAAGTAAGTGTTGGCAGTGGCTGCTGCTGCAGCTGCGGGAGGTGTCGGGCTGATGAACAGAGTGGGGTGTTCCCTCTCTGATCTATCACTGAGGAGGGGAGGCTGAAGGATCGTTTTAGGATGTACACCAGATGATTGCTTGTCCATTGCCTGACGTCCAGATAAGAAATTGCTTGCTGAAAATGCCTTGTTTTGGGGATAAGGGGGGATTAAGTGTAGTCCCTTCCTCCCTCAAAAAACCTCCCAGTGCTGCTGTAGTTGCTTTTGGCTATTTGACTGTGAAGTGTAGTGCATTCTATCTCCTGTGGTTGCTTTAGGTTTCAGAGCACATTGCTGTGTCAAGGTCTCAAGAATCCCTTGAATGTATGGGACTTCTCTGTTTTCTGCTGGCATGCTAGCTTTGCGTTTGGCAATAAAGTAATAACATTGTAAGATGTAGTCAGATGTGCCTGTGGAATGTGGTTTGGACAGTTATTTAAAAGGAGGCACACAAGTTCAGATGTGTGCTTTTCCAGTGATAGACCATTAAAAAAAAATCATTTGTTTTACAGATCCTCTTTTCAAATTTCTCTTGCCAAGTTTTCAGGAAGGAGGTTAATGGTGTGTGTCACAGCTATATTGTAGCAAAACAGCAAACAGACCCATAGAGATCTAGTCATTCTTAACTTACTATGAAACCCTTTGCATGCTAGTGGCTGGAAGAACCAAGTTGGAATGTAAAAGGAAGGTGGGAAGAACCAAGCCCAGCTGGCTGTGGTTCTCCGCAGAAAGTGACTGCACTGTGGTGAACACAGCAAACAGGGAAGCAGTGACCATAATCTTCCTCCTTAGCCTCTTACGTGTCTGGTTAGAAAAGGTAATAAAGGCTTCTGGGCTGGATTTGAACTATGAGCTGATAATCCTATGACCTCTCTCTCTTACTCTCACTTTTCCTTGGAGGGGAAGAAGGAGGGGAAGAAACTAGCATCCTTGGGATGCATCTAGGTTTTAGTGCCTGTTCGTTGTGGTGCAGAATCCTTCTGTGTTCGTGGTTTGTTTTGTAGTAGCATCCTACAGCATTGTGAAGTCTGCTCGCAGGACACTGTGGGTGAAGGTTTAACCTGACAGGCCCTTTTGCAAGGTCTGCAGGGCAGTAATGGATAGACAAAGGCCATGTTTGGAGGCATTTTGGGTTTGTTTTCTATTTGCAAATAAATCTCCTCCACAATTTATTCATTGTACTGTGAATGAAAGCGGATGTTTTGATTTGAAAAAGGAATCTTATTTATAATTCTTGAGTATAAACAAACTGCAGGGAGGAAGCCTTATTGGAAACCAAAACAGCCTTATTAGACAATCTTGTATGACTGAGTTCTGGGACAGCAAGTAGTAACCCTTATGGTGTTTTGTATCAGTGACAAGTGTGTGTGCATGTGTATTTTTAGAAGGGCTTCCAAAGGGCAGCCTGCTGTGTGTTGGTTTGTTTATGGTTCTGTGTTATGCACAACATGGTATATTCCCATCTCAACTCTCCTACTGTTTTAAGTTCACAGTCTGCCTTTATCTGCCCCCTGTGAACTACTGACTGGTGCAGCAAGCCAGAGGCTGGTAAATGATAGAGCTGTCTTTCCGCCTCAGTTTCCTTATAAATGGCATCAAATGATAATTGCTTTTTATTCCCCACTTCAGAAGGAGTGCGATACAGAGCTAAGGTTTGCTTTTCCCCAGGGTGGCGTGGGTGTGACTGGTGGAACAGAGCCAGAAGAATTTGGCAAAGTAGCCAACTGTAAAGGGAATAATCTGTTTCTACTGATGATGGATGGCACTTAGAAAGCAGCTGAGCTTGAAAGCCGTTTCTCATGCTAAGACTCTGCCATGTGCAGGTCAGCCATTGAGCAAATGCAAGCCTTCAAAGTGCAAGCTAATAGCTTGGCAGGTTATGCCTGACAAGCAGCAAATGATTCGATTTTAGTTCCTGGGAATGTGTGTGGGTTTTGGTGGGGCTTTTTGGTGCATTGTAACATCTAGTAGTATTAGTATTTTCCTAATTGCATGATGATTTGTTTCCAAGTTCAGAAATACCTTAAAGATGACTCAGTTACTAAGGAGATACTTTTTTGTTCCTAAATATAGTAAATTGCTCTAATATCTAAAGAGTGATTCTATTTAACTGCTCTATATACTGTTAAGAATATAAGATAAAAAACATATGTCAGCTTATTACCACAGCTGAGCACGTGTTAAAATATTGGCCCCTCATTTTTCTGTGGAGCAAATGACAGCTACCTGGGACAGAGCCTCTTTGTGTGTTGCTGTCAAAGAAATGGTCATGGAGTAGCGACGGTGAGATTTGACAGGAAAATCTATAGTGGAGTGAAGCTATGTTCATAATACAACATAACAGTTGTAAGAGGCACCTGGTCTAATTTGATTGGCAACACTCTTAGCTCTTGGACAGTTTGTATTGTCATATTTACCTCTGATTTGGTGAGAGAAGAATACTGTCTTGAACACTGCTTGAGGAGAAGTTTCCTGGTAAATATCTAAATACCCAGTTTACACCCTGAGTTTCAGTACTGCCTCTTGAAGAGATCCAAACTTTGAACAGTTGCTTCTGTTTGGAGTTTGAGAGGTAAGATGGATGAAGAGATTTTTATATTGAATGTCCAATAAATGGTAAAGTATCTATATAAACAAGAATGTCCAAAGCCATTATGAAATTTGGATTTTTCTACTAGGAGATAAACCTGTGCAACTTAGTCACTAGCACGCCTGTTTTATACTGCTCCACGAATATAGGAAATTCTGATCTTTAAACTGCTTGGGATAATGTTAAGTGCTGTACTCGCTTCTGTTTAAAGGATTAGGTTTTGAGAGCTGTTCTCCCTACGACAATGTGATGTATTATTCAGAACATATTGATTGCACAAATACACTTTGTGAGATTGTATTCTTTAAGCAGCAGCATCTTGACAATAAGTAAATTTATTTTGGTGTCTGAAACTCCCTACATTTACCAATTATTATCTATGTTGCTTGATTTGATTTGTTAATCGCAAAACTGGAGTTCAGTTTTACAAGAATGTATTGACACAGTAATTATGAATACATTTTGCATCTTTATTGCAATAAAAGTTTTAATATCCAATATTTAAAAAATATTTTTCAGGACACAGATGTGTCCAGCTTGATACACATGTATGTGCACTCTATGCAGTTTTCTTAAGAATGTTTCAGATTAGCAGTGGGCCTTAATAAAGCATTCGGGTAAAGTAGGAACCTAAACTCTTTAAAGCCAGGAAGATCCATTGTATTCTTGTAGAATGAACTCTCCTTACAGTTTCAATTAAAATGAAAACAGAATATGGTGCTTACTAGTTAGCACATGAGTTCAGTAGAGGGTGAGAATCTGCTTCAAATTCATCATGCTACTTTTTATGTGATATTGGGCAGTTCCTGAAGTCCCAACAGGAGTTAAATACTTCTGTGGTCCTGGAAAGTAGTTCTTTTTCTGGATCTTAATTCTGAATTTACAAAATGCGCTCTTGCTTCTCTTCTCACCATATCTTGATGTTATGAGGACAACTAAGAAAATGTTGCAATGTATTTGTATGCTTTTGTAATTATGGTCTTATAAAATCATGTGATAAGACTAGAGTGTCTGCATACAGAAGAAATTTTTTCCCTCTCAAATATATATGTTCATGAGAATTTGGAGAAGAGTAGCTTACATCATTTAGCCTCCAAGGGCCAATTTAACAATGCCAGATGTGGTGTAAGGTGCTGACTACACAGTTATTCAGAACATCCAGTTAGTAGTTGATTTAATTGATCTAATGCTGAAACTAATTTAATTAGCCCAGTGGTGTGATTTAATTGAATTAATGCTGAAACTATGTCCCCCAAATCAGGGGACTGGCAACCTTATTTATTTGGACCTTGGTTGTTCTTATCGTTAGAAGTTGACCATATGGACACATTAGACATTAAAAAAATAACTAAGTGATCTCTGTAGGAGAGATCAGAAAGAAAATGTAGGTATGAATACCTTTTGTGTAGTTCTGGTATGCCTGTGATGGGAAGGTATCATCAACTCTGGAAACTTTTAATCGATTTATAGGAAATAAATTGTTGAACAGACAGTAGGTTGCTTACAACATGGATGTCAGTCTCTTCAGAATGTAAAAATAATGAATGTATTCCTGGTTTATATACAAAATATTGTGTTCTCTCTTAAAATTTGTAAAAATAGACATCTAAAATGTATTCATCCAGTTCAGGGTGACCCTTGGCAAAATCTTTTTTCTTTTCTTCTGCATGTGAAAGACAGACATAGTGATGCTACCTACTTTTAAGCAAGAGCTAGAGCAGCAGATGAATGATGCTATACGTAATTTCTGCTTGATTCAGTTTTACAATATTAATTAGAATTCTTACTGATTTTTAGAGAGATAACAAACCCAGTACAAGGAGAAAGGAATATGGAATGTTGCTACTGCATTTTCATAATTACAGCTTTTGGTAAATTGATGCTCTAGACTTTCACTGACATTGTGCTAATATTGTGATACATTTTTTCTTATCAGGCAGTTAATGCAAAACTTTATTACCTGATGAAGCATTAAAGTGGAATAAGGCATGCAGTAGTGCACGTGGCATTGACATACCATTTAGTGTGACTTAGTTTACCAATGCTTCCTTGTTTTTATAACTTAAAAGGATGCTGGCCAAGAACTTCTGACAAATTGTGACTTAGCCAGATGTTAGCTAAGGATTATGAAGATAACTAAAGTGTTTTATTTTGCATTTGTTTGTACCTAATGCTTTCTGCAGATGTTTTAATGTTGTTTCAGGTATTAGGTATGACTCCAGTAAGAAGCTGTATGAGCATGAATATTGTTTGGAAATAATCCTCATTTTTCTTCTGCAGTGTCTCGGTATGGCTAGCATTTTTCCTAGATGTGGCTGTGTGTGCCTGCATTCTGAATTTGACAGTCCCAAGCAATTTTTCCTGCAAGTTTTTTCATGGTAAAGCCTCTATTTTTCACCAGCCTTCATTGTGAATCTTCCTGGAAAGTTATGAGGAAGGAATAGCATGGCTTTTAACGAATTTCTGGGACTTTCAAAAGCTGCCTTACTTGCAGACAGTGGCACGGACAGTTGGTCATCCCATGCCTCTTGTGGAAGAGGGACACTGGTCCCGCTGTGCAGTAGGGCATATGGGAACAACATACTGACTGGTAGCAGAAAAGGGTGAGAGTACCTTAGCCAGACTTTTTCTTAAAAGGCATTCCTGTTTCTATCTAGTTCTATGGAAAAAAAGTTCATCCCTAACAGAGTTCAAATGAATGGAAAGCTGTAAGTTAGTATGCCTACAGTGAAGCAGCAGCTTAGTTGTAGTAAGTAGCTTTCTGAGATCTCAGTAAGGACAAAAAAAAAATACTAGCCTAGACTGTCATTATTAATTTTTGTTAGAGTAGTATAATCTAACAGCTGTCTTGGGAGGGGCAAGAAAAGAAAGTTTTTGAGTGAAGTACTTGTCTGTATCTTAAAGAGACTTTCAATTTCTTCAAATCAAAATACTAGCCAAATATTTCATTGCACAGAACCTTTCAGAGAGATAAGCTGTTTGAAGTTGAAGGAGACCTTACTTTCCCACATTGGAAACGCTGTAGTCAGTTGGCAATATCTTAATGAGTATTCCTGGTTATTCCCGTGAAGTAGCTCATTATTCTTTAGATCTGGAAGATGACTGCTCCTGGTTTGGGTGGGGTTTGGTTTTTTTCCTTTGTTTGTTTTTTTTTTGTGGTGTTTTTTTTGGTTTTGTTTTTTGTTGTTGTTTCAATGCTAAGAACATGCCTGATATTATACTCATTTTTTTAAGCTCAGTGTAATCTCTTGCTATGGTTTCTACAGTTACCTAGTAATGTTGTAGTTGTAGGTAGGTAGACATAAATGACAAGTCATTTCATTTGTTAGACTGCCTGCTAGTTTTTCTTTCATTGCTGTTAACACAGCGTAGTGCTCTGTGGTGGTAGCAGCAGCTGAAAACCTATTAGATGGCTGAGGAGGTATGCATGATTTTGGCAGAAAGAGCCTGAAATTAAAGATGATGCCCACAGAGTAGCTACGTAAGCTGCTAACTGTGGAGGGATTTCCTTTTACTGATGTTTTCAGTTACTTGAAATAAGGGATGCTAATTCTAGATTAGTTGGACTCCTTACTAGAAGGACTGCATGCAGTGTTCAGAGAGCTGTCAGAGAGCTTGGTGAGAAAACTAGTGGGTAGGATGGACTGGAGAGCTTGGTAAAGATGTATACAGACCGCCATGGTCAGCTTTACTGGACTGGCCTACAGCAAAGAAGTGGTGGATGGCTTGAAATAGTGTATGGTAGCCCAGGTAGCAAAGGTGCAGACTTTTGCAAGGCAAGGTTACAGAAGACTACAATATGGACCCTGATCACCAAATCACAATGATGCCTGAAACTGTTTTGGTAAGGACAGAAGAAAAAGTATCTCAGCTTAAGTTCTTTTTTTTCCAAGTGTGTAAAGAAGAATCAGAAGAAGCTACAAAGTTATATTTGTCTTCCAAATAACCATGCTAACTTGGTGTCTACGTTGTATTTCTGTGTATACTGACATATTGTCTGGTTTTTGAACACACCTGGAAAAGACACCATTTAATGCTGTATTTCTGCAGATTATCATAGATCTCTCCTCACTAGTAGTAGGGATAGTGGGAGGAACCTGAAAAAATCTGTTTATTTTGCTGGTTTATAACAGTAAATACTAATTAACTGCTACTCTAACTTCATTAGGTAAGGTTGCTTAAAATTGGTGCTTGAGTCTTTCAAACTTACTGCCTTCACTTTCAAAGTTAAAATTCTTCTGTTTCACTGCCAGAGATACTCAGCCTTCATGGAAATAAAGGGTTGGATTTGCTTTTTATTTTTATAAAGAGAAGACAGAATTGTAGTTGCAAGAGTACTTTATTAACTGAATTTTGTAGACATGGATTGTGAGGGACTTAAGGGTCCAAAAACGGGCTTGCCCAACGTGCAGTGTTCTTAGAAACCCCATGCTGCTGTATCAGGAAATACAGCTATTAGCTGCACTTAAGAGGTCCCATGTAAAACAGTTCCTCTCTTTCTGGTTTCATACTTAGCATAATAGGAGGGCTCCACACATTATGAAACATGAAATTCTAGGCTTAATAACAAAAAAAAAAGAAGAAATGGACTGCAGTTGCAGTTTTACATCTCTTCTGGAACTTCTTTAAAGGTTAAAGGTTTAGGCAAAAAGTTTGTGCTTGTGGGATTAGAGTTGCCTGGGGGTAAATTGGAGTGGAAAATCTGTCTGGTGTTAATACAAAGCTGTTGCTCTATGTGAAGCAAAGTTACTTAGAAGCTCCCTCTATCAGCAATTACTTTGACTCATCAGTTATTCTTCCCCTTGATACACACTAAGACTTTAATAACAACCATGGAACAACTCTTCAGAGATTTTTGCACTCTGAGAAACATCTTGCTTCCAAACCTAGTAGATTTTATCACTTAACAAAACTGTTCTGATAAAGATCAGGAATAGTGGGAGGAGAGGTGAAGCGATGGAACACTGCTACAGCCATGAAGGCTTAGTGAACTTTGATACCTCTCTAGCATTAGCCCTCTGTTGTTAAAAGTAAGCAGCAGCCTGAGGGTTGCAGTCACAGTATGTTTGTTTCCATTTTTGTAAAAGGTACACACATCTTCTGTGATGTGCTTGAACGAAGTTTATTAGGGTCCAGTATCATCAAGGTGAAACAAATACCAGCAGCTGCTTGTGTGAGGGAATTTTTATTTGAAGCCTCCTAGGTGCCCTGTGTCTCATGCTGTTTAGTTGCAAGATCTTTGTGTTCTGCCCCCCAAAAAGTGAAGTATATATTGCAAAGTGTTTCTCTTGTTTTTTAGGCAGAGAAGTGGTAGTGGTTTTATGGTATAATGGAATGGTAGATGCTCTTGATGGTAATTTTCTAGTAAGCAGGTACTGCAGCCACTTTGTTTCTGGCATGTATGTTATGGTGTCTTTGACAACATTGGAAGTGAGGGAATTGGAATTAAGTTTAATGTGCTGCTTGTTTCTCTGAAAATACAGTTTGTCACCCTTATGTAAGAGGTGTTAAATGAAACAGGTGAGCTATAGCAGATGGTATCCCTGACTGTGCTGACGTTCAGAAGATACCTGTTCCCACTCCAGAAGTCTCAGCTGGGCCAGCTACTTAAACTATGTTTATGTGAGGGGTTTTTTTGTTGTTGCTTGGTGTCCTCCAAACGTTACGGGAACTTCTTCAGGCCCATATAGGTGATTGAGATATTCTGATGTGTCTGGTTACATTAGTGATTATCTGAATTACAGTTTTGAGGCCTTGCCAATCACCAATGTCTGAAATAATGGATCTCTAAGAAGGCTCCCTTATGTGACAACTGTGAGTCTGAATTTCATGTGACTTGTCATTCCTGCATATTAGCACAAGATGTTGAGGATATAGCACTGGTAGAGGGAATGAGCTGAAACCTAAATGATAAAGTAGGTGATTTTTGCTTTGTGTATTTCTTAATGTTTGATTCCAAAATACAGCCATGACCGTGATGCCTGCTTGCAGATTAAGTTCTTGAGAAATTGGGTGACTGTAGAAAAGATCCATAAAAATGAGTGAAAGAGTGGCAATTGGAGACTTAATGCTTATCAGAAATAGAAATGTGAAATGCCTTTCCTATATTGGAAAACAGCAGGTAGTAATGCATGTGTGCATTTGGAGGGAGACACAACAGGAATCAGTCACTAAACCAGATGCTGGATAACTCACTTTGGAGGTGAGGCATATGTTTTTGGCAATGAAGATATTAATCTTTTGAACAAACTGCCATTTGGGAGCAACATTGTAGCCATCCTTTGAAATGTTTAAATTGAAACCTAAAGGTTTTGCTTTAGCTTTTCAGAGGTGGAAATATTTCCTAGATGAAATTTAATGGCCTGTGACAGGTGCAACAGGTAATTTCAGTCCTTACATTTTGGAGCGCTCTTGCTTTCTAGCTTTGTGCTCTGATGTGTTGTTGGCTGCTGCATATGGAACAGTCTCCTTTGCTTAGTGTTTTTTTGCTAAAATGTAATGTGATCGTAGTGTCCAGAGATAAGGTCCCAAAACACTTTTTAAACTGCTCACCTGTTGGCATTGTAGAAGCTTCTGCCATCTTACTGAATGTCTTTAAAAGGTAGCTTCTTTTTGATTTGGGCTTCTTACTTTTGTCATATTGTTCAAAATTCAGTAACTTCCTGTCATGGTGTTTGATAAAAGAGCTGTTTCTTAGGATTGTGACAGCAACAGATTCACTTTGTCCTTTTTCTTGTTGTAATAAGCCATATTGCAAGAAAGGCTTGGTCTTTAACTTACTGGTATCTTGACTTTGTATTATTTATGATTTCAGGCTGTACCCAGAAATACTCTGGTGCCTTTACCAATGCATTGGCCTGAACCTCTCTCCAGAAGAGCACTCTGTAGCATTGGTTTTTTTAGTATTGTGGGCTCTTCTCATTCTTCTGAGATTGAAAACACAACTACGTTCTTTACACAAGACCTAGGAAATTCAGGGGATGGAATGTTTTACTCATTTTTGCATAGTGGGTCCGTTTGATTCCCCACTGTGTGTATTTTTTTTGTAGTAAAACGTTGATCTGAAAAGTTCTGCAGTGTTTAAATTAGCGTGGTTTAGCCTTAACGGCAGAATGAGCAGGGCAGTCATGGTAGCTGTGATCAGGTGCCTTTTTTGTTGTTGCCTTTCCTTGAGGTAGAATGATCTCTGTGATAATTAATACTGAATTATCCTTGAAAGACTGTTTCAGTTTCTTTTTTTCCATTTTACTTTCAGTTGTAAGCTTGCATTCCTTTTCAAGAGTGTGTGGATCAGGGGTACCAACTGGAAGAAGGGAGGCAGCTTCTTTCCTTGGGGCATATCAAACTGCTTATGGGAGAGGAGTTTCTAGAGACACTTGGCAAGTGCTGCAAAAAGTCACAGCTCGCATGAAGTGTCAGAAGCTTAAGTTAGGAGCAGAGAGTGCTAGCAAAGCCTTCCAGACTATGGACTAGTCCACCATAAGGTCTAGAAGCCGCTAAGGTAGTTTACAGGCTGACCAACCTACTGACTTGGCTCAGGCGGAGCCCAGGAGTAGGATTCATTGGCAGGGAAAAGGCTCTGTGTTTTGTTGGACCAATCACATTGGGATTTCTTTTCTCAGCTGATTTATTACCACAAATGTTTTGATAAAACTTGTCTTTTCAGTTTAAAAATCCCTGGATTATTTTTGGCAGCTTCTTGTAGGACAGATTCACTGAATAAATTCACTTCTAGCTCAAGCCAGCTTGGAGTCCTAGGAGAGCATCATACTGCAGTTAAGTAGGAGCAGTGGACTTCAGTGTTGGATGGCTTGGACAACAAAAGCTGTAGTTTCTGTGGAATATACCTATGGCAGGAGTTAGAAGAAATTTTAAGAATGCTCTGTGGAATCAGATTAATACCCTGTCTTTGTGCTATCCTGTTTGTGTACTACTTTTCTTCCTTATCATTTATTAGGGAAGAGTATAAGAATAAAGCAGCACACAGAGCTGCTTTCTTAGTAAGTCAAGGACAACTTGGATCGAAGATGATTTGTTTTGTGCTTAAGGGAACTTCAGGGACATTTTATCCCCATAGGTTTGCCCAGATACTTTTTGAATACTTGAAAGTTTGGAGCATGCAAAAAGCATGAGCTTTTATCAGTGTCCAAGTGAAAAACTCTGTGTGCATATTTATTGAATACACAGGGGGAACTTGTTACTATAATACTATTGATAGAGTTGCCAAACATCAGTACTGGGCTGTTTGTTTCAGCATGTGGATTTAAATAGACTGCTTAAGGGGCTTTGAGTGTATTTTGGTGATTTTGCAGGAGGCAACTACCTGATTAGTGCAGATCTGTTAAAAATTTAGCTTACTGGTTGAAATAATTAGTTAATAGAAGGTCCTAGCTATATGTTCTTTAGAGCTTGCTTTGAAAAATGTTGCTTAATTTTTTAATCCTAAACCATTTTTCTGTTAAATCATTGATGTGGGGCTGGGGAAGAGACTCCAAAATCTCGCTAGTTACATGCATAGTTAAATGGTGTGTTGCTTCCAGAAGAATGAGAGGCTGATGTAGGAAGGCCTTTGAAAGAACTTCTTAAAAGGAAATTGAGCACAGTAATGCAAATTGAATGTAATTCCATTGGATAGGAAATCTAGTGAATAACTGAATTGTGAGAGAACAGGGGTATTGTAGTAGCTGTTCAGCTTTTAATTAAAAAACAGAGCAGTCATCTATTTTTTTTTCCCAGTTTTGTGCACCATGAAAAATGAACAGTTGTACTTGGTTTTGTAAAATATACACAATGTCTTTGTAGGAGAATGCAGGGGGTGGCATGCAACATCTATAGAACTGGCTCATGAACTTTGTGGTTGTGTTTTTTTGAAATAGATAGTTGCTAAAGATCATTTTGATACCTATCAGTCTCTCTTATTTTATGTAAAAATAGCTTTGAACTGGACCTCTGAATGCGGAGGATTTGCTTATATAAACTCAGGAAGGTCATACCTTACATGGCTTTTGGATTATTGGAATTACATCCAAGATTGGCTTGCTCTTTTCAGTAAATTTAGTTATCCTACAAATGAAGCCCCCAAAATTCTAACACTGTGAAAAGGTAGAGTATATGTGCTCCAGGAAAAAGTGCAAAACTTACATGTTCTGGTTTGTACAGGGAGATTTTTGCAAAAAATGAGGGAGGAGGGAAATGGGCTTGCAGCATAGTTTTGGAAGGTGGTTGATATGTAAGCAGGAATATCTAAAAGTCTTAGATAGCACATACCTTACAGAAAAGGAAGGTTTGAATATAATTTATTAGCAAATGCCAAGGTTAGACATTGTGCTGCTGGCAAGTATCCAGAAAGAAGACAAAAAAATACTTAGGAAGTGTGTGTTATTGATATATCTTTTATAGTTGATGTAGTAGCCGTGGGAAGGGAGAGGGGGTTGGATATCATAGGCAATATGCAAAAGGGGTAACTAAAAATCCCTTGATCTTACAAATCTTGCTCAGAATGGTTGTACTGAAAGAGACAACTTAATGTATAATACAGGAAGAATGCCTTCAGAAGTTTACCATGCAGAATTTTTTTAATGCTGTAATTCCAGCTTTTCCCGTACAATACAAGACACTGCCTGATTTAACTGTTACCGCTTAATTGAGTTGAATTTTCATAGTGGCAGTTCTGTCTATCTTTTTATATGATCACAAAGTCAATGTTGCTTGCAATAAATCTGTTGTTCACAGTTCTGTTTATGTTTTCATCCACAAAGACTATACTGCTTTAGTGTGATTATTTGTGGTAGTGGTATAGATTTGATACGCAAGGGTGTCCTTGGGATTCTGGTCTGTTTACAAATGTGGTTACAGAAAACCCAGTTTGACATGTGGCCATTAATTGGAGAAGCTGTGATAATTTCATTCTACAGATAAGCAAATGAAAAGTGCACTTCAGGTAAAGACAACTGTAGTGATTATAAACATGTATATGTTAATCACTAGAGTTTTGTTAATAATAATTTTGTTAGTTAATAAGAAAAAAAAAAATCTTGATCTTCAGTGCATTAGGAGTCTGATTGTGATGATACTGAGCTAGAGGGAAAGGCTCCCATCAACTTCCCCCCACACCCCAGCTACCTGTCAGGGGAGCTTAAATATTAGCCAGGGTTTTTTATGATTTCAGATGACATCCAGGGCATTTCTCACTTAGGGAAACTGATAACCTGCAGAGTCTTTGATATGAGCTGGCAAGAGGTTTTCATCTCTCATTCCACCTTACTGTGATAAATCGAAGAGTCTTTTCTTTCTTCACTCAGTAGCCTTGCTTAGAGTTAGGAGTACTCTCTTAGGAGTTCTGTAGGAAGTGATGAAAAACTTTCTCTGTTGTCTTGGTAATTAGGGGCTTGGGTATGGGTGTGTTTGCACTCTTGAGTTTTAAGAGCTGCAGTTAGTGTTTTATTATAGAAAATAATCAGGTGAAATGAGGGCAGGGTATCTTTTCTTTATTTAGCACAATGTATTGGTATCATTAATGTCTTGATATCAACTCTTGTAGTTTTTGCAGTTCTTTCTCTGCTGGACTAGCCTCTTCCCTACTGAAGGAAGTTTGACTTAACTCAATAGCCAGTAAAGTAAAAAGTGCAAAATCTACTATGAGACACTGAAGTTTACTTGACCCAAGATTTCAGTATTATAAAATGGTGATTCCACATTTTGCTAATTTCTACTAAGTATCTCATATCCTCGATTTTCCTGAGTGTATGTATCTTAATGTTTTTCCGGTTTGGCTACATTTCTCTTGGCTTTGACCGTATGGTCATTACTGTGCCTTAAGAGAAGGTCAGCTGCATTTTCGCAGTTAAATACTGGTTTTAGTATACTAGTAGTCCAGGCCTCTATGAAGAAATGCCACTTTACTGTTGGACTATGTGCATACATATAATCTCATGATCTATTTTAAAATGCTATCCATGTTCTTCCACTATAGGACAAGAATGAATTACGGTTTTTTGCCTGGCTGTTTTAAAAAGTAAATATTTCCTCTCTCAATTGCAGGTTTAGGTTGCTTCTAAACTCAAGTGGAAGGATGCAGACATTAGGTGGGGGTTTTTAAATGTAATTATTTCCTAGAGAAATGGATACAGCCAGAGAAGGCAGAACTCAGATCAGATAGGATTCTTGCAGAGGCACTGAGGGGGAGCTTGCACTGGGTCAGGAGTTGGTTCTTTTGTTAGGCCCTTAGAGCTGGGCTTGTATGGGGCTTTGCTGTGTCTAGATCTAGTGGCTGTATCACAGTCACATCACTGTCCGTCTTGCCCTGTTCTGTGGAAACCCTCAGAAGTGAATGTACTTGGTACAATTTTCTTTAAGGTGGGTGTAAATTTCTCTGTGATGCTGTTGGAATATTGGTATAAACCTGGGATTTTCAGTGAAGCTCACAACCCTTGTTCCTTGCATTGTTTCCTTCCACAAGGGCAGTTGTGGTTCATGTTGTGCCTTTGGTTGCATGCTCCATGCCTGTAATTAAGAACAAAGTGGATACAGCCAAGGGTAGATGATAATATTGTGTCCAATGCATGGAATGTAGCCAAAAGCAGAGTAACAGCGAGGATCTTTAAAAGCCATGATCACTGTAGAGAAATACCATTATAATTTCTGAAGTAATATCATATTTACTAGATACTTGACACTCTTTTCCACCTATTCTTGAGCTTAATTTTCTTCATGATTCCACTTAGTTGCTTGGCATTTTATTTTTTCTTTTTCTTCTCTTACCTATCAATTTTGTGTTATGATCCAGTCATAATGTGAAATAATAGAGGATGAGAATTTTTTGGTTTTATTTAAACCATTGAGTTCTGCATATGGAAAGCATGCTGGAGGTAGCATGGAGGGTCAAAGGCTTTGATGTAGGTGCTGTTCGCTGTACCTTGATCCACAGGAGGAGTTCAGTATTGTGCAAGGAGGGTCCCATGTGCTCCAAGTGGTTCTAATCTCAATTGAGACACTCCAGAGTATCAGGAAAATCCAGGCTGTGGTTGAAGGACGCTGCAAGGGTGTGCTTAGGCCATTACAGGGTGGCAAAAGTGATATAATCAACAGTGCTTCCAGGTGTAGGTCTGAATTAGAAACAAACAAGAAACTTTTGGGAAAAAGCTAAGGGGAGGCAGTATTACAGCCTCCTCTGCCTGGCAGAGATAGTCATGGGAACTTAATGTGTGAGACAGTCTGAAAGCTCAGGTAAAGACTTTCTGTGAGGAGTATGTGGCAGCAGCATTCACTACATGATTTCAAAATACTAAGAGAGGGAATCATTCCCCAGTTTGAATCATGTGAATTTAGATTTTTTTAGGCAAAGATAGTGGGTCAGATTACAACTTTTCCTGGAAGCTGGATGGAGTTTCTGCCTTCAGACAGATTCACTGATGTTAATCCTTCACGTTGGCAACTACCAGTGTCTCAGCCTGTCCATCCTGATTTGATGAACTTTTGTCTCTTTGAAGCCTTGATTAGAAGCGTGCAGCAGAATATCTGGAGGGTCAGTGTATGTTCTGAAGGTGTCACTGTATCTGTTAAAGGAATGCTGTGGGCTGAAATCACTTCCTTAGTCTTTCTTTAAATGGTGCTCTATATGTTTCAGTTGTAATCGCTGTGACTTCTGATTTACTAATCAACTGAACACTTGATACATATTCATCTGCAGATGGCAGGGGCTCATCTCTGAACTCTGCCAATCCTTAGCAGTTGCTTGAGCATCAATGTAGAAAATTCTCTACCTTTGATAATAGAGGCATTTTTTGATGAACGAATGTTACTGAATCAATAGATGTTGACATTGCTTTTATGCATGAGTTTTGCTAACAGCAGCAATTAAAGTAGCTATATCTAAGGTATCATAAAATAGAAATTTTATACTTTGCATAATTTCTGTGCTGAGGGCTTTTTCTCATAAGAAGTGATGTCAGTTGCTCCATATTATATCAATATTTGGCTACTATCTACATTATGTTAAAAGAGTTATCAGTTAGTTGGGATTGAGTGTTATATGATCTGGAGCTCTTAATTTGTTTTTATTTACTATTTGGAACACTTCAAATTGTTTGGGTTCTTTTCCTGAATAATCCTAGGACTGGAGAGTTAAACTAAATTACATTTTGGTGTTCAAGGCTTTGTTCACTATTTGGTACAGAGCAAATGTATTTTATTATTGGGAAGTAATATAGCCATTTAGAAAATTACTTTGGCTACAATATTTGTGTTGGCAATTTTATTTTCCAGGCATAACAGTTCTGTTTTCTTTCTATACCCATTTGTGGAAAGATTAAATCATCATGAATCATGTTTTCAAGGGCTGTGATGCTCAAGTTACTCTGTTGTATGCAGCCCAGAGCTGCATGGAGTTAGGCAAGCTGTCATCTGTAACCTGGCCTTATTTAAATAATTTCTTATACATCACAAGCCTAATCAAACTTCTGTCACTGGATAAAACCAATATTTTTCTTTAAAACTGGCCCCAAATGAGTAACTTGTCAGAGTGTTTAGATCAAAATTGCTATCCAAACAGGAGGAAAAAAGCGAAGTATATGCTTCCTTAAATCAGCCTGAGACAAGCAGACTGTAGACTTACAAAGAAATGTTTGAATTCTGGTTTTGATTGGGTTTTTATGGGACTACTAGATTTAGAGAACCTACACTGAAAAATCAGTGTATCCAGTTGCTGAAACATGGTGATATGACTGTTCCTCTAGGGGTGAGGAGCAGGTGTCAATCACTTGTTCGGATTTTCACAGATGTTAAATGATGAAACTGTTGTAAGTCTGAGAACAAAGTGTAGTGTTTGCTGAAAAGTTCGGGCTTAATCTGTATGACTCCTTGGTGTCTCAAACTTGAAATATGTTTTTGTGTCTGAGAAGGACTATGAGTTTGAACACAGGATTGCCTCTGATGTGCAGAAGTTCTGAAGTCCCTTTAAAAAGAGAACTTAGGACACATGATGGGGCTTATGTGTTGACTATTTCAAAATAATCTTAAATTGTGTATTGCTATTTGGACTTAAGTAAAGCCTGAAAAACCCACCATTTTCAGGAGTGAATAATTAGTATGATAGGTAGTTGAGCCTAACCACATACTTACATTTCTGTTTGCCTGTCAGCTTAGCAAACTGGAAAACTTTTCTGGCACTCAATTCTCAGCTTTGTTTACTTAACATATTAAGCACAAGATTGTGCTTTTTGAAATGTAAAAGGAATCTTGTCCAAGGCTTTTTGGGATGGGGGAATCAATTTAGTACAGTCATCTACTATAAATTCTTCCCCCCACTTCCATAGATGAAATTTAACTTGTTTGTGTCTATTCTCCACCTTCCCTGTCTCCTTTAGCTCCATTCCTAGCTTTGTATCTGTCCTTAGACAATGTTTATAATCACTATCTTGTTTTCTTACTGTGGTAACAAGTAATGTCTGGAGTACACACTGAAACCTGGCTTAGTACAACTAAAGTGTTGTTTAAGTTTCTTTTTATTATTTTCATCTCCGTTTGTTAGTGATATTTCATGAGGCTGCCATTAAATATTTAACAGCTCTTCTTAAATGCTTAACTCACGATTTTACAGTGATATGTGACTTTCCTACCTTCACACAAAATTTCCTAGTCAGAGAGATACATTTGCAGTATGTACTCGAGGCATCACTGGTGTTTCTTGCTGTAGAGACTGCTTTTTGCTGCATGGTGAGCGTGATATGTTCAGGGCTGATTTCATCTGCCTTTATTAATTCTGCAGTGGATGTGCATGGGCAGTATTTTTGGCTAATACAAACAATACTTTGAACTTGCCAGGCTATAGCAGCCATATGAGGAAACCATCCTTACCAAATAGTAAATCCCACACTACACAGGGTTACAATATAAACCTTTTTTACAATGAATAAGGATCCTGTGGGAGTAAATTCAGTGCAGTGCAGAACAGCTTCAGAGGGCAAAGCTGCTCTTAAAGGCAGAGGTGTTTTTACTGTAAGCGAGGAACTCCGACTCTTGGTGTCCACACATGCTCAATTCCACAGAAAACAAAGTGGTCTTCCGTGAGTCATGTTGAGCAAGAAGCAGTATTATAATGACATTAAAAAGTGTACGGAGGAAAGAGTTCTGAATCCCAACTTCTAAATCAAGACGTCTGTGCTCCTTGATTGCAAAAGAACGACTTCTGAGCCTTGCATTGCTCTTTCTGTCTCATCCCTACTCAAACTTAAAGGGGAAGGGGGTGAACAGCTGAGGGAAAGATTTCTTGTCTGCTTTTGAGGCTATCTGGGGAGAGCTGCTAACTGAATTATAAAACGCAGAGAAATTGTATAATGGTTCTGTATGCCTGTATACACACACACGCGCGCAAGTGTGCATGTGCTTGTATGTATGCATACTCCTTCTATTCATTCCTTGGAGACATAAGGAAAAGTAATTCACTGCCTTATGCATTTTTTTTTTTTTTTAGTAAATTAGTGTGCTGGTTTATCACTGTTGTTTCGATCTCATGAGACTGTCATGACCTGCTTGAAACTGTTTAGTCTCATAGATGTTTTGGAGCTAGCATGTGGGTATAGATCAGAAAAACTTTTTTAAAAATCTCGACATGAATTAAAATACTCTAACAGTCAGTTTGGTTTGGATTTTTTCATCCATGTCGTAGACATTTAAAGACTTTTCCCACTCTTTTCTAGCAGAATATAAATATTAGATGGTCACTGAATTTTTCAGGTTTCTGTGGCATCTTTTACAATATGCATTAAAGTGTACCATGACAAGCTTTTGTATTTATATTTGTAAACAACTATCTAATATATATGTATATCTGCAGATCAGTTTATATGAGAATAAGGGGTTTGTGTGTGTGTACAGACTGGGTATTGAGGAAAAAAATTGTGTGATCATTTCTTAGGTAATGAACTCCAGGCTGGTGGTGTCTGTTGTAAGGCAAGGAGCTGTATGTTAGTTTTCACAGCAGAATTGTATGGAATTCTTGTTTCATAACTGTTTTGATTCAGTTTCTTAGAAATATATTTTGAGGTTAAAATTAATAAATGAGGTGTAGTAGTAAAAGATTTGTATTCATACATGAAACTTACTTATCATACAATGAAACATATTTTAATTTCGTTAGCTTCCCCTACTTAATTTTCCCTCCAAAATAAATACCAGCTACCAATAGCTGAAAACTCCTGTGAGTCTTTTTCTAATTTTTCCAGGGGTATTTTGCTTACTCAGGCAGCTTGGTGCCATACTGTCTCCATTCTCCAGGTCAGTAATCGAAGCACAGTTAGGTGACATTTAATGGTCAGATAAGAAATAAACGTAGAACTGTATCTTAACTCTTAAGTCACTGGCCTGTCTGATTTTTATGCTTCATTATTCTTCTGCACTTTTATGAAAATTTCTGTTGTCCAGCACTGCTGCAGTGTGTAAATTGTCATGTTTTCTACATTACTGATTTTTAGTGAGAATAATAATAGAACAAGCAGAAAAGAAATTCATGAAATTATCAAGAAAAACAAAATATCAAATGTGTTGTCTGAAAATAAAATGGGTTCATTGGCTATTTTGATCATTCTGGCAGCTAGATCAACCCTTGTCACAGCAGTGAAGGCTAGATAGTGGTTCATACGTGGCTTGTCTGTGCTGAGCAGAGTAATTCAGATTAGCCAGTGACTTTGCTAGCTGACTAAAATGCCCCTGTACTTCTTCCCAGTATCTGTAGGGGAGTATGAAGGAATGATGTCTGCTGACCTGTCAGTGGTGATGCACTGCTTGAGTACCTGGTGAGACAAATGAAAATGTATGTCCTGAAGATAATGTGCTCTGTATCAGTTTATAAGCATGTCATATTAATGTGTTAAAACAATTCATGTGTACCATTACCTGGACCTGCTGCCTATCAAGAAGCAGTAGGATAAGGATTTTAGACAGACTGCATTTCTTCAGTTTCCCTTTGGTGCTTTATGGTCAGATTTTGGGACTTCTCAGCAATTGTAAGGAGAATTTCCTTACTCTGGTCAGAGATATTCTAACTGTTATTTGGGCATAAATTAAAACTTGCATCCTGAGATAGGGCTGTATATATTGCTCGTTTCTCTAATCTTAGAGATCTTCAAAATGTCCCTGGGATAAAATTCTCTCATGCAGAGGAATTGAGCTATATTCTACTTTGATGTTTCTTGCCTGCTTAAGAATGCCTGCATCTTTAGTTTCACCTTTGCAGATACATTCCTATTTAAAGTGTGAGAAATGACTATGTCTAATCTGGGAATTTAATAATTTATTTATTTTTTCCTTAGTGTTTTCCTTGTATAGAGGACAGTGTGATTTTGAATAGTAAAAAATCAGAGCTCTTCTCCCCTGAGAAGCACCCTAACGTCCTGCTCCCTGAATTAACCTTAAGAGAAGAACTTGGTTTAGTGGATTTTGATTTTGTACAAATTGGTTTGCTCATTTTTATTTCCCTGAAAGCTCTTACCATGACATAAACGTTCTGAAAGCTCCCCTGCCAAGTTTTTTAAAGACTGTATGGGCAACAGGTGGTTTAGACAACCATTGCACTTGTCAAGGGGTTTCTTTTTGACTTTAATACAGTTGCTGTTACCTAATCCATGTTCTAGCTGCTCCCTTCCTTAATCTGCTGTAGCTCATTATTCTGTAGAACTCCTGTAACGCTTATCTTGCAGAGTAGCTTTAATTCTTTTGAGTACTTCAGCTTTGCTTTCTGTCTTCTGTTGCCCACCTTAGAATTTACTTTGGGCCTTTACATGTTAGTATTATGACTTAGGATTATTTCACATTACACCAGAGATCCAAGTTTTTTTTTTTAAATCTATGTTGTCAGTATTACTTTATGTGTATGTAAGTAAAGCCAATTGTAATATGAAATACATAGATAACACGGTGCTGAGACTTAGAGGACTTCTAATCCTATCTATGGAGTAGCAGGATCTTTTTATATCAGTTGGACTAGAATTATCTATAACAATTATTTACCTGACCCTGCTGTGATGGGTTGACCCTGGGTGGATGCCAGGTGCCCACCAAAGCCGTTCTATCACTCCCCCCTCCTTCGCTGGACAGGGGAGAAAAATATAGCAAAGGGCTTGTGGATCGAGATAAGGACAGGAGAGATCATTCACTGATCACTGTCACAGGCAAAACAGACTCAGCTTGGGGAAAATTAACTCAATTTATTACAAAATCAAACAGAGTAGGGTAGTGAGAAATAAAACCAAATCTCACAACACCTTCCCTCCACCCCTCCCTTCTTCCTGGGCACATCTTCACTCCCAGCTTCTCTACCTACTACCCCACAGCGGCACAGGGGGACGGGGAATGGGGTTTACGTTCAGTTCATCACACGTTATTTCTGCCGCTTCATCCTCCTCAGGGGCAGGACTTATCACACACTCTTCCCCTGCTCCAGTGTGGGGTCCCTCCCACGGGAGACAGTCCTCCACGAACTTCTCCAGCGTGGGCCCTTCCCACGGGCTACAGTTCTTCACAAACTGCTCCAGTGTGGGTCCCTTCCACGGCGTGCAGTCCTTCAGGAGCACACTGCTCCAGTGTGGGTCCCCCGCGGGTTCGCAAGTCCTGCCAGAAAACCTGCTCCAGCGTGGGCTCCTCTCTCCACAGATCCGCAGGTCCTGCCAGGAGCCTGCTCC
>JANZLQ010000001.1:17830269-17843173 GCA_026212715.1 Elanus axillaris
GGGGGGGGGGCGAGAAAAAGAAATAACAGAAATAATTATTTTAAATTAAGTGTATATTGATGGGTATTTGCATATATGTGCTTAGGGCAGAACCTAACTCATAATTTCAATTGCTTAATCATAGTAACCTGGCAATAACTTAAAGAAATTACTGTTATTAGACACACAGATTGTACTCAATCATTCCTCTAGAGGCTGGTAGGAACAAATACTGTAGCTGAATTGTAGAAAAATATGGGTAGAGTTATGTTTGTTAATAATGTTTAGGTATTGCTTTTAGATGAAAGCTCTGGTAACTAGCATTAAGTCTCATGGCTCAGCGTATCAGTTCATTTGTTGCCTGCAGTCGTCAAGAAGACAGATTCTACGTTGTTGTCTGACTAGCGTAGTGAGGTTTGTGAGAACATGCCTGTTTCTGTTGCAGTGCAGGGTAAAGAAAATGATTTAACAGGGTGACAATTCTTGTATGTCCCATTGTGAAGGTTTTCTTTATTTATACAAAACCAGATGATCTCAGAAAAATGAAATATATGGTTACGTATATACAGACACTGAAGCAAATAAGCTATTCTTTCCCTGAGGCATTAATACCTAGATGTAGCACTGATCTTGTGGGATACTGTCTTCTTCGGGAGACTGTTATTAGGCTGATTGTCATGTAAGATCTTTCTTTCCATAGCAAGTTTTGTAAAGCAGGAAGAAAAGACAGTTCCAAGATTTCTTCTCTTCTGTTAGCAAGGAAAATATCCATTGATGTCAAACAGATTTTGATTCAGTAAAGAGTAAAGGCTTTAGTTTTCACCTCCTAGAAATGACTATATTTTCACTGTGGCACTAAAAAAAAGTTAAATCAGAGCCTTTCTCTGTTCATCATATTAAATGGAATGCCCACTAGGTCTTGTATGCTTTGATAAACCCTTTGGAAACACTAAGTAGAGCCACTTTTAGCATGCATTAATTAATAAGAGTGGGGTTTAGGGAAGCAGTTAACTAAACTTGCACAATGTTTAGCATTGTTTTGCCATTTAGAAAGTAGTTCATCAATGCCTCTACTAAATCCATTCTGTATTATCTGCGGGCAGTAATGTGTGGAGAAATTAATCTCAAAGGGAGAACAATTTCTCAGTACTGTTATTGCTTTCCTTTTTGGTAGATAAATGGTCAGCTGTGCTGTTATCAAACCTAGTGTCATCTTCTGCTAAGTGCAGCACAGTTGTTCTGGATACTTTATGAAGTCCCTGAGTCTATTCACTTCAGTGTGTGAGTTGTCAGCATATTCCTCTTCCTCAGCTGTCCCCAACACCGCTGAGGCTTCTGAAATGGCTCACACCGGTGCTCCTAGATTGTGTGATGACCAATCATTTGATGTGAAATGCAGACTGTAAAAGAATCTGTCCTTTATAATGTAAAGGGGCTGGCATGATTCAAAGGGGACTGGAAAAGAATGAAGTCGCAATTCCAAGCAGTTAATCCTCTGACCATGAAAGTGCCCAACCCCCTGCCTTTACCCTTGCAATTCTGTCTGTCAAACCCTGGGGTCTTCCAGATGTTAATTTTATGCAGTTTTCCCAGTGCCCTTAGCAGACTAGTGCATGCTGCTGGGGAGCAAAGCCTAAGAAGCTCTCACCCAAGTCCAGTTCTCTTAAAACCTCGATGGGATGCTGTGCTGGTGCTACAGGGTCTCTCTAAAAGCCTGTGCTGCACAGTTAGCATGCCATCCACGTGAGGAGGAGTTCTGTAGAGGCTAGAGGATTACTGATTCTCTTTAAGCAGGGCTGTGGCTTACCCTGTGCCATTGAATTCTGAATGGTGATCCTTTTTCGCACCTTTTTTCCCACACAGTGCCAGTATGTTTGGCAAAACCACCACATAATCAGGGTTTTAACTTCCAGAATCTCACATACTTCATTTAAGCTAAACTCTACTTGGGTGTTAATGGACTTTGGATAGCTAAAACTCATAATTCTCAAAAAATGATTGGGCGCTTACTTAAACTTTAATGTAAATATTAAGGCAACCTAGATTAAGAGCTTCAAACAAGATCTAAAATAACTAGTTTTCACACGGTATGATAGCACAAGTCTCTTTTCACTTTCTACTACTGTTAGATGCATGCAGTTGTCAGTTTTGGTTTTATCTAAGCTTTTGGTCCTTTCTTTAGGACTTACTGTTTTAATTATCTATAAAGCGTCTAGAACTGTTGCTGCTCTGTAACTGATAAAATAGTAATATGAACTGTGATTTTCACTGTAGGATTTCATATTTTTTGCTGTAGAATGAATAATTAAGTACAAAGCTGTGAAAACCTGTTTAAAATTAATTTCAAAAGTGAGGGATCATGCAAGCCACAAGCCACATCTACATCAAATTTTAAAACAAATACCTGTTTTAAAGGGGGGGGGGTGTTTCATATTTTTTCTGGTTTATTGGCTACAAAATGTCTAATACTTGGTATTTATCAACTGCTGTGAAATCAAACTGTAAGCAGTATTTCAAGCAGCTGCTGAGAGTGGCGTAAGTCCAAAAGCAGAGCTTACAATTCAGAAGGAAGTGTTGGTAAACTTCCCTGTAATAGCTTACACAATTTTTTGCATGCCTTTGCTATCAATGTAAATTTTGCCTTGTATTGATTTTGTTTGGTTTTAAGAGTTCTTTCAAAAGTGCCAGTGCTTTGTAATTATTACCTGCCTGTAGGAAATGGGCTTCCAGTGTCAGTGGAAATCTTTAATACCTATGTCACAGTGTCTGTAGATCTACATCTGGATGTTGGAAATGCTGTTTGCCAACTTGTTTTAATCAATGTCACAAGACTCATAGAATCCAGGCATCTTTTTGGTCCCCTCCTAAGTTACTGATTTCCTTTTGAGCTGAGACTGCCTGTCCATATTTCCTAATCTTCCCCCTAACTAGAGGTACCAACAGTTACAGAAATACTTTCCTAGCAGTGTTATTCCTTGCTGGAATCCCTATAGCATTACAGTTTGAGGCTGGTAGGCAAGTGGATGATTTCGCAAAAACAATTAAAGTAAAGCTTTGTACCTAATAATATTATTGGAAAGATTACCAGCTAATTAATTAAGACCAGCATTTCAAACTTAGGTCCCGAATTTATTAACTTTTTTTCAGATTTGAACTTGCCCTGCTTGTGGATGGGAAGAAGGGAGGAGGAAACATTTGCAAGGAGTAGTTACTTTTGCTGGTACCTGTGTAGCCAATTGTCTGCTTGTAAAATTGCTTTAGAAGCTACATCCCTATTGCTTGTTTGTGATAGTACTTGGCACTGAAATTAGTAGAAAACTGTCTGGTTTGGGTTTATTTGTTGTTATTTTCTAAGAGATTCAATGTTTTGTTTTGGAGCATTTTTATTAGGTTTTCCTTTGTGTCTTTATACATATGCCAGTATCCTGCTGAAGCTAGTAAACAGTTGATGTGTAAGAAATGGGGAAATAAAACACTGACGTTAGCAGTATAAATGCATATTTTGGAGTTAAATTTGCACTGTGCAGGTCTTTGCTGCAGTAAGCATGATGGGACAGAGCAGTCCTGCCTTCTGTGCCAGCTTCCTCTGTGTCTGGGACTTGCAGTCAAGCCCCACCACCAGTCTGCTTGCCTGGCCTTCAGCAGTGCACTGACTTGAAATAGAATGCTTATGGTTATCTTTTGGCTTGTCGGGCTTTATTCTAACATTCCTAATTGACACTGATTGTTGTTTTTTACTTGTGGGTAGCACCAGCTTTTGATATTGTACTCAGAATAGAGATCAGGTTTCAGGTCTTAAAACATTCTGGGAAAACAAGTGCGGTTCTCAGTTCCAGTATTCCAATCCCAAGCCACAGTTGAAAGGAAGAGCCACTTCAGTGCATAATCGTACTCCTGGGAGCTGCTGAATGGACAAATCACGCTTCCTTAATTAAAAACTGATAGTATCACTCTCCAGTAATGGAGCTGAACATTACTGTCATCTGGAATGAAATTTGCTTAAAGAAAAAAAATTCCCTCCAGCTTTCATCCTGTTACTGTGGTGACTATGGTGAATATCCTGTTTAACCATTTTCTTGCTTCTGTGTATTCAGAAATATTTAGTTATTGGGTTAGTGTCAACAAACGCCACAGCTTTTGCTCTTGCACAGTTTGAATTGAACAGGGGTTTATTATTCTGTGTAACTAATAAAAAACTTAGTAACTGCTATAACTGCAACTCCTATTAAAAGTGAAGGAAATTGTCTGTGAATATTCAAGGGCAGAATTTTGCTTTAAGCTATTATTCTGTTACTTAATTCAATAAAGTTTCAGATTTGTGACTTGAATTCATGCTAATTTAAAGAGTAGTCTCATGTTAGAAAATACTACTAAGTATTGAATGTGTAGACTGTAAAATACTACTTGGTGTAACTGAATCTCTCATGCAGTTGGTAATACAATGTAGTGTTTTGGAATATCTTTTTTTTTTTTCTTAAATGCTTTCCAACCAGAAAACTTTTAAAAACTGGTTTCTAAACTTCTAATAAAAAGAATTTTTTTTCCTAATGTTTGGAATTCCACCTTAAATTATATAGAACATTCTACACAGCCATTAAAAGGAGGAGGGAAGATGTATTTCACAAATAATGAACTCATCATGTCACCATACCAAACGTGTGGTGGGAAAGACAGACAATAGCACAGTCTTGTGATGTGAAAATCATTAAAAGGAAAATATGCAAAATCATTTAGGATATGTAAGGAAAGATTAAAGAAGATCTGAACTTCTGAATCAGTTGCCACAACCCAACTTCTATTTCCTTGTAAAAGGATTACAGCTTTTTTCTATCAGTTATTGCTCTGATAATTTTTCCAAAATAATTTCCTTTATCCCTTTAATCTCTTGATAATTCACCAAAAAAGCACATAATTAATCAAAAAAACATCATTAGAAGCACAACATGTGACCAGTGCTTTGAACAACAACAGCAGGTTACAGAAAATATCTATCTGAGGCAGAAAGAGCAAGCAACCTTAGATAAATAAATATATTGGGGGGGAAGAATTTGAATTCTTATGGTAAATCAAGTTGGTTAAAATGGGAAGTATGCCCAAGAGAAGTAACTGGTTCTTTCCTGCAAATGTTTGGGAAGTTGTGAGATATACTGCCTTTACCTCCAGCCCCAGTAACTACTTCAGACAGATAGTTACCTGATTAAAAAGAGGGTTGTTGATGTTTTCCAGATAGATACTGTAATAGTTAAATTAACAATTGAATAACCTATTCAGTGCTTCTTTTGTTTTGCTTTTCTGTAGACAAAACATGGATGCACACTCCTGAAGCCTTATCAAAGCATTATATTCCCTATAATGCAAAGGTAAGAAAATATGAAGTTATTTTGTCCTCTTACCTTTAGAACACCCCATGTTCTATCTTGCTTTTTATTTGAAAACTACAGAGACATGCATTAGCCAAATGAAGCAGCGAAGAAGAACTTAGTATATGTCTGTTTTGCAGATGAAATATTTCTATTTCTTAAATAGTGGCCAAGTGATTCTTGTTCTGAATTATTTGATGGTTTTCTACAAAGCAAACCAGTGTTCCTCTTCTGCTTGATGCTCTTTTTCCTCTTAATGGATGCTAAATGGATGGAAATTTTGAGTGCAAAGCAATTTGACATCAGGCTGCATGCTTATAGTGCTATAAAAATTAAAATTAATAGCACACACTTCTTTTGAACAACAGCAAAGGCAATGAGTAACAATCCTATCTGCTGGATCTATTGAAATGTCAAATACTCTGGAAATATGGTAGAATAATAATGGAAAAAACAGAAGTCTTACTCATGCTTTCTTATTCCTGTTACATTGTAGTTCTACAATATTATTTCAGTTAGTCTAATGACATCTATTCACAGGAATACATCTTCTCAAAATAACAGCTTACAAAATGGTTTGCGAAAAGGAGGAGGGAATACACCACAAACAGCATAACTCAAGAGTAAACTGAGTAATTAGCTATTGCTTACCTAAACGGGGAAGATAATTCAGTAAGGTTCCATAGTGGGCTGTTCTGGATAAAGTTCTCCTATGATCAGTATTTTTTAATATAAAAATAAAATTATTTCACAGGCCAGGACTCAGTTTCTTATGCTGGTATTCTCTGCGATTGTGTTTGCAATTTTCTTTTGCTTAGTGTTGCCACAAAGTGAGCAAGTGTTTGTAGTGGAAATTTCAGTCTCATTCTGCTTGTTGCCACGTGAACATGTTTTTATTCTGTGTGCTCTCAGACTGAATTTTTGACCAAGGTTGTATTACCATCTAACTGTATAGCCTTGCCAGACACCTTGGCTTTTCTATTGCAGTTTTTGAGAGGGAGGAATATTTGTTGGGGTGACTGTGCCATCTGTTTTAAGAGCAAGCTGAAGCTATGAATTCTATTAATGCACTGAATGTCCATTAATGCACAATGTCCATTCATTTGTGGTCTTTACTTGAAGAGAAAAAAGAAATGTCCCTCGTCTTTCATGTCTCACTGTCTTTTTTTAAGAGCATTTCTCATGAATACATGTCAGTTCAGATATGCAGAAAAAAATTTTACAGTAAAGAAGACGGTGATAAGATGGTGATAACTGTAGAAACTACATCAACGGCTTCTGGGGGAGAAGAAAGGAATGGTAGATTCCTATGCAAAGGAAGTCTGTTGTCAGTCTTATTAGAAAGACTCTTGGTCCGAAAAAGTCCTTGCTGTTATTTAGGCTAATATATGCCCAAGTGTCCTCTCCAGTTCTGCTCCTGTATAATGTGGGTTCTGACCTCGCAGGGCCTCTGCAGTGTATCAGAACGCTTGCAGGTAGCTGAAATGTACTACAGCATATGTGTTTAAAAAAAAAAAGTTACTTTTTTTTTTTTTTTGATCATAGCAGAAAATTATAATTTAGAACTGTCAGTTATTTGATTCATTATTCCAAAGCAAGTAAAAAATTGTTCTGGTCTGTAAATGGATTGTAAAGGGTATGGGATTTCCACATTGCTTTTTTTATTGAAAGCTGGCATAAATTTGCATAGCTTTTATGAGGTTAGCTGGCATATGCAGACATAACATTATTAAATCTAGATGATGTCTCCACCTCAACTCTCAAGTACCATTTTCATTAAGTTTTGCAATATTTTTCTTTTTAAAAGGAAAGCATGTATCTATTAGTACCTCATTTGGGTTTTGTAACGTTTTGATTTTTAACTAAAATATCCCATTGATTTCATATCTTGGAAATACATTGTGAAATAATGATTAAAAACTTAGAAAGCATTCATAAAGCAAGTATTGAAAAAGACTCATTGATTTTTTTTTTTCAAATGTTCATGTTGTTCCACTTCCAATTCTATAACATTGTATTCGTATAACTTTTATATTTATTGGGAGGAAGAGACAACATTTTATCTGATTTATTTCAGAAGGTAATTATGTGAGTGAAGAATGACTTGTTCAGAAAATCAAATCAATTTGATGGAAAGCAATACCAGAGATGTTCTTTTTCCACGGGCAAGTGAGCTGTGTTCTGCTATATAGTTTTTTGAATGCAAATTACTGTGGATGAAAAATAGTGTTTTCTCTTCTTTATAAGACACAAAAATTGTTTCTCTGACACTAGTCTTCAGAGATGTCAGAAAAAGGAGAGCTTACTAAGAACAACTGGAAAAGATGGGATTTTGTTTGTTTATTGATTCCTAAGACATTTTTAAGAATTAAAGAAAGCTTGTTGATAAAATGCAGTTCATGAGTTGACTGTTGGCTTACTAAAAAAAAATTAATCCTAGCAAAGTTAACTGGAAAATTAAAGAATGCTGCCATATAGACAACTGGCCTTTTTTGTACAAACTGGAGAGTACTTTTTAATAGAGAAGTAGTAATCTCTTTTATCTCTTAGGACACCCTCAGGATAATTTATGGCAATAATCCTCTTTGCAAGAAAACATGAGCAGAGTTGTTTCTAATGGAAGTAAAATCCAGGAGCCACTAGTCTCATAAGGATGCTCCTAAACGTAAAAGCATCTTGATTTTCTCTCTCCTTTCCAGCATACCCAGTCCTTATGGTACTTGCTACATTGAAATTTGCTGGGGTTTAATGTGGTTTGGTGTATGGTGTAAGTTGATGGAGGTCTGGGCTTTGGGGTTTTTCTGGGTTATTTTGTTATTTTTGGGGGGGTTTGTTGTTGTTGTTACTACTGTTGGTTGGTTGGGTTTTGGTTTTTTGGGTTTTTTTTTAAATCTTACTGTTGTCCCCAGTCTTGATCTTGCAGAAGGCACTGATAATAAGACTCCACACATTTCAATATGCTCTGTAGGTGAAATTTGGGCCTACTGAAGTCAATTTTGCCATCAGTTTGTGATCCTATATTTTTCTTGAATATATCCCTCCAAATGAAAGCATATTGGCAACAGGGACAGTGGTATTGAGTGCACCCTCAGCAAGTTTGCTGACGACACCAAGATGAGTGGTGTGGTTGACGTGCTGGAGAGTAGAGATGCCATCCAGAGGGGCCTGGACAGGCTTGAGAGGTGGGCCAGTGCAAGCCTCATGAAGTTCAAGACCAAGTGCAAGGTCCTGCACATGAGTCACGGCAATCCCAGGCACAAATACAGGCTGGGCAATGAGTGGATTGAGAGCAGCCCTGAGGAGAGGACTTGAGGATGTTGGTTGATGAGAAGCTCAACATGACCCAGCAATGTGCCAACCGTATTGTGGGCTTCATTAAAAGAAGCATGACCAGCAGGTTGAGGGAGGTGACTCTCCCCCTACATTCTGCTCTCATAAGGCCCTACCTGGAGTACTGCATCCCGCTCTGGTGTCCCCAGTATGAGACAGACATGGACCCATTGGAGCGAGTCCAGAGGAGGGCCATGAAGATGATCATGGGACTGGAACACCTCTCCTATGAAGACAGGCTGAGAGAGTTGGGGTTGTTTAGCCTGGAGAAGAGAAGGCTCCAGCAAGACCTTATAGCAGCTTGGCAGTACCTGAAGGGGGCCTAGCAGGAGGCTGGAGAGGGACTTTTTACAAGGGCACATAGTGATAGGACATGGGGTAATGGCTTGAAACTGAAAGAGGGTAGATTTAGATTAGATGTGAGGAAGAAGTTCTTCATGGTGAGGACGATGAGGCACTGGCGCAGGTTGCCCAGAGAGGCTGTGGGTGCCCCATCCCTGGAAGAGTTCAAGGCCAGGCTGGATGGAGCTTTGAGCAACCTGGTCTAGTGGAAGCTGTCCCTGCCCATGGCAGGGGGGTTGGAACTACATGATCTTTATAATCCCTTCCAACCATTCTATGATTCTATGATATGTATGTAATTTTCTTTCAAAAAGATAATTTAAAAACTTGATAGTATATTATCAAATATGGGGATACAGGGCTCATTTAGATGTAGTAGCATGGCAGTTTTTGTGTTACCAGGATATAAAATGCTAAGGCAAACTAAAATTTCTCTTTTGTATCATCTTCTTTCTGTAATGTTCCATAACGAAGAACAGATGTTTCTGTTATTTTCCATACTGTAGGGGGAAAAAGTTCTCTTTTGCTCTTAAGTTAATTCTCTTGATTTTAGGCCAGTTTCCTTTCTCCAAAAGAAGAGTGATCAAAATCTGGCTTTATAATGGAATTCGACTGCAACCTTAACAATGGACTGACTGTTGTCATCACATAACTGATACCCTGAGGGGTGTCTTTCTGCTAATAAAAAGTTGCCACTACCCAAACCAGCAATGTTTACTATGTCTAATATGTTGTAGCAAATTATATATTTATATTCCATTTTATAGTCACCTGGCTATTTTTGGGCTTATATCTAATTTTCATATGCACGTCTTTTAATTTGCAGACTAGAGGTTCTGCTTTGCAAGCCTGGTGTTTATGTTGGCTACTAGTATGCTATGTACTCCGTAGCTTTGACCCTACATGAGGCTGAAGAGCTGCTATTTTACATAATAACTTGATGGCATGTTAAACCCTTGGAAGTTTATTTTACCAAGAGATGTGATGGCTTCCTAGTGCTGAGACAGCTACTGTCCTAAAGTTTACTTTAGACTTATTTTAAAACTTACTATATTGTCATGTACATATCAGTGATTCTTGATGTAGTTTAATTCTGAAACTTTGAAGATAAATGAGCAAAGCTTTCCACAAAAAGACGGTTAAACATCCCTTACTTTGTATTATTGTGGAGTTTTGATGACAATTAATTGTGAGTTGTGCAGTTTCATGGATGATATTTCCTCTCAATTATTCAATATATATCTTGGACGTGTGTTTCAGCTTGTAGGCAAGGACGAGAGGGGGAGGCATTAGTAATAAATACCCTGCAAAAAGACCTTGCTTGGCAGTACCTAGTCGTATTAATCTTCACTGCAGTACAATAAACAAGAATTTAGTTAGGTTTTCAACTTCATGTAATTCCTTATTCCCTCATTTTTTTTTATCATTTAGGAATGGTAGATCATACTTTTCTGGAGCAGGCATTTTGCAGAAGAATTTTAGGTGAAAAATACCATGATGCTTCTAATTGATGTAACTACCGTAGCAGGGCTCTAGGTGCAATTATGTCTTTTGAATATCTGCATATTGCTGTCATTAGTGTAGGGTATTATCAAAGCCATGTTTTCATGGCATAAACTGCACTTCTACTACAAATTCTTGTTGCTCTAGCTATACTAGCAATTTCTCTTTTTCTATCCAGTCAGCATACTACAGAATGATCATGGGTTTGTGTCAGTAAAAATAATTAATGAAAGAAAATCAAGGGGAAAATTACATATAGATTTTCCCAATAAACAGAGAAACAAGGCACGCTATTAAAATGTTTGCTTAAATTTATGTGGTGAAGTTAGATATAGTGAGATATGCCAAACAGAGCATGAAATGTTGAAATTTAGAAACTAAAGAAATAGAAGAGGGCATTACAAGAAATAATTCATTTTCCTACATTTACTTTATTAGAATTAATAACTTAATTCCAATTAACTTTTATTAAAGTATCAAAATGTCTTGGATGTAATCATAATTAATTTAGTGTTTAAGCACAAGAAAAATGAGTATTGTAAAAAAATCCAAATGAAATATGAAAGCAGAAAATTATAATACTACAAGGAAATGCATATCTGAACTTCTTAGTTATTTCTGATACATTACAGTCATTAAACTTGGGGCTTATTATACCAAAGATGAATAACCATGTAAATAAAACATAAAATATTTAGAGTCTGCAAGGGGTACTATCAACTGACTTCCCTGCTTCAGGGAAATGGACCTACCTATTCCATCTTGCTGACAGGACTACATACTTAAAATAGGAGAAGGGAAGGAGAAGATATCATTATATCCACAAATACCCTACAAAATAAATGACTGTGATGCAGGAAGATTGTATCTAAACTTTCAAGAGCAGCAAACATCATCTCACGTAAGTAGCTGAAGAACGGGAGCTGCATTTTAACTGTTCATTGTGAAGAAGTTCCAGTTGTCATTTGTCTCTGAAAACTGGTGAATATTTCAGCTTCCTTAAAATCTGAACATTTGCTAGTTCCTCAGAAAGTTCTGTGGGATACTGAGTGCTTTTGAAAAGCTGTAAGTCTGTCTCACCTGAGGGCGCATAGCCAGTTTGTAAAGGGGCAAGAATTAACTGCACCTCCTGAGTCTTGGTCCAGTCTTTTGAGCACAATCCCACCCCTCACTTTCCATCAGTAGTGTATCACTGGACAGTAATGGAAGTTGAGTAGTATTTGCAGATGGTTTTATATCTCACCTGCATATGAATGCCCACAAGTTCAAAGACTGTATGAATGCACGTTACATATGCTCAAGTAGCCCACAATAGACCCTGCATGTCAGCACATCAAGATCATTTTGCAGGAATTAGTAGGCATGTGGCTTATGGTATCTGTGTGCATCTGCATGTAGAGTTTTGTCATTCATTGCTTATCTGAAAGCTTTCAAAAATGTGACTTGTTTATAATTGAAGTACTTGCATCTTTTATAACTGAACACTGGCTGAGAAGTTTAGAAGAATATACGGAATAGCAACAGCATGGTTTTGACGTGTGTGTGGTCTCTTTCCATGTGTCTATAGCCCTCTGTCAGTTATATGTAAAATACCCAGCTGCATAACTTCAGGCTCTACAGGACATTTATTCTGCAGAAGATGACCAGCTTCAAGAAAGTAATCAGTTTTTCTTTCTTGAGGTCCATTTGTGTGTAGCTTGCACAGAGAGCAAGGTTTGACTGAAGCTTTCAGTGTCATACATAAATGCAAAGAAGTGTATCATTTTGAGGCATATACATAAGACAGAATGCTTAGATCCAAGTAATTAAAAATTGGCAAGGTGGTAAACACTGGCTGAGTGGAGGGGTAGGGATGAGAAGTGGTTTATATGTGGATGCTACAGGTACACATACTGCTAATTCTGCAGTGTAGTGGGTGAGTATGAAGATGAATGTACTGAAAGCAGAGACAGGATTTATAAAGGTACTTCATGTAATGCCCAACTTTTACTTTACAAGTATTACGGCTAATTTTAGGCAAATATAAACTACAGTGAGTGCATTGGGTTTCTGTGGCAAGGTTTTGGTAGCAGGGAGGGGGGTTACAGGGGTGGCTTCTGTGAGAAGCTGCTGGAAGCTACCCCCATGTCCAACAGAGCCAATACCAGCCGGCTCCAAGATGGACCCACCACCAGCCAAGGCTGAACCAGTCACTGATAGTGGTAACGCCTCTGGGATTACATTTTGAAGAAGGAAAAAAAGTTGCAGGACAGTGAGAAATAGCAGATGGAGAGAGAGTGAGACGATGGAAGAGACACAACTCTGCAGACCCCAAGGTCAGTGCAGAAGGAGGGGGAGGAGATGCTCCAGGTGCCGGAGCAGAGATTCCCCTGCAGCCCATGGGGAAGACC
>JANZLQ010000001.1:17843273-17855003 GCA_026212715.1 Elanus axillaris
AGGATGAAGTGGCAGAGACAACCTGTGATGAACTGACCCCAACCCCCATTCCCCATCCCCCTGTGCCGCTGGGGGGGGTAGGTGGAGAAGCCAGCAGTGAAGTTGTGCCCGGGAAGAAGGGAGGGGTGGAGGGAATGTGTTGTGAGATCTGGTTTTATTTCTCATTACCCTACTCCGTTTTTGATTTGTAATAAATTGAGTTAATTTTCCCCAAGCTGAGTCTGTTTTGCCCATGACGGCGACTGGTGAATGATCTCTCCTGTCCTTATCTCGACCCACAAGCAATATGTTACATTTTTTCTCTCCCCTGTCCAGCGAAGGAGGGGGGGAGTGATAGAACAGCTTTGGTGGGCACCTGGCATCTAGTCAGGGTCAACCCACCACAGTGAGTGCAAGGGCTGATACCCTTTTTGGTTTTGTATACCCAGCACAATTGCCGTGTACTATTGCAAAGTCCTCCCCTGGTGTGTGGGAAGACGGTGCAATAGCATTGTTGCTGTACCCACTCTACAGCTGTACCTGGCATGGCATCATCATTTGACCACTCAGAATTAATAAAAACCAAAAAGGGTTTCAAAACTTTGTTTCAAATTGACATAATGTAAGGCAGTTTAATACAATATATAATGTTTCACCTCTTTTTCTCTCTCAGGATAATCAATCAATAGAGCACATGTGTTTTAGTGAAATACTTTCAGTAGATTCTAGTTTAAAAAAAAAAAACAAACAAAACAACAAAACCCAGTGAATTTAATTGGGGGAGTGAGATAAAAAATATTGGTCATGTTTTTCAATACTTTATGAACTGCAACTGAAAGCCCAAACAGTAGCTTTTGATCTGTTCCTCAGCGCTTTCATCTTCTCTCAGGTCTGATTATGTTCCCTTGGACTTTTCATAAGCTCCATTTTGCTTGAAATGTCTAAGTACTGGATGACATATTTTAGTTACAAGTGTGAAACATTTGTAATGCAAATAAGAGATGGAAGCTATGATTTCATGGCAAGAAGAAAAAAATAGATCACACCAATTAATGGTAGTGTGTGCAGCATAGGGTCTGAGAAGTATTTTAAGTCCCTTTCTCAGTAATATATTAAGGAATATATTAAAACTGTGTTGTAAAGTAGGATTGGGACAGAACCCCTAGTCTGCATTCAGTCTGGTCTGTAACCTACCACAGCCCTGGAGTGCTCCCTGTTGTGAGCAAGTTTTAAGTTTCCTTTGTAACCAAGCAGTTTGTTTCTCTTGCAGAGATTGCCTTCATTTCCATTATTTTTAGCAACCTGGCTGCTTAATTACAGTCTTTTTCCTCATCTCTGACTTTGAGTAGTCTAAGTTTCAGTTCTCTCATCAGGAAAAAATTATTTTAAAAAAGATAACAGCTTTAGACACATTTTTTGGTAGAAAACTCTAGAATCAGTTATTTGGCACTGTAGATACAATATCTAACAACTGTTATCTGGATTGAAAATACAAAACTGCAAGAGATTTAGCTCATTGTTGGACTGAATTTTAGAAAGACGGAATGCCTTATGATTCCTTGAATATTACAGTTGTCCTTTGGCTACATTGCACTTGTGTTAGGATTTGCTTTGGGAATTGAATGTAAGAATCTAGAACAATTTAGGTTGGAAGGGACCTCTGGAGATGATCCAGTCGATTTCCATCTGAAAATGGGGCTGACTTCAAAATCTGGTGAGACGCAACAGAGCCTCGTAGAACTGAGCTTCACGTACATGCAAGGGCAGAGATTTGCAGACTCTGGGTAGCCCATTCCAGTACTTAATCCTTGTCATTCTGATTATTTTTCTCCCCCCTCATTTCTAGTTGTAATTTCTTTTGCTGCAGCTTGTGACTCCTAGCCTTACACGCGCGTGCATACACATACACCGCCGGCGGTGTCTTCATGCTGGACCAATGCAGCTCCCTTAGCCATGCACTGTGGTCCATTTTGCTAACCATCTTGTTGCCTGTCACATCCCTCACCAGTTCCAACTCCAGCTAAGATTTGGCTTTCCTAAGTTCATCCCTGCATGCCTGGAAAATGTTTCTGTATACCTCCTAAGTAGCCTGTCCCCATGTCCACTGTCCATAGGCTCCCTTCTGTATCTGAGTAGTGCCAAGCATTGTGCAGTCCAGCTGATTGCTCAATCAGCTGTTAAGGCATGCAGGAATCCTTTTGGGAGTTACGCAGTCTAGCCAACTGCTGCATGGCCCATGGCTTTAAGAGGAAAGTTGATGTTGTCTTAAGAGCCTTCTACTACCATAGCAGTTGGTCTAGGCATCTTTGACATTCAAGTTAGGTTTAGTTTAAGCTTCAAAGTGTAAATGCCATTTAAGAGAAACAATAAAACTACAAGGGCCTAATTTATTCTGCAGGGCCTGAAGGGTTAGCCTTGTTCATGTGCCCATACAGGAAAATGCTGTATGTTTCTGCTTACTACAGAGCTGTTCTCTTGGTTGTAGAGGGCTGTGGCTAGTGTTCAGAACTGGGGTTCTAAAGTTTCTGGAGCACAGGTTATTGCTAGATTTTTCACTTTCTTTAGATATGGGGCGAAATCAGGCCTAGATGAAATTTTAAGCCTTATGTTTTGTTTTACTTAAAGAATGGGATATTGTTGCTCTATTTCATCTTGGAATCAGAGGTGCAAAAGGGCTAGAATATGAAACTTCTGGAATTCATATGACTTCTGGATTATGAGGCACATAGTTTATATATGTGTACTGTAAGATTTGATCTCCTAGGTATGTGCATTGTTTTGGTTAAATTTGAAAACCTGCAGCAGGGGATTCTGTAGTATTGATTTATCTGGCATGGTCTGTAGTTAGTAAGACTTGTGTTGATGGCATGATTAACAGAGTGCACTGGTTAACAACTCACTACCTGAGATGCATCTGTGCCAAGTACATTCTTTACATTATTTTGGTTGTATAAATTATGATTCTTTCCAGTAGCCTTGGTGTAGAAGAGCTACTTTTTGGAATTTTGGACAGCCATATGTTGACTTGTTAATCAAACTAGTTCTGAAAGTACAAGAATATATTTGTATATATATATGACATACAGAAAAGGCAAGTAGAAGTTTTTCTATAGTGGTAATAGCAACTGTCTTTCAACAGCAGTTCTTCATAATTTGGCATTTAGTATTGAACACAGCATCTAAAACATATTTCTAAAGATACTGCGTTAACTAAAGGTTTTAAAATAAGTTTTAAACAGATGCATTACTACCCTTCTCCAGGATCTGTCTCAAAAGAGCTGAGCAATGGGACTGTTGAGATAAAAGATTCAAAATCATTAGAAGCTTCATAACAACTTTTATAATGTTATTTTCTTATTTAGAAAAAGAATAAACTAGTATTTGAGTATAAATAAATCTTCACTTTACTGTGAAAGTTACTCAGAGTCATGAGTTCCAGCACCGGCCAAGAGCAGCTACCAATTAACTGACAGTGAGTGATACGAATGTTCATTCAAGACAGCTGAACAAAACCCAGAGGTTTGTCCAAACAGAATTACCCCCAAAAAAAAAGGCGTGCAAAGAAAAAGGACAGAATTTCCGAAGACCTTAGGGTCAGCAAAGATTTACTCATCTCCCCATGTACCTTTCTGTTCCTTCTCTGTTGCTGATATTTATTCCCTTGCCTCTCCTTAAGTCTGCTTGAAACTACTGTTAGCCTCATTAGCATGGCCTCTGGGGATTCTTTCTGCCAGTTATATTTCTGTGTGAGCTGTCAGCTGTGAGAATGTGAAGTTTCTTTAAGCAATTTTTTTTTGGCCTCTGGACCATTAAGTGTCAAGCGAGTTGCATGTCTGACTCTGGGACTAACAGGCTGTAGAGTTCAAACATCTGCGTTATTGTACTCATGGCCTAGGTGGCCCACAGCAGATAGACTGTTCTTGCTTTAAATTAGAATCAGGCTTTCAGATGAATTAACTCCTCATCTCTCGTTTTTACTTTTGACAAAGCTGGGTATTTCTGTTTGCTCAACTTTTGCTGTGTTTATGGAGCTACTGCCACTTTCTTACATCTACTGTTCACCAAAAATAATTAGGAAACTCTCCCAAAATAAACTAGAAAAAGTAAATAGAACTGGATGATAAAAAATAAGAGAATGGCATAACTTTTTGAACAGAAACTTTTACAAGGATATACCATTTTACCAACAAAACCAAGACTATAACATCCAGGGTGTTCACCATTCAGAAAAGTAGTTTCACGTACACTGATCTCCACGAGGATCCTCAAGAAACAATTGAACAAGTCACTAGTGCAGTCTCTGACTTTATTATAACATACATTAATCAGTTGTGGATTAATCAGTTGTGGAACATGATCTGTAATTAATATTTCTTTCAGAAATGCCTCCTTCAAATTACTCTGATCCAGAAAGTGTAAAGTCAGCCTTGGCCTACTTCAAAAAGCATTTTGACCTTTGAACCTGATAATTTTAGGTGTAACTTAATAGAGGAACTAATCATTTCTGGTTTGGGACATAGCAAAGGAAAAATTCTTGCATAAACTAATTTGTAAAGCTTTGTAAAATGTTTTGCATTTTCACTAGAAATTATTATTGGCCACTAAAAGTGATGGGTTACATTGGTCTAAACTTTTTTTTTTTTCCTCCTGTATACTTTGGCATAAGTAATATTTTCTTCATTCTGAGTCCTTAAAGAAAAACAAATCTAATCAATTCCTGTAGTTTTACAAGTTGTTTTTCAATTTGTTGCTGTAGTATTACTGAAAGGAGGGAGAATGTAGGAACAGGGATATATATATATCAAATTGTAATGATCTGTGTGGAAACAAGGGTTGCTTTTGAAGGAACAGATAATTTGAAACATGGACTAAAAAGGTCCCTAAGCCATATCTCTCTCTTCCTATTGCTGTAGCACTTACATGCTTCTGAAATGGGAGATACTAGAAGACAGATGTAAGTAACTCAGCAAATGTCATTAGTTAGAGCATTCTGTTAATAAGATTAGGTGGGAGGGAAGTCTTGTCTACTCATGAATATAGGTTTATTGCTGAAAATCCATTGAAGTCAGGAATGTGTAGGTCTTCCCAAGTCAGAATTTAGAGGCTATATCCCAACATGCAGTTTGAGGCTTTGAGGAACTGCAACTATTAAAACCAAACCCATTCTCAAACTGAAAAAGCATTCACCAAAATTGTATGTGCATACTTAATGTTCAAAACAATTTAAAAGCTGTAAAACTAGGTACAGGTTTGGAGTTTGAGTTTTGTTTTGTTTGCGTTCTGTTTGCTTATTTGTTTGTTTTCTTAACAGATGTCTAAATGACAATGTGAATGGTGTTGCTTTGGCATGTGGTCAAGTGAACTCTCCTTACTCCTTCAGTGATGTCTTTCAGGGACTTGCCATCTTCCCCCTCTTGCCTTGGAGTAACCAGAAGAGAGGGAGGTGTGAAAGTTGGACTGCTTCACTTGTTTTTTTTTTTTTTAGGTTTTTTTGCTGCTAGAATAATGTGTACAAGGAAGAATGAGGTTCGGTGTTTGTCCTGGTTTTGGCTGGAAAAAAGTTAACTTTCTAGTAGCTGGTATAATGCTGTGTTTTGGATTTAAGATGAGAAGAACGTTGGTAACACACTGATTTTTTAGTTCTTGCTAAGCAGTGTTTATACTAAATCGGGGACTTCTTGGCTTCTCATACCGTCCTGCCAGCCAAGACTGGGAGTGCACAGGAAGCTGGGAGGGGACGCAGCTGGGACAGCTGACCCAAACTGACCAAAGGGGTATTCCATACCATATGGTATCAAGCCCAGTATAGAAACTGGGGGAAGTTGGCCAGGGGGCACTGTGGCTCATGGATTGGCTGGGCACCAGTCAGCAGGTGGCGAGCAGTTGGGTTGTGCATCATTTGTTTTGTAAATAATCATAATAACAATAACAATAGTTGTTGTTGTTCCTTTTCTGTTTTATTAAACTGCCTTTATCTCTACCTGCAAGTTTTACTCTTTTTTCTGATTCTCTTCCTCATGTCACTGAGCAGGGGGAGTGAGCAAGCAGTGTTGTGATGCTTAATTGCCAGCTGGGCATAAACCATAACAATGTTTTATATTGACTATTGCTAACACTCAGAGGTACTAACTGAAATTGTGCTCTGCTTTTCCAAGAGGTTAGTGTGATTTATGACAGTTCATTAGATCATAAATTCTTTGAACCTAAGGGCTGTCTTTTTGATGTTTGTACAGCCCCTAGAATAATGAGATGGAGGCTCTAGGTGCTACCCTGATTCAAATAGTCATAGATCAAGGTTCAGAATAGGTAAGCAACAGAAGACCTTGGACTTGACTCTGAAGAGCCTTCTTCTCAGTTGGAATAATTGAATGATAATGCAGACAAGAAATGGGTGAATTATTATCCTCAGTTTAAAGATAGCCAATACTGTTTTTTTTCCACAAATCTGCCCCCAATCTCTCTTCTCAAATCGGATCTCAAATTTTGAGTTCTACTTCAGTGCCTTGGGCTCAACTAAATGTGTTCTCAATACCTGCTCTGTTATTAAAAAGGATTATGTTGCTATTTAGGGAAGTTTCTAAATCACTATATGAAGGATTTTAAAATACGCTGCTTTCTTGTGTTCACCTAACAATGCAAGTATCGCTATAATGATCTAGATCAGATGAATTTTACTACTTTAGCACCAGAATTTAGGTCTTTTACTGGAAAGCATAATTTTTTTATGAAGTAAGAAGTGACAGCCAACGCTAGTGTTCGATTAATTGCCGTTGTAAAATAATTTAGAATTTACTTTACAACTCAGTTAAGTTCTTTTAGAACAGTTCATCTGAGATGTCCATCTCATCTGCTGATGGATCTTAAGGTGATGATAATAGTGGTTTCATTTTGTATCTGATGTTGTGAGGTTGAAGTAGTCACTATTAAACATTTTTGTAGTTTGCTAAAATAATCTTTCTAATAAAAAATCTAGTTCCCTAACTTGTGTTGCTTAGAGGGAAAAGTGTTTCTTATGTTTAGGTAGTGCTCTGCAAATTTGTTTTAAATATCTACAAATTGGTAGCTTAAAGAGACAGTTCTTTCTGTTCCAAGTATTATTTTAAAAGAAATGACTCATCCTAGCTAGCTTTGGAAAAACTCTGTTATTGATGTTCTTGAAGTTCCTGAAGGCCAAGTGTTGAATTATGGTGATCACATATATTTTATAGCTGGCTTTCATGTGAGATTATGTGAAAAAAGACAGTTTCTTCTAAAAAAAAGATATTAACAAGAGAGAGTATAAACAAGTTCATAAAACAATAGTCATCATAGAGGAGACACTTCCAGTTATATGTAGGAAAAGTGAAAGATGCAGTATGGCTAAACCAATGTAAAAAATGCTTTTCTTGTTAAGGTTCATTGCCTAAGTAGTACTTGCTTCCAGAATCTGTGATGGAATTGAAGAAGAGGGATTCAGAGTAGGATTTGAGTTTTATGTAGGCAGGACATTCACAGATAATGACACAGAGGTATGTTAAGGGCAAGTTCCTGGTCTTCAAAAGAAAGATTTCCAATACGTTTATGTTATTTCACAAAAATCTTATATGTGATTCCTGAAGATTCTTTACCAGGTTATCTTGTACTGTGGTCACGAACCTGTAGTAGATGAAAATGCTATCCAAATGCTGTCCTTAGGTGCCACCCATTTAGTCTTAAGCTTCCATACGTTCCAGTACACACCAGCCGCTGTTCTTCATTTGCTCTTTCAGCTTGCCTCCTACGTGTGCTTTCTTTATGCTAGTACCTCTTTTCAGTTCAAAGAATGAAAGCACCCAGAACCAGTGCTGGCTTCCCTGCCCTTTTTCTTTTCCCAGAAGATACCCACTTTATTGAAAGATATTTTCTGAAAAATTCAAACGTGAAGCAATTGGGGGATCATAGTTACTACTGTGCTTTGTCCTCTGTGTTTTTCTTCTCTACTGCGTGGAACTTCTCTCTCTTTAACTTTCACAGTTAGACAGCTAATTAGACAGCTAAGCTGATTTTCACTTGGCTACCCCAGTCAAATATTCTCTGAAAATTCCTGAGTGTATTCTATGAATACAGTAACTTAGGAAGATGTCTAAAGGTGTCATTTGTGTAAAATTAACAATGTATTTAAAGTAGTAGATGGAGCTTAGGAAGTAGTTTTTAGGAGCAAAGAAAGAAATGGCAATCTTAGTTAGGAAACACAGACATTTTCTTGGCCACATATCAAAATACTGTTATTAATTGATGTGAATATAGCATTTATTTTAGCACATTTTTGTAGATTATCCATGTGATTATGGATTACACTTTGCATAATGACTCAGCGTGTTTCCCCACTGAAGTTGCTTTACTAAGAAAATGTCAGAGTTACTCTTTTTTTTTACAAATGTAGTGGTTCTCAGTATAGGAATTCTACAGTTTAGGCAACAAAAAACAAAACCAAAAAAACCCAAGAAAGGTAGTTCACATTTCATGCTCCTAGCCTTTATAACACCTCAGGACCTACATCTGTCCTGTGGTGTCTATACATAGAATGTATGTATAGATTATTTGCTACACACTAAAGTAGTTATAATACTAGAATTTAATGAGCAGATGATCTTCTGTGGTAATCATAGTTTAAAAGACAATGTTCAGATTATGTTTAAAGTCTGTGTTGCATGAAAAAAATTACCAAAAGTGGTATTAAATTTCCAGGCCACTAAAGCTAAAGCACTGGGTCCAAACATTCATGATTCTTTCTCCAGGAAAAGTATTTTCTGGTGCACTGCTTGTCCTCTGTTTGACAGCCAAGTGTTTCTATGAATCAAGAATTAAAACGGGAGTCATTTATTCTAATCTCTGGTGCAGTAAGGCTCACAGTATTGAAAGTCCTGATTCAGAAGAGATGCAATGTCCTTAAAATAGTCAATTTCATATTTCACATTAAACTGGAAAGGGGCTTTAATTAACTGAGGGTAATGGCCAATAGTTATTTGTTCCTATTTTAAGGCTTTTTGAATGAGTAATTTGTTTCTAACTGTGACTTCTTCTGGGTTTTGTCCCGCAGGGTATTCCTGTTTCTGTGTTTACAATGTCATTGCATGTTGCCATGGCAAAAGTGTGATACTACAAGTTCAGCATTATCGTGTTAGTCAAGGACAAAGGAGGTAGAAATTAGTTTAGAGTAAAATAAACTCGATTCACAAAATTGAAAATTTCTGTGGAATTGTATCTCTGCTTTTAGAAGATACAGCTACTATTTTCCAGTACAACAAGGTAACTTCAATACTTTTCCAGTTGTCTTTATTAATATATATATACTATATATATATAAAAATCTATCACAGTTTCTTCCACAACTTGTAGAGTTTCCTTTCAGTGAACAGAGGAAGGCTTTAATGATTTTGTGTACAGCTTCAGTCTGAAGAAATTACTGCAAACTGAACATTCAGAATTGCACAATCCTGCCTTGAAATGGCACATGGAAACTCCTGGCTGTTCTTGTAGATGTTATGAAAGGAAGAATCTGAAGCCTGTGCTCAGATTCATGGCTAACAATGAAGTCATCTGGGAAACATCTCTGTGAAGGAACAGCTGCCTTTTGAATGGCATCATGGCCTGTTTACTCAAGTGGCTCAGGGGTGCACCCCTAATTCAGCAGCTTCACTCCATTAAAGAAGTTCTGAGTTAATCAAAATGCTCCAAATTTTAGAAAGCTTCATCTTACTGGTAAAGCAGAATGTTTTTGCCGGTTTTATGAACAAAGATTGGTTTTCTTACTGCATACCTGACAACATAGATGGTTTCTTCATAAGGTTTTTTTTGTCATCTCAGTTCAGTTTTCATTGTTTTGGGGGAGATTTTGTTTGATAAGCTGAATATTTGCAACAGGAAGAAACAAAAGTCAGCAGGACAGATGGAGCTTGAGAACACTGAGTTCAAGCTTGAACTTGCTGTGTTTTGTGAAAAAAGCTAGATAGCCTGCAGAATGCTAATACAGAGCAGACCAGTACATGCTATAGTTAAAGGAACAGTGGCATTACGAAAACCAGTGGGTTGATACAGCAGGGTAAATCAGAGCCAAAAACTAGGACAGCAGTTTTGCGTGTTTTATACAGGGTGTTATAGTGGTAACTCTTAAGAAAGTTGTTGTGAGGATACCAGCACCTCTAATCTTGACCTTGTTGTTCCTTTAATTGTAGCATTGTACTAGATTGGGTTTTTTTTGAGGGGGTGAGGGAGGGTCTGTCCCTTAGCTTTATGGGAATGCTAAAGAAAATGAACTGTAACCTCAGTTTGGGTAGACTAGTAGGTTTATACAAGTAGTAACAATGAAAACATTTTTTTGCACTGCATTACAGTTAAGTTCCCTCTAGACTTGCCAGTGTGGCTAGCTAGTGCCTGTGGAGATTAAGTGGGAATTAAGGCAAAGGTGGTCTCTGTTTTAAAATTTCGAACAGTACACTTGACATGTTTGCAAAAGAATCTGTAGACATAGAACTGTTTGTACTACTTAAGTACATTTGAGCAGAATATAGGAATAGCTGAAGTTGTGCCTTATGGTTATTATAAATTAAATCACTGTATTGGTATCTAGTTTATGAAAAAAATGCAAACAAGATGTCAACTTTCTTATATTAAGATATTTGAAAACATCTAGGACATGGTGAATAGTAGCATTTAAGTAAATTTGCAGGTTTAGTTTGACTTTATTATTTCCATAAAGAAATGATGCTTGAGTTGCATCCAATTCCTGTGGTGCAGAACTAAGTCTGCTGTCTAATTATGGACTTGTAAAGCTGAAAAATTGGTCCACTCTGTTATTATGCACTTCTAAAGCTGAAAATTTGATGTTTAAAATAGTGAATATGAATTATTTTTAGGTGGACTTTCTTCAGTTAAGGTAAAGTAAGCTTTTTTTACAGGGAACAATCCAGTCAGGGATACAAGTTTTCTGAATTGAGGCATTCAAGGAATATGACATGTCTTCAGTGAGTGAATATCAGAGATGCTTCATGTTTGGAATATACCTTCCTAAAGGAAGTGCCACTTTTGATAATTAGTTCTGTTTTCTCTATCTGGCTACAGAATGGTCCTTGTGACTGTACACATACCCTTCCCTGTGTACCCACATTATCATACCCACATGTGCTTCAGCAGAAGTATAATCTGTTTGAATTATCATCTTCACTGAATGTTGGTTCAGTAATGATAACTCTTACAGAAATAAAGAAGTGCTATATTTTAAGATTCAACAGTGAATTTAAAGTTGCTAGTTCTTAGTTCTTGGAGGTCAGAGACTAAATAAAATCTAAACTAATATGAGAGTAACGATAGAGGATTGCAGGAGCTAGCAAGGATGTTATTCAGCATCTGTAGTTGGGTGGCTCAGTCGCTTTCTAGGCAAGTCAGAAGCAACTCGAAAAGACCATGAACATGGTCAAGTAGATCACATTAGTCAACAGTATGCTCATTTGATGAGTTATCTCTTGTTTGTTATCATAAACCTTCCAGGCAGTAACAATGATACGCTACAGGAAGCTCTGCAGTTGATGAATAGCAGTAGAGAAACAGAAGATAGTCTTTTGATGTCATTGTTTGATGTTGGATGAATCTCTGTGTTAAGTGTTAATAGCTTCTATATTGAAGCAAAGGAGTTATAATAACTTTAAGATGGTGCTTTTGGATTACTCACAGACATCTCCTGTTGCAGTAAAAGATGCTGACAGATGATTATGCTGGGGGGGGGGGGGGGGGGGG
>JANZLQ010000001.1:17855103-17871157 GCA_026212715.1 Elanus axillaris
GGGGGCGGGGCGGGGATGGTGGTGGAATAAAATATCTGTTCCTATGTGGAGAAGCCAAAACTGGAAACACTGAGTATGTCCAAATTGAAACCCAGAGGGTAATGTTTGGAAGCATGTTGTTGTTTAATTTACTACTTAATTTTATCCCATCTCTGAGTATCTGAATACAGGATTCTTGCGTGTGAAAGCTAATGAACATTGCAGCAGCACATGTGAAGAAAGAAGACAGTCAAAAGAATGCACGTGTCCTAATCACAACCAGAGAATCTATAATAAGCAATTATTTTTCTCCAGTGATATATCTGCTCTCACTGCCTTCTTCCCCTGCCCTTGTTTCTTTCATGCCAAATATTATCTCTGATTTCTTTTGTTTATAAGCTATGGGAAGTGCACCTGGGCTTAAAAGAAAAACAGACCTTCGGTATGATATACTACTGTTAGCATCACTGTCATTTGTGCATTGTTAAAGTCTTCCTTTATAAGTCCTTCTCCCAAACGTTTTTAAGGAATTCTCTAAAAATTCCTTGAGCTTGCTGGTTCTTTTGCTCCAAGCTGGAGTATCCCTAGGGGATATTCCTGTTACCCTCCTGCTGCTGCCTCCATGCTTCCAGTGCATGGGAATGTAGAGCTCCCTTAGACCAGCAGTGAACTGTTAGCTCCAGCTAACAAGTCTTCAGAGCAGAGCCAAAGAACCACTTTTTCTTCATCCAGTTATTTGAGGTGGAAGTAAGTCTGCATGTAGCTGTGTTTATTCTCAGCCTGTGGCTAAAATCTGGGTAGCTGTAAGGTGGCTGATAACGGTGTATGCAATGGGAGAGCAGTGTACACCCTCCCACCACCACCCCAGCTCCATGATAATCTTCAGATTCAGCCTGACAGCTCTTCAGGGCATGATACCGTTTGAGATGTGTTTCTGAAGTGCTGTGTAGATTGATGGACTGATGAAATACTGAATGGTTTGGGGTTTTTTTTGTACAACCAGTATTTCCTGTAGTAACAGTCTTGACAAGGTAAGCTTTTGACCTTTTCTGCTTTCTTTCTGTGTTCCAGCCTGCTCGTATCTTCCTTGTGGAGATTTCTTAAAATGTTAAGAAATTTACCTTTAGGATTAGAGGCAGAGAATAGTTTTGATAGCTGTGTTGCAGTATGATTTGGTTTTAAACATATCCTTCTCAATAGCCCCTTAGCATATGACCACACTGATCTCTCTGGAGAAGGTCTCAGTTTTAATCATTTACAAAGTATGTCCTAAATTCTGTCCCAAGGTTCTACTTAGAACCAAACTGGTTATGTTAACATAAATATATATTCCTATTGTATTTTCCTTTTTCTTTAGTTTTTCCCATCTGGCTGTGGTTTAAAATGCCGGGGGACGTGAGGAAAAATATGACGTGGTGTAATTATTCTTTCTTTTGCCTTTAAAATTACACCAAGCTAGATTCATCTGACTTGGACCACACTTCAGGTTTCTTCTCAGTGAGCAGCTATATCATTTCTCTTCTCATCAAATCTAAACATGGGTTAGAAGACAGGTGTAGGCAGGATTAGGACTGCTGTATGTCCTCAGTTCCTCAGGCATCTTCGGCAGAGTATTTCTAGATATTCCTGCTTCCAGACATTCAGGTTCCTGGCAAGAACCATTTCCAGAGCCTGATGAGGTGTAATAGTCCAAAGAAATGTCTATATTGTCTATTTTGCATCAACCATTCAAAGATATGTTAAGCTTTAGTTATCAAATTATGTACTTTATTATTTAGTCATAGCACCAAATTTAAAGACTGAGATGATTGCTTACACATTTGATAGTGAGGCATTCTTAGTAACTGGACTTCTAGAGAATAGAGGAAAGTACAAATTAAACCAGTGTGGCTTGTTGAGATGTTGCTTAAAATTAAGCACAATATGTTTTTTACATCACTAGATCTGGAAGATTCTTTTGTTAACCATTACCTAATTATTTTATGGTCCTTTCTCTAATGCTGTCTTTTTCCCCCCAACATTTAAATAGCTTATCAAATAGATTTTTTTTCTTTATATCTTGCTGTAAATATTTTCACCTCTGTGTTTTCTCACATGTATTAATTCTTAATAATGCCTTAATTCTACTGAGGGATGAAATAACTGGTAATATTTCCATTAGAAGATTTCTATAAGAAGACCCTTCTGTTTTCTCTTTATATTTTTACTCATGCATTCCTCCCTTTTTCTACAAATAGTACTCGAACACTCCCTTAGAAAAATGCATAGATTTTTTTTCCTGTGTCAGAGTCACCATTTGTGCAGAACATTGAATGTCAGACACACAGGGGATATTTGGGGAATGTGCTGATGTCTGTGGCACTTTTCTCTTTCATACTCCTATGTGGTGAGTTTGATTTCTGCTCTCATTTGAGCAGCCATCATGCTTGAAAGAGGCATTTGTTTTTAAGGTGTCACTAGAGAAGTGTTCCCCACCAGGGAAAAATCTACACATTTATGTACTGTGGCAAAAGCATGTATTGGTAGAGAACAAAGGAAGCTGTTACAGGTGGAGGACTGTAGGGTGGGGAAAGAGAAGGAACCAAAAATAGAAAGGGGTGTGTATTTTATAGTCCATATTATACTTCTGCTGTTTAATTGACAGAGAAGTCTCACATATGCAAGGCGAGCAAAAACTGTTCATGTCTTAGGAAGTGATTAACAGCTTAGACATTTGTTCATCTGTTTTCTGCATAGCTTTAGAAGTGGTCCCACTTCTCTTTCATTCTCATTTTATATTACATACTGTCATTCTGATGTTATGAGAATGTGGATACATTTGTCTTTCTTTCATCACTAAATCAACATCCCTTCAACTTCTGCTGTAGAAGGAGCTAATTTGTCAAATTTTGGCAGCAGGTATGCAGTAACTTTGCATTGCTTTTTTCCTTTCTTTATTGACTGAGTTTAGCAAGTAGTTTTTTCACATAATTACATTTAAATTCTGCATAAAAGAGAACTTCTAATATTGAGGGATTTCAGGATAATAAAGAAATGTGGCACTGTGAAAGACTGGGTTTTTTAAAGATTGAAATAAGATGACAAAAGAAAACAGATGTTGTTTTATTATTAAAATATCCTACACTGCTCTCTACTGGAGGAGTGGAAGTCTACATTAAATATTCAGAAGTGCACCTTAAACTCTCTCTTAGTCAAGTTTTAGGTTTAATGATTTTTTGACCCTGGTAAAATTAACTTTCCCGAAGGATGGATAGGGTTTTTTGTATTTCCCCTAAGTTTTGAAGAAAAGCACCTGGATATATATAAAGTAGAATGTTGAGGGTCAAAATGTAAGCTTACGGGGAAGAATCACTGGAGAGTGTCTTGCTAATGGCAAGGGGAAAAAAGTGAACTGTTAATAATTGACCTGACCTTACTAATAGCATGAGATAACAATAATAGACTGTCAGAACTGTAAAGGATTATGAATACCTGAAGTTGCCCTATGTGTGAATTGACTTTTAATTGTGCCAGCAAAATAAAAGTAAAAAAGACTTGCCTTTTATTTTAATAGTTTCTCCAGACAAAGTACAGCTATAAAAGTATTTTTAATAATTTCACTATAGAATTGGACCAAAAAGTGTCTTGCTCAACTTAATGCATAGGAAAATTTTCATTTCAACTGCATTCTGAAGGAAGAGATACTCCCCACAAAGGGTCTGTTTACTAGTTGGTTGTGTAAGGCAGCCCTTCTGGCCATTACAGGGCTGAATTGTTCTCCCAGTTGCCATTAAATGATAAAAATTCTGTTGATTCTAATATGAAGAAATAGTGTCTGTTAACTTCCACAGCTGCACTATCTTGCAAATCTTTGGATGTGGAGTGAGTGCCTCCAGTTGTCTGCTAATATTAGATTATAAATAGTTTGATATAAGGTGCTTGTCTTATATATGGCTGGTCAACAGCTCACTTTCTTAATGGCAAATATCAGTGAGGGAAGAACAAGCCTTAATGTACTTTAAAGGAACAGTTAAACTGTTTTGAGTTATAAGATCCGTTGACCTCATAAAACATTGTTTCTGATTATAGGCAGCTGCAAGTGAGATCAGAATAAGTGATGTATTAGAAAAATATCCTTCATCCATTTTGTAGGGAATGTGTTTGGAAGAAGCCCAGACTGGAATGAAAAATGTGTAGTGATTTATATGGGAAAAACATTGCCTTAGCTTGCTTTATGTTAATGCAAAATACTAAATGTCATCCTCTTTGAACTTCTTAAAGCATCCAGCTGAAACTCAGTATGATTTTGGTGAACTTCTCATTAGCACTAAAGTTAACAATACATAAATATTTTAAAAGATAAGTCTAGTGGTGTGCCTCAATTATTGATCATTTTTGTTTGATTTGGCTTATTATGCATGAAGTACACCAACTTCAGGAATAACTCTCTTACTAGTTGCAAACAGTAAATCCATGTAACAATCATATGTAAGCATTTTTCATCTGTATTATGTATTTGGTGTTAATGAATACTTAAGAATTTAATGCATTTATTAATTTGCATGTAGGATTAGTACTGAATGATCTGAAGGGGAACTGTTACATTATTTTCTGTTTCTCTCTTCTGCAATTAAGTGTAGGAGTTGTATTAGCTTGTTGACTTCCAGGAACAGTTACATTTCATGTTGTCGTTCTTCATCAGCCAGATCTGCAAAACAGCCATAGCTGCAGGAGGGAACCTGAAGGGACCAAAGCAATCACTTACTTTTAAAGTTCCAATCTAGAGTTCCTCATCAGTATTACTTTCTAAAGGAGCCTGCTCTCGAAAAGGGAAGTTTCATATTTACCACTTTTGCTTTGAAATTTTTGTTGCAGAAACTCTTCCATGATGAATATTTATACTACTTGTGCCACAGCTGTACCCAGTTCCTTATATAACAAATACTTGTTCTCTCTGTTTGTGTGCGATTTGGTGAGAAAAATCTGCTGAAAAGACCATAATGAAATGGCCGTCTCCCCATTCCATGAGGATGGTGAATTAGTTGTTAGTTATTTACTTTATAAATCCCAGAGGTGGCAGCGTATCCATTGTGTTAGAGATTATACAGACACAGAAGCTTTTGTCACATTGAGCTTGTCATCTGAAGTCTCAGCTTTGCAAATATATATGTTTGCTTAGCTTAACTATTACGTGTAATGCCATACTAATTTGGTACCTAATATTAAACAAAATATGATGATAGGGCAGATCACACAGAAAAGGTACAGAGCAGATAAAAAAGCAAGCAATAAAAAGCTTCCAGTTAATACGTTAGCTATATGTTCAACCTATATTGCATAGTCATTCTTTTGTTATAATTAGAAAATAACTTGTCTTGAATTGAAATCCTGTTAATATTTTGCCCCAAAATAGATCAGTCTCATTAATACAAATATTCAAAATATTTGCTCTTAATTGCTGGTTTTCTCTTTATTACTCCCGTACAAAAATAAATAAATAAATAAAATGAGAAAGCTTATGAAGGTCAGGCATGAAACATATAAGCAGTTATAACTAAGATTCGAGCTTAGCTGAATAAAAAAATAGAACTGCAGTTAGCAGAGATACAAATATATCAGATACAAACAATGTAACGCATGGCATGGTCTCATAATCTCTGATTGATATTAATACTTAAGATACAAATTTTCTTTGCATTCCTGGATTAAATGAATTTGACTGTATTTTCCTATGCTGAATAGTTTATTAAGCGTAAGTTCTTAATTTCCATATCCAGTTCAAAACTGCTGAGAGCAACAAAAATTTCGGTAGTGATGCTTACTGTCAAAGCAGATACTCATCTGGAAGGCAAGGCATTGCGAATGACTGTTGGAATTCTGGTTGGTTAAGTTATATTCCATGAATACTGATATAATGCTCATAATGTTTCTATAGATGTTTCTATATAATTAGGGCCTTGGTTGTTTATTTCTTTTGTAACTTGTTGAGCAAACCCAATCAGTATTTGCTTCTTCAGGTTTTGCCAGTCATTTAAACCTGTGCTTTCAGCAGGTTATCTTTCTATTTAGATGTCATCTACTCCCTCCCCTCCATGATCAGAAATGGTAATTTCTGATTTGGGGAACGTTACTATGGGCTTAAAAATTCAGTGACATTTAACTGATTCCCCAGCTGTGGCAGAAGCTTAATTTGCTGCTTACTCTTTCTGAGGCAGTAATGTCAATTAGCATGAGGTACAAGCCCCTGGGAAGACAGTATTTATAGAAGTTACTGTTCATGGAAAGATTGGTCTGCTGCTGGCATTTATTGAATACAGCAAGGATACCGTCATCTTTCTTGGACTTTGAGCGAGATAGCTGAGCAGGAAGGGGAGGGGAAATGGCTCTATTGCTTTTGAGATGTCTTTTGCCATCTCAGATCTCAGCCATCTGGATGGAAGCAAGCAAATAAGAACGATAGGGCAGCCCTGTGCCCTTCTGGGCAAGTGGCTGCAGGCGAGGCAGCCTACCCTGACGCATCTAGAAGCGTACTCGACACAATTCCACCCAAGGCCTGCCCCTAAATCTGTATCAAGAAGTACCAGGCTGCTTACAGTGACACTGCCTCTAGAGCTGCCAGTTTCAAAAGTACACCAATAATAGGAAGCATGCGTGGACGAAGTACGCTCAGCCGTCTTCCATTTCACCATGGGCAGCAGTGACTGGGGTTCTCTGTTCATTGAGCCTTGTCTGCGCTTGCAGCTGTTATTTCCTCTGTTTCTGCAGGATTCCTGTACTTTGTACAACACACCCTGGCCTGCTCACAAACTTTACAGCAATTATACTTCTATGTTTTGTATTGTGCCAAGTGTGTGGTGTATAAATGTGCTTGTGTACAGATATCTGGTATTATTGGCATTCCTCTTAGATTCTCATCTGACTTTATCTACTTTCTCTCTTGTCCATTTGAGCATGTGGTTCCTTTTTCTTTTTTTACTCGCATACATTTGCTCACTTATATTCACTCACCTCTCCCTTTCTGTCACACGTAGTATGCATAATGTCCAAGAATCATTTTTCTTTTCTCTACGCGCGTTTTCTGCAACTGTTACTTTTCCAGGGGAGAACACACCCTCTATTTATAAAGTCATTGGAGATGTTGCATGAAAAATATCAAATCAATAATAAGAGGTTTCTGCTTTGTTATTACAAAACCTTGGTCTTTTAGGTGGAGTATTGTAATAGTAGAGAGTATTGACAGCAGATGTGCATAGTGTCTTGATTTACATACACACTCTTGTATTCAAGATGGCATATCATATTTCAGAGTCAGTAGCAAATTTCTAATGAGACTTAATTATTGCTAGAGCTGCAATGTTTCTTTGCAGGAGTATAGCTTGAGCGCGTTGACTACAGTAAACACATTTTGAAGTTTTAAGAAAAACTTGAGAGTTACTACGTTGAAAGCATCTGTAGCTTGGCAAATTTAAGTTCCTTTTGAATGTGCTAAGTCTTAAAAATTATACGTATCTCTGTGCAGCATGTTACACAGAAAATTGTGTTCTTTAGAGAGAAAAGGGGCTTTGTTCTTTCTTGCTAGCATTATTTTGGCATATACAGGTACATGGTGTGACTTAAATCAATGGTACCTCAATGTGAAAATCAGACAGTTCAAAATTAATTATTACACAGCTGCGGTTCAAGCAGGTTTATTGTACCTTTCATAACAGTATAGTAGAAGGAAAGCAAAATTGTACAGAAGAACGTGAAGGCATTTCAATGGTCAAATAAATGGTAAGGTCCCTTTGAAGTATCATGCTTTGTATATTAACAGGTATATATTTGGTATTTGTTAAAACCTTACTTGGCAAAAATATGTTCTCTAATATGAGCCTTGTTTTTATCTAAGTTGGAGTCTAGTTCCTTTAAATCTATGAAATTACTGTACCAAGCAGCTGTAAGAGCAAAATCAGGCCTTTTTAATTTATCTTGCATCATTATATTAAAGTTTTAGTGACATAGTCCAAACCATTGGCTCATGCTGATTCACGGGAAGTATCTTATATCAGGGTTGCGGGTTTTTTTGCATTTTTTTCATTATTTTCCAAAAGAAGTGTTATTACCGAAATGACAATTTCCCAGTGGAAAAAGGTGCTTAACCTCTAATTTACAGACTTGTATAGGATAGAGATAAAGAGAACGTTTTTTTAAAAGCTGCTTTTGATAACTGTTATATTTGTCTAATTAGAATTTAGTTCTTATTACTCTCTTGATTAGAAATAGCTATATGAAGATTTGTTATTTAGCGACTATTGAAACGATTGTCTTTCCAAAATGTTATTTGGAAATAATTGGAAAATAAGATTTCTTGAGTTAATTAGGCCTTTCAATGCATAACTTATTTCTCACAAATTACAATCTTTTCAGTTTCTTGGCAGTACAGAAGTGGAGCAGCCCAAAGGTACAGAAGTTGTAAGAGATGCTGTTAGAAAATTAAAGGTAAGAGAATTTTTTAAATGGAATGTATTCTTAACCTGTTTTCACAGCTAAGACACTTTGTTTCTAAGTAAATTCATTTGTTCTAGAAGCAGTTGCTTGTACTAATCTCTTCACTGGTGTGTAGGCCCTTCCCTATTAAGCCCGTACTATCAGATGTTCTGCTGTTACAAATATTTATTTGTGTCCTAGATTATAGAATTAATTATAGTATAAAGTTTATGTACCTTAAAGTGTACTGCTTGTTCTTTGGAAGCTTTTGGACTTCGTTAATACTAACTTAGGTAGCAAGAATTTGTATTAGCTGCCATCCTCACTTTATGGCTATTAAATGCCTCTGATTATGGCACTCCAAATGTGTTGCCAGAGAATTTAGGAAAATGAACTCTTTCTTGACCAAAAACCTAGTGACTTCAGTAATGCCTGTCCTGCATTTCTGTGGGCTCTGCGTTGCTTCCTGTGAGCCCGTTAGGTGAGATGCCTCTTGTTGCAAAAACCAGAGTACCCACCCACTTAAGGTAAGCTGTTGGTGCCAGCGTCCAGAAGAGCATCAAACCACACTGTAAGTGGGCTGTGATAGTTCTGTGGGTATTGGCTGTCCTTGACTGCTCTTCATCTAAAGCTCACATGTCTGATCCATGTAAACTGACTGTTAGACTGGAGGTGAAGGTTTGTGGCACTGGCATGAATGTCGTTGACTGTCCAGCTGTGATAATCAGTGATATATCTGGTAATAGAGCTGTGGCAATAGAATAGGGTTTACAGACCAAGCCTGTTTATGACAAGGGACATTACTGCCTTGTCCTCCAGGTCTTTATGTTTTATTGGAAAAGGTCTGTGCACCCAAACACCATCTATGTGCTGGTGCACATAGATGGCTGAGAAAATCAGATGTTTACAATTTCTTCTTAGTTATATGTCCTTGGGCACTGAGGGACTCAGTAGACAATTAAAAAGTATCCTAGTGAAATGACTTGTTGGGGGTTGCTAACCGATAATGCAGCTTTGACTTGACTGCTGGATTGACCGCTAATATGCTTAAAGCTCTTTAAATGCTATGAGCTGTGGTAGGGAATACTGATTTTTTTTGTCTGATAACTCACAATGCTGTGGAATTGCACTGTTTCGTGCTTAGCTGCTTAGAGCTATTGGAGCGTTACTTTCTTTAGATGTAAAAATTGTTCTGCCTACTGTTGTACTTTCCATAACTTTTTTCAGGGTCTTCATTACTCATTTAAACAGAACTTCCTCAGAAATGGACAGAAAATTTAGGGAATCACTATTGAGAAATTTGAATCTGTGTTAGTACTGTAATAGAAAGAAAGAAGGCATGAAACACTATTGATGTAGCTCAGCTTTTAAGACGGAGGTTTCCCTTGAAGCAGCCGTCTTTACAAGATTGATTAGTTATTGTGTTAAGGTATTGAAACACAAGTTCTTTGTCATTATTCTTGGTCTACCAAAATAGTACAGCTGCCTTTAAAGATTCACTTAGTCAATCCTTAGAATGGTTTATGCCAAAAAGATTTACTCTGCTGCCATTCCTCAGAGAAATTACTGCCTAGTTGTTTTCAAGTGTTTTAGGCTAATGTAAGTATGACCCATTTTTAACCATTGCAGCGTGCTGCCAGTGGAAACAAAATGTTTTTGTTTGTGTGCACCTCATACAGTTTACAGCTAGTACTGGAGTGAAGCCTGCTGCATTAGATGTTTTGTATTTATAAAATTCTGTTACCCTGAGCAATTAATTCTGTGCAGAAGTCTGTCAAAATAATACCCTGCTATGGAGAAGTTTTGATTCTATTTTAATGATGTGTTATCAACCTCCCCTGAATTAAAGCACCTGCTAAGTGTCTGTCTCACTGGTGGAACTCCTGGCTAACCTGGGCTCTCACTGACCACTGGAGGCTTTTGGTGGGTTGGACTGTATGATTTGGTACCTTGGAATAGTTTGCTGAGAAAGCAGGTCCAAAAAGGATTTCAAATAACTGTTCTCTGAAGTGTAGGAAGAGCTAGAATTATTTTATTTTCTTGGGGAAAAAACATTTGTCAGCCTATCACTAAAATTTAAAAGTAGAAATTTTTTGTATATACTTGTGATATCGTTGGAGTATGTCTACCTTTTTACATGTGTTCTCTAAATAAACCCCCTTAGAGAGATGTGTCTGAATTGTTGCTGCCAGAATTACATTATTTTCTTCAAGCTTGGAAATTTGGAGCTTAGATGTCAAGTATTACATGGGATCTTATATAATCACAAGTTTATTAGAAAACTCGCAAAGTAATTAAAGACAACTTTTGGAAAGCCTTGAAAAATCTTGGAACAGAATTCAGAAAGCAATAAAGAGGTTTTATGTTTGAAACAGTCCTCAACTAATTGAATACTCAGTTCAACATTGATTTATGTTGTGCATCTGAAATCTTTGAAGAGAAACCTAGAGGTATTGGATTTTATTATTAACCACATTCTCTAGCTTGCTTTTAGAAAATATTAATTAAAAATTTTAAACCTGTGAAAACAGCTTGAAAATTAATGTCTAATAGTGAAAGAAAATTTATATAGTGTTTTTTGGAGTAGGAGAGTTTTCAAAAGATGTATAGCTTGTGATGTTATATTTTTTTATTATATGGATTTGGTTTTAATCATAATGTTATTTATCATAATTTATTTTTAATGAAAATTAATAGCTAGGAGAAAAACAGCCAACAATCTTTGGAGCTGTTTTTACAACTGGCGTGCATTGCACTAATAACCTTTTGAAGTCATGTGCTTACAGTGATATATAGACCATGAAATACTGTGACTGTAAAATATATTTTTTTAAGCCATCATGTCATCAAACTGTGTCAGAATAGACATTTGATATACAACTCTTTACTTCTTCAAATCAAAAGCTCTTAACTCATACAGCACAAAGACCTTCACTGGCCAAACAGGTCTGTGCAAAACTGTAGCAGTCAATTCCATGAACTTTTACCAGCAGGTGGAGCTGACGTTCTACAGTAAAATACAGTAACTAGGAAATTTTTCTTGGTGCTTCATTGTACTTGTTTTATCCCAAAGACTACTACTGCATTTTCTAAACACTTGACAATTTTGCTGGGTCAGTTGAAATTTGAATGTACAGTTTTTTCAAGCATCTATATTTAATTTTTCTAGAGGGTTGTCCAGTGGTTTTATCTAGTTGGGATTTCCCCTTGTGTTTTCAAATTTCTTGGAGCTGTACTGCAGGAGAAAGAAGAAAGTTGGACACTAATGTTTTAAAATGTGTATTTTTATTTCTAAGATAAGGTGAACTGTTCTCATAATTTATTACAATTTTTTCCTTCCAGTTTTCTAGTCAAACTAATTTCTAGAATGAAATAAAGACTAAGGAAAATGGTACCAAGACATTGTATTAGAACATGCCTGTGTTATTCAAATGTGTAAATCTCGTCAAATCACACTTTATTTTAGAAAGTGAAATGATTACTTTCCTTGATTAATGAAGGATAGAACTTTTAAATCAGACTGTAGGAATGAATTTGGTCCTTCAGAAACGGTGCTTGAAAGGTTGCCAGAGATGAGAACAGGTGGAAGGGGCAGCATAACCAGACCACTAGTAAGAAAACGGCGTGGAGGGGTGTTAGGGAGAAAGAAACCAGAAGTGAACAGTTGAGTTTTGGGCTGTTCCTTTTACAGTCTTCAAAGAGATGTTTTTGTGAGGACCATACTTTAAGGCTGTTCTCTTACCCAGCTTCCAACTCAGTCTCCTTTTCTCCTCCTTTTTTCTTCTGTAAGTGGAGATGACCAGAGATAATATAAATAGAATTAATCACTCTGAAGCCACTTGAAATACTTTTCATCAGCTCCTTGACCTGTAAAGATACACAAAGTGAAGAATGCTTTTTCACACATGTTCACACATGCTGTGATGCTGTCCTTCTGCTACCCTTTATGGACCATCACTGGATATTGTTCTGAGCTGCCTTTCATGTTAAAACTGAGTTTCATTTGTTGTTGAAAGGACAGAGGAGGGTGGAGTACAGAAAGCCTTTTAATATCGTGATAAAGAGGTTTCCAGTCAAGCCTTACAGTCATGTGTGTTCTCTTTGAAGTACTGAAGAAAGCAGAATGTGTGGTTCACGTGAAGACCAAGGCAGATCAGATGAGAAGACGTGAAGAAGAGAATACCTGTTCACTCACGCACTCTCTCTCAACCCTCCCCCCCAACCTAACCAAAAAAACCACCACCAAAAACCCAACAAAACCCCACACCACCAAACAAAATAACAACCAAATATCCCACCCCCTAAACAAGCAAACAAAACCCAACACCCCATCCCCAAAAACCCAAAACAAATAACCCAAACCTTCAGGGAGTGAGGAATGGAAAAAACACTATACTGTGTTGTCTTCCATACTGTGGTTAATAGATTGGTAGCCTTCCTCACAGTCTTGTCTGTGTTTGAGAAATAAAATACAACCTATTCCATAGAAATGGATTTCTGAGACAGCTTTTTTCCCTACCCAGCTGATTATCAAGAGATTCAAGTTCGCATATCTGTGGCCTTTTCATCCTTTTCCTCTTCCTGACAGCTTGTTTTTCAGAGATCATAACTTTATTATACCCACATAAAATGGACATGAGAGTTTGGACCATAATGTGACCAAAAAGATGATATGTAGTCACTGCAAAAGAAATAGAGCTGATTTTTTTTTTTCAGGCATCTTTCCTTATAATGAAAAGGATTTTCTCAAAGCCAGGTGTAAAGCTGTGTCTCAGCTTAGACAACTACATTACTTTCAAATAGGTATCTTTTAAGATGTCCTTATGAAATGCAATGTCTGATGTCTCACTGGAAGCCTGTGTAAAACGAGGGAGTTGAATCTCTGTTTCCTGGGCTGAAGATTAGCACCCAAATCACTGCAACTTTTACCTTTGATGTTTCAGGTTTTTTAATGAACTCTTGAATTGTGCAGTGAGGTGTAAATATTAAAGTACGTAGTTTTGATTTGCATTGCTTACATTGCTTTTGATAGAATTTGTTTTAACCATTATTTCTTTAACTAAAGCTCCTCAATGTTTTTAAAATGTGATTGTTTTTTTTTCCCATGTTATTTTTTGTTGATTAATCCTCTGATTGTGGTTTGTTATGACTTGATGCATAAGCATTTCAAATGTAATTTTAACAAGACTCTCAAAGTATGCTATTTTCCCTGTTACTGTTATAAAAGGCAAGTTATATGGAAGTTTTTTCTTTTTTATTTTTAAAGCTAAATTAAACCATAGAAAACAGATTTATTTGTGTCTATTGCTTCCCCTGAAAGATTAAAGAAAAATACAATGTTAATTCCAAAGCAGTTAACTAAAAGCCAGCCCGTCCCACTGAGCTGCACATATTATTATTGGGCCAAATCTGGGTGTCTTGCCTGAGAACAATATATGTATAAACTAACAGCTTAAGAATTTGGCCCCTCATATCTCTTCCCAAGCCATGCTGTGATTCATTATAATTTTATATCATTGTGAATTTAATGCCAATGGGAGGCTACAGATTTTTACTCTCTTAAATAATCTTGTTACTGTGTGAGCTACAAATATAACTTTGTTTCAAATGTGTGCTGAAAGGAAAAAATAATGTTTGTAAATCTCCCTGTACAGCGGTCACTCAAGGTCGTCTTTAGGTAGAAGGAATGAGTAGAAAAAATACAATTAAAAAGGCAAATTGGCTGATACCTGGTGTTAGGATCTGCTGTTCAAACCCAGGACAAGTTTAGGAGGTGACTGAACTTGGCATTCTGGAGAAGGTCAGATATGAAAGAAATTACTGATCAGTATCTGTATGTTATCTATTATTACACAGAACAGGGAGTGGGCAGGAGAAGCATTAAGAAAGGAACTGGACTAGATTTTCTGAATTTATCTGCGACTAGTTTTCAGTCACTGTATCCCAGTAAACCTTTGATGTCTGTATTGAAGAGGTTCTTTTGTGTTATTTCGCCACTAGCTTGTTTTTTTGTTTGATGGAGTTTCTTACGAAGTGGGTTTCCAGTCCTCTGCTAACTTTTGCAAATGTCCTGTGATCTTTCTCCATTTTGTCAACATCCTTCTGCATTTGGAAACATCAGAACATAAAATTTGAGTAGTTTCTCACAAGCAGCTGATGCAGTGCAGCCGTTGTTGCCTCCTTAGGGGTCTTTTTGAAATATGGAAGGATTGCATTAATCTTTGAACTGTAGTTTTGTGAGAAGGTCCACAGTTAGCTGAAAGCCTCCCATGACATCAAGGCTTCCTTAGTTCCATATTCACAGGGTAGCCTCCCGAGAAAGCAAGTTTGTTCCCATACGTATGATTTGTGAAGTTGGCAGTGCAACAGAGATAGGTTGTTTGCATACAGGCAATCTGTGGTGTTCTGGTTGGTAAGGTATTCTCTGTGTCATTTGCGCCTCTGTCAGCCTTCACGACCTGCAAGCTTCCTCTGTAATGCTTTTAGATTTCAGATCATTAGTTACTTTTCTCCCCATTTTTCCTCTTATTTCTTTGCCTGCAGATTTTATCAGTAATTATTTTCCTCCTGGTCATTGTTCAGTAATGTCATGCTTAAGAAATAAACCCTGCTGGAATACATTAGAAACATATCTTCCCAATGACAATTTCCTGTTTATGACTGCATCTGGAGACTAATGTAACTAACTTAACTAATGTTTTCATTGTATTGCTTCATTTCCTAAATATAATGGCATGCAAAACTCAGTCAAATGCTTTGTCTGTTTTGACAAGCTCCATTTTTTGTGAAATCCATATTGATCATTAATTTCGTTTCATTTGAATTCTCTACTTCTTGAACTTGATTTATGCCTTTTGAGAGTGGATATGTGGTAGGGTCATTTTGTTTACCTTTTTTTAGTATTGGCACAGAATTATCTTCTGGAACTTCCTCAGTGTTGTAAGACTTCTTGACTACTTGGAGCAAGCTTTGGCCAGCTGCTTTAAAACTCGTGCAAGTTCTTCAGACCTACTTATTTTAAAGTTTTCATGTGGTAGCTGTTGTTTGGGACTCCTATGAGATGATTACAGTTGGAAAAAACAAGCATTTTGTCATCATTCTCAATACACACTATGGCTTTAACTTGGTAAAATCAAAGCTAGGGTTCATTCAGGTTCAAGGCTGTTCCAAATCAAGGTGCACCCCAGGATTATCTATTGCATAGGTATGTTTCTGTGCAGTGTAAAGTACACTGGAAACTGAGATGCCCAAACTGTCCAGGTGGCCTGTGGTTTTTGTGGTCATTCAGTTTAATGCATAGCAAAGTGAGCCAAGTGCAGAAACCTGCTGTACTATGAAAAGGGATCACATATGTCCTCAAAGTTTTATCCAATAAAAAGACCTAGTCAAATTATGAATCAGAAAGGAAAGCTGATGGAGTGGGGGTATTGAGTAAATCGATGAAAATTACTTGAAAGACAAGTTTAATATTTATCCTGGGGGGAAAAAATTCTGTGCTAATAAAACATTGATTGGCCTATAATTTTTCTATTTTTTAAAGCAGAGACTTAAAATCACATGGGTTAAATTGGTGTATAAAATTTAATTCAAATTGAGGGGGGGGGGGCGGGGCGACGGAGGTGGTTATTAG
>JANZLQ010000001.1:17871257-17908556 GCA_026212715.1 Elanus axillaris
GTCAAATTGAGGGGGGGGGGCTGGGAGAAGGAGGTGTTAATTAGTGATTTTTATTAAAGTATTTTTTTCCCTGTAGCAAATTTGAATTGTCCTAGAAATTCAAGAAATGTTGTTGGCCAAAATGCCTGTAAACTGGTGATTAGGGATTTTTAAATTTTATTTGCTAGAAAATTATTTTCTTCTTAAATAAAAAGATGAGTATTAGATAACCCACCTTAATTAAAGGGATGGGGGTAGTCATTAAACTGTATTAAAAGTATACTCTAAATATTCGAGAAATAGGCTTGACGATAAATAGGAGGACAGGAAAGGATGTGTATATTGCAGGAGCTATATACATGATACTGAAGACAGACAGAACTAGAAGTTATGTTAGATCCGCTTGACTTTTGACTAGTTGGTTTTTACTAGTAAGTCATCATTTACAAACCTAAATAAAATATTTGGCCAATGACTGTACCAGTCCTAGCTGTTGAAATATAAAATGGGTATTTAGATTTAAGAGTTGGTTTTAAGAATCGGGTAGAGTAGTTTTAGGTGGGGTTTTTTGCTTGTGTTTTGCCTGGGGTTTTTTAACTAACTTGTGATGCATGTGATACCCACCAGATAATGTGATTAATCAGTAATAAACTGGATATGTCATTTTACTGTATGGAGTTAATAGGTTTGTTTATAAATTAATGTTTAGCTACTAAAATTTTCAATAAGTGTGCTTTCAAAATGAAGAATAAAGTTGGGAGGAATGGAAAAACAGGTTAATTATGTGCTTTTAGGGGGCTTCTTAAAACTAGTTAATAATTTGCTATGAACAGAACTGCCTACAGGCAGAATGAAATAAAATATATGGAGATAGTCATACTGTGTAAAGCAGTTTTGTTCATGGAGAAATTTCCCAAATACTAGTTGGCATAGGAATAGGGACAGAGAAAAAACCCAAACTCTCACCTATCCCCTAAATAAATAATTAAAATCAGAGGTTTAGGTGTTTGTAGGGGAGGTATCAGTTGGCTACAGCCAAGTACTTCACAGTCATAAGGTAATTCAGGCTTCTGTCTTCCAGGTCTAACCCTTCTTAAGATAGGTTAACACCCTTGTTGACATCCTAGACTCTTTATGCCATTAAAAGTCATTGTCCTCACTGACTTTTTATATAGTTTATTTGTACTGATGGTGAATTATGCACTCAGTTATACTTGAGTGAGAGCAAGTTTGAGGACAATGTGTTCAAACATATACCTGTGAAGCAGAGACTCCAACTCCTCTGGCCTTCAGTGAGTTGTGGTCCTTAATTATGTATTTGAAAATACCATTCCAGGCTGTCAAAGACTTGAGAGGAAAAGGGCTTGTAACAGAGCAAAATATAGAGCAATTCCATATCTTTGCTGAGAAAGTAAACTGAAATACATGACACTTCTTAACTGCCATGCATTACAAAGTTTAGATACTGTGCTTATTTTATATGCAGTGTTCATGAGAGAAAGGCAAGTCAGATTTAACAGCTAGAAAAGGAGATATAAAAGGATGGAAAATGTATTGAATAGGACATGTTACCCAAGTCAGTCATATAAAATGTTGTCGAGCCATTATCTAGTGAACTGTTAGTGAATAAATCCAGAGAATATGATGAAGAGATCAAGTATTTCTTAGGTGTTGACAGCTGTAGTGCTTTCACACTGAACCTGTTTAAAAGAACTGATTTCCTTAGAGGAACATATAGGAAGTACCCTCTGTGCACATGTACAGAAGTGAGCATAGAAATAGTGGGATGTGGAAAATGTAAAGATGTTCACTGCTCAACAACAAAGCAGTTGACAAACTGCCTGAAAGTGTTCATGTTTCTACTGTTCTAGAAACCTCATGCAAAAGCTTAAATTAAGTGCAAAAACAGTAGACAGAAGTTTCAAGAGAATCAGCTAAGTAATTTTAAAATATTGTTTTCTTGAATTATAGGAATATTCTATAGTGTCCAGTCAGAAATGCTGTTCTGTGCCCAACTGTGACTTTGGGAATGGTTGGCATTGTTTATAAGAGCTTTTTGAAGAAGGAAGCAAACAACTTCAGGTGGAAGGAGTTGAGAGGAAATCAGAAGTAGCAAATAAATATAGAAAACTTACTATTAATGTGATTGCTGTTATATTTTTCATCTTACAGTTTGCAAGACATATCAAGAAGTCTGAAGGCCAGAAGACACCCAAAGTTGAATTACAAATCTCAATCTATGGTGTAAAAATTCTAGATCCAAAAACAAAGGTAAGAGACTGATATGTTTACGGTGCTAAACTAGCATTTAAATATTGTTTTAACTGTTTCTAATGTTTTTATTGGTTTATGTTTTAAAAAAGTATTATAATGAAAGCCATTCTTTTGATGGAAAATTCTTCTAAAATGCCCTTTCTTGTTACAGCACATGGGTGACATCTTCCCAGTACGTGATACTCCAAAATACAGACTTTAGCTAATGTGGGATATATTTTTTTAAATCCTTCCACACCAGAACTTTTAAACTCTGAGGAAGGTAAAAACACCGTGATAAATAAATGTTAACACTGCCATAGGATAAACACCTTTCCAAATAGTCACCATTGTGTTGGTGCCCACATGTAGGTGTTTGCAGGTGAATGAGGAGACAGTTTGTTTGCAATGACCCATTCTTCATGCTGCTTGCACCTCTCTTTCATTAACCTTTTCATTTTTCCCCTCCTTTTCTTATGTCTTTAAATCTTTTCTTATTGTATGCCCCCTCCCTAGAATGCATTCAGGTGCGTTACCCATTTCTTTGTAAACTTCATGTAGCAGGCCAAAAGCACTCTTGTAGGTGTTTGATCTGGCACAGCATGACAGTTCCTGCCTTTTCAGCGGTTAAGTCCATTGAGTCATCCTGTGGATGGGTCTTCTGTTCCTTTGTTTGCTCTGGCATTTTGGAAGGGGGTTACATAGTAAGCAAAACAACCTCCTGACAGACTTCAAAGAGCAATAATGAGATAAATATAATCAAGATAAAAAGTATTTCTTCAACAGTCAGCAATTCTTAAGATCTGAGTGCTCTTAAATCTTTTATACATATGTTGGATTTGAATTAACTTTTTGTTACTGATTCTTAATTCTGAAGTAATTGCTACCATTCAAGCAGCAATACTGCCTTTTGAGAAAAGGTACTTCTAGTTGAAGGCTGTATCCACTTGCAACCCATTTTCGTTTCAGACTCCTGATACAACCACAATTCAACAATTCATAAGCAGAGGGGGCAAGAAATATCCATGTCAACTTTAACTGCAGTTTTTGCATCTTCCTTATGTCACAGGCCAGAAAGGGGTACTAAACCCCATATCCTGGCAAAAACTTTTTAAAATAACAGTTTTAAATGCCAAAATATGTTAGTCTTCCTAACCCTTCCTGCAGAGATTAACAGAAAGCTGTGGGACTGAAGTTCCTGGGGGAATAGGAACATTCTAATCTGTTAGCAATGTTGTTATTACAACTCAAATGGTAATCAACTATGAGTAGTCTTTTTATCGCCCCCACTTCGTTTCTTAAAGCTACACATAAATGTAAATTTCAATCAAGTTTTCCTTCTTTTTGCACAATTTATAGATGCTTTAGGAAATTACTTAAATTCCGTGTTATCATCACTGACTACAGTAATTTTTTATGTGTGTTTTTGAAACAAATGACTTCAGTATTATTACAGAGGAATATTGGGTTATATTCATGTGATGACTATTAATTGTGGTAGGAACAGGAGGCCTCCTCATGTGTCAGGATTTGATTCTTTACTTAGCACTCAAAAAAGGAGAATTATAGAAAAGTGGTTCTGTCCTTAAATTATATAAAGTATATGGATCTATAAACCTAAAAGAGCCAGAACAAGCATGTGCTACTACATGTAACTGTTAAAGAGCTACAACAGAAAGAGATGAAATGTGAGAGAGATTTGGGAACGTGGAAGAAGTAGGATGCACAGAACGGTTGTAAAGACTGAGAAAAGGAACCCAGTTGGGGCAAGGGGAAAAGATTGCTGTATGGTACATTTTTTTGATAATTGGTTGTGTGCAAAGAGGGAATGCCATTGTTTATGAGCTTATAGCAATCTGGGAACCCCAGTGCTGCACAGAAACTTTCTTTTTTTTACTAGATAATGGTTCACATCTAAACTGCATATTTTCATTTACAGCAAATACTTCTTTCCCATGTAATAAGCCAAATAAAATAAAATACCAAGAAGAGGCTTGCTGAAGAAAAACAACAAAAAAAAAATAGTTGGGATAGTTTATTTCAGTCTTGTCAAGCTCTCTCTGCTGAAGAGCATTGCCACTGCAACTTTTTAAATAGCTGGAATATGCTTTTTAATGGAAATCAAAATATATTATTGAAAATATGCAAATAATGGTGTTTAAAAGCTGTTTGTGTTGCACCTTAAGTAAGCAATTATTTAGATTTAGATTTTTAGATTTAGATTTATTTTCTGTGCCCCAGTATTTGGATAACACAGGCATTTTATTTCTGTTTTCTATATTTAAGATAGTAAGGTAAGGACTTATTTCAGTAGAACCATTTCAACAAACCCTGGGAAATGATGAAATCTGAAGGTGGTGTGCACCTGGAAAAGCACAGACTATTTTATATAATTGGTCCCTAAATGCACAGGGACACAAAGCAACAGTAAAACCAATTGTCTAGAACAGAAATTACTGTCCAAATAAACACTTCCAGATAAATGCTATCCAAATAAAAACTTCCTGCTTACATTCAGTAAAAATGGGAACATTTGTTAGATGAGTTTGCTAACGTCTGTAAGACTTCTAAGTCCATTTTTGGGCGTTCATGTGTACAATGAGAGACATTAAAAAATGTTACTGCAACTTGCCTGCTCTTTGGTACATAAGGAAATCCAGAGATTTACTGTGTGCATCTATATCCTAAGCAAGTATAGTAATTTCTTGAAAATAATCTTTCTTTTTATTTGCAGGAAGTCCAGCATAACTGTCAACTCCATAGGATATCATTTTGTGCTGATGATAAAACTGACAAGAGAATATTTACTTTCATATGCAAAGACTCAGAATCAAATAAGCATCTGTGCTATGTATTTGACAGTGAAAAGTGTGTAAGTATGCAAGATGCTTTGAAAGAATTTGGGTGACTGTTACAGTCTTTGATTGGTCTGCTTTGAAATAAAACAGGAATGGTTAATAAAGGCAGATAGCCTGCCTTAATAATTGGAAGGTGACTTTGATATAATCTTCATGACAATATAGTGTCTTGTAACTTGGATGCATTAATTTAAAGGAGGGCCTTTTTCTTCGTTGATCTACGATGGTTTTCTGGGATAATTCTTCTCACTACCCAGCTCGATATCCTAGGCCAAGCATCTGCAATACTCACAGAAAACAGAGTGCATCCCACTAAGCTTGAAATGTTTGCACAGCTGTTTTGCAGAGACTGCTGCAAGCCTATGGCTGAGATACCCTTGCAGGCTCATCTGCTGATGTGTATGCCTCAGATATATATTTTTTTTAATTTTATTTTTTTTTTACAGCGAGGTTCCCCCTTCTCTGCCTGCAGTGCCCCCCCACCCCATCTCTCAGGTTTGTTAATGCCATGATGAACTACCAGAGAATTCATTGCACCAACCACTGACATTCTCTTGTGTCTGAGATAGAACAGGGCAACTGTTCAAAAATGTGCAATAGCAGAAAAAAACCCCAATGCTTTAGGACAGGAAAGGAAGAAAATGGGGTCTAACTGAAACACAGTCATGGGCAGAAAGTAATTAACAAATAAAAACACTGGAATCAACACCAAAAATGAATGTCCAGGGTTTTTTATAATCTGGAGCCTCTCTTTTGTTTTATTCTCAAGTAACTGAGATACCATACAAAGGAAATACTAAGGCAATAATATTTTTTTTTAGAAAAAGATGGATATTCACTTCTATTTATATGCAATTATGTAGCATTATGCGTTACTTTACAGTGTTTCTGATTATTTTGTTATTCACCTGCATTGCTCCAGTGCCTTCAGTAGATATTGTTCAGAATTGTTATACGCATCTGTTCATTTCTCTTCAAATTTCTATCCTGAGCCTCTTTTTCCATGATTTTAAATTGCCCTTGCAGTCTCTGCACACTAGTACCATTTTTATTCCAGACCAATGCACCATTTCTTCTTCTCTCTAACCTGATACTTTACTTAGTGTTCTTTTTAACTCTGTTTCACTCTTTGCTCATTACTACTCTCAGATTTCAAAGGATCCCACCTCAGCTGGCACTTTTCATTTCAGCCAGCCTTCATCCTTCTGAGAAGATAGGACTCCTAACTCTCAGTGTCCGTTACACTTCTCTTTTACTAACATAAACAGTTATTCTTTAAAGCAGTCCTAGTTCAGTTTTCTTGGTCTAATTCAGTCTAATTTGGTTGAAATAATTTCTTGTGTGGTTTTTGGGGGAGGGGGTGGTTTGTTTTTTTTAATAAAGGTGGCTGTATGTTTTTTTTCACAGTAAAAAGATAGAGAGGTTAAATCCCCATTCCTGTAGAACTAAGGTCTTCACACACCTCTACTGAATGACTTTACTGTTGCACTGATGGATAAAAGGCTGGGACCATCACATTCTGTACCATTTTTGTGCATCCAGCCCTTGATGTTCTTACAGCTAGTGAAGGAAAAATGTTCTTGCATTGAGTGGAATGCTCTGCTTCCATCAGAAACAACCAGTCCAGGTTTTCATTTCAATAAAGAAGAGAAAATTCTAGTAAAGCATTAGCCAGATTAATGTTATTTCTGATTTTTTTTTGTTCCCCTGCCAAATTGTTTAAAAAAATAAAAATGTTATTACTGTGTTTACTTTCTCTACTAAAGTTCTAGGGCAAATGGCTTATCCATATGTTCACCTTTTATTGGGTCCTCTTGTAAGTCAGCATTCTTTTCTGAAAGTTTGGTGTGCTCAGTCAACTTCTTGTACACTTATTTTTACCTCTGTTATTTTCAAAGAAGATTTTCTGCACTGACTGTGTACACATATCACAACATACAATGTGAATCGGCGTAGAATGACTAAATTATTCTATTTGGCACATACAAATGCAAATTCTATTTGGTTGGATTTTTGTAATCAGAAATACTTGCACAGATAAATACATTTATCTACAGTATGCTGATTGAGATTTTATAGGACTTGTAAGTGTTGAAATCCAAATTTAAAAGTGAAAGGGGTCAAAACATCCATTAACATGAAAACATCAATCTATTAAAACTAAAACAATTCATTCAATTGTTGAAAAGCATGTATTTGCTTCAGAAATAATCAGGAAAAGACATACTGCAGCATGCTACCTGTATTTACAGAAGTTAGAGGCATAATTTATAAAAATTGTGTTCTGCCTGTTCGGCCTCCCTTCTTTATCCAAAGTATATTTAAGTTGCTTTCATGGCATTTTCTGTCAAGGTATTTTGCTCAAGAGTGTTTGCCATGCTCCTTTGTAGTGTTGACTTCAAGATGGATGAAGCAAACCTTTTGAACCTGATACAGGGTGTAAAGTGTTTTGTGAACATTTGAAATTAATTAGAAAAAATATTCTTAATATAATAATTTCTTTTTTTTTTTTTTTTTATGTAAAGGCGGAAGAGATAACTTTAACAATTGGTCAAGCATTTGACTTAGCTTACAGGAAATTTCTGGAATCCGGAGGAAAAGATGTTGAAACAAGGAAACAAATTGCAGGTTTACAGAAAAGAGTAAGTTCTGAACTATGTTTTTTAAAGAGATAAAAGAACATGTTACTTAATTTGTGTTATCTGCTTTCTATGACAGTGTAATTTCTAGCATTATTCTCAGGTTGCTAAGAACTGCAGCAGATGCTAAAAATGAAAAATGAAAAAAGACCTGGTAAATGGGAACCAGTATTTTATGTTTTGCCATCTTGCAAGGTCATTAAAGAGAAAAACAAGGTTGAAATATGGAAGATACAGAAGTTTAATTGTTTTTGTAATCAGATAACTAGTTAAACATTGCTTCTAAATCACCAGATCTCAGGTAAAACTTACTCTCAATGGACATTGTTGTTGCAATGAATGAATATTGCAATAGCTGTTGCAATAACCACTTGCTTTGTAGATTCAGGAATTGGAAACTGAAAACACAGAACTGAAAAATAAAGTTCAAGATTTGGAAAACCAGTTAAGAATAACGCAAGTACATGCATCTCCAGTAAGTACCTGAACGTAACTCCTGTATCTGAAGTTACTCTAAATTTATAATCATTGTATAATAATTATTAGCATACATGGTGTTTCCAGTGATTGTGATTAACATACAGTGATCAGGTAACATATCTGTTGAAATGCAGTATTGTGACAAGCCAACAGAAGTGCAAATTGCAGTCGCTCAAATTGTGGTTCTTTAGTCCCCTTGTCATACCTATTTGTTGCTGCATAAAGACAGTAAATACTCATTCTAGTAGACATCTAAGTGTGCCAGCTAAGGATGATGAACTCTGTTCTGCACTTAAAGCATCTGGTTCATGAATGCTAGTTGGGATTTTTCTAGGAAGTTTCTGTCACAAACATATTGTCACTTACAACTGACATTTTCTAAATGACTTTTAAAAAATTTTCTTTGTCTTTCAAAGGAGTCATTAGGTCTCCGGAACTAACATTGGGTGGGTAGGTAAAAAGGAGCAAGTGAGGGTTCCTCACCATTGGAAATTTCTAATGCTTTCTGCAGTTCCTATGGATGCTCACAACAAAAGTATTTTTAAATGACTGACTGACAGTTACTTATATTAGCCAGGACCTCTAAAAATGCAGGTTGCACTGCAGACTGATCCTAAGGACTCCCCTCTTCTTATAAGTGTATTTTATCTCTACAGCATTAGGTAACTGTGAAAATAAGTTTGTTAATGTGCATATAGCAAAATCTTAGAAAATGATGGATTGCTTTTAAGCTGTGCTTTTAGGGCTGCCTTGTTCCTGCCCTGGATGTGCACCATTTCACTTTAAATGGATGTTTAGAAATTTGGGCAATCTAAAAGTACGTTTGTTATCATGGTGATGACAATTTTTCAGTAGTGTCTATACACTCCCCTGATATTGATTAGATGGTTGTTCCCATGAGGAACTGTCATTTCATTTTACTAAAATCTATTTAGGGGAGAGAGCACCATAAATTATAAATAATGCATAACTACCACAGTGAAAATTGTAAATTATGGATGTCTTCTCACCTACGAAGAATTCAGTGATAGCTAATCAACTTTAATGCTAGATTTAAAGCCAGGTTAGTCGATTCTTTAATATTTTGTTTTCCTCAATTGGGATGGCAGCTAATTTGGTTTTATTTATGAATATAGTAAGTAAATGTATCTTCCAATTCAGTTAAACAGGCTCCTAAGTCTCTTGTTATAAATGCATTTCTCTTTCATTGAAATTAATGAAGAACTTGGTAATTGCATTTAGCAAAAAACTTAAAGAAAATTATTAATAATGACCAAAAAATATCCTGTAGTTTGTGATTTGTTTTGTCTTTTAAGACAATGGTGTGTCATTCCTTATTAAAGAGTTAAGATCTAAATTTGTAAATTTGCCAACCATTTGTAAATTCTCTCCCCAGATGGTGTTTTATTGTTAATTATTATTGGTACAATGAATATGCATATTGCTTAAATAGCACTTATGCTACAACAAAATTTTATCGAATGGATAAATATTCATATGGAAACATTAATTCATTTTGATAAATCACTACCAGCTATCAGTTTTCATGTATAATTTTATTGCTTTATTTACTTCTTAATCTTTAAAAAGAAAACTGCAAGCAATTCCTGTCAAAAACTTCTGAGTTTCCTCATGATTAGAATTGCAGTAAGAGGCATATAGCAGCCTATTTAATATCTTTATCAATTCTGCCACAAAATAGATTTCTATAAATGAATAAATATTGGAACAGGTTGCCCAGAGAGGTCGGAGCTATCTGCACTCCCTGGACATAGTCCTCAGCAGCTTCAGCTAATTGGATCCTGCTTCAGGCAGGAGTTTGGATTAAGCCACTTTTGACCTGCATGATTCTTCAATCAGTTGTGCAGTCAAGAATAAAACAAACAACAAAAAAACCAAACACATTTTTAGAAAAGCATCTTTCTCAAATCTGGGAACATAACTGTATCCACCAGATCCTATCAACTTTTGTACCTTGCCCAGAGACATCATTGAAGTAGGTCTGTTTTAAACTAGATTGTGTGCATTGTAAATCAGAGCTCTTAATTGTGCTAGCTTAAGAGTAAGTACATATAAATGCAACAACTAGATTGAAAGTAAATGAAGGAATGGAATATTGAGGTTATGAAGTGACTTCAATGCAGGGAAAAGGAAGCATAACTTTTTTTAAGATAGTTTGAGTCTGATAATACATATATCTTCTGTTACTACGTGAGTGACAAGTACGTATGAAAGAAGGAAATGACAAACAACTCATAAGACAATTGCCTGTTATTTTGCAATTAATTTTATATGCTTTTAATTCAAATCAACTGTCATTTAAAGCATGACTTTGCAAAGTCTCAACTTCTATTAGAAAGTGGTGCAAAGAATATTATCCACATAATTTCCACATAATTTCTGTGATGAAAAAGGTCGATGTAATTTTTAAAAGAAATTATCAGAGATATTTTTGCCTGAATTTAATTTTAAAACTTTAAAGTACCATATTTTTTAAAATTGCTGTACTACTGCTGCTCTGTGTCCTCAGAATTAGAAAAGAAAAATAGCAGTTCTATCTTGTGATCATTTTTTCAGGGTAAAAATTACAGATATTCTGATAGCATTTTGTTAAATACTGAAATAAAATAGTTTACATAAATGAAGCAGAATATCTAACATGGGGAATAATACCTCATCTGAGACACTTCCTAAACACTTTTGGTTAGATGGGGGAAAACTTGCTTCCCTGAAGATATTCTTCCTGTTACGTTCTATGAATATAACACAATCATTTTTGTGACTTAAAACAGATTTGTTAAACTATGAATTTTAGGTTTTCTCACAGCTCTCATATCCGTGCTATTGAATTATAAAGAGATGCCCATGCCATAGGAGAGCTTTCTGAAGCTTTTTAAGACATAATTGATTTGATTTATATATATTTAATTAATTTGATACAGCTTTAACTCCTTTCTGTCAGTCCAGTTTGATGTTATGCTGTGTACTAAGGTCTAGGAAGGGATTGTTTAATCATCAATGGAAAGTTTAAGCCCTGATACTTGATACCTAGTATGATAAATGTACATGTGCCATTAACTGGCATCACAGGAGGCAACTACAGATGGTTATAAAGTTGCTTCTTTTTATTCTTGAATAATACCTTGGATTTTTGGGTCTTATGCTTTCCTTTTGGATTTGGTTGTTTGCATGCTGTTTGTACTTTCTCAACATTTGCCATGTGCTGAAATGGCTTTCCTGTCTTATAGGTTGTTGACTGTGCTTTTCCTTTAGTCATTAATGCATGGTCACAGAAACACTTGGTAATCAATCAGCAATTGATTTAGCACTTCGGAAGTCAACACTAGCAACCTGATTAAACAAGTATATATTTAAAGAAGCAGAAGATGTTGCATGGGCTGTGATGACAGTTCAAAGGATGTGACAAATATAAACATTGAAATCACGTTGTGTGCTACGTCCTCTTCTTCAATCCCCAGCCTTATGGAAGGGGGACTGCAAGCCGTGCAGTTATCATTTGTATGCAGTGCCAGTCAATCATTTCTTTACTCCTACTTCTTCCTTCTGAAGTTGGTTGATTTTTTTTTTGTCTTTAATTATTTTAGACACATCAGTCTTCCCATTAATTCTTAATGAAATTAAGTAGGTAGAAAATATCTTCAGAAATTTGAAGCTCAGTTCTTTTTGTATTATTTCACTGACGCTTGACACTGTTGTTGTTGTTTTTTTTTAAAAAAGAAGTAATCCATTGCTGCTTTTTTCTGACAGTGAAGCTAAAGCTCAGGTTTTCTGATTCCCAGACCATTTTCCCATGAACCAGACCATATTGCATATCCTGTTCTCACTTCAGTATCAAAAAGACAATAGAATCTGAGAGCATCTTTAAACTGTGGATGGATAACTTTATATGTATATAGTTTTAAATGTTTGGCTGATTGCACATTTAAAAAAAATAGTCTAGTCTCAGCGTGTTGCAGTTCGAAGTAGATACATCAAGACTGTCTTTTAAAATGAACTTTTTTAGCTTCGTCTTGTCATTTAAAATGGGCTTGCTCAATAAATATGAAGACATACATAAAGCCATTTGCTGGAATTCACACTCAGGATCAAATGTAATAGTATCAAGGCTTAAAATTCCGATCCTCTTTTACTTCCAGAATGTTTTAAAAATATTTTGTCTATAGTTTGTCAAAGGTGGTACTTCATATATGTGATGTTCAAGAATAAATAAGATGTACCAGGCTGGACTGCAATATGTGACTTTACTGACAGATTTACTTCTCTAAAAGGAGTCAGTCATGTGTTCACATATTGAACTCTTGGGTAATAATGTAGAACACTTTATTTGCAAAACATTGTGCTAAAACATCTTAACTTGCTCATCTCTGACATGAAGATGTGTACAGAGAATGTTGCACATGGTGACTTACCCAAAATCCATCAGTGGTCTAAGAGAAGAAAATGCAAGCAGTGAATTGTAAGCTGAAGTTTCATTTTCAGCACAGAATTAAAAAACTTTTGGATGATTGATAATTTCACATATGAGAGAGTATTTTTCCATCTGAAACACCAGTTACTAATTGTTTTAATTAAATTCTTTTTTAGGCAGTAATAATGAATTGGAATATCAAGGGTTTTATTGTGAGCCCTCAACTGCTCTATATAAAAAAAAAAACCCACTCACATGAAAATTGAAAGTAATAATAATAAAACTAATTAGGGATGACTTTTCTCTCTCCACTTCATAAGTAGTGCAAGTTATAGGCTTGTTTGGGAAATATAAAGGGAAATCTAATCTAAAACTGCCTTCCTGATGCTTGTTTGTATTGCAGATATTTAGCAGGCCATGTAAGGGTTTATTCAAGGACTCATTTTAAAATACCGGCAGACTGAGATGGATGTAAACAGTATGCATGAATAATGCAATTACATACCGTTTACATTTTTGCAATGTGTAAGTTGGGTGCACAGCACTGACAGCAGTAGGCTTCTGCTTTTGAGGGATACATTTGCTGTCAAAATTATCTTGTTGCGTGGTTATTAGTATCACTATGAAAATTTTTCTGGGGCTGTTCTAAATCTAGCCATATGCCCAAATCAACATGAATCTAATTTAGGTGCTTTTTCTATCAGTTCATAGACTGTATGGGAAAGATAAAATTTCTTTCTGAACCTATAAAAGAAGCCATTAAAAGCAATGAGATCATAGTTGGAAATGAGAAAAAAGAAAACTAGGTTGTATAATCAATTACTTTTGCATAAAATGTATTGTGAAAGTTGAATATCAAATTACCAATCTTCTGCACGCTTTTTCTCTCAGGGTATTGTAATTATTTAAGTTCTTCAGCACATTCAGTAAATATTAAACTGGTTAGTCATAATTTTTTCTACTTTTAGGGTGATGTTTTTAAGTACACTAGTCTTGCTAAAAGTTTAAAAAGTTAGTCCCTAAAATGTCTATATTTGCCAATGCAGAAGTGTTACGCAATAGAAACTGTTAGTTTTTTCCATTTCCTGAATAGATCCGTCAAGGACATACTATACCAAACTAGGAGTTCCCTTAGAGTAGTTTGCCTTTATAGCTGCACTTACATGTGCTGTGGGAAATGTTGGCATGGAATGCTGCTTTTGTCTCTCACTCCCTTGCATGTACAGCTAGTTTCCATTACTTTTATATCTGTGCTGTTTACTTTTCATCTGTTTTAGTGGCTTGGCAATACATTAGTCACTGGTCTTTTTTGCATTTCATCTTGATTTTATGAGGACAATCTGATTTTCATTCTGTTTGCTTATGATGACACTGCTCAACTTTGTATCACAATAAGACTTTGGAGGCTACTGCTGTGTATAAATCCAACCTCCAAAGATCAGTGCAACCCTGGGAATGGTGTTTCACATGATGTCTGGTTTTGCTATTTATATTGCTAGCGTTGTCTAAAGCAGCCTGGGTTAGCTGTACACACAGCCTTTGTGTGGGTTAGCAGTTAGATACAGTTAGCACCCTCAGTTTTTATAGTGGACTGAACAGTAAACCATTGTAGTCCACTAAGGAACCTCTGCTGAGATAGGAGATTTTTAATCTGTTGGGGCTTGGCTGAAGTTTATCAGGCATGCCTTTAAGGTTTTTCTCTTTGAGCAACATGTTTAAGGCAGAGAAGGAAACTGGCAACTGCATGACTCTGAGCTTTGATAGAAGAAAACAGGAATATTCAGGAAAATAAAAGAGGGGATGATGAAATATGAGAGAAGCAGAATTGAAAGACAACAGGAAAAGGTATTGTGAGAAACAGGCCCAAAAGGAACGGTGTTCTTCCATTGACCAGAAGTATTGTCAAAGTAGCAGTATGTAATACGTATTCCTATCATGGCAGTGTTGAAAAAAACCGCCATTTTTAAATGGAGCATTAAAGATACTGATGGATTAGACATTTTTTTAAAGATCTTTAATTGTGACTTAGAAGCATAGGCCACCTGCACCTACTACCCTCATTAAAAAGCTTTAACACGCTTATGAGAAAACCCCAGGCTAGATGTTGGAACTGCACGCATATTTCAGAAAACAGTTTTGGAATATGTTTAGGCGTATCACTTGATTCATGTTTCCATTAAGACTGCCAAGCAGGAAAATGCACATTTTTTCTTCACCTATCTTCTGCTCTTTCAATTTTATAATACCCTGTATTCAGTTCAGTGAGCACTTCTTTGTGAGGATTTAAAATTCTATTATGTTTTTTATGTTAAAAAAATAAATTTGAAAATGCGTATGTTAGATTTTGTGTTAATGAAAAAGTACTAAATGAATCGAAGGTGTAGCAGTTAATTAATGAAACTGCTAATGCTTATAATACAGTATTTTATGAATTAGAAAATTAATACATCCTTAGTAGTCCCAAATCTCAGGTAGCTTGTCATCAGTGGTTTTGTAACTAATTGCATAATTTCCACTTCAGGTCACTCACAGTTCCCTATAACATTCACTGCAGTCATTCACTGTGACTTATATATATTACCAACTTGGATGTTCTAAGGAAGAAAAACATTTTCTAATTCATTACTACATCTACATGATTCCTATGGGGGTATGACACAGAGATTGCAATTAATGTCTTGAGACACCTAGTAAAAGCAAACAATTTTGAAATGATTTCTTGATTAACAAAAACTCAAATCATGCTACATTTTCCAGTATGATACAGCCAAACAGTGCATCTTCAGCATCATGCTAAGTAGAATGAGTCAAAAATAAATCTTTTGACAGGCACATAATAACATCTAATCATACTACAGACCAAGTCCATTAGCATGTTATTTTCATTAAGAATTATTTCATGTTGGTTTCTTGCATTGATGAAGTGGGGCCCAAATTGGAAAGTAATATATCAACCTGACCAATACTACATGTTTGGTGTTCCACAGTGGGAAGCTTAGACAAAATACAGTTGCTATGTAAAATGGCAATTTAATATATTTTTACTATATTTTCTTCTTTATGATTTGGTGTAAGAGTATTAAGTTTCAGAAGTTACACCCTTTTCAGGTTGTATTCTTTAGAGTAAGGGTCTGTTCCCTTCTCCTCATGCATTTTCTGAATCTGGTGACATTTCCTATATTTTAAAAGCCTTCTGTGCAATCCTGATCTTTGTGACCTTCCAATTATTATTTTCCATTGTTGAATACACTTCCCGTCGTACCTGTACAGTCTGAGGGCTGCTTGAATATGAGGGCTATAAGCAGAAAGCCACTGCCAGCCTCACAAGTCCTTCTGGGTCATGGGATGCAACACGTAGAACAGCGCTCACAGCACAGGTCCCAGCGCCTGCTGGTGGGCTTCTGTACTGCCCTGCAAATGAAGAATTACTAGTGAACATTCCTTATTGACAAGACACATTCCCAAAATTGGCATATGAAGCTTGACACCTTGTGTGGTGTGAAATGTCCTAAGATTATAAAATTTCAGGTAAATAGGAAGAAACATGACTGTTCAATGTTCAGGACTTGAATGATACAAATAGTGTATATTCTGGTTTTGTATTGAAACCTTTCATTGCCTGTATTTGATATATGTTCATCATCCTTATAGTTTTGCTGCTTTGCATCCTATATGCCTGTGGCTGGTTTCTGTATGATTTTCATGTGGTATACATGCTTGCTTATGGAAACTACTCATCCTTTGCTGTTTTGCATTTCAGGGTAATAGTTTGCTTCCTTAATTGGACCATTTGTATTTAGTATCTTCCAGTGTTCACTCTTATGAGATCTATTTTTTTTTCATATAAATGTATAGTGGCAAGTATTACATGGTAGTAATTACATGGTAGCATTGCAAGTCTTCTACCTGTAGTCTAGTGATACTCTTGACATAATCAAAATTCTATGTCTTGTCATTTTTTTCTTTCATTTTTATTGATTACTGTTCCAAACCCTGTTTCACAGTTCCAGCTTGGCAACAGATTGGCAAACTTTTTTTTTTTCTTATGAATTGCAAATTTTCAATTGAGAGTTTTGTGGTGTTTGTTGGTGTTCTCATAAGTATGGTATTGTTACTACATTTGGATACCTGTACCCTTAACCTGGCTTATCTCTAAAGAAAGTGAAGAAAGGAACCAAGACTCAGTTTAAAAGGATTTGAAATGTTCTGTTTTCTACATAGCTCTGAAACAATTTTTTATAATCATTTATTAAATCCTGCTTTATTGGAGTTCTACAAACTTCTCATTAAATAATCATGTCATATTGATTGTACAACATTGTATGAAAAGAGTAAAAGCAAACTTCAAAATTTTTGCTGTACCTATCTACCACTGCTTCAGCCTGGGCAAGTCGGAGGAATTTTTAGGCAAGACACCTACAGCACAGACCCAATTCCTGCCTTCTCAGCATATAAACTCTTGGCTCTAGCCAAGAAGAACTGTCTGCACAAGAGTTCAATCCCTTCCCTTCCCAATGAAGCCTTAATTGTCCAAAACTGTTTTCCCCAGATTTTGAGGTAGGAATTACAACTTGGCCCCAACAGAAACACTGGTTGGGCATGTTTCTTAAATATTTAAAGACATTTCCTTTTTGCTTTTCTTTCCATGATCAGTCCTAAAGGCTCTTTGTTTCTAATTTCACCTAGACAAGATCCATTTCTTTTGAAATCTTTCAGGATTGCAGATATTTCCCATTCGGGAAAAAAGTTAAGGCGTTTTGGTTTTTGTCAAAGCAGACAAAGCCCTCAGCTTTGCTCTCGATACACAGTGAATCTTGCTGGAATATACATTTAAATACTCCCCAGTCACGTGGGGCTGCTAGCTTCAGATTCTTGTCTGCCTAATTCAGACCAGAACCTTGCAGTTACCACTTTGTCATCTTGTGTGAACACTCCTACCATCTGTATTCTGGTGTGGATATTACTAACTTGTCTCTGTTTGAAGCTGTTCTGTGGATTTGTTAAGAGATCAGAGTATCTTACAATACTCAACTTTTTTATTTTCCTAGCAGCAAAGTTTTATTCTGTCCTGCATCCTGTGCTGCTGTTGTAGGGACATGAGGATTCCTTTGCTTTGCAACAACGAGTCTCAGCTTTTGAGATACCTACTGAAAATAGCAAGTTAAATTAGTTCTTTATCCACACAGAAAAGATGGCAGAAGGGTATTGTTGTCCATAAATACTTAGGTGCTCAAATTCTATAGAAAGAGGCATGAAACAAAGTCTAGTATTAATGCAGACATTAAAATTTGTGCACTGTGAGCTTTTACTGCAAGAAGATTTTAGTTAAATAATTAAATGTTCTTTAAATATTGGTGGGATATAAATGGTAGGTGTTTCTTTGAGGAAAGAAAATTGTCCTGTGCTTTAACCACCAGAATAACTCTTCTTCCCAGATACATGGTTGCCTGTTAATTTACATGTGCAGATATGAGATATTGCTGATATGTTGGTGGATTTAGACATTTGTCAGTACATCCAACACACTCACTTTTGGAAAGATGCCTGTCTTCATTTTACTTGGTGTGTTTATCAAGGAGCAATTTGTCTTCGTTCCACTTAATACTGGGTCATCTCTTACTGTGGTATATTTTTAGATTTTGGTTTCAAGTTCTGTATCTTGTAACTATAGCACTGAACAACAAGTTGCTGACAAACTTTTTTTGAAGTATGAAATGTGGGGTTTTTTCCTTCTTTCCCTGACATTACCACGTTCATTTCCTCAGAGTGTTTTCTCTTTCTCTGATTCCTTTTCAGCTGCTGCACATAAAGTGTGATAATGATGAACATATGTTTCAAAGACCCTCTACTTTTTTCTGGTGTAACAGTGAGGATTCACCTCCTTGTTTAGATATCTCTTCCATTACACTTACTCCTAGGAGTTCTCCTGACTCTAGACTACCATCTGGATTGTTAATACCACCACCTTCAAAAAGTGGTCTTCCAAAGCCAACCAGTGAATACAGCTGCCCAAGACCTCGTGTAATCCTGCTGTGCAAAAGCTTTTTCAGTTTTTTTGGCTTTCCTTGTTCTCTGTTGTGTATTAACTTGTATTAAAAATGTGCATTTTGTACAGTGGTTAAAAGACAGAGCAGATGTGTCTTAGATTCTCTAGGGATACTCTTAAAATACGGAATTCGTCAAGATTTACTCTTACTTCTACATAGCTTTTTCTCTCCCACCCCCAAAACATAAATTCTTATTTTCCCAACATGTTTAAATTAGTCCATTAATTAATTAGCTCTGTGTTATCTGTCAATCTTTTATTAAAATTCTTTATATTAAGAAAAGTTATTCAAAACAAACAATTCTTAAGGTCCAACTTCAAGGGCTTTCCTCCCCATGGATTAATAGAAAAGCAATCAGTCATTAAATATCTTTTAGCATACTTTATGAAAACTCTGTGCAAAATGAAGGTTGAAAATTATTCTTAAATACGAAATGAGCATATTGTCTTAATTTCCATAGCAATATGCTTATACTCTCAACTTTTCTTCTGTTTGCAAGTAACATTTGGCTGTATATGGCAAACATCCTGGCTTTCTGCATGTGTTCATGAAATAAAAATGCTTCTTGTGCTCATGTATTGAAAATACACATTTCTTAAAATAACTAAATTATATTTTTACTTAAACTATCTGTATCACTAGTACCAAAATGGCCAGTAACTTCCACAAAATGGCATATAGACGGGAAATGACAGTGTAAAGTCTGGGTTTGCTTTTTTTGCCTAAAAGACTCATTTAAGATTAAACATAAATACTGTTTGTTTATTTATCTAGCTTCCAGATAGCCATAAACACTTAGCAAATAAGGGGAATCTACATCAGCATTTACTATCTCCAAGACATTCTAGGATTATCCATCAACATTGATGGGAAATGTTGGTTAATACATGGCATGCGCTTACGCATTAAACCTGATCCCACCTTCCTGATGCAGACAAAAACCTATCAACAATCAGCGAGAGTTTTGTTTGTATGAAGAAAGGGGTATGACATTCATTACATGTTTACTTTGGGTCAAGCACATCTGTTGCCCTGCTTTGAGTGGGAGCAGATGACATCCAGCGATCTCCCTGAGTTAAATCATACTGGTTCTCTGACTTAAATTATACTGGTTCTCTTGAGTATGCAGAAAGGTGCCAGGAGGTTAATGCAAGGTCCGTGAACATAGTAATAAGAGCCTATTGAACACTGTGCACTGAAATCTCATCACAACACATGATCTTTTAAATTGTAATGCTAACTCATGTTGAGGTCAGTAAGAGTTCTGTATGTTTAAAAATCTTAAAAAATTAGTTATTTTGTGAAGTTATTTTTGGTTTTAGTTGTTCTTAATTCAGCAGTGGCCTTGCCAGGAAATAACATGACTGAGAGAATATTTTGTTTAAATAGAACCAAAAAGAAGGCAGCATGTTAAATATGGATTTTTTTTTCTTGGTATATTTCAGTATACCTTGGTAGAAATATCCCAGGTTTTTTGAGATATTGAACGGTTCTAGATCTCACTTAATCCAAATTTAAAATACAAATTCAAAACTTCTAAGAAATATGAAACCTAGGACTTCAGAGTCTAGTTTTCTCTTTAAGCAATGTATTCAGTGGAAGACTGTGGATCAATATCCTTTCCTTCTCAGCAGCCACTGCAGCAGGAAATAGAGGTAGTTCAGGGCTACCTATAGACCTGGCTTAGAAATCTGTGGCATGTGTGGTCAGAGGGCTGCTTCAGTGGCTGCAGCAGAGGCACTAAAGAAAGTAGCATTCCAAAATAAGGTTTAGCTAAACCTTATTTTTAGCAGAGCTAAAGACCACCTGCTTGCCAGGTGGTTGTATTCATGTATTCTGAAGAAAAGGATCCATGTGACTAACTTTAACTTCTGCTTAAAAACTTTTCATGAGAATATTTTGGTCAAATTGAATCTTACTTAAAAGCAGTAGGCTTTACCTGTGCCTGCTGTATAGTCTTTCTAATACACAGAATGCAAGGGTTTCTGTGTTGTCCAAGTAATAACATGAACATGTAAACTAGTTTTGCATATATATTCTGCCTGTGGCTTCTCAACCTCAGGTTTAATCTATTTTATTATCTGTCTTTAATGTTCAGTTTATTCTGACTTGACTGTGCCTTATTTGTGTCCTTGAAGTAGTGGACTGATGGCAGGAGGAATGAATCATTCAAAAATAAATATGGCTGTAGAGCCATGGTAATTGTTGAGTTTGGGATTTCTTTGTTTATCCAGTATTTTTTTTTTTAACACTTCCAAATTCCTGGGCCTTACTAATGAAATCTCTTCTGTTTCACATTCAAGGATGAGAGTTTTATTTTGGATATTAATATTCACTGTATTACATGTCTAGGTTATTACTTATGAAAAAACAGATTTGAAGCTTTGATCGCACCAGGTTTTTTAGGTTGTCAAATAAGTGATTATGTAAGGAAGGAACTAGTAACCAAGAAATACTGGGATTGTATCTTTTAGTTTTAGCTACTTGTTCTGTGCACTCCAGAGCATAGCATATTGTTGTTGCAGTATTACCTTAAATGGGTCTTTTGAACATCTGTATTCATACATCTACAATAGAGAACTGCTTGTCACCAGCTTTTTCAGGTTTAACTGTGATATGTTTCTGGCTGTGCCAGGTTGACTGAAAATGGAAGAATTACAATGCTGCTTATGTATTGGAGAGTTTTAGCATGTCTCAGACTCTGAACTGCAAATGCCATTTGCTTGGTGTCAGGAGCTGTTTTTTGCATGCTGATGGTTATTTTTAACTTTTTTGAATATGTGGCTCTTACCTGCATGCTGAAGAATTCAGTATTGTGATCTTTATCATGTGAAATATTGCCCTAATGTTTATTGTCCTTATTGTAGGCAGGCAGTGTGACACCTAAATCACCCTCCACTGACATCTTTGATATGGTTCCCTTTTCTCCCATATCCCCTCAGTCATCAACACCTACTCGCAATGGTACACAGCCTCCTCCAGTACCCAGTAGATCTACAGAGATCAGTAAGTTTTGTAACAACTGACCTAGTTTTTGCTTACATTATATTTTTTAATAAAGCATCTTTAAAGATATACGTACATTATGCATGAAAAGCCAAATACAGTTTTTGTAAATCACATTCAGTAATGCCATTTCATTTCACCATCTTCCCAAAGTCATTGATGTTGTGCCAAGTTACATTATAAATGAATTTATTTACTCACTGAAACTATTAAATAAACAGTTTGAAGGAGTTTGTTTGGGGATTTTAACTTGGCTTTTCTTTTACAGTATCTTTTTTGTACTTCCTTCAAGAAATACTTTTACTTCCTGTTAGTTCTTTCCTTGTCATGTCACAGTTGTAGCATCTAAAGCCTACATTTCTGGGGAAGACAGCAGGTGGAGTAAGTACGGTGATGATGCAGAACGGAGAGCTGAAGAAATTCCTCAAGGTGTAGACTGTCTTGGAATGCTATTTTTAATACTACTTTTTATGTCATCTATGGCTTTGTTTTTCAGTTATAGTTGATGAATCTCTCCAGATCTGTGAGCCACTCCTAAAAGGTCTTCAAAAGATGATTAACAATAGCAATTTTATTTTCCAAAGGCTTGAAAGCAGCTAGGGTAAGGTTCTTGGCTTCACTGGAAATCTTTTAGGAGTCCAGAAAGTATTTTTAAAAGCTTTGGAAATCCCCTGGGGGAGGAGTGTGGAGCATACACAAGCAATGGTTGAAGTTGTAGAAATACCAGTCTATGTGTAGTATCTTCTCTGATGTCTATTTTAGTATGGATAAGGAACATTAATGTTATTGCCTGCTACCATGTAAAACCACATTTGAAGAGTTTCTGCCTCTTTTGGAGAATGCTGCTCATATGTATAATTTTCAGGCATGAATGAGAGCTGTGCACAATTACAAAAATGCATTGTCAGCGAATGTCTTACCCAATACCATATCCTACGCACCTTTTGGTTCCATTGCTCAGAATGACTGTCACCCTCTAAAGAAAGTAGATGTTGAGGCTATTGATTCAATAAAAAAAATCTCTTCTTTTTTAGAGAAGATTTGAAATAAATTTAGATTAATTTCTACAGGTTTCTCAAAGGGCATATTAACAGAATTTAAAACTATTCTATTAGGAAAAGTTAATATTAACTATTATTAAATAACTTTAAAGAAAATGAGAATATACTAATAGAATGTTAGAACTGTTATATTAAGAGAATTTTTATGGCTTTTTAAAGATCAACAACAAAAATATTTCAAAGACACCCCCTCCAAGAACTCATTTTGTGTTTTCCAAGTTTTTCTTCTGAAACTACAGACAATGCCATAAAGTTGATATCAATGTGAATATCCAACTTCAAAAATAATAACTTGATTGAATTACAGGAAGAGATGGGGGTTTTCTAGCTACTGTCCCACCTTGGTTCCATTGAAATTGTGGCTAGAAATTTTGCGGCAGTCAGCACTCAATGCTGAGCGGTCTTGAGAATTCCAACTAAGTAGGTTTTTGTAGTTGTTTAATCAGTGGGTTTTGTAGTACAGAAAATACTATAAATAAGTTGCTTATTCAGTGATATGTACTGTTTAAAATAATTGTTTCTTCTGCACTTCATTCATTTGCCTTAAGGTGATTAAGGTGATGTAGTTCAGAGACGTGGCAGTCGGTGTCTGTTAATTCTCTGTGCTCCTCTGTGCCATGCTTCAGGGAGAGATTACAGAAGTACCTCATAGTCTTTATACTTTTGATCCCTCCTCTTTCAGCGTACGTCATGGTACGTTGAAAATTGTTGCATTCATCAGCTATTAACACACTTTGGCATATTTCCAAAGTGCAATTTGAAACAGAAGAGGAATATTATATAATCAAACAAGGACTTACTGTCTATAGATGAGAAAGTTCACATCCCATAAGAACCTCATTCAAGCTGTGTAATGTTACGTTATTACTATAATAATGTACAATAATATGTTGTTTTAGATGATGTTATTGCTGCCAGTACAAGCAAGCTGGTATTTCTTTCTCCAATACATGTCAGATAGGTGGAAACCAAGAGGAGCTGTTGCTTGGAGTCTCCCATTTCCTGAGGTCATCTTCTCATGTTCTTATCTCTACTTTCTTTGTCACTGCACTTGAGTGGTTTTTTTTCCATGCCTTTTGATGAAATTACAGGGTGATTTTGTTGGATTTTGTAATTTTTACAGCTTTCACCTTTAGCACATTTAGTAGTAAATAAGGAGAAAGGTAAGGGTGCACCTTCTATTTGCTAGTGGCAATCTCAGTTGCTTCATTTGTCTGAGGTTCATCTGCCCGTTACCTAGGGATGGCACTTGTGCTGCTCAACCAAAATGTGCTTTTAAAAGCCAAAGTTCATCTTACTCATCAACTGACCAGTTTGACAAATTACCCAAGAATAACACCACACAGGAAAGACAGGTCTCATTTGCAGGAAACCGGTAACAATACCAAGCACTTTGGATTCTTCTGAGACCAAGAGCTTCATAAATGGTAATTGGCACCAGGATGACTTCACCTTTTTGTAAAGAGAAATGCCTAGAGTTGGAGTTTTGCTTGCCAGCTCTCCTTAGGATAGTTTCCCCAGCAAAATTTGGGAGGTTATAAATTATACCTTTTGTGTTGCCTAGTTCACAGCATGTAGTTCAAGAAACCCAGCATTCTAACACTAGAAGAGTGCAACACTGACCTTTTCTCGGAAAGGTGATTATCTCCAAAGCACTTAAGCTTTAAAAAAAGGAGAAGATTCTTGAAATTTTGAGTTCTTACTCAGCAATATACCAATATGGTTTCTCAGTAAATGTCTGCTCACTACTGGGTCTATCAGTGATAGCAAATAGATAGGTTTTACCTATTTTAAAGGAGACAGTTGCATGATTTTTGGAAAGGAACTTGCAGATTAGACAAATACGTGGTGTCTCTTTAGGTAATAATTGCCAAGAAGTGATTTTTTTCAAAAACAAAAGCCCTTTCCAGAATTGTATTTCTACTCAAAATGTTGCTGAAAAATACTTCTTTTAACACCATGTTTAAAGTAACCAGCTTACAGGCTAAACATAAACATTGCAGCCCAGTATAGCAATTGCTTATTTGAGCAATTGACCAATGCATAGTAAGTGCAACCAAAAATGCAGTATTAAAGACCATGCTGCTGCTTCCTCTTGGAGTAAAGGATTGTAAATGTTCTTGTAAGTTATCTTAAAGGACAGAATTAATTTTAGTTACTTAAAAGATGAATTAATTTATGTGTTTCTTGTTGGCACAGCCTTATTGTCATATCTGAGGAAAGAACTGGAGAGGAACCTTCTCCATCAAATTGTTCAACATTTATTTCACTTAAATGCATCTTGAACAGTCCAAGGTCACAACTGGCAGATGCAGAAATCTGCTCTGAGATGCTGTCTTTCCAGAGAGATTTAAGAGAATGTTGTCAGAATAATGGTGGAACCATTTTTTATAATGTAATAATTCCAAAAGAAAAAAATATGGAGTAGCCTGCAGCTAAGGGAAAGGCTTCCTGGACTTCACTACCTCAGCTTATTCCAAGTATTTTCTTGGGTCCTTGTCTTCAGTGTGACTAATTTTTATTTGTGATCGCAGCTGCTCCAGGACATCTGGGGAGAGCATATATCAGCATAAGTCTGTGCCTGGATGATAGCTAAGGTAAAGAAGGTTAGGATGCAAAATGCAGCAGCAAAGCCAAACACTTGTAGTTTTGTTTAGTAATTGCTACCTTTGAGTTTATTAGAGAGTGCAGGTTGCTACTCTCCAGCATTACCTGTTTCTTGTCCTGAATGTCAGAAAGGTCACAGAAACAAGAATATTTTACCTGTTCATGTCTTTCTGTGATTTGAGTTATATATGTAAAGCATCATGGTCTTGAATTTGTTGGTTGATTTCCCAAGCTGTGAATTTATTTCCATCCAAAAAGGAATGGGAAAGGGAAGGGAAATTATATGTGCTGTTTGCAAGGATCATTTTCAAAGGCTTACTGGTTGCTGTGTATTGGAGAAAGAAATGCCTGTTTATGCTAAAATTATTTTGGTGAGTATGCCAGGCATGATATTCTTGTTATAGTTATCTTCATGTAAATACTCTAGCATGAAATAAAAAATTACTGATTTATCCCATCTCTGCTGAAAAGGAGCCCTGCTGTGAACAGTGGAGTGAACACTATCAGATAAGCTTATGGGAATCCCATGCAATAGTGCAGCTCAGCAGTGACTAAATTTTAGTCTTTGTCCAGTTTCCACATGTTCTTCAGCTTCTGTTCAAAAGAGAAATACTAATGTTGCTATTGAAAATCTTTCATGAAAGTTTTATCCCTCCCTGACTCTTAGCAGTGCAATCTCTCATATAACACAGGAATTTTAAATGCAGAAAAGCAGTTGTACTGGTTGGACCAGTTTTCAAAAAGTTGGACTTTTTCAGCTGGTTTACTGAAATAATTAGCAAGTTATAATAGAGATAGTTCCCAAAATAATTATTTTTCACAGAAACTCAGCTAGGAAATACTTCTCTACTGTGAATTTGATTCGACACAGGGTTTATTAGGCTCTGTCACTTAGAATAAGTTACACTCTGGTTGATTTTAAAGTCTGCCTTGGTTAACAATATAAATGAAATAATCCTTCACCTGAAGGCAAGTGACATTAAAGGAGCTAAAGCTTCTGCCATTCTCCTTCTAATGAGTTCAGAACTGCTGTCATTAATAAAAGCCCAATAATAAGGCATGAATGAGATAATATCCATAATAGTGTATAAAATACTTGCTTTCAAAAATAATGATAAGTCATATTTCAGTACTAAGAAATGCAAGAGTTGTGTTCTTTACTTTTTTTTCCTAAATACATTCCTTGAATGTTTGCTAAGCCTTGGTGTTGAAATTGGCTGCTTTTAGCTGTCTGACCACACAGAAAACTGTCAGCTCCTTTTAAGGATAAAAAGAACCAGAGTGGGGAGAAAAAGAAAGAAAATGGACTTACATAATGAACAAATAAACTTACAAGGAGCAAAAAGCATAATCACTTTTTGCCCAGTAGAGGTTAGATGGAAAGTCAAAGCTCCTACACATCTGAAGGTTACTTGATAGGAGCATCGGAGCATGTAAGGACACTGGTTATAATGGAGCAGACCCATTTTGGCTGTGAAAGAGGCAAGGGATGAGGTAGATCCTAATTTTTACATTAGATTATCCTAGCTAAAGTCTCTTTTGCATGCAGGTGGTCTGCCTCTGCCAGGAAAGACTAGATTTTTTTTTTTGGCTCAAGGGGGCTTTTGGATTAATGCGCTCTGATCCGGGCCATCTCCTGGTCCCATGTGACAGTTTGTAGTTGTTTAGCCACAGGTTTTGAAATATATAATTAATCAAGTTCCTCCTGCTTGTTTCTGTACTTTTATTATGGCAGTGAATGCTAGTAGCTGCTAATTATTTAAAATGCCTATTCTGCAGCCTGATAACACCTGATTGATCCAGTCAAAACCCATGGAGACTGATATGCATAATAAATGTTGAAGAGCCTAGACAAGTACAGGTCTAAAATTCTGACTCCAGGGATGCCAGAATAAAGACATCTGTTTAGCTATATGCCTGTGCTTCAGCATTGATAACATGACTGGTAACACTGGAACATGGATTTTGTGTCAAGTAGTCAGTCGTCAGCTTCCTTATCTTGGATGTTACGGGTAAAATGTTGTGCTTAACCAAAAAAAACTGCCAGTCATTTCAAAGATACTAATCGCCTCTTTTACTCTCATGCTTTTAAGCTAACATTGTTTTCAGGTTAGTAGTATGCTTACCAGGTTTCTTGCTGGACAAGCATGAAAGTTAGGACATAGGATATGATTTTAATTTTCTCTCCACTGATGACAAGACTGTATTAACTTGGTTCTGTAAATTTTGCAATCAGTGTGGTTGGGTTAGGAAAATTATTTTCTTACTGCTTTAGTTCAACCCAATGTGGGATAGAAAAAGTCTGTATAAATGACACCATTACATGTAAAGGAAAAAAAATAATCCTGCTACCGAGAAGGAAAAAAATCCCAACCTCCCAAAAACCCAACCCAAAATATTTGGGCTGTCGGATGTGAAGAACTAGCATTACACTGTTCTAATAACAAAAAAAATATCTCTTGGAGGTGTTTCTTCTTGTCCAGACAAAAAAGAAACACACAAACAAAATACCCCCATGACCACTAGAAAGCATACGAGAGTTAAGAAAAAGTGAGAAACAGTATGGCATTTCAAGAGAGAAATTTGCAGTCATTCTATTTATGGATGCAGATTTAGTGGCATTTTAGGGTAAGTGACCTGTCATGGTCCTATGCTTTTTTCTTTCTTTCTTGACTTGATCTTATCTAAGATTTTAAAACCCTGACAATTAGTTTTAGTTACTACCAGCTGTGTGTTGAGGAACTCTTATCAAATGAATGCTTTACCTTCCATGAGTAAGCGTAGTTTCTTGTCCTTACCAAGACATCCTTTACCTGATGGTGAGAAGTAGCAGGCAGGGGACATGAAGTCTAGTTTGTTTGCAACAATGTGTTTCTGACATAACATCAAGATGACATTTGACAACTGATGCCCAGTTGTTCCCTCACTTATGAAACTCCTACACATCAATTCCAAAGTGCTCTTCAGTAGGAGTTGCCCTCTTCAAATTGCAAATTTTTCTCATCGGATCCCTAAAATTCCTCTAGAAGCCACAAGCATTAATGACAGCTAACTAGAGGCTTAAACAGAAGTTCATGGTGTTCTTGGAGAAATATTTGAGTATTAAACTTTGGAAAACTAATCAAGATCTGTCTTGCAAATTTGGATGTTAAAAGTTGGGGTTAATTAGTTGCATATCTGTAGGTGCTATTATTCAGCTTGTAAGGAGATGTAAGCTGACTTTTTCAAAGCGCTATTGTTATAGCCCTTAACTTTTCTCTTGGTGACTCACTTTTCTGTTGTTCCAGAGAGAGACCTTTTTGGAGCAGAACCTTTTGACCCTTTTAGCTGCGGAGCAGGAGATTTCCCTCCAGACATTCAATCCAAACTAGATGAGATGCAGGTAACTACTGAGTTATCAATTATGCAGTTTTCTATGGCTCTATGACTATTCTTGTAATACATGTTTATAGTTTTCTGAAAACGTATTCCAAACTGCACACACAAATACACAGAAAAAATCCCTATTTCTGACTACTCCTTTTGCAAGTATATCTCATGGTCTTTGAGTTGGAGTTGGAATTTGACTGAAGATCCTTACATGGTATTAATACAGACACATGGACTAATTTAGGGTTGCTCAGCAGTGTGATCAAAATGAATACTGCTACTCCTGCCTGGGAAGGGACTGAGCAAGCTGAAAGGCAGAACTGAGACAAGAGTCCTACAGATACACTGATCTTATTAGTCCTCAGTTCCAGCAATCACCACCATCCCCGTATACCCTCACCTTTCCCTCAGGAGCATCAGTCTGGTTTTTCATAGCATTGGCGTAGGCAAAGGATGTGCTTAGGGGGGCGTGGCAATTTTCTGCTGCTTTTCAAAATAGCTGTATTTGACTGTGGCACTCTGGGACAATTAAAACTATTGAGAATTGATTCAAGAATTTTAAACTCATGTGTTTTTTATCAGAAGACGTTTGTTGATTCTGAAACACTCAACAGTATCTGTTCAGTTATTGACCCAATTTTGAGAAAATTCTAGGAGAAAGCCTTCAAGTTTCAGAATAAATCACTGTCTTTAGTCAGACTTTCCAGACTGCTAGTTCCTTTCCAGCTTGCTTATCTGGGTTTTTTTCAGCAGCCTGCCAGTAAAACAGAAGGCTGAAAATACTGGGAACTTGAATTTCTAGGATCCTCAGCAGAAAGTGTTCTCAGGGTTTCCAGCCCTCTTGTACCCTCAAGCGCCCACAAAGTCCAGGAAAGCTAGCTCTCAGCTTCCTTCAGTTCCTGTCTTCTGCCTGAAGAGTAGCAGAACATTTCAAAATGGCTGAAATAAGATTTAAATACCATTTCATTTTCCTGAGTAAAGTTTTTATTTCCTGTTTATTGTGCAACTTTTTTTTCCATGTCAGTTTAGGACGGTGCCACTGGCAAATGCTGCTCACTGTGAAGAAATTTAGATTTTTGCTCACTTATACTCTGGCCCATATGGTTTCAGATAACAGCTAAAAGCTGAAACTGGCTTCTTTGCAATTCTGGTAAAAATGCTTGTGTTTTGTGAATGCTATAATGTTATTACCAAGCCCCTTGGTACAAAAAAGCAAATCTTTTAGCACCTCCCATTGGCATATATCAATGTTTCCATTGTCTGTAGCCCTTTGTAGGAAAAAGTATATTGTAGCATCTGTGGCTGCTAGGAGGAATCTTATGAAAATATCTGAATGTCACACACTAAGAGTTGTTATTACAGGTAATGTTTTGACAGAATTTTTAATTGTTAACATGTAAGGCTGCAGAGTAATATCACCTCATAAAACAAGTGAATGGAACAGTAGAAATCTTTATCAAAGATTTTTGAAGTCTCAGAATGAAAAACTCATATAATTGTACACTCTTGACCTAGAAAAAGCAGACAAACAACCAATAACAAAACCCCCAAAGCTTACAGCATTACTATGTCCTATTGCAAAGAATATTGCATTCGTCGGGTATTCCCCCCTGCACATACAGGTTGTATTTTTTCCAACTTTTTTGTACGCTTTATAAACTGATCTCACAACTGGAGAGTCTAGCATAACAGTCTTAGCATACCCTGACATTTCCACTGAAAATTAATTAGTGGGTCTTTATGTAGGCACAAAACTTATTCATATATAATCTAATTGAGAACAAGTGTAAAGCTGGCAGAGTGTGGAAAGAAAAAAGTATTTAACTTTGGCCAAAGCAAAAGCTATGTGCAGTTATTTTACTAGGTGGTTGGTGCAAAATACAGATTGAAACATGTTTTTCCTAATCTCTCTTTTATTTTCTTGTGCTTTCCTGGGTGCCTAGCGTCAGCGATGGTTGGTATATCATATTTTAATAATGGTATTTAAAGCATTTACAATTGAAGTGTGCATGTGTTCATGTCTGGTGTTTTTATTTTTATGTATATGTGGGTACATATAAACTTTTAAGATTTATATTTTTTATATACAACTCTAAAGTCAGGGCCATTTTAATTTTTAGGGGCCTACAATTTCGAAGATAGGGACAGCTGATTTTAGTTCTCTTTAGTCTGTCTTACCAGCTGCTACTACTAAGCCTTCATCTTCATTGCTGTTTGTTTTCCATGTGTACCAGTGAAATCTCCAATTTTCATTATCGGATTGTCATCAGTGAAATGGTTTAAGCAAAACCTTTGATACATAGATTTTTGTGTCAGTACAGTCACGTTTATGAATGCGTTTTATTTTGAAGTAATCATTTAAAAACTTACAATGAGCAGAAGATAACCATGCTAGAAGTAAACGTTTGTTAGATACACAGCCTATAAGGAAGGAGGGTGAAATGGATGCTACAAAAGGTAAAAGCACAGAACATACAATGTGCTCTGGGAAACCTAACATTAAGAAAAATGAAAGAAAAATGTAGGCTTCTTTCCTTTTCTGGAATGCAAATTGAAGGAATCTGTTATCTTCACATTATGAAAGTACAGCCTCAGTTTCAGTAAATGTGTATTCCATTAAATATACAAAGGTAAGAATACAAACTTATTCTGAGAGGGTATGAAATACAGCTTCTCCTATACTCAGAGTGGCAAGCAAGCTGCCTCGGTGACAGCCTGGTTGGAGCAGCTCAGTCCAGACTCTCTGCTCCTATTTCTCACATCAAGCAGTGTCAGATGCCTCGGCAAACATGCCACAGTCTGCAGAAAAGCTGTTGTGGTGTATGCATGCGTTGGAAGGTGATGCGTAAGCAAAGCGGGAGAGGAAAGCACAGCAGAAGAGGCACTGGAGAATAAACTCTGAAGTAGTGGGTGCTTTTCCTGTGCATCCGATACTCTGAACTTCATGAGATCAGATAAAGTTCCCTGACCTCCGGGGGAACACTTTTATGTTTACACTTCAGTGAGGATCCAACTTTCACACTTAAGCTCTTTCCATTCCATTTCTCAGTCCAATCTCTGTTGATCTCTTTGGAGAGCTCATAACTCAAACATGTGCTGAGATGTGACTTTTACAGCTCAGGCCTCTCTCTGATGACTATCCAACCTCCTGTTTCCCCCCACCCTTATGCTGAAACATATTTTCATCTTCTCTATTTTGACTGTATCCGGACATTAATAAAATGAATCTGTCTGTTTTCCCAGAAATCTTGCAGTGAGGGGAAGTTTCCCTGGATCATGAATCGTACCAGCAACAGCTGCTATAATTTATTAAAATCTCAAGGTAGTTAATATCATAAAGCTTCCAGGAGCTGCAAGCCATTCTTCCTGTGTGCCCTGATGCAGTCAGTAGGCTTGTTGTCTTTCCATCTGAAATAAGTTATGCTCAGCCCTCTAAATTACATTCTCAGAAACCTGTACATTTATCATTGGTTCAGTGGGTTTGTGCTGACTTAAACCATTGAGTGACGTTAGCGTGAAGTGATAAGTGAGTTAACCTCAGAGCCATAAGGTTGACTTTGGCAAATTTATCTTCTAATAAAATGGAAGTTCTTTGTCTTTCACTGTTTACTGCTTTTAACCGGAATAGGTCACATCTTACTATCATAGACACAGAAAAAGTGGGAGTTTTGGAAGAAGAGTTGTTTTAGGGTTACTTTTTCTAGGGAAAACAAGGTTTGTTCCTCTCTTTAAGTGACCAATCATATCCTTTAGTACAATACCGTTATTTTTCTGGGTAACTAAAATGTTCACTCCTTTTGTTTAAATTGCCTCCAAAGTAAAATAGTTACATGACACTGTCATGATGGGGATGTGAACACAGAAACAAGGCACAATAGAGATGCACATTTGATAGCCCTTCCTGCTCCCACTCCTGTCCAGTACCAGGGCTTACCCTTTCTCTGTATTCCCTGTAGATCAGCAGTTTTGAGACATTTTCTGACCACATGTGGACCTACTGTTCCCTGACCCTTTAAAGTACGGGAAGCCATAGCACGCGTTTTTTAATGAACAGGCAGTGTGTTATGCTAAGAACACATGTTATTAGAAGCTGAAATGTCTGAATTTCACAAGGCAAAATACTTTAAACGATGTGTATTAAAATAAATGATGCATTTTTTAATATATATGGTATGTAATGTGTACCAAGGGCTGACTATATATGTCATTTTTAAAGAAAAAATATTCTGCCTAACACATTAATCATATTTATTAGAAAAAAGATAAAAACAAATCATAATTTATAATCTGCTTGGTCATTCCAACTGACTTCATTATTATTACAGCTGCGAATGCTGGGTTTTGGAGTGGAGAGTTGGAGGTAGGCATAGCTTCAAGTAAGAGCCATAAGACTTGAGAGACATATGCAGTTCAGGTATATATATAAACTGTATTCCTGAAAGTGGACATAAAGCTTACAGTGTTACAGCATAGGATACTTTATAATCTGCATTAATCACAGTTCAACTGTGTCTGGATGTAAAAAGAACCTTTTTTTAAAACCTTTCCACAGCTTGCTTGATTACAGCTGATTGGAATTCTTTTAATTATGTCATATAGTTGCCACAGTGTAGTTTTGGAGATTCCAAAAATTATTTAAGAATTTGGAATTACTGTGTAAAACTTGAGGGATTAGGAATGGAGATGGCTGAGGGAGAACTGAAGTTCATACTTTCCAGAAATTTGATTGTAATCACTTTGCCAAAGAGTCTGCTGGATGAGGGTATTCTGATATTTTTTCTTTTGAGGGCTGCACTTAACTTAATGAGAATATCAGTTGAGACCATACAGCTTTCTTTGGTTTATACTCCTACGCGCTTCATGTCCTCCACTTAAATGTTTGTGAAGAAAAACAATCTGCACTTTACATTCTTTTAAAATCTGAAAACTGCCCGGATGGCTATCTAGATTGTCTTGATGTCCTCTTTATGTTGTTGGGCTTTTTTGACCCTGTGGTCGGCACGAAAGTTTAAGCCTACTATTAACTGTAGTATCTGACTCTTGACAATAGTGGGGTTTGTGTGATTTAACAGGTGAACACTGAAATGTCACGTTCCTGTTATAGACAGAGATGTGCATGAGCCATTTTAAAGTATGCATGTGTTAACACTGCAGTTCCTGGCACTGTAGTAGGAGGTTTTACTTCCTTACCAGTTTTGCCTGCAATAGCAGCTGGACTCTCAGGTACGCAACTGATAACAGCACCTGGCAACCACATCACTGTTTTCTTTTAGAACAGACAATAGTTCATTATGGTAATAAAGGTAAAAGGCTTTTTAAAGAATTATGATACATACAGTGCAGCAATCTCTTAATGGATTAACATTGATCACATTGCAAATATGTGGAAATGTGATTGTTTTAAATGGAAAATATAACAGCCTAAAAGAGGAAGACTAAACGTGGGGGAAACTGGTTTGGAGTGAAGTTGCAGAAGGAAGGGTCAAGAAGACCACTGTTCTTCAAGAAAGTAGTAGAAATAGTTCAAAGTAAAATCATAGCAAACACAAGCTAAGTAATAAGTGACAAAATATCAGCTTGTATGGACTAAAACAAAAATTAAAAAAACCCACATGATCAACGTAAGAGCAGTGAGATGTGTGCACTTCCAAAATGTGTTATCTGATTTGCTCTTAGCTAGCCAGAAAAAGAGCACTGAAAGTGCAGCTACATAAGACACCAACAAAGGGTGCTTAATTGTATAGAAGACAAGAGCATGCAGGACAGGAATGGGATGCATGTTTGGGGAGAGGGCTCTCTGGATTGTTAAGAAGGAAGGAAGCTGGTTGTCCTTGTTAAACCAGTTGCTGTAGTTGTTCTACTATTGCAGCTGTATCAAGTATCCTCAGGTTGGAGCACAAACTATCCCTTTTACAACCTCAAAACTGGAAGCAGCTTTGAAATACTTTAGAAGATTAGCATTTCAGAAATGTAACTGTGGGGTTTACAATTTAACAGGCTAGACTCTAAGGGCTAATTCTCTGAATTCTCCTTCTGTGTAAGCAGTCCTCCTTTGGCTGCAGTTACATTAATTAATAGTATCCTTTGGGTAAGTGAACAAACTCTGTTTATAACAAGATGCGTTTGACTTGGAACTTCAGATACTGTTTACTTGAAATATCTTTTGCATTAAATGCTCTTCCTGATAGCCCTTTGAAAAATACGGGAGGTGGGAGGTAGTTAAATACACCAGTGAGCTTTGGCAGCACCATGTCACCTAGGTAAGGCAAACTGGGTAGCTCTGTTGGAGAAGGTTTACGCCACAGTACTGCTACTGTCTCATCATCTCATAGTATGAATCTGCCTTTAGGAAAATGCAAATTTTGCTTGGAAAATCTCATATCATTTAGTCACTATTGCCAGAAAGTTTATTCTATTTCTCAACATTACTCTTCTGACAGCAGTAGCTGGTGGGGTTATTAAATATTCATATGCTTTTAAAATTCTAGCCTGTGGTTTAAATCTGTTTGAAATTAAGCTGGTTTGACTTGGGTTTTATCTTTTAAAACCAGAAGGTATGCTCTTGAGGTACTGCTGTGCATTATGAGAAAAGGCTTGAGTTTACACTTAAGCACAATACAGATTGCTTTACAAAAAAGATTTATTTTGTTTACAATATGTTTGCTTCATGAAAGTACATATTATTGATTTCATAGCATACAATCAACATTCTCTAAATGATCTGTATGTTAAGACAACATGGAACTGAACATTGTGACAGCTGCCACTGGACTTGACGTTCTCATGGCATTTCTATTCAGAGCCCTTGTTTCCAATTGCTTATAGCTTTATAGCACTTTCATGTTACAAACTGAAATTTTCTTCACTCAAAGGTGACTTTTCTCTTGAAGGTCAAGCCACAATTATTCAGGATATTTTAAATCAAAAAGAGAAATGAAAACAAACAGTTTCCCTGTATTAAAAATGCTGTTGTTATTTTAGACCAGATGCAAGCTAAGTATGTTTTGTAAACCAAACGCAGGTACTTGTGGAATAAATTTCTTTTCAATAGAGGGGTTGGGTAGCACCTAGCTTATAACCATCTTTGTGTTTCCACTAATCAAACTAATGTGAGTAAGCTAAGAATTTTGGTCCAAACTTTTAAAGAAATTCTTTGCCCTTTCTAAAGACCATTGTATTTTATTTCACTGAGTTACATGCCTTTGAAATGCACAGTTTGCTCGTTTGCAGTAGAGCAAGTATGATTTTATTTGTCTTTTTAGTGAAGCTCAGACGGCAGTAGGCTGTAAAGCATACACTTGTCAATTGAACTGCACAGGGACTGATTCAGAACAAACCTCTGAGATGTGGTTGAGTACTATATTTTTTGTTGGACTACATCTAAGATACAGGATCACTGAATGTAGGAGACACTGGGTATTGGTAACAATGTCCATGACTTACACAGAATCATAGAATCATTTAGGTTGGAAAAGAGCTTCAAGATCATCGAGTCCAACCACCGTCCATGCCCACTAGACCATGTTCTGGACCGCCTTGTCTACGCGATTTTTGAATACCTCCAGGGATGGTGACTCAACCACCTCCCTGGGCAGACTGTTCCAATACCTGACAACCCTTTCAGTAAAGAATTTTTCCCTAATATCCAACCTAAACCTCCCTTGCTGCAACTTGAGGCCATTACCTCTCATCCTATCACTAGCCACCAGACAGAAGAGACCAGCCCCCACCTCACTACAACCCCTTTCAGGTAGTTGTGGAGAGCAATAAGGTCCCCCCTCAGCCTCCTTTTTTCCAGACTAAACAGCCCCAGTTCCCTCAGCCGCTCCTCATCAGACTTGTGCTGCAGGCCACTCACCAGCTTGGCTGCCCTTCTCTGGACACGCTCCAGCAACTCAGTGTCTTTCCTGTAGTGAGGGGCCCAAAACTGAACACAGGACTTGAGGTGCGGCCTCACCAGTGCCAAGTACAGGGGAACAATCACCTCCCTGCTCCTGCTGGCCATAGAATTTCTGATACAGGCCAGGATGCCTTTGGCCTTCTTGGCCACCTGGGCACCCTGCTGGCTCCTATTCAGCCAGCTGTCAACCAGCACCCCAGGTCTTTCTCTGCTGGGCAGCTCTCCAGCCACTCTTCCCCATGCCTGTAGCGGTGCATGGGGTTGCTGTGACGGAAGGGCAGGACCTGTGTATTGGGTCTGACTGAGATGGAATTAATTCTCCCAATAGCAGCCATAATAGTGCTGTGATGCATTTACCCTGGCTGGATGCCAGGTGCCCACCAAAGCCATTCTATCACTCCCCTCTCCTCAGCTGAACAGGGGAGAGAAAAATGTAACAAAGGGCTTGTGGGTTGAGATAAGGACAGGAGAGATCACTCACCAGTCACCGTCATGGGCAAAACAGACTCAACTTGGGGAAAATTAACTCAATTTATTACAAATCAAACCAGAGTAGGGTAATGAGAAATAAAACCAAGGCTCACAACACTTTCCCTCCACCCCTCCCTTCTTCCCAGACACTACTTCACTCCTGGATTCTCTACCTATTCCGCCCCCCCCCCCCCCCCACC
>JANZLQ010000001.1:17908656-17962752 GCA_026212715.1 Elanus axillaris
CTGCTGGCCACAGAATTTCTGATACAGGCCAGGATGCCCTTGGCCTTCTTGGCCACCTGGGCACCCTGCTGGCTCCTCTTCAGCCGGCTGTCAACCAACAACCCCCAGGTCCTTTTCTGCTGGGCAGCTTTCCAGCAACTCTTCCTGTAGCGGTGCATGAGGTTGCTGTGACCAAAGTGCAGGACCTGGCACTTGGCCTTGTTGAACTTCATATAATTGGCCTCGGCCCATCGATCCAACCTGTCCAGATCTCTCTGCAGAGCCTTCCTACCCTCAAGCAGATCAAACATCCCTCCCAACTTGGTGTCATCTGCAAAACAAGCTGAATCTTCAAAGTGTAAATATAATAAACTCTTTGCTCATATAGCTCTAATCTTTCCTACTTGTAAATCATGTTGAATTTTACTCAGGAACAACATGGTGCAAGTTAAGCTTGTCTGGTTTTCTGTCAACCTATGTATATGAATATTTAATATTTTTATTCTACAGTATTTTCTTCATTTTATATACATACTGTGGGTTTTTTTGTTGTATGAGATACATCCTTTTATAAGTTAACCACTAAGACTTACTAAAAACCAGCTGACCAAATAATGTAAATGTCTGAAGTATCCTTATGGTTTATCTGCCTAAAGATAAGCTCAGATTAAGATATTTTTAGATGTTTTTAGAAAGCGAGCTTAATCCTCCAGAAAACACTTTCCTTTGTATTAACTATGTCTCGTTTCATTGCAGGAGGGGTTCAAAATGGGATTAACTCTTGAAGGCACAGTATTTTGTCTTGACCCACTAGACAGCAGGTGCTGATGCCAAGAAACTAAATGTGAGATTCCTACGCAGTGGGTTTTTTTTTTCCTTTCTGAACATGTATTCACAGATATTATCCATGTGCCAAAAATTGCTTTTTTCAACATGTAAACTCTTGTGAGGTTTGCTTCTGTAAAAATCCAACTTAGTGCCAGTCTTTCCCTGTACAAATGTAAAAAGTTGTATTTGTTTATGAAATATGAATTAAATTACACTGTTGTGGTTTTCTCTCACATTTTGGCCCGAGTTTACTACGCTTTATGACTATTAGCCTGGAGAGTTTCTTCAGAAAGCTCACACATACCTCTCTGTTTGCAGACGTGCAAGCATGATTTTTACGTAATACTTTACCTGGCAGCATTTTGAATTTATGCTTTTAAGCCATTATTTAATATTCAAGCAGTAAAATATCTACTACAGAAAATTCAAATTGCAGTGAAAAAGCAGCAAATACTAACAATTAATGTGTGCTTGAAAGGTACGTCTGGTGCCGTGTAATTAATTTCCATTACTGTGTATGGTTACTATGCTGTATATATCTTGTTATTAGTTTATAAAATCTGGAAGATTTTTAGGTCCTTAATTCATGTTTTAGAAACTAACAAATTGTTAGTATGCTAATTAGCATTTAATGAGCATAGAAGAACTGCTGAGTTGCAGATTGAACAAATTAACTGCCCTTTGTTTTGATATTTTATAGCTGAACTGTAAAGTGTGTAATTTGGAATTCATTACATGATAACCATAACTTAAAAAGAAGGTTATGGTCTTGCATTTACTTAGGAATTTATGCAACTTTGTGTATAAGCAGGCACTCTGTTTACTGGCCTCAATTCTGTAAGTTAAGTTCCAGACCTGAGTGTTTACAGTCAGGCCCTGTTGAGTATTTTTTTCACTGTCTGCTTTAACGTTATATGTCTTACTATAATTTTGAAGCTTGCTGCAAGAATTCAATATATGTTAGTAAGTCCTTCATACCCACTGGTTGTTTATGTTACAGAAATAACACACCAGAATTTTCAGCTGCTAGTGAGTTGAATACTGACCTGTCTATGCATACTCTACATTAATTTTTAGCATAAGCAATAAAATACCATCCTAAACCTATGTTAGAAAAATTACTATTATTAGTGTTTTGATGCCCAAACTCCACCTTAAATCAATTCAAAAACTTTAAAAACTCTAATATTTTCCCCTCAAAACCTACAGAGGTGGAAAAAAAAATTCAGATTTACTTTTTTATATATATTTTCCTTCCTTTTTCATGAGAGCTTTTTGTGACACTTATGGTTTTTCCTTAACGTTTATAGTTTACACCAAAAGTGCATTTTGCAAATTTGTTATCACATGCATATCTTGATGCCTTGTTCAGCAAAGTATTTCTGCATATACCTTTGAAGTCCACTGAAATGAATGGGGTTAATCCTTTGCTGAGTTTGACATATGCTCAGGTACCTTGCTGAATGGGGGATCTTAGCATCCTACATTACTTTAGTCTTCCTCTCTCTTATTCTGTGTTCAACATTCATATAGAGTATTATATATAAATATATATATTAAAATATATAAATTCACTAACAAATAGAATAGTATATGTTTCATAAAGAAAAGTCTTTATAATTTTGTTTGTCATATAGTATTTTGGAATTTGTATAATAAGGATGTTTAGTAGCCATAGCAATGGCCTTTTTTAACAAATAGAATTTGTATTTTTATTGTACTTTAAAAAGCTTTACATAATAAGCATCTAATTAGTGGTCATTTATTATCAATGGTAACACTAAGATAATATTTGCACATTTTAAGAAATCTTTTTCGTTACTGATTTTTATGATAGTTAACTGCGAATGGCATGGTTAAATATTATATACCTGGTCAATCCATACAAAAATACTTAAATCAACACAACAGTGCATTTTTAATGAAAAGATTATGTGATTCAATTGGAAACTGTATTTCTATGTAATCTCAAATGTCTGTTTGATTTTGCCTAAAATAAATGTTTTTAAATAAATCGCCTCCTAGAACACAATGTTCATTCAGTAAAATGTCCTGTGGAAGGTGGGGGGGGTGCTTAAATGTGTCAAAGTCATCTTATATGCTGGAAAGCATCTGATCTCAGACAGTGTAGAGTAACTCCAGTGTCTGAACTTTATTACTGAGTTTGGTCTAATCTGTAATCAGCAGAGAAAAATCTTGTTCTGTATGCAGCTACCTAATACTAATAATTAGGGATTAACTCTCTCCACAGTGCTTCATGGATTTAATTGACTCTTTATTGCCTTTTGTTTTTTTAATACTTAGCTACTCAATATACGTAGCTACTAAATTACCCTAATGGTTATTTAAGGAGTAAAGGATGTAACTGAAGTCTTTCTGAATCCTAGAAGGCAAGCTCTGTAAACCAGCTATGTTAATGGGTCAGGCTGCTGCATATGGTGGTGATGCTTTTGAGAAGAGAAAACTAATCTTAAACCACCTGGTAATTACTTCCATTGCAAAATTTCTCTTCAGGCTAATACTGAAAACCCATCTAACCTCTTCCATTTGTGGAAATGGGGTTTGAACAGTTCATGGCAATGGACACTGTCAGTGCTAGCAAGTAAGGGTAGCAAGTGTGATCTCCTGTGAGTTATGAACATGAGCAGTTCTTTCTCAGAACACATCTCCATGTTCCCAGTGTTATCGGTGTTTGTTTACAGACAGTGAAATAACATTGTGTGCTAAATCTTCAGACTGTTACTTTAAAAATTTATATTTGAGAGCAGCAAAAGGAGTGTAGGTGATTGCTTTTGCTCTGTTTAGAGTAAACGGGAGTGCTCCTGTTAGCTCAGAACAGAATTTTGTCTGTGGAAGCTGTCTTGTTACTAATTCCACCCTTTCAATTATCTTTTAAAAGCATAGTCTCTACTAAAAAAAAAAAAGTTTGATGGCTCATTTGGACTGAGAATGTGAAGTGATTCTGCGCTAATTGTGTGACCATAGGCATTTCACTTGACATAAGCCTCTAAAAAAGAGTAACAGGATCTACTAGGTTAGAGATACAGGGCTAAATGAATCATGAACAAGACTTTTTTTTTTTGACTTGTAGATCAACCCACGAACAAAAATAAAAATACCCATGCAAGTGGGTGCTTCCAGATTTGTCCACACTTTTTTCTTTCTTTTGGATATCTTCTCTTTCCCTTTTTTCTTTTCTTAAAAACTTCTTTAAACTGTAATCACACTGCTGATCGTGCTAACTGACTATATCACTTTCTGGATGTGTAATACCGGATTTCAGTTCAGGCAGATTGTCAGCTGCCTTACTACTGCGCTGGCATGTGCTACCAACCTATATTAATGCCTAGAAGCAAGATGCTTCATTTTGTGTTCCTCTTTATTGTGTGATATGGACTATTTTTCTCTTCCAACCTGCTTATTACACCATGCCTGTGTAACTTAGGTGCTTGGGGTAGAATTCTTAAGTCAGATAAGCTGATACATGGTGAATTTGTGTGTTTTCTCTTTCTAAACTTTGATAAATTACTGAGCATCAATGCAGGATGTTCTTGGCTTAACCCATTGTCTTCAGATGGGTTTGTAAGTGGCTTTATTTTGTTCTTCCACGTGACACATGTGATTTGCACTAAACATATAATTGATTCAATTGTTCAAATTGGCAAAGATCAAATCCTTCATGTGGCAAAAGGAATTGCATTTCATTTTGGCTTCACTTATGGAAAGGAAGAAAGGAAAAAGAAAATTCTCACACTTGCAGAAGTGTGGTTGTGTAATCCCAGAGGTGATTGCACTTGCCAAGGAATGAAGCTGGCTCTGAGACCTCATTATGATGATTATTTTTCAATTTGTGGAACTAATCACAGTCTCATTCTCACTGAGCAATTCTGCTTCGCAAAAAGAGTCCCCTCTGCAAAGGAAGAGAGTGCCACTGCCTGAGAAATCTCTAGTTAAACATCCAGAGCTCCTATTTTCATTATATCCCGCCTGTCACTAGAGATTGTCATCCTTTGGACACCCTCTTAAGACAATATATGTGTTAATAATGCCGGGCAATCTCTCAACTTTTGACAAAATTTGACACTTTAGGGTTTTGTTGCTGCTTTTAAAATTAGAGGATGCAGAAGTCACACTTTATAGAAAAACAAAACAATCTCAGTAACTGGCCATATCTTTTAAAGTGCAACCAAAAATGCCTGCTAGTAGGTGTTCTGTAAGCTTCAGCTAAAAGACAGCAAGTAAGCTTTGGTACATACTAGCGTGTGTTCCCTGCCCCCCCCCTTTTAAGACATATTCTTAATGAGACTAAGCCGTAAGTTGCACTGTCTGTTGGTGAAAAGTACATAGCAGTTCTCACCAACAAAACAGAGAACAGGATTTCAAATATATAATTTTGTTCAGTTATTTCAGAATGATAGGCTAAATTTTGTCAAAATGGAACTCTGACGTTTGTAATATATGCAGCCTTCTTCAGATGCTTCAACATTCAGTGAGCGTCGGTGCACAGATTAAAGAAACTGCACATCTATTTATTCATGAGACCAAAACACTTCCTAGAACTATAAGACTCTCAGTGGATTTCATGGACTGCATACATAATATTTGTGTGTGATGGGATAGAGGTTTCCAAACATATGAATATGCAATTTACCTTATGTGTTTAAGAAATTTCTTGAGAGTCTAATATATATATGGTTGGGGATAAAAACCCTGCAAGTTTGGTCTTCTGCAGTGAATTCTGGAATGGATTGAACCTTTTTTAAGGCTCACATGAGTAACAGCAACCAAAAGTAGTATATTTGAGCCTTTAGACTCTTTTTGTTGTTGGTTTGGTTTGGTTTTGTCCCTCTGCATTTTCCAGTATTTATTTCAGCAAAGCTTATACCTTGCAATAAAGAATAAGAAGGAGCAGAAATAGGTTAGGAAGGTAGTCCAGGAGAAAATTGTGCCAACATCACGCAATTTAGTGATGTAATTTTTTTGAGAAACTGATTTGATAACTTATCCTGTTCTGGTGCATCACTTTTTATGCCTATCTCAGCATTGCACGAGGGCTGCCAGGAAGCAGATTTGCCATATTTGCTGTCCACGAGAACTGCTATTGGAGCTATTTGAGCTAGCCAGAAACAAGGAATGACCCCTGTAGCCTCATTACACAGAGTAGGTTAAATTGCAGCAAGCCTCTTCCAAGATGCCTGCTTGCCACAGGCTCCAGTTTCCATCCATTTATCCTAATTTCTAGTAGTTTGTACCCTATTAAAGACCTAGCGAAGTTGTTTATCTGATGAAGGCTTCCAGGACTGTCTTCTCTACTGAACCATTACAAAAGTGCTTTAGTTAATTGTCCTTATTCCCATAGTGACTGGAAAGCGTGACAGTAAGAATAATGCAGTAAGAATGAATTGTTTGTATAAACTAATCTTCTTCTGATAAGAGCTTTCCTGAAACAGGAGCCTTGGAATACACTCTTAAGAATTTTCATCAATTCCGTTTCCTTTGCTGCTTCATCCTACACACAAGCTTTTCTGACTAAAAAGCAACTCAGAAAAATCTATTCAACTGAGCTTTTGTAAAAGCTCCTTGGGGTTCTACCATGTCGTGCATTTGAATTGTTGCAAATTTTATTTCTTGTATGATTATATTCTGTAAGTATTTTATTCAGTAAAAAACAAGATGCCTTTTGAAGCTTCTGCACAAAAAGTAGAATTGGAGTATTTTGAGCATGTTTCACTGAAAATACATGAGCTCTCAGGAATCTGTACTGGTTTGCTTTTGAAAACTATTGTGCATTTTAAACATTCTGGTGTTCTTGGCTTTTTTAAAGGAACTTCATTGTTTTCAAGTAAAGTGATCCTTGACACTGGGAAGGCTTAGAAAGTACTTGGGCTGTATGCTGCCTTGGGATAACATTCTAAAGAAGATATGGTTCTTGCGGGAAGAAAAAAACAACAACAAAGCCTATTTGAAGGGCTTTGAAAGACTGTAAAAATCTGCGTTTTTTCATGTTCATCATTAATTTTTAGGGTATGTTAGAACAATATTATCATTCACATACATACTTTGCTGGGTTTTTTTGTAGCGTAAAAGATTCTGTAATGACAGATCAAAGTCACTTACCATTTAAACAATGCAGGAATGGGTTCCCCTTGTTTTTACAATTTTACGTGTATTAAAATACCACAAAGAAGCCAGAATAGATCTCAACTTCTGAGACACTTCAACCCTGTAAAATCATGACATGATCACGTGTGATTTGTGACAGATAAACCTGGGATGCAAAATGAGCAACTACATTTGGAAAGAAAGGTATGAGAGTTTTCAAGATAAGTGAGAGTTACTGAGAAATTTTACATGATAATGAAACTGCTTCATGGGTTTACTTGTCTGACCAGGTGTAGCCATGTTCTATTCCCAAGTGAGGCACTATTTATGTAGTTTTAACTGATGGTCTAACATAGTGCCTCTGAGAAGCAAAAAAATAATTAAATAATTAAAATGCTTGATGCGGTTTGCAGATTATCATAGAAGTGTCTAATGATCAATAGTTCTAATCTTGAATTTAGAAGTTGCGTGTCTGTCTTCTCATCTTTTTATGGGTTTGAGTCTACACTAAAATCTGTCCCTTAGGGTGTTTAAGGATTGTTAGCATTCACTCTGTGTATTTTAATAGTACCTGTAGATTGCCATAATATTTAATGTACAGTGTAAAAAGATTAGACAAGGCTGTGATCTCTGTCATCACAATTGGATGCTGTTGTTACAGCACAATGGATTAATGGATGAATCTGAAGTAATATAATGTCATAGAAGGTTCCATTATTTAATAGTCCTTTAAAAATGTAGGTATTTTAAAAGGACCAAGTGTTATTTAATAGTCAGAAATATGTGACTAGAGACCTAAGTAAACAAGATAAATTGCTTCTTGGCACTCTAGTAAATAAACCAGTAAGGTCATTAAAGCCACATGAGTCATATAGCCGTAATGAATTTACTTGAAACTTAGGAAAACACAGATTTGTTTTCTCAGGACGACAGCTTCAGTCTTTCACAGACCTCCCTTAAAAGTTGAAAGCCAGAGGGGAAAAAAAAAATCCCACAAGATACTCCAAACAATATTTGACTCTGATCCAGTGTATCACTGTGGATAAGTTTACATCAAGGTTGAACTAGAAACATGTTCATCACAAGCAGTAATGCAGACTGTGTATTGTGAGAGTTCAACCATTTAGAAATAATAGCATCACTTGTAAAAGGCATTCACTTCTGTAAACATGTAAGAGACGATTATTATGACTTTAGCAGTCTTATTTTAAAATATGCATGGAGGGATCTTCCGGATTCTCGGTGTGTTCATAAGTAAACTTTATGGTCACAAAGGGTACTGGGAAGCAATGAGAAAGGCGGTGTAAAATGAGAAAGCTGATGTAATTGGTATTATCAACAGGAAAAACCTGAATTTTCGTGACAACACAGACCACAGAAAACACTCGCGTGATGTTTAACTGTTCTGAAAAGATAAATTTTTTAGCATCTGTGAACTTTTAACTGATTCAGAAAATGCTACTGAGCAGTATCAAGTGTCTAACTACTACTGTATCACTGTGTTACTGACAGGTTTTTCTTTTCAGGAAAATATGTGGACAAACTGTGTACAGTATCTGGAAGTGACATTTGCTCATTGGTCTATTTGCGTTAGAATGGGAAAGCTGGTATCTGTTGCTGTACACAGGGCATTGTGTGGTACATAGACAGTAATATGCAAACAAGTATGCTCAATGCTTTTCCAGCAGAGACTGATGCTTCAGAATGTCGCTCTGGGGTCAGGAGGGGAGTTTGAGGTGGTTCAGTGGGGATGTGCTTTATACACCGCAGTTACTGGACAACAATACAGATTGCCAGAGCTCACCAAGTTTGTGGAAATGTCACGTTGATGTCCATCAGGATTTCGAGCAGTCCAAATAAGTGGCAGACAGATGTCAAAGGCATTCTAGACACTGGCTACTCTCTCAGCTGTTCTAAAGCAGAGAACATCTGAAGTTTTCTTTTTCTTAGCCTGAGAGTAAGTCCATGGGAAAAGGTACCTTCAGATACATTCCAGTAGAATTTAAATCAAATAGGGACACATTCTGACTCCCCATATTTAATTTAAAAGCAAGAAGAAAGTAAGCAAGAGAGAGTTTAATAGTACATATTAAAAAAGCACTTACCCCTTTGTATTATAAATGCAAGCTTTTGAAACTTAGTTACTTGTACATAGAGCATTTTAGCTTCTGTTTGTTTGAATACTACTTACTTATAATTGCTTAGATTTTATGAATTCATCTTTATTTTTTCACTATTTTAATTTTCCTAGAGGACTTTCTGGAAAAGCATGAAGTACACAGGCTATGTATATTTCAATATTCAGACATTTCTGCCTAGAAATAAGGGCAAAACACCTTTCTTTGTTAAAACCTAATATCCAGTCTTCTTCCTAGGAGTCACAAATTGCATGTTGATGTTTCAAAGGGTAAGAAAGCCCACTAAGAAAAGTTGGACAAAATACTGTGGATGGCCCTGAGAAGTATGCTGTCTTCCAGGAATGCTGAATTAGTTTGTAATCTCCAGCTCCGTCATCTCCTTACGGTCATGCTTTCTTTTCCACACCTTATACAACAGCATTACGGGGCTTGAGCACTGACTGAAAATGATCTGGTGTTACATGCTGGGAAAGTAGCACTTGGGGCAGTTTTCCAGGAGAACAATGTTTAAGCAGGTGCTAATGGGGAGTTTGTACCTATTTAGGTGCAAGGGTACAGAAAAGCAAGTTCTGTGTGTACTGAAACATGGGGAAAGGCAGGGACGATTTGAGGGTTTTGAAGTTTTGCAAACTGCTTGATGAGCCCTGCTCCACTTTTTCTGACCCAAGATACCAGAAGCAATAACTTCCAGTGCTGAGACCACCTGTGCAGGTTGCCTACAGGTGCATTTCCAGGTGGGAGACTGGGACAGGACAGTAAAAACTGGCAGATGGTGTCGCTGCAAACCCACAGCTTGATGCAGCCACATCTGAAACTATTTGTATAGTATGTTTTGATTTCCACACAATATGCTAAGACATCTTTTTTTTTTCCCTCCTCTCTTTTCTGTAGTGCAAGTAAGGTCTCTAACTCTCTTTTTAGGGCAGCTTCTTAGGGCAATGTTGCTACCACCTTGTAGTCAGTCATACCTTTTTATCCAGCCAGCTGTTGACTGTTAGTTTTATTCTGGTATTATATTTTATGTCCTAATAATGCGTAATGAATATATGCTAGAAAAAGACTGCCAAATTTATAAAGCAGGAAAAGAGAACAGAGCTTCACCTTAGTTTTATAAAAATAATTTCTGAGCAAAATTCTCATGTGGTGATCTGGGATTGGCTTCTACATACTAGCTTTTCCAAGCTGATTTGTTAGGGCAAGTATGTGTTTGTTTCAGTTGCACTGCTGTACTGGATATTTCCCAGTTTCTTTACCATTGCTGGTATGGTGGGATAAAGTCAGAAAAATGCCCCTGCCTCTTTTTCTATCTCTTAGTGTCATTGGATGGCGGGCCATTCCTTTCTCTTCGTAGGTGTCTGCATATCAAGGTGTAGACACAAATAAGATTATATGTATAAACGGTATCTTTTTATATTGTTCCACCTCTGTGATCCTTATTCCTTTAAACTGAAAGAATGTCAGAAGTTCAGGATAAGGGCATTAAAGGAGCCTTTCATGTTTCAGTTCTGGAGTCCTCCTTACTCTTCCAGCACCCCTCTTCCTCTCCCTGGCAGTCCCTGTGCAGGCACCAGAATTGTGCTTGCATAGTTACAGCCACATTCATTAATCTCATCTCTTGACTAGTTTATAGAGGACTTTCCTTTCTGCTCTTGAAAAGAAATCCTGTATTGAACCTCACTTGACAGGCCTTAATTGTTTTTCCTCCACAAGCTTTAATTGCTTCCCGTGGAGAATCTGCCGAGAGAGAAACCAGGCTTCCAAGTACCACTGCTCTACGACTTGTTTGAAGTGTAAGTATTTAAACCTCATGAAAGGCAGACTAGATACTTCTTATGAATCAGTCCCAGCTTCCTGTTAAAGTCTGTCTGGAACTATTTTCTTTGGTCCTCAGCAGTTCATTTGGTGAGGAGATGCTGGTTGGGGCCAAGCCAAATGTACTCTTGATTTCCACAGTGCTCTCTCAGGACTGGTCTGTGGCTGTGGCAGATTAAACGCACACAGAAAATGAATTGCTGCCCCACAGGCTTGGCTGCCTTAGCTATCCAAACTCTGCCACCCACACAATTCTCTGTGACCAATATTCCTGTTAATATTTTCATCCTCCTGTGTATTGCTGAAGACCTGTGTGCTATTTGTTACGAATTCCAAAAAAGGGACACAAGGCGGTGCATCCTCCAAATTTGTACATTAACTCAGGATAAGACCACACATCCAAGCAGGCTGTAAAGCTTCCAGCTTCGTCTCCATCACTGATTGACGGATTAATTCCCAAACGGGCCACTGCTCTGGCTGTTGTAGTTAGCTGTCGCAAGACTTGGGAACTCCAGGGCACAGCCAGGATCCTGTGTGAGGGACTTCCCTGACGGTTGGAGGAAACATGTCAAACAGCAATGAAGAGGGAGGCTCTTGGAAGGTTCTTGTGGTCAAAGTCTTCCCACAAGCTTCTTTCCCCTTCATTAGATACAGGTAGCTTTTCTTCTGAGTCTTTGTCAGCGTGGCCAGGGGCCTTCCTGACTCCTGCTATGGGTAAAATACTGCCGTCAGCGATGGTTCTGGTGGAGAGAAGGGTGGTGTGTGCTGCAGCCCAGCCTGTGGGGACCGCGGGATGCAGTCTGTCCCTGCAGGGATGGCCAAGCCTTTGGCTGGGCCGGGCCAGGTTATGACAGCTTCATCAGTTTCCTTTGGAAGCTGCGGCTGGAGCTGGTGTTTGGACAGTCTGGCTGGGCAAACAAGCATAAGCACAAAGGTCAGTGGGAGAGAAGGTTTGGGTTGGGGACAAAAATGACGAGCTTTCACATTAGCAGCCTGTTCGTGTAATGAAAAGGGAGAGGCAGGGGAGAGCCTTAAGCAACTGAGGACACTGCCAGGAAAGGCAAGAGAGAAAGGCTGCATAATTCTGTTGTTCAATCACTCTATCTTGCGTCGGCATTTTCAGGGGCTGCCAGAGAAGCAATGATGCACATTTTGTGTCAGTATACATGTGCACAGCGCATTTATGTTAGATCTTTTGTGACACTTAGGGGTCTCTTTGGCTTCCCAAGTACTTGCTGCCTGACTTCATACCCAATGATTGATGTGTGTGGAACCCATGATAACGCACGGAGAAAGCAGTCCTCCTCCAGTCAATGTGTGTTTCAAAATCACGGCACTTATTAACTGCTAACAGCAAAGAATTCTTTGGTTGGAGGGATATATATTTATGTTGGTGCATGGGAGTCCACTTTTATGTGATCCTTTCATGGATTATTATGCATTTAATTTAATTGGTATTTTTTCATAATAGCCTTTATTGACAGAGTATAATAAATTATTTCAAGCTGACAGTGGTTCTCCCTGTGATTGTCCCATAGGTACCCCTAAATACTTGCCAGGTGACATAGGCACTTATCTCCCCCAGGGTTGGCAAACATTGTTCCTCCCCTGTAATAATTAGCATAACCTATTTGTAATCCTATTTCTAGGGAATCTAGTTAATTCTTGTTTTCCCCCTCTGGAATAATGTTTAAGTATAAAGTTCATAATAATATAATTATCTATGTTTATATGAAGTCAACCTGCAGTTTGGAAAAGAATACAAAGCTTTTGCCTTTCTATGAATATGGCAAGAGGGCTTATCAACAAACACATTAAATATGCAAAATCTTGCATATTTGCATGAAACATGCAAATATTTATAAATGTGTGTGTCTAAATGCAAATGCTTTTTATAGGTATATCTATATACACCTTCAAACAAAAAAAAACCAAAGATCCTTCTGGAAGACCCCACAATAGCACACAGATGAATTAGGTGTAAGAGCTGTGGTCTTCATTATTAATGATTAATGCTGCTATGAATCTTGTGAAATACTATTGTCCACCCAGACTTTAACTGCTATCTACAAGCTTACATACTCTGGTACTTCTCGATTTATAGGATACATAGTTTATGCCAACTTTGCTTTGGGGATCTGAAAAGAGGAGGAGAAAATAGCAATATTTTTATTTTCTCTAGCATTTTCAGTGAATAAAGGGGAATTTCAAAAAATATCAAGAATGTAATGTTTTTGCTAAACTAAAAAGTTGTTGGCTTGCTACAGTTTGAGATGTCTCATGATACCGGGTATGTGTGACATGCTGTTATTCTAAAATGGCTAAGGCAGTCCTATGTAGGAACAAAAAAAAAGATTACATGTGAGAGTGGTGAAGTGGAAGGGCAGTATTGTCAAAATAAACACATTTTGAAGAGGTTTTATTAGAAGAAAAATCAGTGCATTTCGCAACTTAGGCAAACATAGCTATAATTATGTGCAGAATGTGTTCTCTCTTCATGTCTGTGTTTTCAGATATATACATCCTAGTACTTGGTTTTTACTAAACAAATTGTTAGCAATATAAAGAGTAACTTGGTTAATTTTCTCCCTCACCCAAATCATCCTGTGGGTTGGATGTTTCAGCTAATCCCATATTGTGGTAAAGCAATAGGGTGCAAAAGAGGAGTGAGTACACTCCTCAGGAGTCCAGTCCTATTCCTCCCAGTATTTGCTGATCCTCCATAGTTTAAGACCATCTTCTCTCTGTGGAAGACTTTTGCCCAGCACAGCTTTCAATGACTGACTTTTAAATTTGCCAAAACCCATCTTCTAAAGGTACCATGTTGTAAGCAGTAGACCTCCTTAACTAAGGTCGTTCTTTCTCATTCACACAGGGCTGCCACTGAAAGGACAGGTTTATAGAGCAAACTTTGAGGTGGAAAAGGGAGGAAGGGATGTTTCTGGGAAATGGGATGAAAACTGGGAAATAACGTGATTATTTTGTTATTCTTTCTTCAAACATGTACAGAACAACATCCACTAAAGCCACCATACAAAGGGTTAAGAATTGTTCAGAAGATTTATGTTGGTTTTGTTTTTTAATCTGAAGACATGAATGTCATTTTTATTTTATCCTTGCTGTGCTTACCAGTACATTTGATCTACCCACAAAGCCCAGAGCTTTGCTCCTGACAAGAAAGAAGGATAATGTATAGTAAGAGACATTCTGATATTACTACATTTCTAATATATGAAGTTTTGAATCAGTGTATGGTTGTCCATTCTGTATGAGATAAAACTGGCACTAGCTCAGAGGTTAGGCTGTAACGACTCAGATTTTATCTTAGATCCTCAATCAAATTTCACAGGAATGGCTAGAGGCTTTTGAAGAAACGTGCCATACTTCTGAGGACATATATTCCATAACCCTTGCTACAGGCTTCAGCCAATTTCATGGCCTTCAGCTTACTATCAAAATGAACAGATTATAAAGAAAGTTTTTATGTGTTTAACGAATGCCATGGTAGTATACATGAAAGTGGAAATAGAAAGTCATGATTATTTCATAAGTAAAAATGAGTTTAAATTATTATTAATAAATTATATTCTTTTTCTTCAGAAATACTGTGTTTCTTAAGCCAAAAAATATCGCACTTAGAACAATGTAATGAAATTTCATAGATTAATATGCAGCCAGCATTTCCAAGGCAAAAAAAAGCCCAAACCACTAAAAGCAGTGGAAGAGTTTCTTGGTGCTTTTTCTGTTGAGCTGAATTACTTTGTTCTCCAAGTTGATGTTTTAGCAATCTTTGCTAAACAGACAGATAAAGACAGCTAAACTTTAACTAAAGTTAATTTCATTAATACTAATAGGCTGCAATGTTTTTAGGTCAAATATTAGTGAACGGGTTTTTTTACCTCTCATGATATCTTAACTCATCTATGAGTAAAGCTTTTTGTGAGGTCGCTAGTAACCTGACCTCCTTTCACATGACATGACCACAAGCTGAACTCTGCAATGAAGAGTTTACTTCTTTTGTTTTGTCCCTGATCTGAAGTGATACCAAGTTTCTGTTGTTTCTGGAAAAGCTCAAATCCAAGCTGAACTCCAACATGCTATGTGGTTTTGATCTAAGTCTGAACATGCAGTCTGCAAATCTCAGGCTGCTCTGCTAGGAAAACCTTGGCAACCATCTGCTTCATTTTACTTACCAAAATCTTAGATTAATTTTAGTCACTGGCCTAGCTTCACTGTGTTGGCACAACAGAGGAGTCAAATCAGGCCTGTCCCATTTTTGTCCTCTTTTAGCAGCTTGGCAGAGAGAGAGAAGCTCGCATTGAATTTGTAATCATTTACTCTATGGCCATACCATAGCAGCAGTGATTTGTTACTGTTTGGGATGTCCCACCCTACCTACGCACACAGCAGGAGGGTAAAGAGGGCTGAGATGCCTACGTCCGAGAGAGCAGCCCACAGAAACCCTTCCAAACCATATAGGTGCTGCAGCATCTGTGCCTTCAAATGTCTGCGAGACAGAAATAACCTTGCCGGAGCTGAGCAAGAAGGGTTTCATCTCCCCTCCATGTGACATTCCCAGGCTGAGACAGGGTAGAAGACTTCCCAGGACTGGATTGTGGCAGGTATGTAAAACCTGGGCAGTTTTGTGTTAGTCCAGAGCACAGCAGGAGTGGTCGAAACCACAGGGTACTTCAGGGGAAGCGAAGGGGGGTGAGTAAAGATGTTAGCTTTAGTGGCTCCCAACCTTTGCACACCCATGTCGAGTGTGTCACCCAGGCAGTGGCTTTGACGACCCATGGTTCAGTATGACTGCGGTGAGCCCCTCGTGGTGCCTTGGGAAACGGCAATGACGTCTGTCATTTGGGTTTGCTAATGCTGTGGGAGGTTTTTTGTTTGCTTGGTTGGTTTGGACTTCGGGGTTTTTTTGTTTGTTTTAACAGATGAGGAGGGAGTACTTCCCGTATGATTAGGAGTGAATCAGTCTGAAGGGAGGATGGTCGGGCAGGAATGTTTCCTTTGCAGGGAGGGAGGACAGAAATGATGAAAGATGAGAGCTGGAGAAGATAGCTAGGAGACAGCTCTGGAAAAACAAGCATTGCCACTCATCTGTACCTCTCACTAGAACTGTAAACAAGATGATTTAAACCACCTTGCTATTAAACAAGAGACTTTAAATCCTTTAAAGACAACAGCTCATGGAGCTAAAAAATTTTTTAAAAGAAAATAGAAAAAGTGTAATAATAACATTTTATTATTTTATGCAGTGTTAAAACACCTGTGCTTCCTGTCATCTTACTACAGACTGAACAGGAATTGATAAGAAATATCTCCTATAAGGAGAGTCCAGTATATTTCTGTGGTTCTTTCAAGACACTGAAAGATATATAGGCCACTTTGTCCTACCCCTTTCAACTGTGCGTATAAAATCCATGTAATATGTGAGCTGAGTGCAGCTGATTTGCACACTGAAACAGTATTGCAGGCTCAGTAACAGGCTATGCAGCTGTGAATGATAGCAGGGAAAGAAGCGGAAGGAGTAAGTAGTCATCAGACTGCTGGCAGGTTTGCTTGCTAAATCCTAAATAGAAAAAGGATCTTCATTTCAGTTGTTTCTGTTTATTGCTTTGGATGTATTGCCCATTTAATTCCATTGCTGTACTTCTCTTCAGTAAAGCATATCACACAGCTATGATTTTAGACAATTACATGGGCCGCGTATTTATAGAAACCCTATCCCAGCAGAAGTCTGCAATGTTTCGTAACAGTCTTTCTAAATGATTGCCTGGTGAAATGCTGACCACAGTGTAGTCAATTTAATTTCTGTTACATGCAGATGGCTCTCTTTGTGTGGTTTACTTTGTTGCAACAGCATTCTGTGTCAAGGTGACACTGTACCAAATTACAGCAAAAGTTAGCAAAAAACTTAGTGATGTGCTTATTAGAATGTTTTATTTGGGAGTTAGTTGATTTTGGTTTTATTGATGTCCATGGGGAAAATCCCACATGTTTTTTTCTCAAAATGTTTTGGATCTAAAACTAATATTGCCAGAGATTATTAAATTATCTGGGCTTGTCTCCTGTTTCCATCTGTTAATAGAAAGCGCTACTACATGCTTTTCTTCTTGATCATTGACATTATGGGGTTTACTCTGAAAATTTTCTGTTTGCAAGAGTCCTTGTGTTACAAACCCGAGACATTTGAGAATGGAACATCGTCAAAACTGACTTAAAGGATACCCTGTGTAGGTGTAACCTTGCTTAGATATCCTCACTTACATGCAGAGTGATTTTCCAATGTTTTTAAAGTGGTTTTCTCAGGAGTTCAGTATCCAAATTCCACATAAATTGAGTGGCAAATACCAGCTGATGCAAACTACTGTAAGTTTAGATAGTGGCAGTGCAGGGAGAGAGATGCAAATCAGAGGTCTGCCAAGAAGGACCTGAGTACTTCTGTGTACTTTGAGCCGCTTGATCCCTATTAGTCCTTGCTTGGTCCCTGGAATTAATTTGACCAACTCAAAGACGCCCTTGCGCAGCCCCCCACCCCCCGCCCCGTCATGCTCAGTCTTTTCCCTCAGTGCTCTGTGCTGGGGATTTAATCACCATCCTCTTCTCTGGTGCTGACTGCAAGCACACGCCCCATGCCGGGCCTTCCGATGAAATGCTCGCAGTCAAGCTTTTTGGTCATCTCGCTCCATGGCTGAACAGAGCGAAGTGTCCTTTGATTCAGACAAAAACTTTGAGGGTCACTTTATAAGATTCAGGATCTGTAGGCAATAGTCCCCTAGAACTGCTGGAGGTGATATAAACTCCTGTATCCGGTGCACGCTTTCTACTGGAAACAAAAATTAGTTCCCATGTAAAGAATACAACTGAGAGTAGAAAAAAACGAACACTTAGATTTTTGATTTTGAGTGAAAACTTCAGAAAATAGGGACATCTGCAATAATGAGTCTTCTGAGGCACGTTTGTGGGCCATGTCATGGTGCCAAGTATTGAATTTTCCTGATTGTACCAAAAAAAGAATTAGTTAGTTAGTTAGTTAGTTGCTTTTAACCCATGCTGAGGAAAGGGTCTTTTCCACCTACTGTGGAAAATAGTGGATTTTCCCCCTGTCATGAACCAGAGATGGAATATTATGCCACAAATCAGATTACTGAAGTGTAATTCAAAAGAAGTATTGCCACTCATCTGTACGTCTCACTAGAACTGTAAACAAGATCATTTAAACCACCTTGCTATTAAACAAGAGATTCTAAAACCTTTTTTAAAGGCAACAACTCATGGCATTAAAAAAAAATTTAAAAATCTAAAAGTGTAATAATAAAATACTTATGCTTAGAGAGACTTAACCAGGGATTTCTTGATTTGGAGATCTTTAGAAGAAAAATCCACCATGATAATTCCCAATTTCTTTTCTCAATCATTATTCAGAGGCTTCGAGCAATTCTGTCTTCCCTATATATTGTGAATCTCACAGTGTAAACTATTGTTGTAATGAACTTGTACCATTTTTTATATCAATATAGCACTCGCATGCATGAGTCTACCAGTACCTGACATAACCGTTAAATAATAATTTTGCTCGGGTACTAAGATTTAAATGTTCTCTCATTATTTTCCATATATCCTTTTTTCCCATATAGCTTGACTCAGTATACATCACCTGATGTGTCGAGCTCTTCATCTTAATTTTTCTCTGAACCTCCTTTGAATCTATTATGAATATCCTCTTCTCTTCCCAGCATCTTAGACTTCATGCCAAACATTACTGCTTATACGTAACACTGGCCTCACTCCCCTCTCTAGGCTTAGTCTGTATTGTAAGCCTGACTTAGTTAAAATGTAAAGCTTTCTTTGTTATTTGTGAGTTCATACCTACATAAAAGCCTTTGCAAGAATAAAGGTCCAGGTGAGGCAGAGGCTAAGGCAGTGCAGCTGATGTTTCTTTTAAAAGGATAATAAGAATCGAGTTGTGTGTGGACTCTGACTCTTCCATTTCCATCTAGCAGTCACTTTGCTAACCCAGTCCATTCTTATGAATCATTGTGTTTAAAAGCTCTCTGCTGCATGACCGTACTTTGTTTTCAGTCTGAAAACTGTAAGTAATGTGATTTGATGTCCTGTTAATTCACTTTAAAGTACCTGCGACTGCAGTATTGCATGTGAGTGACTCTGATGGCCAGAGTATATATACTGGGAGAAATGTGAACAGAAAACATGTGCAATGATGAGCGGTACCTAGAAAGTACCAAAAAATAGATGATGCAAGAGTAGGTAAGTAAATACAATGATTGTGGTCTTAAGTTGAAAGCCAATGCAACTGTAAGTACTGGAAATAAATATAGTAAGTAAATAAAACTGCAGGTAAGAGATAATAAATATAGTTATTCAAAGGACCTTTACATATCTATGCTTCTAGCAAACTATTCTGTTCTTGTTATTCTATACTTATTTTATGGGGTAATATCTTACAACTAAAACAGGAAGTCTGCATAATTGTGTATTCAAATATGTCAGTAAAAATATGCAAGAATGAAATCCTCTAGGACTATCTAAATTAAATTCTGTAGTCTCTTATAACATTTCTGTTGAACCTTACTATTTTTTAAATAAAACTGCAGAAAGTTCCCATAGGGGATCAATTCTAGAAAAGCCCCATAGCATTGTATAGATTACCGTAGATATCCGCAGAAAATAATAGTCATCCTATATAATCTTTCATCATCATCCAGATCTCCATTTAGAAATTGAATACTTGGAAAAGTTTTATACAGCTATAAAGAAAATCCGCAGTTTCTGGGTCATAGTTTCTCTTTTCTGGTTCGCATGGTTCAATTTGAATTTCTTTTCCAGTTTTCTCTTGTCTCTTAACGAATTATGTTCATGAAAATCATCAAGCTAATTCCTTATGAAAGCAATGATCTTCTTCCAGAAGTGGGACTTCCTTACTTAACAAATGACTCCAGCCCATTTTTCTTTTTGAGTAACTACTTTTAGAGACTTTCTCCTAAGTATATTGATATTGGGGTTTTGTGTATTGCGCAAGAGTTAAGTGATGTTGATCAGGTGAGGGAAAGAAGAAGAGGGAAGTTATGAAATACACAGCCAGAGAGAAGAAGGTGCTGAAAATGTAATAAAAGACAGGAACTGGGATCCAGGACAAAACTTTGTTGGAGACTATTGCAGGACCGGAACAAAACCCTGATAAAATAATTAGAGGTTGGCCAGTCAGTGCAATTCAGATGGAAAGTGTAGAAAGCAGATTATCTTCTCACATCCAGGAGATGATAGAGAATCCAAACAGTTTAGTCGAAGAAACTTGAGTACACAACAAAGAGCATATCGTGTTGTCATGTTTGTCACAGCATATACAAACCAGAACAGTGGTCAGCCTCTGTAGGAAGCATGCACTGGTTTGAAAGTGCCAGAAGAGTGATCATTGCCTTGGCAGATAGGGTGACAAGAGCACTATTAATTTAGGAAGGATGACAGGATCCCAAGTCAGCCAAGATTTTGAGATCTGTCTGCACACTTGTTCAAAGCAAACATACCAAAAAAACCCTAAAAAAAAAAACCCCAGATTTGTTTGCATAATATCTGGAACAAGGTAACTTACAAAACTTATGAAAACTCAAAAGATAGCAGATGAAAATAAAAGGATCTGAACATAACCTTTGCCAGCCCTCTTTGTCTTTGAAAGAGAGGATGTGTTCCCTTTTCTCGCTCTCAGTCAAGAAACTTTCTGTTGCTTTCTACTTTGCAGCAAATTTTTCCTAGTCCCCTAGGGGAAAAAGTTTCTCTTTATCCCCACTGAGACCTTGCAATGGATCCGCGTCCTGCCTTTGCCACGTGTCTCCTGACTTGCCCGGGCTGGCAGCGAGCAGGCTGCACCCACCTCCACACCTCTGGAGGGACCAGGATCACTGCAACAGGGGTATCTGCAGGGATCAATGGGCACCAGAGCTCCAGAGGGTGGTGGAGTTGTTGGACCAGGAGAAAAGGGAAAGTTTCTTAATTTTAAACTGAGCAGAGGCTCACAACCCAAAGTGGTGTCAGTGATGCAGGGAACAACGAAAAGCAAGAGGACAACAACAATCGGAAGATAGTCAGATACAGGGTGGCGGTTGGAGTGGTGGAGCAGAGGGACTAGATGCTTTAATCAGGACCTGTGAGCAATGGGCACCTGGGAAACAACTCTTAAAAAGATCACTTTTTAGCGGCAATTGTGAAAATTTCAAGTTGAATACAAACACATGAGATATCTGATGCCTGAAGAAACACTGTTCTAGGTCTATGGCAGAAATGACGTGAAGAGCAAGAAACTACATATTTCAACTTTATACAAAAAAATATAAACCTGTCTAGGCTCCAAAAGATTATGATCTGCAATGTCTGGAGCTCCCATGAAGGATAAGACCCAGTAAAATGGATTTAATTTATTAGAGTAGCATGGTCATTACAGCACAATATTAGTCCTTTAGCAATCCGACATCAACAGTATTCATTCTAAGAAAAATGTGTTTAAATTGACATTTGAGGGTCATTTAAGGACTGGGATATATAATAGGTGGTTTACATTGGCCCTAAATAAATAGCAAACATCAAGGAAATCATTAAGGCTTTTGCTTGTGCCAAAGATTATAAAAACCTCAAAGGAGATCATGTCAGTAAAATAGAAAAATCAGCTCCTTGGAATAAGTACAGATAAACTGAGGCTATGGGTGGGGGGAAAGAGAGGTATTTGGCTTAATCTCAGGCAGTAAGAATACATTTGTGAGATCTCATTTAATCAAATCCACTTTTCCTAGATACGATGTATTTCAAATGAGTGTCTGGCAGATGGCAATAGTTTAGTGAACACCTCAACAGTTTTCTGTGTAGCATCGGGTAAATTCTAAGTATTTCTATCTTCATTCTAGCAGGTTGGTAAGTAAAAGGTGTTGAAATAATTGTTTACTAAAAAAACAGTGGCAGAGCAACATGGATATTTTGGTTAGTACTGAGTCACAGTGCCAGCACTATTAAAAAAAATCTCTGTGCAATCCCCAGGGCGTGCAGCAGCGAGAGACAGATCAGGCAGCAGAAAACACAAGAGGCTGAGGTCCAGGAGCTTCTTCTGTATTTCATGAAACTTGACATCTGCGTTGGCCCAGTGGGAAGCGGTTGCGCTTTGTCCCAAGGGCTAGCCTGCCAGCTGCGAGGCTGCCAGCAGGAGCGGCACCCGAAATGGTGATGCATCTGGAGGGCTCCTGGGGCTGGGAGGCAAAGGGGCCCTGCAGAGGCTGCCCAGAGCCAAGTGGGTATGAGTATTTAGGTTGTTTACTGTGGTGACTATGGTGCACTGGTAACCCAAATATTTATGGTGATGTTTGGCGAGGACCAGGACATGTGGGATCTGGGCCTTTTGAATGGCACTGGAAAGAACCAGGTGGAAGCATCTCCTGGTTTTCAGCATCTTCTGTGAGGTGGTGCAGGGTGACTGGATGTATGACAAAGTGCTGCAGGCTTCCCGGGGCAGATGGCTGCCTCTGGAACCAGCGAGCTTAGAGGTGATGAAGGGGGAAAAGAAGTGGAAGAGCAATGAGAACAGAAAGCGGTCAAGGTTCCGGTGAACTTCTGGAAAACTTCTTTCAAGGAAAAAAAAAGAAGAAATATAGTCAGTATATGAATGTGTATAACATTTCTTGAATGCACATTCTTCTAAGGTCTAATTTTTATTATCCACAAAGTGTGTTGCTTCTGCATCTAACCTCCTTCCCTCCTTCATGTCTTCTAGTGCTTTCATGTCCCTCTCCCCTTGTCTGGGTTACCCTTGTCTGGATTGGTCCTGTTCCCACCTCCCTTTCTTCTCCCCTCCCAAACTATCTCCACTTCTCCAGGCACTGGTCATTTCCTCAAAGCCTTCAGCTTTGCACCATGTTAGTGACTTTTAGTTCAGTGGTGACTTTTTAATGCTACTAAACTCTTTTAAATAGGGCAAAAGAGAAGGCTGTAGCATTGGGGCCAGTTCTGTTCTTTTCTTTCTGGGAAGAAGAATTCTATCTTCATGCACAATGGTGTGCAAAGTTCATGGACACAGCACAAAATCAAACAGCTTAATGGTTTCTCTGGCTGAATAATTCCTGGATCTTTTTTTGTTTGTATATGACCTGTTGATGCATTGCACATCCCTCTGTCCAAATGGAAAATAACATAGCCACAGGCCAGATTTGCAGATGATTTAAATTGGCATGGTTTTATTTTGTTCAACTGAATTTTAAACAGGGTCTAGCTGTGCATCTAGAACTTAATATCTCTATGCCCTGCTTCCTGCTATCAAAACATTAATCTTTAAAAATATAGATACATATAATTGTATATTTTCCAGTTAATAGACCGAATAAGACTTAAGAAGAGACCATGTCATGTTTAATTCTATCATTTTATTGTTTATTTTTACTGTTAGTTATTAAAATAGAACATTTTCAGAATAGTTTGAAACTTTATTAAATAATCATATTTAAAGCACATAGAATTAATCAATGCAAAACACTTCAAGAAGTTCAGTTCTCAGAATTTTGTAACAAGTGATGTCTGCAACTGGGAAAAAAAGGAATATAATTTTATCATGTTGCCATAAATTCTACAGTTACACAATTTGCTTAGCCAAAATCTAGACAAGGTGTTATATGGGGTTGTAGGAGAGGGTTGTGCCCTTAGTGTAACTGCCTGCTGGATAATCTAAACTTCAAAATATCATGCAGTTTCCTCCTCCTTCTCAGGGAGGTGCTGATGCCTCAAAGAAGTATCATTATATTTTGTCAGGAGGCAGTTCTGTCCCTTTCAAATGCTCAGCACCCCTTGTTTTTGTGTAAGAATAGGATCTGCTTTTTGTAACCAAAGTTTATGCATTTTCAGTTCTTATTTTCTATTTTAGTCCATAACTGTCCCTTTGTGACTTCAAAATCAGCAACCAACTGCATTTTAAGATGTCAGTTGCTGAGTAAGAAGTGGGACCACTAGCACTGGAAGGCAAGTATTTAAATAACAGGGACAGAGCTCTCTCTATGTAATGCTTTTAGAGCCCATTGACATTATTATCTCCTTTCAATAGGTGTTTAAATTATGTAGCATACTTTTTGAAAGCGTTACTGCTATTGAAACTTAATTAGCAAGCTTAGCCTATAGTGTAATGTTAAATTGCTTTAGACAATTCTTTAAAATGGAGAAGATGGATTCCAAACTGTAGTGCACAAAAACGAGAAGCCTCGGACCAACACCCCCTCTTACTTGCCATTACAAACCATTACAGGCTAAGCTATGTCTTCCATGAAATGTAAGCATATTTCATAGCCATAGGAGCTAGCCATGCAGAAAGAGGTGGGGAAAAAAAATCCTGATTTGCTGACTGCAGCTTGATTATTTTTTTAAATTATTTTCCCTGCAGAACAGCCCACACAAAATAAAAGCAGAGTTTATCTATTCAGATGCAAAAAAAAAATTATCATTATTTGCCGTGAGAAAGTCAATATGCCCTGGAGAGAAACTAAGCTAGCAAAGATTGTGTGCTGTCCTTCTTTCCCACCACCATGGGAAAAAGCTGTCATTAACAATCTGGTTTTGTTACTTTCCCATCAGGGAATCAAAGCATATACACTCACGTTCATCTCTGGTAATACCAACCTCTTAGTGAACATTACACAGTTAAGGTACTCTTTCCAACCATGCCTACTTATGAAAAAAAAGTCACAGTAAAGACACGTGCATTTTCTTGTACATGTCGGTACTTTAAGGGTCATTACATAAGCTGGCACCAGTGTCTTGGCTTTTTGGTCTCCAAGAACTGTGGTGACCATCTGCAAGATCTGAATTTTGCAGCTGTATTCAATAAGACACTGTTGGACTAAATCTTGGAAAAAAGTGGCTAATGCCAAACCGTCTATCACTGTCAATTTGGCTGTGCTTTAAACTTACAAATATAAATTTCCCTGAACAGTTGGGAAACAATAATAAAGTCAAATGTCTCATTAAGCAATACATGCTTCATCCTAATGAACGTATCACATATGAGATAAAGGATCAAGCATAATTAATGACATGCGTGACAGTACAGAGATTATCTGGACCGTACTGGCCTATCTTTCAACTTTAACTCTTACAAGAAAGTAGTTGCTTTACATAAAAAGGGTGAGTTCATCTGGGCCTTCTCCAAACCAGCATTGCCAAACAAACTGAATTATGACAGTGGTGTCATGCAGATAGCAACTCACTGTAAACTGGCCTTACGTAAGGTCATTAGACATGAGAAAGTTTCTAATTTACTTTGCGAAGCAGATAGGGGAACTGTGGTCAAAATCAAATGCAGCAAGTAAGTGCCTTCAAATAATTCAGGCTTAAATCAGTTCTTCACCCCCTGAAAAGAAAATAGCATATAGATAACAGTCTATTCAGTCTAGTCTTACTCAAGATCAATGAAATTTAAGGCTGTCAAATGTCTACAAGAAGGTATGAATGGCGCTGGTCCTAAATCATTCAATACCAATGACACTTTTTCTATTGACTTTATGGCCTTAAATTTAGATGCAGCAGTTTTTGCTTTCTGATGGTTAAAGCTAAGCAATCAATTATAACATAAAAACATAATCTATAAGACTCTTTGGAGGGGAAAAAACCTGAGTGAAATGGTCTTGTTTAATATAAAAACTTTTGTTGGCAAATACTTGCAATTGTGCCATTTAAGTTGCAAATCTTACTTAAAATAGGGGTAAAATAAACATTTTAGTTGGGAACATAAAAGCTAATGTCATACTGACATTATTATTTTCTTTCAATAGGTATTTAAATTATGTAGCATATTTTTTGAAAGTGTTACTACTACTGGAACTTAAGTAGCAAGTTTAGCCTATAATGTAATGTTAAATAAAATACAGAAATGCATAATAATTCACATTATATGTATTTGCAGCACTAGATTTATTTATTCCATTAATGAAGCATCCTATTCTCATTATAAAACTGTTATAAAATGCTTCATTTGTAGATGTTGTAAGTTCAAATAAAGCAAGAAGTCCAACTTTTAAAAAATAGAAATATAAGCTTTTCATGGAGGAAGTGCAGCTTGCACTAATCTGTGCTTTTGTATTGTTCAGGTTGTGCCAAAACATGCAGTTTGAGGGACAGTTCTGACATTTTATAGTTTCATTTTATAGCAAAGGTCAAACAAAAAACATTTCAAAGCCATTTTGCTATATATGTAATCACGCCTCAAATATGTAATGAGCAGAGATGATTGTTTCTACCGAAGCCAAAACCAAACCTGGCATTAACGACAGTAAAATTTGCAGTGCAGGCGTTCTGACTCTGACTAATGCAATGAAGAAATCTTTCATTTTTCTCCACTTTTCTCATGACAGTCTTCATGTCCCTGGAGGTTTGATTTTAACCAGCAGCCCAATTGTCCCTCCGTGCCAACCTGTGATTTCCTCTCCCTTCCGCGTAAGTTCTGCTAGCCGTTAGTTTAAAGAAGGAATTTACTGGGGCTTTGATATATTCTCCTAGCTCTCTCCCCGCTGCCCCCTTTTTTCCTTTCAGGCGTGTGTAGCCCAACGCACCCTTCCAGGCAAAGACGTGACAGAGAAGCAGCAGCAGTCTGTGCGGAGCATCTGTTTGGGAGCCTTCCGAAAGGCAGATCCCTGCCGACCGCTGATGGAAATCATCTGCGGGAAAGCAGTGGCCGTGAGTCATGTGACCTCTCGGGGCTTAATTACCAAGAAGTAAATTGCCTGGGTTCTTCTCGCTTACTGGCTGCTTTTCAAAAACAACAGGAGAAACGTGGACAAAGGAGGCAGTTCTCAAACACTCGGGTATGAACGAGCAGCTCCTGCTTGGATCATGGGTGTCTCTAATCCATATGGACACATATGATGGCATGCTTGTGTCTGGGAACAAAGAGTATTTAGGAAAAAAAGTGATCATCTATGTTTCTACGCAGCATGAAAGCAGGTAGTACAAAGGAGAATAGTCACAGTTTACAAACGGGACCATGAGTATCAGATATAGTTGATAGACAAAAGTAGCTTTAATATATCAAATCTTGTGGAGGAAGCCAGCACAATTGTCTCTGCAAGAGTTTACCCCAACAGCATAGTTATAAATACGCATGCCTGTTTCTGAACTAAACCAAGACTCTGGTGGCTTAAGATTCCATCAGCAGCACTTTACGATGCCAGCTTTGTAGCAAAATAATTGCAAAACCTGGTAAAGGAAAGACATATAATATGATTAACATGCCCATCCTGTGCAGGGCAAAATGAAGCTTCACTAGGTACTCGGCTAGCCTATCTGTCCGTAGCCCAGGGGTGAATATGTAGGTATTGCTTTTGTCACATTACTGTTTACAAGAAAACTACAATTACCTTGCATAGCTGTCCTTCTGCATTTAGAAGCAGCATTTTTTAGTTAATAAAGAAACATGCCTTTCTGGTGGAGCAGGGATGGTTTTCGTTCAGATCTCAGTATCAACAGCAAGGATGCATTACAAGAAGATTGCGTTTCTCTGCAGTTACTACACAACTGAGATGTACTTTGTGCATAGTAATATATGAATACATTTAATCTGTTTCTGTTGCAAAATTTTTCTGAAGCAGCATCAACACATACAAGCACAGTACATATTTTCTGTCAGTCCTTCCTGAGGTCTTCCATATTGACAAGAAAACAGGCGTACCAGACTAAGGGAATTTCTGTGGTTTGCTGCCAGGATGAATATAGCAACTTGGTGACTGTCCAAGAGTATTAAAAATTAAGAGCTTAGAAAAGTCTTTTGTATGGCGATATTTAAGATACCACAGCATTTCCTGTTCCTAACGCAGGGGGACTCTGTGGTAGCTGTTGACGAACAGTCTTTTTGTACTGGAACCCCCTGTATTATGTCTGGATTTTGAAATAAGTTCTTCCACACTTCCACACTTTAGCAAAAAGATGTGCCATGTGGCCATAAAGCAAGCACATCAGTAATTTTCAGTTTCTGGGCTACACAGCATGATTATGAAATATGTGATGGGGCTGGCACCTGGTCACATAGATGAAGTCTAAAAAACAAGTGTGGCTGGGGAGTGACTCCAGAAAGGACAGGCTAGAAGTCAGGCTGGAGGAATTAAAAATGCCTGCAGCAACCCCACCGCAGGAGGCAGATAGAGAGAAGCTTCTTTTTTTCAAAACACTGGAAGACAGTCTGAAAGAAAGGCTGAGCGCACCGAAGCTGGACAGTGGCCCAGGCTGATTCTTGAATCCTCAAGGGGCCCTAAAATAAACAGGCAACGTTTGGAGCATAGACATAGCCAGCAGGTTGAGGGAAGTGATTATTCCTCTCTATGTGGCACTTGTGGAGTCACACCTAGAGTAGCGTGTCCCATTTTGGGCATCCCAGGGCAAGAGGGATGCTGTCAAATGGTGGAGGTCCAGCAGAAGTCCACCAAGGTGGTTGGGATTGGACCGTGTCACGTACAGAGGGGCTGAGGGAGTTTGGTTTATTCAGCACAGACAGCAGAAGGCAGAGAGCATCTCATTGCTGCTTTCAGCTCCCTTGGGGGAAATGTCACAGGGAGGACAGAGCCAGACTCTTCTCAGAGGTGCAAAACAAAAGGATGAGATGTCAAAGTCAGAAATTGCAGCTAGGGAAAACCTGCTGGACATGAAGCCGCGGCTGAAGTGATTAAGCACTGTAGCAGGTAGCCCAGAGCCTTTGTGGGCTCTCCATCCTTGTAGGCATTTGGTGCTGCATCAGACAAGGTCCTGAGCAGTCTGACCTAACTTGGAAGTTAGCTGTGCCCTGAGCACCGGATGGGACTGTATGGCCTCCAGCAGACCTCCCAGCCTGAATTATTCTGGTTCTGATCTGCACCATTTGGAATGCAACAGACGGGAGCAACCAAGAAATACTCAGTAGTGAAAATCATGGAGCCCAGTGAAACAGGGTATTCACTAAACACTTAGCCTGTACCATACTTGCCAGTGTGTAAATGGAGAATGAGCCCTACTACGCATGGTATCCAAGGGGGTATGTGTCTTAGCAGGTTTTTTAAGGAAAAAAAAATCAAGAAGAATCTGTAATGAGCCTCTTTGTTTCTCAGTCAGGTTTTGTTTGGGTTGATTATTTATTTATTTATTTACTGCCCCTCAACTATACTTCTTTCTGGAAAATACTTATGAGACGTATGTTTTGAATGCTTTTGTTTAACCTTAGCTGACATGGCCATCTCGAGAACACATGCATATTGGCAGGTTTAAAGACCTGGTGTACATGCTCTGCAAGACACACATATCACTTCCAGACTGTAATGGAAAAAGCATTTTTAGCTCTGCAGTGCTTTACTGACAGCCTGGCTTGGTGTCTTATTCTTTAATTTTTTTTTTTGTTTGAAGACTGATTTCCTTTCCTATGTTTTGTTTTTCTCATTTCATAAGCCAAAGTAGTTCTTCAGCTCAATTTATTTCCTTTCTTTATTAATGGAACAGAAAAGTTTTTAAACGTATAAATGTTCCTATTTGTAAAATAGGCTAGTGTTTATTATCTTCAGTTATAGTATTCTATGTAGTGAACTGTAGCCGCTTACAGCTTTGTTTCCTGCTTAGTCCAATTCTTAATTACTGGCACAACTCACATCAACACCATTTGGAGGACTGAGGCAAATGTTTCTGGCTTAGGGGTCAGTTTGGAAGCACATTCTTGAAGTTTTGAGGCTTTTCCATTGAAGACTAGAATAAGCAAAAGGACCATTCACTTTCATGCATGCTACTCACGTGAGTAAAGGATTTTAAAAGGTCTATTTCTTTTTTGTAAATCAGAATTATGTGACCAAAAAGGAACTTACGCTGAACATAGTGATTCCATGGTCTTAAGCCTGTAGCTTTAAACTTTATTAAAAACTTTAATTAACCTTTATTAAAACCTTTAATGAACTTTATTAAGCCACATGAGGACTTACAGATAGAAAGCATTGTTGGTCAGGAAAATCTTTTCTTCTAAGTTTGATAAAAGCAAAAAGGTTGATAAAAGGAAATGTCTTTCTGAGAAGTTGAATATATTCACAATAGCAATTATTTCTGTCAACCACAGCTAAGTAAAATAAGGTGTCTATTTTGTGAAAGACATTCTTATCAAACAAAGGTATTATTTTCTGCTTCAACATCCAACGGTGCTTGGATACGTTAATGGCTTGTACTGAATGCAGGTCATTTAACTCCAGGTCCTTTTGGTTTTTATAGAGAACTGGCAAATGGAGTAAATATAAAGCACTTTTCTGGCAACTAAACCTTGTTATGAGTAGATATGCGTAAACATCCAAGAAGTTTCTCTTGATCGAGTTCCTCCCACAACATTCCAGCCTTGTGGAAGAGAGTCAGGTCCTATGGAAAATGGGCAAGAGTTTGAACCATTAAACCCCATAATTCCCCTCAATGCATAGGAGGCCAGACCTGGCGATGGGAAAGCCAAGTTACATGGTGCCAACTGGGGCCACTGGCACCAAATGCAACATCTCCTGATGAGGAGAAAATCCTCCTTATCACCAGAACCCTGCATATATTGCAGCTACCACTAAAATGACTTTAAGGGTCACAATTCACTGCAGACAGCCTTCTAGAAAACACTCCTATTGAAAGCTCAAGATATATACAGATCCCTTTTAACAAAACATCCTGAAGCAGTGAATCCCATCTTTTTCTTTTCCATCTATGCTCATTTTTATGTGTTACTTAATTCACATTTTAAGTGGATGCATTGAATTTGCTAGATATAAAAATACTCTCTTTTAACTGTATTCTACTAATAAACTGAATACTTAGGCTTTATTCTTTAACCTAAAAACCAAAAAGCAAACCTGCCATCTGGGACATGGTTATTATTGTTTTTAAAATCTAAGTAGTTTAGTGCAGTGAGAGCCAATTAGATTCTTCTTTTGTTTAAATCCTGTCCTACAGCTCAGAGAACTCTTGGCTACACACTAAAACCTCTAAATCAGAATCTCCTTTAGTTCACTTCACTTATGTATAGGGGATTTCAGTAGCGATGAAAAATCTACATGTTTGTGTTCCATTCATGACAAAATCCACATGTTCATCTCATTCATTATTTTGTTAAAAGCGCAAAGAAATGTGAATGACAAACTATAAAGATATAAAATGCATAGTCTTGCATTGCTTCTATCATGTGGTAGAGCAGGATATCAGGATTTGTTTGCTTTTGGTCATGAAAAAAACATTTGGTTTATCCTGTGCATTACTTGTGTAAACCACAGTGCAAAACACTGATGCATACAAATATACTTACCAGCCTTCTCACACACACTTTCCCACTCAGAGAAGAGATTAAGCAGCATTACACACAGGAAAGGCTAACTGGATCATTGAGGGTGCTTGTGGGATCTGCTCAAGCACTATGGTGAGAAAACAGGTCATTTTTTCCTCACCCATTTCAGACTGAATCCTGTCACAGATCGGTGACATGCAGCAGCAAAATCCAAAAAGCTTTAAGAGAGAAGGAGATATTACGAAAGATGGATCTACAGACCCATCTATGGCCTGCAATGGCCCACCTTTCAGGAAATCTTCCATAGCTTATATCTACTCCAAGGCTTTTAGGAGAGAAGGGGACTGGGAGAGGCAAAGCTTTATAGCCAGAATTACAAGCTGACCCAAGGGAGTTTTCTTTCCTGGAATTGGTGAACACGGGATTGACTGACTGCATCAGTGAGCAGCTGCTGAGTGCTGAGTATGTAACAAATAATGTATGATAAAGTCATCCACTTCCCCAGATAGTCTGTACCAGCCGAAATGAATAACAGTGTAAGAAAAGAACAGTAGTTGGCATATTTATAGGAAATTTTGCTTATTGCTACTTCTAGTTCTCTGTTGTGTGTGACAGGGATTTTCCATTCCAAAATAAGGCATAAAAGTCCAATCCCCTTAAAGGTGTGCATTGGAAGCCCCATGCAGATGCTGGCTTTGTCAGGCATGAGAGATGGAGCATGGACTAGCAGAGCTGTCGGTGCCCCAGTGCTAAGATGTCTGCTCCTGGTCGCCACAGAGGTCATTTGGGTTCATTCACCTAGCCACTCAATGGGGCACTTGAATTTTCCAGATTGCAGCAGAGTGACTGCTAGTCTGAGGCCACAGTTAAGTTCCTTGTGTTTGTAGGTTCCCTGTTTAGCAGTTAGATGTCATGCTTTCACCTATGAAAATTTGCATGTTTTTCTGCTTGAACTGATGCTTTAAAGTGGACCACTTAGCCTCACGTATCATCTCTGCCACCTCTGAGGTCCCACGGGATGGACTGGTCACTGCATTGATCCCGAGTTTGTTCTGCATGCTACTTTTCCATTATGGCCACTGCATACTGAATTGCTGCCAGCAACATTTAACAGCATTAAACCTTTACAAATCCCATTCCAGAGCCTCCTTGGTAAAGCAGTGTTTCGTTGGAGGTCTTTGACATCTTGCACAGCAAGGCTGCTAGTTGAAAAGGTTATACATTATTCATTTGGGTGATATTTTGCTCAAAGACATGCATAGGACAGCTAAATTCTGCATGATCCTTGAATTTTTCACAGCAGTTGTATTTCTATCAGGTGTCTGGCAGCCAAAGACACAACCATGGATCAGCACACTCTGTTGCCTCGTGTAACTGAATAGGTCCTGAAGCTGGGACTTTCTTGCTTTCCCTAAAACAAGATGATCACCTGGAAGGCAGTTTCATCATCCTGAATTTCTTGATTTAAGTCAGCCAACAAAGCCTCATGCAGGTAGGTGTGAAAGCATCTGGCAAAGAGTTCTGTGCCAGACTGCGGGCAGCAATGGCTAAGTTCACTGGATGCAGGGGTAGGAGCTCTGGACAGACGGAAGAGAAGTGCTTAGGATGGGAATCTTCTCTGTTCATCTGCAGAGCACTGGTTAGACACTGTAGATAGTGGGGGTTGTACCAGTTGCTGATTGTTCCTAAATTTTCTATTTGGGATGGAAATGTGCTGCCTACTACCCTGTACCTCTAACCCAGCATCCTCTTGGCAGTGCTAGAGGTAAAACACAAGGCAGCTTCAGTTGGTGAACTCCTTGTCCCAGGAATATGATCACACTCTGTGGGAGCACCCATCACAACTGCCTACAGTCATTTTACCGAGTACATTTTGCTACTTGCTTGCCTAATTAGATGAGTGAAATTGCTTCATTCCACTCCCTGGTGTAAATCTGTGATAGTTTTATCAGTATCATGGTGTAATCAGCACAGAACATATCTGCCTATTTCCAGAGCATATGAAGGGCCAAAATGTTACATTTTTATATGCAGTTGGCTAGATCACTCTTGCGGTTTCCTCTCTAAAAAAAGTTTCATTGCAATTTTAGTTTCTCCACACACCCTCTAGTTGCTAGTAAGCACTAATTTAATTAAAATACTGTTCTTTCCTAATAAGAGTGAGACAATGAAATCCATTATCTAATAGTGCCAGGGATATTATTTGTTGACAGTTCTAGTAGTGTTAATCCTGCAAACTGTGTACTCATTAAAGAATAAACACTTTCAGTCTATGAGCTGTGGATTATGAGATCTATTTGTCCCCTGTGAACTTTTCATAGTTAGGAGAAAACTTGCTCTCGCCTTTGTTCTGCCACCACAGTAGAAAATTGTTTCACAAAGCTCTCTACCAGTAGATAATTGGGTTCTCCAGTCTATAATTTCTTCTTAAAATGAACAGAGACCTTAGAGATCAGAGATTAATCTCAGAGATCAAGTGTATCTATTAAAAAACCTTATCCTATGAATTTCTCTTAATCATGTTGTTCAGCTGTTTGAATCAATTATGGTACCAAAACAGAATTCATGGCCCTTGGCTTACATGGTTTATTCTCCTTCTGTTCTGTCATCTGAATTAAGGCTAGTCTTCATTTTTACCTTTTATGGACAATTTTATTTATTTCACAACTTTGTGAGATGAATAATAGTTCTTGGACAATCAGAACAGTTCATCAGATAAGCTTCTCTTTAGCTTTAACATTCCTGTATGTACTTCCAAGACCTGGGGATCTTTCTGGCTAGGACAATCACCTCTGGGCTTGTGTTGAGCTGAGCTTCTGATGATATGATAGCCCTCCACACAGGAAAAGAAAAATTAAATTTGTTTCAGTGTGACTGTTCTCATTTACTTGATTGTCTGGCAAGCTTCACAGAAGCAGGGATTTGGCAAAGAAACACTTAACTCTTCCTCATGTGTTGAGATACATCTATATTTTGAACTAGAAAAATGTGATCTGAATATAAATGCTAAAAGACATGAATCCTTTTCTTGCATGCCTCTGTGACTCCCCATAAACACTTATGACACGGCTCTTAGTAGTATGAACATAGCCAGGCAGTCAAGGCACAATCTATCAAAACCATCGAAGAGGATAATACATAGATAGATATGGTCTGGGTTTTTTGCATTGCTTTGTTTGGGGTTTTTTTTGACGCAAGACCACGCACATGGTTTAAGTGCTTTTATAGGCTATATATAGCACAGGAGCTTCCAACTGGTGAGGAAGTTTTAGTCATGCAAACAAGGGGAAAAATATTTTTCAGTCTGGATTTCTTTTAGCAAGCAAATTACTCCTAAGAGACAGAACTACATAAGCCCCAACAACCTCAGAGCTGTCAGCTTTGACTGGTAGAAGAGTAAACCTACATTCATATGGGCCCAACACAGAGCACCTGTAGGAGAAGTCACGTATAGGGGTTGCTGTAGGGGCATTGGGGCTCTATTCTGAGGTGCTGCTAAGTGAGACCTCAGAGCATATGCTTTTGAGCAGGGTGATTCCTAATGTAAGTAAGTGATGAAGAAAAAGCTTGGGAGGGTATCCTCAGCTCTACATTTTAAGACATACTAAAATAAAAAAGTGAAGGATTAAAGAGTAAAAAGTAAGCAATAAGGGTAAAGCAGGCTTTTCACACTAATTCAGAAGAGTACACCCTTACAAACCTGAAAAGTACTTGCCAAATTAAGAAGTTATAATTTTAAGTGCAATATAGATGGAATATAAAATATACTTCAGGTCTGGACATGTACTGCTCCCCTTGTGTCTCAGCTTTACTGAAAACGGCACGCTCTGCATATTAACCAGGCTGCCTCCGTTAAAGCACAATCAGGTAAAATTCCATATCCACAAGGAATCCCTGCATGAACCTTTCAGTGAGAACTACCTCAGTTAATTACATAAAAACATATAAATTACCTCCCCTTCTGAATGAAGAAAAAAATCCTTGAAGACATACATTGTAAATTAATTGAATCCAGTAAAGTGGTCCATGGCTGAAGTGCATTTCCCAGCACTCTTTAAAAGTAAAGTCAAAGAGCAATTCTTTTTGAGATGAATTAATTACTAACTCTGGGCATTCTGTGAATGATGTAGCACAGATTTGGTTATTCCTGGTATAGAGGTTTTGAATGATTGAAAGATCATAACTTCAAATATTCATCTTTTATTTTCAAGTATGTCTTATTTTTTTTCTCTAGTCCTTCATTTATTTCCCCATTCTAAAATTTCTTATAAAGGATTTGAGTATCCTGCAACTCCAAGCTTTTTTTTTTTCTTTAATATATTTTCCACCAACTCCCTGTAGTCAAGAGCTGCGAGGTCCAGGACTTTAATTCTCTTATCTCTTGACTTATGCATACAAAAAAACAAGACCTGTTAACTAGCAGAGAGAGGGTCAGGAAAAATGAAAACTTACTTCATACTTGTGTCTGCTTTGTTTCTTTCTTCCCTACAAAAAGAGAAGTATGCGAGGCTCATTTTATGCATCTCTATTTGACCAAGGCAACTATTCCACGATTAATATAATAAAACAGGCTTTCCCAGGGGACAAAGCATCAGGCTAACAAAAAAAAAAAAAAAGATATGTGGGGAAAGTGCACCTGGTATCATCACTATTCAACTATTTCAGGGCTGTGTTACAATATTTAAAACACTACAGTCATATCTTTAATTGCTTAGGGTTCTTATATTTTTTAAAAAGTGAAAATGCTCTCTGCACTCTAGTGTAAAAGTGCCCCTCATTAATTCTGACTTGTCTTATACAATGTGTGGAGTACAGGCATGTCTGAGATAGAACAAAACTATTCACATATTGATGTTAGTCCTTGTGCACACAGAGAATCTTAAAAAATAAAACCAAACAATTTTTTCCATTATTACAGGTGTACAGAATGAGCTGTCAGCATGAAAAGTCAATACATTGGTGTGGATGGCATGAGTGTACGATATACAATAGATGGCAAAATGGAAGCAAGAGCAGATACTGAACACCTGTGCCCAAAAGAGTAACATTAATTACCTATTTGTACTGTACAACTAGAGATTATTTTCCTGGTTGCACAATAGTTCATGAAGCTTCCAGCGCCTTTCCAAAGCACATTTACAGAATCAAATAACTGCTCATGATAATGAAGAAATTTCATACCTATTTGATAATATTATCATGCAACTAAATCTGTTTATAAAAGTTGTCAGTGCCTATTAGGAATGCCGCTGCATATTTGACCCCCAAAATCATGCAAACAAGGAAGAAGTATTTTTCTTTTTTCACTTATTTCCATGAAATGGCATGTTGAACATATTTTGCCATTTGTAGGCAGATACAGCAAAAGGACTGGATAGTGTATCTTGAAAATTACAAAGCTTATTGGTAAAAAGAATGATAGCGAGTTCCTTCCAGCTCCTTTATCAAAAAGGCAGCAGCACCGTCTCCATTTCTGAGAGCAGAAGAAAGAAGACTGTTAGACAAAATTAAGTATAGCCATTAGATGTGCAAAACAGAACAATAACTACAGTGTGAAAGTGGGAACCATCCAAGTCCATGTCTGTGTCTATTTTCAGCACTGAGAAATCGTAAACATACTTGTGCTGCAATTTTCTCAAACAGAAGATCTAGTTACATGAATTTTGCTTTATTTCAGAAAAACATATGTGAACTTTAGATTTTTAAAAAAGTATTGTTTGGTGTTAGTTTATTTTTTTAATCACTTATTTGGCAGTCTCGTATTTACACAATGGCACTAAATACTGACCTAACGCATCGGTTTGATAGCTGAAATGTCCTTTAAAGGAGAAAAAAAATGTATTGCATGGCAATGTTAGAAATATGGACATATACATACAGCTTGTGTGTATATGTCAGGGAGTAACACAGAAAACTATGGAGCACCTCCTCTCTAGAATATGGACTAGTGTATGTCCAAGTTTTAGAAAACGTAAGTCCTTCTTCCTACATATTACCAGGATTTTCATGAAAAGGACAGATTGAGTAGAGATGACTAGTTGAGGTGGAATTAGGGAAAAAAGGAATCATGTTCCAGGAATATACTTTTTAAAATTGTACTGTTAAACTGTTTTCACCAATTCTATTTCATGGGGGTATGAACAAAAACCCAGTACAACCTACACATATATACCATGATTTGTAGATTAGTTTGTGTAGATGTCATAGGTCTTTAAGATAGCATTAATCTAATGTAATTTAAAGAACAAATGCTATAGACTTTATTAACGAATTTTTTGCACTTACTGAAACAATGTGTGACTGAAAAGATCACATGCTGTTTTGAAAGATGTTCAGTCGTGATACCAGTTTTAATAGTCCTTTTATAATTACATAGTACCTTATTGAGGAAGAAGAAAAGTATGCATTTGTTGGAAAGCATCCATGATAGTCATAGGGCTGATAGCCATTGTTAGTTTGCTAAATTAAGTTTCCAGCCATTTGGGTCTTTACTGTGCCTTCGTGTTTCCCCTGGTCTGATCACACATTTGCTTGGTAACTTAGTGAAGGTGGGCTTGTTTTCTTTCTGGACCATGTACAGCTCATTCTTTGTTAACAATGGCAAAGCAGTGGAAAAAGGGTCACAGTATAGACGATGTCTTCTTCACGGTGTTGCTGCAGAGGTGGCAGCTGTAAGATGACTGGGTCTCAGAAAAACTGTCTTGCATCCACCCACCCACCTACACAGCAGGAGTGTCTGGGTGGATTAGACCTTCATGCATGGACAGCCATAATGTGCTTCTGCATTTCCAGTGAAGAGATCACATTATGATGTTCAACAGATCAAGTAACTGCTCTATCGGCATGTGTGTTTACCTGCTGCGGTCTGGAGTATCCCAAACCTAAGCAATACACCTGTCTTCTCTCCAACCTGAAAACATCACTTAGACTCTTTAAAGTGACATGTAAGCATGAAGCACCACTGTAGAGAATAACCTAATTCCAGATAAAGAGGTGGAGTGCTATTAGAAAAATACTGGTTTGTGTTGAATAAGGCAGAGCCTAATAGGATCATGAATGTCATTCTTTTTTCAGTTTTGAAGAGTGAATAGGGTTGACGCTTCCTGGAAACCAGAAATCCCTCCAGACACATTAAATTCCAACTCATCTTTATTTTATTAAATAACTAATATGATCCAACTGTCCATATCAACACAAGAAGTGCTGAACACAAGCAAAATAACTCTTTGTACTGTGAATGGGACTTTGTTTTGGACTTAATGGTATCTTTCCCTGCAATAGCCTACAGAGGATGTGAACTCCCATAGCCCCTGTTTTCTGAAAAAAAGTGGAACACACAGTTAATGTAAATGTTCTGCTTTCAATTTGAGGCTGTGCTACCCAGGCAGTGCCAGACAACACTGTAATGGATACACTTACTCCTTTCTCTTTTCTATTTGAAAAAAAAATTAATAGATTTTGGTACGTAAGGCTTGCTGTGCCTGCAAAATGGGAAAGTGAGGCAATGGAGTGCAGAGGACCCCAGTTCTGCAGTAAAAATGACATTGTCCTGCCTCCCAAGTCTTCTTGTGGTAATAGGGTTTAGAAGCTTCCACCTCAATCCAAATGAATGCTGAAGGACATTTCTAAGTGCTCTGAGCATAATAATTGTCATGTGACAGGCACCTATCCTGGTCCCTAAGTGCCTAGCACGTTTGCATTGAGAGGGTTTTTCAGAGGTCTTCAGAGACTTAGGATGCAGCTTCAGTGAGAACGCAGTGACCCATGTGGTGGTTCCAGACAAGCAAATGAAGTGCAGGAGGACAAAGCACAGCTTTGTTCTTGGGCAGCCAAAAGGCAGAGTTTGGGCACAGCACTGCATGAATTAAGCTGTACTGCTTCTGATCTGAGCTGAGACAGTTCTCACGCAATAGTGTCGGATGTGCTAGCTGAAATCCAAAGAAGCTGCGAGCCTCATGCCTTGTGCTGGACTTCAGGCAGGACACGAGGCTTGGCTTTGCCTGGGCTGCGCAACTTTTATGCACCTTTATGCTTGCGGCTGACCAGTGTTACTGTTGAGTCGAGGATGCTTTTAGCCTTTTGGCTTGAACTGCCCACTGCCAAGAATGAAAATGCAACAGACATGTTCGCTCAGATTAACTTGTTCTAAGGTCACATTCTTTCCTCATTGGAAAGGTTATTTCAACATCTTGCTGATGTGTTGCATTTGCTTTCTCTTACTCACTATGTCTGCTCTTCTTAGCACAGGGAGAGCCCCTTGCTTTGCTTTGTTAAAACTTTTACTGTAAGAAGGCTGAGATCACTTTCCCAAGCTGTATTTGGTGGAAAGCATTGGCTGTGTGTTTTGTGTCCTAGTATTCATTCTCCACTTTTATTTAAGGACAACTTTAAGTGATGTAGTCTTATATAGAGTAATTGCTAGCCCTATAGTCTCTTGCTAATGATTTATACACTCTTTGCCAGTATGGTTAGAACACCTTTCTTGTTTACCCAGCTATTCATTACTCTGTATGCCTTATTTACCAAATTGCATTTTTTTCAGGTAGCAAAGCTTCACCAAGATAACAATGCATTTTAATGACTGATTTGGTAGGCTAAATCCTAAGAAATAATCTCTGCAAGAATTTTATCACCACAATTGTCAGTTTTTGAGGAATTCACTTCTTTAAGGACTGAGACAGATTGCACAATATTTGGGTTTGACTCTGAATCCGTATTTTCTTCAGTCCAACCTCCCAGGCTGCAACTGTAATGAATAGGTCTGATTTACAGATGAAGAATGAGCAAGTAGAGGTCTTCCTTCTGCTGCTGTGTGCTGGCCACTGACAATTCCACTTCAGCCTTCCACCCAAAACAGAGCAAGCTGCAGAAAATAAGGGTTTCCCTGAGAAATAGACAGGGAAACACCTGTCATGGAAAACAAGACACCAGTAAATAAAGAAGTTTCAGAAAAGAAGCTGGCTATCCTCTTTTATCAGAGAAAGAAACAAAGAATATTTGCATCTCTCTATAGTTAATGTAAATTAAAGAATATGCTTTTATAAAAACTGACCCAGTCTTATTTCTTTAGTCTTCCTCTTTCTGATCAAGGAAATAATGTCCTTTCTTAGTGTCCAGATGTTTCAGCTCTCATCCCACCACGATTAAACTCAGAAACAGTTATAGATCGTATGTGATATTCCACTCCAGTTTTACCAATCTGTTTTCTCCAGAATTGTGTTTTTCACCCCAGAGAAGATGGACAGATGTGGTCAAGAACAGTCAGAGCAAATCAAATCTGTGTAGTGCATAGGACATGTTTCAGAGTATAGGTAGCAAAGAGCTGTCTGCTCCTTTTTGGTTGCAATTTGTGAGACTGCCAGAAGAGGAAATCTCATCATACAGTTACACTTGCTGCATATGGAGGAGCTGTACAGCAAATAAAAGCTTCACTGAATCAGCAGGCAGTTCTTTAATGCTCTTACGTCTGCTCCTGGGGTTTTTTTCAAGACCAGAGTTATAAAATATGCACAAGGAGATTCTACAAAAGTCCCTAGATTTGTAGAAGTAGTGTGCTCAGGCACATAAAGAAAGGTCTTAAGATCGCAGATACAAACCAATGTGTATCAATTCTTAATAAAGTAAAAATTGGATGCAATGTTGTGATTCCATTCTTTGTTATTGTGTCTTCCTAAGGAGATAAATTTGAATTTAAATGCAAAGATAACTCAAGTGGGGATTTCAGTTTGGTCTCCAGTAAGCCAGTGTTTGAGGAACACAGTGCTCTGTCCTTTATTTGAAATTGAAGTGTTTTTCTTACCAAACACATAAGGTATTATTTCATCCTACAAGGCAATACCAAAGTCAGAGTGGATGTTTATATATTGGAAATGACCTTTTTTTAAAAGTGGAAACAATTATAGCAGAAATTGAGGTTTCCTCATAGGATTTTATGATTCAGAACAACAATTCATGCCATGTAAACAAAATTGCTTCCAGTCTGAGAGCATGTGTATCAGTTTTGTAGAATGATGAACCCAAAATGGCAAATGGAAATAAAGATTTATAGTAGAAATGAATCTTAGATTTTATTTTCATGTTACTAACCAGAAATTGTATAGTATGTAAATGTCCTACATAATAAAATAGAATAGAATACTTTTTAGTAGCTGCATTATGTCAGAACAATACAACTTATATAAATAGTTTGTCTCAGCTAGAAAGAATTCAGCAGTGTTCTTAGAAGAGTGTTCTGTGCAAATTAAATTGGATAATAGAGAACTATAGCATCGCTTGCTGCATTAATCTTGGTTCCTAAGACACTGAAGTCACTCAGCAATATACATGTCTGAAGCAACGTTCAGGCATGCTGGATCACTGGCAGATAGTCAAGGTACTGAGTCTGACATGGAATTTCTCAGTGACTGCACCCACTGGCAAGCTATGTCTAGCTAGGCTCCTTCTCATCATCTTCTCCTACCAGGGTCACACAAGGCCAGCAGGACCTGGCTCAGAACAGGCTTCTGCCTCACTTGACTGCAATGGGAAAAAAAGAGTGCAGAGGCCCTCTGGTACCTAGCTTGTGTAGGAGAAAGCAACTATCCTTCCACTGTGACCTTGTGGCTTCAGGGGAAACATCTTGTTTACGTCCTTTCTTTAGCCTCCTCTCACCATTTGTTTATTCCCCCCTGGCAATAGGCATCTGTTCTTTACCACATCTCTTAATACCTCAGGAAGACAGAAGGGCAGGAATGGCCATAGCTTTCCTGCTCCATCTTAATGCTATTCTTTATGGTGTGCCCGTGTCCTTCCATATGTGTGTAGTGTTCCTTCCGGCTCACACGGTCCATCTGTTGGACAGACAGCATCTTGCTGTTTATGTGGGATTCACTGTCTATGCATAGAGTCAGGTCAGAAGTAAATAATGGGATAATTCTGGCTTGCAATCTGTTCTGAGCGAGCTTAGCAGCAAGTCTGTGATTCATGCTAGAGCTTTACCAGCTCTAAGAGATATTGAGCCTTGTTGGAAAGTGTCCAAAGACCTGAACATATCTCATAAAATGAAAACCAGTTCTAATGGCTAATTCTTATTATTAATTTTTATTCTGATTTTTTTTTAATGCTTTAACAGTCACTTATTAGTTATTGCCTTGATCTGATATATTAAGAATGCTTTGCTACTTTCTTACAGACCATGATCAATCTCCAGCTAAGCATATTTTTGATACCTCAACTGACTGGATCTCCATTAGTATCCTTTAAGGTAGGTTTTCCAGTTCTTGAAACATTGTTGTAATTCTCTTATGGTAGGATAAACGCCAGAACTGCATGCAGAGTGGTAATATCACAGTGGTAAACTATCATATCCAGCCACAGAAAGGACTTCTGATATTCTGTGTTTCCTTCTATGCCTCTGTTCCTGTTATTACCATAAAAGCATTTCTGAGTCATGTTTTTCCTAATGTAATTCCTAAACCATAGGAGTGTCTTGCCTGTCCTGTCGATACTTAATTATGTAATTGGAGGATAGTCTTCTGGAAATTATGTGCTGCATAACTTTGAACAAGTTGCCTTCTGTTCCTGTTACGTCAGTTGCCTGGGTATAGAGTGCAGGGGGGAGGAGGTGCTGGGGTGAAAGGGGGAGAGCACATGAGTGAGAAGTTCTTTAACAGAGAGATAAACACTAAAATGATATTTAGGAGGACAGATTCCTGCAGGATGTCAGCAGGATGAAGTATAATGTATAATTACTTTAGTTTTCACTTGGGTTCCTCCCAAGCACGCTCACTAAATAGTGTTTATACCACTAAAGAAATCTGTTATCTATGAAATGAAAAACAAAAGGACTGTTATCTATGAAATGGAAAACTTAAGGACTATTATCTTTTAAAATAAGTTAACACTTAAAAGAAATTTGGAAAACTGTTGGATTTGTATATCTCTTTCTTCTGGTTTTATGGCCTCTATTGCTGCTGTTTCCTTTTAGTTATGTGGGTTGACTTTTGCTGATCCACTTTGGGGGTGTGACACATATGCAGCAAGTTCTTAAGAACATTAGCTTAATTACACCATTTTCCCCAGGAGGATACTAGAACTGACAGGGTACAATTTTTTAGCCAAAATATTCCTTTTCAGTTTATAATTACATTTTGTGAAAACACAGACCTTCATGGCTCAAGCATCCAACAATTCTGAATGAAATATAAGGTGAATAATTGATAAGATTTTATTTTCAGGGGGAAGCTGACATTCAAACTGATGACACAATACAGATGTTTCAAAAGTTTGCTTTGAGTAACCATCACTAAACAGGGCAACTGCCTTTGGAAAAGGTGACATGTTTCTGAACATGCTCTTGCACCCCTGGGTCACCCAAAGCAGCATACCTGGGCAGGCTGGGTGAGCAATGGGTGGTGCATTGGCCATGTAATTCTGTAAATATCTAAGCCACACTACAGTGAAAGCGCAGTATCTCCAGCTCCAGTGCAGATGTTTTCCATACAGGAAGCCTCTAATCCAAGCTTTTCCTCCTGTCCTCTTGCTGGCCTCACATGACTTCATCAAGCTCTGTGCTCATTCTGAAACAATTATATACATCTGAATGGCAGCCAGACTGATTACAGCCTGTGTTTTTAAAAAAATTAGCCAATTGTTATGATTGCGTTTAGCAGAACATTCAAATCGACCAGGCTGCAGGTAGAAAGTAATTTTTTTGTTGTTGTTAATGAGCTTAAGTATGATGATCAACTAAGCAAATCCTGTTTCTGCCTCAGCCATTTCCCATAGGTTCCTCACTCAGGGCACAAACTATATATATTCACATGTCTTTATTCATACTAGAATATTTCTATGATTTTTTTTTTTAAATACTGAGAATTGCATAAAGGACATATTTGCCAAAGCATTTCTTTGAAGCATTTCTCCTTTCGAACAAAAATCAAGGTGAACCCTCAAAGATGCTGTACAGCATTTTACTTGTGTTACACCTTGTAAAGCCTAATTCAACAAATCGGTTTTCCTTTGATGAAATGTTATGTTCTTGCTTTGAAGTGACAGGATGTCAAAATGACATGAATTGCTTTAAAAATTTCATAGCAGAGCTGAAGTAACTTGTTGTAAAGGACATGTATATTCCTCATGTTTGCAGAATTAAGAGGCAGCTTTGTATTTTTTTCTAGTGCCAAAACACACAGGAAAGCATGCATAATTTACTGGAATACAACAGGATAAGAGAACCTTCTGAAGTATTTTATTTAGATTTCTGTTCTGGTTTATATTTGCTGCTCTTTTTTTAGTGTGTTTTTCTGGCAACTGGAATGGATCTGAACTTGCACTTTCCCAAAATTTATGGAGTCTGGGCTGTATGCCTGTGAGCCTATGTGTGGTGTGAGTGGCTTAGCAATATTGTCTTGATCCAGAAAAGGAAACTTTTGTACATATAAGATGACAAATTTTAGAAATGCTTTGAAGGTGAGCAAGAACAGGCTTATCACCTGAATGATTGAAAAGACCTGTTTAATATCCACCAACAATCATGGGTTTTAATTTGCAAATCTCTAATGTGCCCATTGTGTGGCTTAGCTAGAGCATGCTTCATGAAAACTAGTGATTTATCAAAAAGCCCAAACACCTTGCATCTATTCCCTCTTTTCCATGGTACACAAAGATAGAACAGTGCCATTATAGTTTTAAATTCTCCCATGTTGATTCCAGGATACCAGTAAGAGAAGATCCACATTAAATATGGGTCATAAAACATATCTGTAATGCATGGACCCCCTTGAAATGCTGTTATACCTATGGGCTGTGTCTATATAAGTAAATCCAAGCATGCCTGGGAACATTTCCAAGCACTGGGTTGTGAATGTCTGTACTAGTAAACAGAACCTGGCATGAATTCATCATTTTCCAAACTGCTGTACCCCAATAATTCCTGGGCACTTTTTGGTGTTTTGGCAGTTTAACCGTCGTGGTGGCTGTTCCCTGTAGGCAGACCTCCTGGAACCTCCCCTTTTGGGGACTGAAAGCCATTGTCTAGCATTGGCATAGTCAATCCCAGTCCACTTGGCCTCCGGGCCCAAACACATTCTCGGGCAAAGTTCGTTTACTGGAGCAGGCATAGCTAGAGGGACTACTATTAGAACCACTAGAAGCTGCTATTTCCCTGGACCTTGTGGTGTCATGGAAGGATATTTTGGGAAAAAAACCACCCTACTCTCAGATAGGGAATATCTGCTCATTTGTGATTTTTAAAATATCAGGTATCATACTGAACTAATGAACTGATATATCTCTAACTTGGTTACAACCGATCCTTCAATTTTGAGAGCAGATTTTCAATTGAAATATTCCCATCTTGGCCTCTGTCCCAGTTTATTTCAGCTTCCCACAGACATGCTGAGCTGCTTTGTTGTTGCAAATGAGTAACTGGAAAAACTACAATTATCCTGAAGTATCAGGGTGAGATGAGTTTGAAAAAGAAACCCACCACACTGGCTACATATTGGACCTCAAAAGGGTTGTTCGCAGAGTGCTGGAAAGCATGAAAATCACGTAACATTTTTAGCAGAATTTTGGTGGTTGACAAAGTTATTACAAATCCTCAGGAAGAAGGAAAATGTTCACTGATAGTTGATTTAAGACATCTACTATTAAGAAACAGTTGAAACAGACTCGTCACTTACAAATTTATGTCATAAACAAACAAGAAAAAACACTCTCAGAAATAAGCAGAGTCTAGTCTTTGATATAATGAAGGAAAGCAGAGGTATAAGATGGTGATTTAAGCTATACATTAATAACTTAAAATGTTTGTTATATACAAAATTCCAAACTAAAATCCAGTGTAGTGATGTGGAATGATTTGTGCCTCAGAGGTTGACACAATTAGTGAAGACATTTTTGATAGTGGAAAAGCCAAAACATAATCAGTGTAAGAGGAAGAATTTATGAGCAAAAGGAGTGGGTTGCTCACACCAGGCTTCCTCCTAGAAAAGACACAGTGAGAAAGGTTTTTAATCAGTAGCAAAAAATTTTTTAAAAAAGTTCTGCAGTGCTTCTGGCTGGCTTCCAGAACCAAGGAGCAGTCAGATGCCTTTTCCTCCCACTCCTTCACTAGCAGGAGTCAGAAACTCTGGGGCCAATAGCAGTATTAACAGCATAAAGGGGTTTTGGGGGCTTCTCAGCAGCGTTGTATTTGATCCTTATTTTTTTCGACTTTGGACAGCTTTCTGCCAATTTGCCGTGTCTTGTTTTCAGAATATGTCAGGATTGTGGATTTGTGCCTTTCACTGTTTTCTCTCCTTCATGTCTTTTATTACTCCTATTAATTGTAACTCTCTCTTTTTTCTCCCAAGAGAATTATTTCCTCCCTTCCTAATTGCTCTTCCGTAACTCCTTCCCCATCTTCCTCCTAATCTGGGCCCATCATGTCTGCTCTTCCTCACAGAGCTCTTTATCCAGGTTTCCTGTCTCAGAAGTAAAAGAAATGGAAGAAATTTCAAACAATTTGTTCTAATATTTTGGAAATAATTTATTGTACTGTCTTCCATGTTACCTCTTCCCTCACACACACACTCTTTGTTGTTGTCTAGTTTATAAGTGCTTTTGTATAGTCTCTCTTTAAAAAAAATAATTATATGCAAAATCTCTTTTGAGGTCTTCACTAACAGAATGGAATAAGTCAGAAGTGACTCCATGAGTTTTGAAAAGGAGCGGTTATGAATGTGTTCTTGTGCATGTAATATGACCTAGCATGTCTGTTGCCTCTTAAAACTGGAATATGGCATTCATGGTACATAGCTTGCTCCAATGCAATAGAGAGATGATCTTTCCTTTGTCTAAGGGGGTCTGTCACAACATTTATGTGAACTGACTGTTGCACGAGAGAAACAATCACTTGGGGTTTGGCTTAATAGGCACCCTATAGGTATTGTCCTATCCTGTAAGTTTTGTTTTCAACAGAAAGGAGAAACTGACGTAACTGAGCTTTATGATGGTGGTTTTCCAAAAGGGAGTTATTTATTAAAAGCAGCTCACATGCATATTGCCTAATGCAAGCTAAAATGTGACCCTTTTGAGTAGAAACCACAAACTGAAAAGTAGCCCTGTATGAGTGAATATTGTTGGACTGTATTAAGTCCAGAGTCACCGAGCACCTGGCATCTGGTATTTATCTGAGCATTTGGCTTTGGCTACTGAACGCAGCAATATCCAGGAAACTGTTGAGAGAGTTCAAACAGTTGTGACACACACCATAGTTTGGATGACTACTGGCTTTTCATGTGGGCAAAATTCTTCATCTAATTAAACCCTGAAGTTCTGCTGATGTTAGGTACGTATAGTGAATGCCAGTAACGTTTTTCCCTTCAATCCCAATGGGAAGTGTTTCCACTTCCAAGATGAAAGAAGTACCAAAAAGGACACACCCCATTAAATAGATAGGCTGTCCATAATGACCTAAAGTTCTACCAAGTCTTACTTAACTTTCAGGTTTGTGCTCCTTACCACCTTTCTGTTGGATGGTCATAAACAGTACTGAAATTTGTCCTTAGGCATTTCTCAATAATGATACTAAGTCAAAGTAAACTTAGTATTGCTATCATAATAAACCATTTCTCCATGTGTGGAACACTACGTCTGTAAAATGATTATTATTTTTTGAGTCAATGGCTGGAGTAGTTACAAATGAAAGAAAAGGAACTACAGCAAAGGAAATATGGCACAAATGCCCAACTCTTGCCTTACCACAAGTGAAACCGTGATACACCTCAAAAAAACAGCTGGGCATCGGATTCAGAGAGCAACTTCCCCACCTATGAAAAGGTCACAGGTCCCATGTATTGACCAAATAGGGTACTGACACCTTCCCTGTCCAGACAGTTCTGTTCTGGCATCATTGAAACCTGTAACACCAACAGTTCTGAAGTTTCCCACAACAATGCTACTATCCCAGAGGTAGTCACTAACCAGAAATTTTCCTAGAGTAATAAAGAGCTAAATGCATCTGTACCTTGAGATATCCAAATGGGTCCTTAGGGTTATGGGGAGCTGGGCAGTAGTTAAGGACACCTAAATGCTGTTGTAGTTTCTGCCAGGCTTCACATTATTACTCCCTGGCAAATACATTAGTCCCATCTATACAGCCTTCCTTCCCCCAGTCACCATGTTTCAAATTGACTTGACTTGACTGTTACTATTTTAATTATTTTTTCTCTCTTGAACTCAGGTGATCTTAACTTCAAAGTGCTTGTATACTTGCCTGAAGTTGATTCTACTGTAGTTAGTGCAGCTGCCTGGAAGATATTATACGTAAAAGCTTCCTGTTAAACATGCAAAATGGCACTGCATATGCTAGGATAGGTACTTTCTGCAGTAATGATTATATTTTGTGGTTCTCCTGTTTAATGATTCAATTGACCTTTTTTAACTTGGATTTTTACTTTGTATAAAGAATGAAGAAGTTGTATATATATTTAAAAAAAAATAATACAGTCATGTGTCTCTCAGCTGGTGTGTTTAGCACTAGCCAAATTGCCAGGAGTGGGAGAAAAAAATTCCAGTGCAAAATCACCTGTAGTCAGAAAGTCACCACAGCAAGCAAAATGGCCTATTTGACCCTGACTGGCTGGTATCATTCATTCTTTGTAAAGCTGCACTGCCTAAGACTCGAAGGCAAATCTGAACATTTCCCAGTGCTGGCTGAGCCAGGAGAAGCAATGAGCGTGTTGTCAGCTGACTGACAGTGAAGCCTCAGCAGGCTGAGATGCACAGGCAGAACTTTATTCTAGCGGGACAACCCATGTCTTTCAGTCAGAGGTGGAATATTGCTGGGGTAAGGGGAACTAGTAAGACAAATGCAAATTTTCTTTTGTTCCCTCTGCTTAGGTTGTTTATGATTTTGAGTCTGAAAGGCAGATTCTTCAAAACAAACAGTTCTTTTGATTTGAGTCAATTTGTTCAGCTGCTTTAATAAGGCGCCAAGAGTAAAGATGTTTAACACACATTGCTCAATGAATTTGCTGAGGTTTTGGATTCAGATGACAGGAGATTATAAACTAAGGTCATTGTATAGGTTTGGAAATAGACAATTGTAGGGCTGGTTCTAGCTTATGTCCTGTAAAAAACTAGTGACAAAAAAGCTTCAGGTTAGGGCTAGTGATCAAATCAGGGCCAGTGCTTGAACTGACGGGGGTCTCAAAGCTAGACTTTTTTTTTTTTCAGGATGAGATTACAGCTTTCATTTAGGACCCAATGAGTTTATTCTGTCTGTAGTGGTAGCAGTTGCTGGCCTGTGATTAAGGTTAAGGCTAAGATTAATGTTAGGGTTAAGTTTACCGCAGGTAAGAGCCATTAAGCAGCTCCATATGAAGATGCTTGCCTAGTTTTAACAGTGTCAAAATGTTGGACTTAAAATTAGTTCCATTGCCCAGAAAGGATGCTTAGTTAGGATCAAATTTGTGTTTTAGCTGGTGGTGTTTAAGGAGCTTGAACTACATACATACAGTTGAAATATGTTTCACCCTTGCAGAAAAAGAACTAGTGCCAACAGAAACACCCTAATTCTTTTAGTTGCCAAGAATTTCAGATCAGAGGAAAATCAGTTTATTGCAAGGTTGAAATTAGGGTTCAGACATGTCAAGTGCTGCAGAACTGTAGCTCCATGCAAGAGAAAAGCTTTCCACATAGGTAAATCAGGCAAGGACCCCTTGAGTGGATCGAGTCTCTCTAGCTTACTTCTAATGCTACGGTTAAAGACTGAGGATGGCAACAACCTAACTAGTATTGCAAAAGACTTGGAGAGGCACCAGCGGTGGATTTGAGCCAGTGCTGAAACTGGGTCTCATGACAGACAGAGTAACTGGTTTATGGATAAATACAGTATAACAGCTACAGCTCAGAATTTCACTTGATAGGGGAACCAAGAATTAAATTGTGACTTAGCAACATTGTGTTGTAGCTAATGAGTTTTAAAGTGGTAGTGGATGTAGGTCGACACACAGTGTCAGTAAGGGCTGATGGTATGGGGTTAGGCATGGGCAAAAAAGATGTTCCTAATGCAAACTTAGTCATAACTCCTTGGCTTTTCTTTTTGGTCATTTCTGGCTGACCAGAGATCTTAAGCTCAAGGCTAGAGGTAGGGCTGGCATGTAGCCGAGAAGGGCTTATGAATCAGTGTTGCATACTAGGCAGCAAGCACTGAGGAATTCATGCAGGAGGGATTCACGCTGTGATTCACACTGGTCTGAGATATCTAGAGTCTATCTTAACTGGAGTAAAAGGGATGATGGGGGCTAATGTTAGGCAATGGGTTAATGTTGTCCTAGTAAAAAATGGAGATTTAGGACTGGTGCTGAGAGGGCTGAGCATATTTGTGTCAGGCTGGGCTAGCAAAAGTTGCCATTTTATGCATGTAGCCAACTTTTATAATTTCTTCACTGAATCTAGAAGAAAGTGCCTAGCATTTTCACTATAAATATTGCCGATTTGCATATGTGATTTTCCCTTCACAAAGCAGTGATTTTAATTTTTATCTAAACGTAACCAGTCTTCACAGTTGCAATATTATGTGAAAAATTTCTGTGGTATTAAATAATTATGTATGACTTTTAGCATTACAGCTTTTACAGAACAAATCATGTTCTAAGAGTAGATGCCATCTATTAACACAAAGCATTAGGGGCAGGTTTACACTGTGTAGTGCTAACTTGGGACAAAATTTTGCTGTTTTTTCCTAGATTCTCTGTGTGGATATTGTGTTTCTCTATGTGGATGTGTTAGAATTACTATGTCAGATGGGTGATGGAGCACTCTCTTGCCTCCATATGAGAAGAATCATGGGCTCAGGAAGCAATTTTGAGAAAGAAGTTTGGAAGTATACCCTCTTCCTATTCCTGGAATAGAGAGAAATAACATAATTTTAAAAGAAACAGCAGAAGACTTCTCACCGTAATCTTCTCACAATAAACAGAGTTATCTTGTTTCATGAGTTAAATTTGCACCAATAAACAGACTATGAGTTCCCACAAGAACATGCCCAAGGCAGTCCTCCACAGTCTAAAAATCATCTGAAAAATGCCCAGAGTACAGGAGTTATCAGACCTGCAGTAGTGACCTCTGAGCTCTTTGTACTTGTCCTGCAGCCTAAATTCCTTTTGAAAAAAACTACAGTATGCCCAAATTGTCTTTATCAAAAGAGACCCTGAGGCATTTAGGCATCCAGGAGTAGAGTAGCCCAGATACTGCTCCATTCTAATCAGTACAAGACCTGTCAGGTAGGAGGGGTGATAAAGATGATTTCTTTATTGCCAGTCCTTTCTTGAAGTGTGTTAACTGAAGTATTGACAGTAGGCTGCATTGAAACTAGGTATGGATCAAGTCTTTCAAGTCCTCTAGTGAAAGTAGATGCAGTTTGCAATCATCTGCCTTATCATTCAGAATATTTTCTATCTTTTTTTAAATGGATGGCATGAGATTAGCCCGCAAATGATCTGCTTATCCAGTTGCTACAAACACCAGCCTGTGCTTACTTTAAATTGATTCAGTAATCAGCACACGAACTCTATTTCTTAATAAATGCCCGCTTTCTGTTATGTTGTTATCTTGTGGGTCCTGGCTGAATCACAGCTATAGCATTTCATCTATTCTGTGTCATGTTTGGAGCTAAAAATAAATTTTGAAACAGAACTTTCAAAAAAGGTACCTGAGTGTTCCATCCCTACAGAAAGCCTCACTTTTGTTACTGAATAGCAGGCAGATGTAAAGTTTGCATGGTTCAGTAAAAGTGATTGCAAGCATAAGATGTCAAATCAAAAGCAATCTTTATGGAACCCCATAAAAATGATATTCTTTTCTTCTATGATATGTTTCCAGCTCTCTTTAAGTGCAAACTTTGCTTCTATCCCAAATGAACAAAACTATAAATGATAATAATTCTCTTATACCACAGAAGATTTTCACATCATTCTTCAGCTCACCTTGTGAAGAGTGGTAAAGTTTAGATAAAAGTTAAAGTTAGTTAAAGGTTGGGAGTACTCTTAAGTAATTATTATGATTTCATACTTGGGAACTGACATTTTATAGCCATTAAGCTTAAAAGTTGAATTGGCCAAAAAATGGTGAAAGCAAATTCATGAATGTTTTGTAAATAAATGACTCATTTTTTTCTGTCGTTGCTTTTCCTTAAAACAATATATTATGTGCAAATACGCAGAAAGAGTAGGCATTTAAGATTCCAAATCATTCATTTTCTGGATCAAATGGACTCAAGGGACTTCAGAGAGCAACAGTTCATCCAAACCACCCTGACAGATGTTTGTAACTGGTCCTCTAGGTCTTTTATGGCACGGTTAGACTGTTGCCTCCCTGTGCTTATGTACCCTGGAAACCCTTAATCTATAAATTGCTATGCCTTGGTTTAAAGTACCAAATGAGGAGTAATATTGGAGATCATTTAGATTCTAGATGATTCAGCATGAGTCTGGGAAGTAGGAGGCTTTCCTGTAGGTAAATATATCTCTAAGTGACTTCATGTGCAAAGCTTATTATTCTATGAAGCACAAGTTCAGGATTTCTGCTGAGTAAGGTCTGAGAGACCAGGGCTGTGCAGTTTGGGGTTCATAAATATCACCGAGCATCTCACCATTACCTTCCTGTATCCATTTTATTTAATCTTCACATCCGACAGTAAAATATTACATTATCACACACTTACTTTTGATAGCAGCTAAAGATTCCCTACTATGACACCCAGTTTAAAAGAATACATGAATGTCTTTAAATTAGCAGCAACATAATGTGAGGTCTTTCTCTCACTCATGTAAAACCTGTTCCTGATAGTTCTAGTGCTGGGGCTGGAGTCGATCTTCATGTTTACCCTAGAAGGCCAAAGTTGATATTAACGGCAATGTTAATTCATGAATCAGTGGAATCCGAAGTATTCCAGTTTCACACAGGTTTTTGGGTACAGTCTCTCTGCCTAAAAAAAAAATAAAAAAAAAAATCACTCCAGCTCCTGTAAACTCTTATGTATTTCATGTTTCCTACTGGGCATTTCTGATTGTGTTCACTCTTATATGTCCTCAGAACATTCACCAGACATTGACTAACTCTGGCTTTTTATTTCAGAAAACAAATAACATATCACTTTCTAAAGTTCACTGCTAATATGAAGTTTCTAGGCCTAAGGCTGTCCAGAATACTCCGAACTGTCTGGAGTGTCAGAGTTTAGAAAAATTTGAAGGATGGGAAATAATACCTTTATGGTATCTATTATAATTCTATTCTGTGTCATCTGGGATGAAACCTTTTATCATTTTGATGACACTATGGTAAAAAAAGGAAGTTGTTGAGAGTGAAATGAAGAAGTAAATGATAAGATTTTTAGACACATGCATGAATAATGCTCCTGTTGATAATAGTGGAACCATTCATGTGTATAGCATTTTGGTCATAAAGAATCAGTGTGGCTGATAACTAATTGTAGTGTTGCAAAAATTCATATAGATGATCACTACAAAATAGGTCCTAATACAGGCCAGTTCCTCAAAATCAAACAGTTCAGAATTTTCTATATTTCATTCCAGTGCAAAATGGTTCAGATGATGCTAAAATACTCTCATCTTCCTTGGGACCTGACTCTTTTTTCCTTACCTTATTCCCAACCGTGTAAGCTCCCTGCATGCAGAGCTCCCTTCATTTCTGAACAATTTTGTGGCATTTGGCCTGCCTTTTTTTGTTTTAATTGTGTGTTAAGATGATGGCATGGCTAATAGTAATGACTTCATTTTTTCCATAGCTGCACACAAAGCTGGTATTTCCAGTAAAGTTTAGGGGAATTAGACAGACAAATCCCAATAAATTTCAGTGGATGCTGGACACAAAACTGGCTCAGCTGCTTTGAAAAATCCTAAAAGGCTTATAATTTTCTTTGCTTTTTCTAAGTAAATATAGCGGTCTTTTAAAGTGAAA
>JANZLQ010000001.1:17972571-17987396 GCA_026212715.1 Elanus axillaris
TAACAGCAAAGAAAAACAAAAAGAAAAACAAAAAGAAAAAGAACAAGAAAAAGAAAAAGAAAAAGAAAAAGAAAAAGAAAAAGAAAAAGAAAAAGAAAAAGAAAAAAGCAGTTTTAACACAGTGGAAATACTGAGATTTTGAAAATGACATGGCTTGAATTGACAGGATGGGCAGAAATAGTGTTTCTCCTGTTTGATATACCTTTAACTTCCTCCATAAAAGGGTTGGAAAAACCAGAAAGGCAATAACAGGGCTGGAATCATGTCTATCCTAAGCAGCACGAGCTCTACAGTCACCATAAAATGCTTTGTAAAATGACACACTGTTGATGCGATGAACGTACTGTCAGATAAAAAGGCAATGTTATGGTTCACAAAGTAATAAATTGCTTTTTGTTGCATCATATAAAATTGCAGCACCTCTCATTGATGCTAATTTCTTTTATGTTATGTCATAAAAGAAGTCCCAAACCAACAACTATTTACCCAACTTTTACATGGGATGTTCCCAGGGCCTTTGAAGTTTTTTTATGTTCTTGGAAAGCAAATGCTACTGCCTGCACCAGCATGTCCTCTGCAACAGGTAAAGCCTGAATCTTCAGGGATTTTGGTACGAGTTACTGCAGAGGGCTCTGCCAGGGGCTGGCAGTGGAGCAGCCAGGGCACGGGGCAGCAATGGCAGCTCTAGCCAGAGGCAGCACGGTCCCTGCTGCCCGTGAGCTGCCCTCCTGTGTGTGCATTGCTGCAGCTTGAAGGAGGCAAGACATCCAAAGCCTATGAGTGCCATGTTCATGCTGTTTTGTTAATGAGCCCTCTAAATTTGAGCTCAGACGTTGTTGCTGCCTGGTGCAGGGGTTGCTTGCAGGAGGTGAGCTGGATCCTCTTTTCGTTCTTGTGAATTAATCTCATTGTTTCATAGCCTGAACAACTGAGGACAACCGACCTTGGATTTAAATCTGTGCAGAGTCATGTGGCCAAACAGATGAAGGAGGAAAAAAAAAAAACACCACAAAAATAGTAGCTGAGAGTGGTGGTCAGATAATAAGTCTTAAAAAATGAGCATCTGGTGTCCTAAAATGACATGTTGCCTTGTGCTGACCGGTGTAGAGTGGGAAGCTGCTCCCTTGCATGGAGGCTGCTGCCCTTCATCCAGCATCTGGCCTGGGTACAAAGCACCAGTGCCAGCTGCACTACCACCCTGCAGCTTTCCCCGCGTGACCCAGGCTTTTCCACCAAAACCCACAGCTGCCCAGGAAGGCTAGAAACACCTGCCCAGCTCCAAGGCTGTGTAGCATCTCCACCGAGCTTAAAGAGGGTGCTCTGTTGGAGGGTACAGGCTAAATAAACCTACGAGAATTAGCTCAGGATGCTGGGGATAAGCAATAGTTTTCTTATTTGAGTAAGCTGGTGAGAAGCCCTGCTAGTTGTAGGCTTATTTCAAAAGGAGGGAGTCAACATTTATTCTCTTCAGACTGTCCTGAGAGTGCTGTGCTAATGCGAGATATTCCAGCACAAGTTCTAAGTAAGAAGAGATAAGATAGTACAGGGAGAAATCTGGCTAGCCACAGCAGTCTGTGGTGCAGGAGCACAACACCAGCTCCCCCACTCCTCTCTCCGCTGTGGCCAAAGCATTTTTATCTTTAGTGCTTTCCACAAAAGAAACAGAGGCCATCTTCCCTGAAAATAAGTGGCTATTTTTTTGCTTGTTTGCAGGGAGGAAGACAGGGAAGAGATCTGTGAATGGGTAGAAGTAGCATTATGTCCCTGTCCCTAGAATCTCTTGGCATCGAGTACTGTTACGCAGACAGCATGTGCTAGGAGCAGCTGGAAATTCAGACACATACGTGAAATGCATATACTGCTGTTATTAGAGGTGAAATAGGATTTCAGGGAGGAATGGGGGAGCCAGAGAGGCAGGGAAATCAAATACTTTATAGTGCTGGCATGCCTGGAGGCATTTTGCAGCTTGCTCTATTTCTGAAGCAGTACTTGCAGAAATCACACTACTAGCCAGCATTGTGGTGTCTCTCCCAGCAGTGCTTTTAAGCGTAATGCAAAAACCATCACAGGCTAGTGGCACCGAAGAGTGCTACTTGGCAACTTGCAGCATCAATTTGAGCTCTCAGTCTATTGTTATTGGTGACCAATATCCAAAAATAGACTGCAGGCCTAAATATTGTTACTCGTAGTGCATCCCATTCAATAATACTTCTAGTTCCAGCCTCCAAATTTACTATTTGGGAGGACGCTGTTTGGGTCATTTTCTTAAGACAGGAAAAACATACTTCCTAACATTTTTTAGCCTAGCTTGTTCAGTCTACCCTGAATAGATTTCCAGAAAAGCTGCATCATGACATTTCCTCTTGGACTCAAAGCAAAAGCCATGCACTCATAACGTTTCCTCTCTCAGAAGGAAATGCTCTAGAAGGGGGACAGGTGCAAGACAAACTGCATTGCAGAATTTTGCTTTTACTTTCTTGAATAATACCCACAATAGTGGCAAGGAGGGAAAAAAATTAATCTCTCTGAACAGCCATGTGATATTTGGCTTGGATTATCAGCACAAAAAAGTGGAAAACTACTTTAAAAAGTGTATACATGGAAATGCTTCTGTTACTCTTAGCCCTCATTTCTGGGATATGCAGAGGAATCCCTCACATTTGTGTATCATTTGAAGACAGTGAACAGCTAGTGAACTATCTTTCCTTGAAACTAATGCTAAACTAGAACAAGGTAGTGTTTTTCACAAGCATTAGATTAAAAGGTAACAACATCATTACTATTTAATCAGATTAATTAGTGGATTTTGGATCAAATGCCTCATATCACTGAAAACACCTGGCTTCAGGGGTGGGTGGGGATATGCAGGTAACTTGCTGCTCTGCTGAAATGTGGACATTCCTTCTGTGCCATGCTACTGCTGTGTGATGGAAGTATGTGGACGCCTTATTTTCTGAAGGAGGTTTCAGGCCCTGGAAGTACACCAGAACAGGAGTCTCTGGGAAACACAGTGAAAAGGGTGATATATTACTGTGGCAAAACAAGCTGAAGTCCAATCTCCAATACTTCTTTCATAGGAATTCGTAATGGGTAAGTCAGTGTTAGTCACTCTAGAAAGAAGAACTTTGATTTTTTGTTTGTTTTGTTTTATAAAAAGGTGCCCATGCTTTTGTTGCTTCCTAAACAACATGAAATATGTCCAGTTAAGTATGTGCAAATGATCTATGCTTTCTTGTAATCTCTTCAATTTAGCAATTATAGCAGCTTACGATGCTAGGGAATAGTCTTGGGCCCTGCAACAGGAAAAACACAGGAATTAAATGTTGTGGAGGAGAGGAAAAGGCCAAGCCCATCACGTCACACTTTTTCTACAAAACCAAAAATGATAATCAGACTATTCTTAAAAGCAAGATGTACCTTTAAAGATATTCTATTAGGCAAGAACATTAATATTTTAGTGAGGTAATGAAATGTCGAATCAGTGTAGTTGTCCCTACTCAGAGGTCTCTGTATAATGCGTGGTATGGGTACACCTATTAATTTGCACTCTAGTCTAGTTAAATTTCTGATAGTTTTTAAGCCTCTTAATAATTGATTTACTCTACAGTATTTTGACTTAATGTGGAAGAGAAAAGAAAATAATATTAGGAAAGCTGTTCAAGTAACCTGTGACTTATAGTATGTCCTTTCTTGATTATCACTCTGTATAGATTATCACTTTGTATATAATCACTGTTGCAGCAGAAATAAAGAAAAAAAATCCACTTTCCAGTAATTAATTTCATAGTCATATTTAGTTATACTGTATCTAGGATATCATTCTTCTAGGATATCCTTCAGTCTCTATACTCAATGCTATAATCTCTTCCAATCTGTCAACCCATAGCAAGAGGCAACACCTGGAAAGGACATTTAGAGAGAAAAGTGGAGAGGAAATAGCACTGGCAGTTCAATATATGCCATTTGCCTTTCCAATTCAGCGCTAAAGTGTTACCCTTTAGAATGGTATTAGGGGAAACAGTGCTATTAGAGTGGCTGAGTAATATCCCCAAGTCTGTTCCGATGTCTTTATGCCGAGTAGAAGGTTGAAGAGATGCATAAGGTATTCTCAAAGCCTGCTTCCTGTTGAAAGAAAATTGCCTTGGCACAGGATCTCCGTAAGACAGCTGCAGACTGCTCCCTGGAGAACCCCTTCTAGGCTCCAGCACACCAATGAAGAGTGGAGCCAAGGATGAAGGCTGGAGGAACATGCTCAGAGCACAGCTTTTGCATTACCGCAGTGCAGATGTTTGGAGTGGCACTATAATCCACTTGCACAGGCTGAAATATGGCCCAGGCTTTTGAACTGTCTAAATTTACATTGCAGTTGTGAGACAGACATAATCAGGTGGACATGAGAACACTTTAATGTTAGCTTTAGCTACTGCTTTTTTTTTTTTTTTTCCCCTCCCCTGACACCCTGACTCCATGGACTCCATGTTGAATCTATATGCTGTGTATTCATGGGCACTATTCACAAGAGAAAGCCGGGCAGAGATGTCCAGGTTGAAGATGACTAAAAATGGTCAAGGTGCATGGTTGTGATGCTGCTTGCAAGCTAATTATCTTTGCTGAAAAGCAGCTATTTTTAGTTTTGGCATCACCTTTCTTGAAAGAAGCCATGTTTGGAAATCTACATGGGTAACACTGCATTCATGCTTTGCTGCATGGTTGATACTAGCTGGTTTTGGTTGGTGTTAGTTTAAAGACCAATGAATTCTCTCAGTAGGGATCTAATTCTATGAGAGCATTCCCAGTTCTTGTGCTTAATCTTCTGTGCCTAATCCCTCTCACATTATGATTCATGTGCTGTCCAGCATCAGGCATTGAATTGCACTTCTGCACCAGGGCATTGTGATCCTGAAAGTTTCCACCAATTCAAGAGAGACTTGAACAGGTATGTGTAGACTTCTGCTCTGTTGTCTCAAAAATTGGACAGACCCTGGATACCTCTGAAGTGCTTGAAGGGAAAAAAAGGTATAAAGTTTGTGTGGTGGTTCTTAAAGTAAGCAGAAGAGTCATGGATAACTGAAGTTAAAAAAGTTCTCTGTAACAGCATCACAATGTTTCCAGAAAAATAAAGAACTGTAAAAATGGATAATTCTCTCACTGAGAAGACAGTCTCACTATACTGTCAACCCAAAACCTTTCTAGGTGACACAGATGAACTTTATTTTTGTTGTTAAATCAACTTTATTTTTATTCCAAGATCATATATTCAGGAAGTTAAAGAGCATACAGTGCATGACTATTGGCAAACTGGAAAGGAAATCTTTTTAAATTGATGAATATCAGGAAAATGAAGCATAGATTAATCACCACTGATGGATCATTAAAGAATTTCCATCACTAAAATAAATTTGTATTTAATTTTAGTCCTGTTGCTATGGCAGCTAATTTCTTTCATTATAAGATTTTTCAACTAGCTATCTCCCTCTATAAATAATGCTTACAATATTAAAACTGAGATTTTTCTGGATTTTAGAAAGGTAGGACTCTATGTAGAACTAGTGGTTTCCTTGCTCAGCCAATTTTCTGTTTCTATAGTGTAACCATCTTAATTGCAAGTTCAAGGCTCCCTTCATATTTAAATTTAAGAGGTTAATTCCTGCTCTTTTTTCACCATGACACAACTACCCTGACACAGATAGCTCTGTGTATGAGACACATATAGGTGAGATTCTTCAAAAGCAATGTGCAGATGGTAGTTGTCTTTGGTCTAAGGGGAGAAAATCTGTTCCTTTTTCTTACAGAATACTGGTATCTATTCTATTCCTTCCCCTGAACTCTTTCTGATGCTACCGTAGTTTTGTGCTCAGGATGATAGGAAATCAAAGGTCAATACCATGTTCATGGCTTACCTTTTAGTTTTGTTTTTTTTAATTACAGGACAGATTGCCGTTTTCTTGTAGACCAGAAGTACCCAGGTCTAAACTTCAAGAAATTCAAATCAATCACAGCAGTTTTAGCAGCTTGATTTGTAGTACAATTTGTTCAACAGAATGATCGAGTAAGCCTAGATGTCGATTTAGGCATAAAAAAAACTTCTGTGCATGTCAATATTAAATTTAAGTAGAAGCTAATTTTTATTACTTCAGCTGCATCTTAATGGTTAGGCTAGTATAAAGCCCTCAGATAACAAAAAAATCCTCATGAATGAAAATCAGTGGTATTTAAAGTATCATTTTTAAAACCTGTTAGGCCCAAGAAGTTTGTGAAATATGACTGGAATATATATAACATTGGCCTACAAGAAGCCAAACAGATTTTATTTGCTTTTTCATATTTAAGACATGATGTATATATAATCATTGGATTAAGAGCAATTTACCTATCTAATCCTAAATTCAAATTTTTTATAGATAGTATTTAGAGTTAATCTGTGTATGATGTTTAACTAAACTGTCAGTTTTTCAGTTATTGAGTACACAAGGATAAAAGTATAAACATTTCAAAGAATGTCTATGGAATGTTTTAATTTACATATCATTTTCCATACAGCAACTAAAAAAAAAAATAAATTCACTTTTTTGTTATTCTTGCTCAGGCTTTCTAAAAAAGCCAAATGAAAATGTTTGGTTTTTTAAGAATGCATCAGAATATGCTAAGTCAGTATGTCAAAAAATGTCAGAATAACTGTTCTGAAGTATCTGTAAAAAATTGCTGGTATGAATTAAAATGTGGATTTTATACATTATCAAGTATATCTCAGTTACTTTTCATAAAGCCCTCCTTCCATTTATAAATCAGAAGAAGTTTTTTGGCATTTCCTTGAAAGCTTTGCTCTCTGCCAAAGTACGGACTTCCTTGTTCACCTAAAATGAGGCAAAACCAGTTTTATGACAAATAATTGGCATACATTGACAAAAACTTAAACTAACTGGAAGGAATCCAAAAAATGTCTACCTATGAAGTAATTTTAAAAATAGTTTGTCACACATATTTGGACGAACAGCAATAGTACCAACTTATTTGAATATGCTCATTCAAATGCATATTCAAATACAAAGCAGGGAAACTGGAACAATTGTTCTGCATCATTTCCATGGGCATTTTGCATTATTTCTGTTAAATTTAGTTGGAGAGTGGGCAGCTCTGGGTTAAGGTTTGAATAGCCCACAATCAGGTAGAAGAGGAAAGGGGAGAGAAGCATAAACGTGCCTATTAGGCATGTGGACTAATTTTTCATTCTAGTTGCTTACTATGAAATTATTCATAAATGTGGTCATTCTGCTACCTACAGCTGACAATTGTGTACATCAAGAAGGTAAAGAGGGGAGAGCTACAGAAAGTTATTTGTGGTTTTGAGCTTCCTGAATGAGTAGTTTACTGTAAATTAGTTTTGGGGAACCCACTGAATCCACATGTGGGTAGTGAATGAAGAGGAAGCATGAAAGTAGGAACAGAAGTTACATTTTAGGTAGTTTGGACGCTAAGAGATGCTCTACACTTTGGAACTTAAATTCAGAGAAGCAAGGTAGGGAAAATGAATGTCCAATGCAAGTTGCTCTAAAGAAATCTTATTTTATTTTTTATTTAATTTGAGGAAGACATCAGTGTTCAGCATGTGATTGCTATCTCTCTAACTCATAAAAGAATATTTTTTTTGCTGTAAACCTTATGACGGCCATACATCTGATGGAAAAGAGACATTTCATCAACAAATGTACTCAATTTCAAAGAAAGCATGGAATCAGTTGGAGTGTTCAGCTGAGATAAAAGTAAAGACTGGAAAGCTTTACAATTTATTTGCAAGATGTTGAAAAAATACTGGAAAAGCTGGAAAAACAAGTATTTAAGAGATCTATTCTAGAATTAGAGACTCTATAGAATAATCAGACCAGTTTAGATCTTGCTCTAAGGATGAGGTTTTGTTGCAAACTTGTGGCTAAAGTGAAAAGTTGCCCTCATTCAGGCAAGTAGTTTGGTAGCAGAGGTAGGTGACAGAGTTGCCCTTCTTTTGATCTGAAGATATTAATTTTTACACTCAATAAAAGCAGTCCTTGGATTCCTCATTTTGCAACTACCCATTTGGAATTAATCAGTTGCTTTTATCCTCTAGTAAGAAGACTGAGTCTTGACTCAGACACAGTGGAAAAAGTAAAAACCAGACTGTACTACAGGGTGTTTCAAAGTAGAGTTCAAGCTTAAAGGAAGCAGCAAAAAGATAATGTTCACTTAGAGGAAAAATTAGAAAACAAGATTAAGTTTGTGGCTGAAAAATGGCCAAGACTTCATATTCAAAGAAATGAAATGGCCTTTGTCCTAAATATATCTGTGCATGTAATATTCTATAGAATAGAATCTTTATGCCTGAATGCTGGTTTTTTTCCTCTCAGAAAAAAATACGACTTGACATCCAATGAATTAGACACACAGAGAATTTCTCAGAAACCTGTGCTCACCCACCCAACCAAGACGACTGGTGTTGCTTGAGTAAATCCCCCAGAACAAAATGGGTATAATTCTTGAACAACTGAATGTCTGGCCAAATTCTAATATGCATGACTGCTGAACATAGAGGGGTTATGCCACAAAAGCCAAAAATATTGCATGAAAAGGAGTGCTATAATGTACCACTTTATGCTTTCCTTCTGTGAAACCGAGAGTACAGTACTCCTGAAACTGGGAACACATTTTGGAAGAGTATTTTTCATTACTGGATGCAGAAGTGTTTAATTGTTTGGAAATCTGTCCACTCAACTCCAAAGACTAGTAATAGCAACATCAAGCTTTCCACAAGGAAAACCTTCTTTCCCTTTCCAAAAGCCCATAGCCCCTTGAAGCAGGAAGACATGCCAGAAGTCAAAAATATGAAGGTAAAGAGATCTGCAGAGAAAGACGCAGCTTTAATTTTTGTGTTCTCAGAGGAAGAAGAGATGTAAGATCTACTTAAAGATCTCATTAATGGTTCTTGTTGCTTGAGAAAGTGAAAATCTGCCTGTGGTATTCCAGGCTGAGTTATCCTAATAAATCTTGACTAATCCCAGTCACTAGAAAATAAAACCTTTAGGCCAAGTATTAAATAATGTCAATTACTTATGATAGTTGTAGGAAAATTAAAGGGCTTTTGCATTGTTCCTTTTTATTGTGAAGTCACCATTTAACTCTTTTCCATCACTATAACTCTGTATTAGCTTAATCTGAAATCTGGCAGATGCAGAGAGGAATCAGAGCAGTTTTGGTGTAGAAGCAAGGTTCCTGACATGAAAAGAAGAGCTTCTGGTTTACAGAAGAGACGAAATATGTAATTACATGGCTCTCACACAGAAAAGGTTAATATTCATGGACTTGGTTTATATCTTTGAGCTTCAGTGGAATTAATGATAAACTCATCAACTTAGTAATGGAGAGTTTATAACTTGTATCATTTTGGGAGAAGCACCAGGAGAAACATGTGACTTGAACACAACTCTTTCGCTGGTTCTCAGTTGTTGGAACAACAGAGTCATTTATTCCAGCTCTCTTCCAAGTTTAGCACACTCTCTGTCATAAATCTGGCCACATCTGTTGGCTGACACACAGGGACTTAGTGCAACCTGAAAAATGTCAGCTTCTTTTATGCAGGTATATGGAGCGTGTGGTGTGCTCTCTCTACTACTGCGCCTGTAGTCACAACCCAGACGGGCCAGCAAAATGGACTATATTTCCTACTGCTTTTATGCATGGATGCTTCTGACTTGAAGAAATAATCAAATCTTCACAATACCTTTCTAGAAAAATACCCTGTTGTCTTTTCATGTCTTTAAATGCTATGATTTTGGGCAACTACACTGTCATCTTTCTTCCCTAACTTAAGAGAAATCACTTTTGCAACTATAAAATATTTGAAAAGTGGAAAGGTTCTATGTAGCAGCCAGCTGCAGTACTCATCCCTTTGCTTAAAGGGGGAGAAGAGCTATTCTCCAGATTGTGACTGAATTTCTATTCCCAGCCCCAGTGATTTCAGCTTCTGAAACATGATCTTTGTCAGGAGAAGACTTCATTTGCTGAATCAATTTGTACTGATATACATCTATATTGAATATTGTCCATATGGGCAGCATTATTGTATATATTCCCATGCATTTAGCAGACACATGGAGGCTATCACATTTAAAAGGAAAAACGTACAGTAATTTCTCTTTAATAAATTAGTAGATTAATTACAACTTATTTTTTAGTTTTCTAGATAATGAAGGAGCATCATGATCATGATGTTTCTTTCATTTTTGTCATTTACCCTTGTACCCACAGCTACTCTTTAGAAAAGAATAATGATGTATCATATAGGAAAGAAGTAATTCTAAAATTACACACTGTATGTTAAAAGTATATTGGAATGAGGTTGTGAGGTGGCAAAGTCAAGGGCTTAAATTACAGGTGAAGTAGTTGCCTTTCCAACTCTCATTTAGGTTTTTTTGCATATATCTTTTACAACAGTCTCTGATTACAACATCATGTACTTGATTTCTGGTTCATTCTGTTTAGTAGAGGATTGGGCTTGCTCATTAAAAAGCAATTTCCCACGTGTGACCTGTATTTTATTTACCGTGATCTTGTTAGATGCTACCTAAAATAAGGAATTATTAAGTTATTTGTGGACTGCCACCTGTGAAGCCAATGGAATGCAGAAATATTATGCAGACTTCCACAAATCAACAGTTCAATATCAGAGCACCTAATTTTCTTGGTGCTGTTTTTTTTCAAAGCGTAGATTTGCATTTTCAAAATATGTCTTTCAGCAACACTGGGCTCAGCTGTGTCTTGCCTGCAGTTCTGCACAGTTGATTTTGGACTTGACAATCTTAAAGTCTTTTCCAACCTAAATGATTCTATGATATGCTTATGCCCTAACTGGACACCTGGGATAAGATGACTAGAGGATCAGCCACAGAGGCTATACATTTGGTGACAGTGAGTTTTATATTATTTTTCAGGGCAGCATTGTACCACCTTAACTGACACCATCCTTCCTGGTTTTTATCCAGGAGATAGGTAATACTGCGCTTCATTCACTAGATGCCATACAGCTTCTGCCAGGGGTGAGGCAAGCACAAACAAACAAATCACATTTTCCTTATGAATTTCACAGAACACAGAATGATGCAAGAGTCCTCAGGGGCAGGGGGGGTAGTGTGACATATGAATAAAAGTTTTATATATTGCAATATAGGAATGAAAAGTAGGCTAGCACCAGCAGAATGAATTATGAGATTTCTAACCTCTTGAAGTTTGATTCTGAAACTGTAATAAAACAGCCTTTGTACCTCACACTGGAAAAAGAAAGTATTCTAAAGCAGCTGTCTGTTACAGGAACAGAATATAATATGAAATATCACCAACATATTTTTTACATACCAACAAAGGTGGTTTTTTCATGATTTTTTGTAAAGACAAGAGAAAATGACATCTTTGATTACACAGACCCGTTTTGATGCCCTGTCTTCAACTATATTGTGGATTAAGCTGATTTCTGCAAGCAGTAATTAAAATAACATTGACATTTCTGTCTAAGGCAGATACACTGCAGATGCCAAGACACATGTTTTCTCAAACAATGCAAATGTATGCAGTGGTGTTCTTACTATTTGTGTTTTAAATGTTCGCGAGAGCTCAGTTCTGCCAGCTGATTAACATTGACTGGTCCTTTTCTCTCAAACATTCCTGCTCACCTCCTCTGGAATATGTAGCTGAGGTCTCTGCCACACAGTAAGGGAAGAGTCCTTCCATGCAACTTCATACTCCTGGGGACATACTAGAGTTTCCTGAACTGCACAGGCACAATGGCTTATAATGGATTTCTAAAGTGCAAGTACTCAGTTCATATGCTGAGAATCACACATGACAGGATGTTCTGCATCCTGCCAAGTTCCTTGTGCACAGAAAAGCAGCCAGCCAAGATCACCGTTAAGGATCCCTGGTATTGAAGGCATACTGTTCATTCTGTATTTCATAAGATGTACACAGCTACCCAGCCAAAACATCTATTGGGAGCACAACAAACTTCAGTAGTTTGGCTTTATGTTCCATTTTAATATCCAACACATATCCAAGATGTGTTTGGCCAAAATACCAACTCTGCTTATGAAAATCTGAACTCTCAGGAGCAGATTTGGTATGGAGCAAAAGGAAATGTTCTTTTTTTTGTGATTAGGAGCAAAAAAAGGTAAATGCAGTTTCAGCCTGTGCAGATTTAGTATTTTCAAATGCTTCAGAAATGAACTGTCTTCCCGCCCTCCATATCTGGACCATTGCGTCCAGGTTCTGGGTCCTGAAAGAGAAAAGAATTCCCTTTTGCTCATGGGACAGTGATGTTCCATAGTATGGCAGAGTAAAAGGAAATAGGAACAGGCGAAGAAACAAATCCTTGTGGAAGAAGAGAATTGGTTATCCTGGAAAAACCAATCTACACAATACCTTACAAATGAGTATGTACTTTGGTGTCACTGCAAGATTTAAGCCAACACCCAAGGAAGGTAGTGGAAGGCTTCTGTTTCTTTCTCTGTTTAAACAGAGATTGCCAAAAGGAAGCACAGTGACTCCTTTAAATCAATTAATACAGCCTCCTATCACCAAAGGGTTAATCACACATCTCCACATTCCAGGGCTTTGCTCATTCTGACTTTGAAAGTAGTACGGCATGTGGCTTCTTTTCAGCTGCTGAAATGGGGCAGATATTAGAGGGGCTGAGGTGGAAGTTTAGGAGGAATTCCTATGCCTTCACAGAATCACAAGATCTGGTGCAGTAAATCACACACTAGGTTTAAAGGAAACTGTGCTGGAGTAACTTGATTGCTTTTAAAAAAAATACAGTATTACTAGATGAAGAAACATGAATTAAATGAGCTAATTACATGCCCACTTACCTCAGTGCTAAGCATGATACATCAAAATGAATTTATATATGCTTATTATAAGCATAGTATAACTCTATGGAATACATTACAGAGTTAATTATTTCTCAGTCTATTTGGTATTGTACCTTATTAAATTCTACTCCCAGTCTAAATCGTCTGGATTGTAAAAATCACAAGGACGAGGCATAATAATAAATAGTACTAAACTAGAAGGTGTTTGGGGAGTTAATAGAGTGAATAGTCAGAAACAAAAGCAGTTAATACTATGCCTCCATTAACAACTTCATACATCATCTGAAACTGGAAGTAAACAGCATCTTAACAATGAGGTGCAAAAATGATACTGACAGAAAATTTGGTGTGCCCCAGACAGTAACACACTGTAAAACACGGGAATATGAGCACAAAATAACAGGTAGTTTGTGATAGCTCCCTATCTGGCATACTGGTACATACATTTTTAAATGACCACATTCTGAATGTGGCATGTAATGAAATGACCAGTCTTAAGATATTTCTTGGGTGTCTAGTTATCATTCGATCCCTTAGAAATCAGGCAGCATCACTGATTAGTCCTAGCAGGGCCTCTGCCTCCCTCCCATGGACTTGTAATTTCTCAAGCTGGATGTCAAATTTGAAAAGATTTGAAAGCAAGCCTAGCTCTCTATCTATATGAAATACCAGTTTCTGTATCCCAGTGACATGGCATTTCCCTTCATGACTGCAGTATTCTTAATGACACCACGTACAAAGAATTCTTCACTCATTGCTCTTGGTAGTGAAGAGTATGTTGTGCTGGGATTTTAATTTCACTGATTCTTTGTTAATTTACAGAATGCTAATACAAAGTTTTAAAAAAGAAACTTGTTATATATGATTTAAGTCCTTAAATTGATGGTTCCCTTTCCTTTCTTCTGATTGTTATAGAAACTGCATTTGCCTGAAGTGCTTAAACTGAGTTACTAAACATAATCATCTCACAATTTGTGGGAAACATTATGAAAAGGAGAGATATATTAAGTTCTACAGTTACACTGAGAAAACCTCCTTTAAGCAAACTTAACATTTCCACTTGCCATTTTTTCCAGTGATATGAAATAGCACACTGAAATCCTGTAAAGTCCTGCCAGAGAGAGAACTTCTGGATTTCTGCAGTACTTTGGGCTTTCACTGCATGCTCTGTCTATCCCATTGACAGATCAATTGGACCTTGTACCACATTTTGTTTCAAACCAACATAAAAATTAATGGAAGAGATAGTAGCCTTTAATTTTCAGGAGGCTGGTGTAGTTTTTGGAATATCCCTGGATCACCATGTGCACATCCATACATATGTGTAAACAAGGTCTTATTTTGCAAAGCCTTGTGACACAGCTGTTTCTCATTTTCATCTTGCAGATGCTATCTTGCTTACAGGGCAGCTTAGTTAAAAAGCCATGTTGACTCATAAGACTAAGATGTACAATATTCAGTTTTGAGTAAAAAGTGCAAACTCCTTTATCATCCACATGGCAAAAAGCTTGATGAAAAACCATGTTTTACTAAGAGCAGAAGACTGTAGGTCCAGAAGTAGTGTCAAAGCTCCCTTTTTCTGTGAAGCATAGTTGACTATAAAAGCCTAAAAAATATGCTTATTCATCTTATTATGATGGAAAGTCCTGGTGACTCACTGCATTGGCGAGAGAAGATGGATTAGTTTAGTTATTACTGTTTGTAATTGAGTTTTCTGTTAAGATGGAAACAAAACAGAAACAATATGGAAGATTCTCTGAGCGTATGCGAACATGCCTGCTGCCTTTTGATGTTCACATGCCCTTTGAGTTAAGGAGCAGGGGAACATTCTACAGGCACATCACTGAACCAGTCAGTTCTTAACAGTAAATAAATATTCTTGTCTTGCCTAAGACAAGAGGAAGGGGGGGGGGGGGGGCGGGGGGACGAAAAATG
>JANZLQ010000001.1:17987496-18000248 GCA_026212715.1 Elanus axillaris
CCCCCCCCCCCCCCCCCCCCCCCCCCCCCCCCCCCCCCCCCCCCCCCCCCCCAGAAGAAAAAAGAGGAAGTCTTAGTCTTCCCCCATCCTCCCCAGAGCCAGGACTTGGAGCGATGGCATTTCCCTAGTGGGGAAACAAAGACATAATGTCCAGTGGCCAGAAGTGCGGAAGAGCACTGACCCCAAAGGTCAGAAAGATAGAGAGAAAAATAAACTCAGTTCAGAGTATGTGCAAAAAGTTCAAGTACCCAACCACAGCCAAAAGAAGGCTCGGGAGTATTGAGGCAAAGGAAGCAGAGAAGTAGACGTTAGTCTGGTTTTTTATACATTTGTCTTCCTGAATGCACACATATACACACACACAGAGATATTCTCCAAGTAACTAATGAAAGACAAAACTCATGAATCTGATTTTGTTTTGTGTTCAACCAATATGTACTCCTATAAATACTGCAGCCAATGAGATCTGACAGCAGATTTACTCAAGCTTCTGGGGAATGGGGACAACTAGCCTGGGTAATGCAAATCTAGTACAGGCGATGCAATTCCAATGACTGTAGCAAATGGAACTTGTTCCCCTCAGTGCATGCTACAGGAAAAGCAGGAGCTGAAAGCTATTATTAAAAAAGCACTTGGCTGTTGTACTGGCTTCTATACATAGTAGACACACATGTCCAGCTAGTGGGAACTCTACAGAGATTGTGAAAGAGAACAGCGTTTGTACTAGGAGATAAGAAAAGGAGTTATTCTCAGTAAAGAAGTCACTGCAACTCAGCTTTGTCTGTTATTACCAAACCTGACTTCTTCTGAAACTTGAAAGCTATTGATTCAAGTCAATAATCTCTAAATCAGTTGCGAATTCCTTCCCAGAGGAATGGAAGCCAGTTCTCGAGGAGTCAAAAACCTCATGCTATCAGCATTTTCACTTCGTATCACTCAGTCCAAGTTTCTTTTCTCCTCAATAAATGTCTGTTGTGCACATGACTCAAGTGCAGATTCCTTTTTTTCCTTTGAACGCCCCAATATGTAACTTCAGCATTTGAAGGAATAATGCAGGTTCTCACCTTTATTTTCAGTTTTTACAGGCTGGTATACAATATAGCATGGAGAATACCAAACCTCAGAGAAAGCAGAGGACTAAAAGTACTGAGTAAAGCAACTATGTAAGTCTTCCAGAAGTGTTAACAAGTTAAGTCCTTGAGGTAGGAAGATGCACAAGGGTACTGGTGGTGTACAGAGTCAAACAAATCATACAGATTTTTAATGAGAAAGTAATTATATGGGGGTTTTCAGAGTGCTTTATAAACACTAATTATGAATTGCTCCTTAATTTTCCAGGTGAATAAACAGAACTAGTAATAGATTAAGCACCTTGCTAACCTCTCTGAGTGAGTCAGCAGCAAGCTTAGCAGCAGGTCTTTTGAGTTTTAAATCTCTATTATTACCCTGCTTAAAACCTTAGTCTATGTGGACAAGACTGAATACCTATGTTCACATTAAATGGGGCAAAGGAAAGTTACATAAAAAGATTTATTGGAAAGGTACTGACCAGTTTAGATAAGAGTGCAAAACTTCTGTATGTCTAAGTTTTTTTAATTTCCCCTTCACTCTCTTGAAGCAAAAATGATGCTGGACTCAGTTTTATTGGAAAAGAGGAGATCTCTTTGATACGTTTACATATCATTAGTCATTGCATCTGGGAGGTAAGTTGCCCTTGGCTTTCTGCATCTGGCCCCAGTGTGAGTAGATAAAGACAAATGCTTTCCCAATGCCAGGATTCCACAAGCACACAGTCCAGCCCTCCACTCCTCTTACATTTCTCCCTTCCTGTCAATGTCTTCAAAAGATCCTGTGCCTTAAAAGAGCCAAGTTAGTTATTTTAAAGGTTCCAATAGTTTATTTTTCAGTAAGATTCTCAGACATATGAATCACCAGGAATAACTGTAGTTCAGGAAAAACTTCTGGGAGTTGGATGTAACTGCTAACACTTGGTCAGAATCAATTATATGGGACCTGGAGGCAAAGGGAAAGGGAAAAGCAAAGTTTTGCAGTGCTCTTTGAGCACACAGGGAAGCCAAGGAAGCATTTTAGCTCAGTTTAGTGTCACAAACGGGGAAAAACAAAAACCAAAAAACAACCAAGGTAAAAGTTTTTGACCCTGATCCCTTTGTATTAAAACAGAGTACTGACATGCACTTATGCCGAACTCTGCTTTGAACAATAAAAGCTTTGATGAAAGGGGAAAAAAGGTTGGTTATTTAGTTGCATTTTTCTCTTTCTACTCAATATTTCTCAAATATCTTCCAAATTAATGGATACACCCTCAAATGACCGGTATCTTAGACATAATTTCTTGAAAAGTGGCGAGCAGTTCATAAAACGAAGTTCACATTTCTTTTTCAAACTAAAGAAAAACTGGCAGACAAAAAAGAAGACAAGGGAGCTGCAGTGATTTTCTCAAGCTTTTACAGTGGTACAAGCTGAACCTTCATCTTAGTCATATAAACTCTATGCCTCTAATAAAATTAAAGCAACAAAGAGTAGTTTTAATTTTGAGTAGAACCAGCAAAACTAGAACACAGAATATGTGTGCCAGCAAAGTATGTTTCTGCACAGAACAGAGTATTCACAGGATTTGTGGTAACCAGTATATGGAATCAATTTATGCCTGGCAAGGAAAATAAAGTATAACATTTCTTGTGTGAAGTTTTTTCCACATTCACTCCAACAGTGTGTCATTAGTTACATCTGTGACAAAAACATCACTTAAAGCAGGCTAGGAAAGAGAAACCTTGGCTTGCTTACCCTATTACTTCATCTCCAGGGTTTGCCCTGGTGCACTTTTCCAGTAACACGGTATTTGGATAGGCTCTGTATTGTCTTATATAAAAGAAGTTACTATAATAACCATCTCCTTATACTCTATGAGGTATCTGTAATTCTTTCATTTGGCTTAAAAATTTATATCCAGTAATTTTGTAATATTACAGAGTTTAGTCTTTGTAAAATCACTCATACTTGTTTATATATCAGATTAATTAGCAACTATTTTTGGTTTAGGCTGTAAACTGTGATCCGTCACTGTGTTTGTGGAATGAAGATTCTGTGTTGGGAGTTGTCATTTGTGGTTTTATGGTAAATTTAAATTAATTCCTCGTGTGGCTATATAATTTCATTTATAATTGTTTATGAAAGTTCCAACTGCAACTATAATGTGACTATAAAAATTTTAACTGCTATAATGTTATTTCATATTCATGTCAATCTTAAGGTTTTAAAACCAAAAATAAGTCAATTTTGTGTATTTCACAAAACACATAACTGATTTGTCCTTAAAACTCCATCCACCTATTCCAGTATTTTCTCCCAAAGACTCAGCAGCAGCCAGTGCCATACATCACTGAAATACATTACATACCTACGAGTTATTTGCTGTTGTATTTAATTCAGTAAGGAGGAAATGCAGAATCAAGTTTGAGAGAGATCCAAGCATTTTGTACAGAAATACTTAATCTCATGTTAGAAGTCACCCTTGAGAGGTCTCTCAGCTGTGAATCTTTAGTGAACTAGAGGAGGAACATTGAAAATAGTAGGATTTAAGACATTTAGTATGTCTTAAGTGTGCTTAATTTTATGTAACTCCCTGCTCAGGATGATGATGTGTCCTGTTCTTACATGCCTTTCTTTGTCTCAGTTTGTATTTCTGAATTCTGTAGAGTTACTGTGTAATGGAGGAGAAAAACACCAAAGTGTGCAGGACCCTCAAGCTGCAGGGAGGTCAGGCTGTTGCAGCAGTCATTACTCAAGTTCAGCTAGGGAAGAGTTAAATGGTTTCTAAACAGCAGACTTGTATACCAGCAAAGTGTGAAGGTCATTTTAGCTTATTTGGTGTATAGTAAGTTGGCTGTCTCTTTTTCCACCCATTCCTTGTTCTTGTTTATATTCTGTAGTCATAGCTGAATTTTTTTCCCTGAGAATTCCTACTGCAGGAAATTTATTGTCATGCAGATTTCCTTACTTTCAAATGAAACCTTACAGTTCAAGATGTCACTTTTCAGCTGACACTGATGCTTACTGTAGTAAGCTGTATAACAAGAAGTTCATAATGCTATAATAAGAGCTGCTTCAATAAATCTGACTACTCTGAAACTTCCTGGCCCTACAGCATGTAGACCAAAATGTAAGACAATGTATTTGCAATCCCTATTGAAAAAAAAGTCTGTTGGCCTTGGGTAAGGGTAAAATTAGACATTTTGATTCTATATGCCTGTATAACTTCCTACCAGAACAAAAGGGGGGGGGGGAAAAAGCATCATTTTAATCCAACTTCCATAACAATAGATAACATAGTATCAGGACATACTCATAGCAAAGAAAATAAACCACAAAGGAAACCCAATAGAGTCCAAAGATAATTAAATTCATAGTTTTGTAATAGGCAGTTGAACTTCTAAGACTGTATACTGTGAAGTATGTAATCATCCATAACTACATTAAACTATGTTAGAGGGAAGAATTGATTTACTGGATTCCTTATTTGTAAGTACAAATGCTTATATTGTCATATATTGAGGGAACATTAGAATTGCGTTACTAAGCATCTGATCTTTGAGATACCATGATAATTTAAACGCAAAATTTATCATCTTTAAAAATCTTGTAGTTTCCTTGATAATTATCCTTCACAGTGAAAATATTCACCTCTCCAGAGCTGCCTTCAGAAACGAACGTTTGGTATAAATGGAAGTGTATGTACTGCTGTATTGTCTCTGGTTCTAGTGAGAGTTCTGCTGATGCTATTGATGATCTTTTTTGTACATACAGATTCTGATAATATCAGTGTTTCTGGAATTCACTGTTTCTTATGCCAGAACTGAGGACAGAGTCAAAGTGAAAGGTGAGTTCACTTTTCACCAGGTGCATCTTTTTCTCCATTTCTAAACTTCTAAGCAGGCCTCTAGTCCTTTCAAGAACCCTCTCCCATGATATTCCAAGGTCTCTAAATATTTGAAGAAATCTTGGAGAAGTGTTGTAGCTTTTGTGCACAGGCAGGTCTAATTCTTCCATTGCCCTGAACAGTCCACTTCGGAGCTCACAGGAGGACACTAGTGTAATACCAGTCTCATAACAGATTACTGAAAGTATTTGTTACTGATGGGCATTGCATGTGTCATATGCATTTCAAATCTTACTGATGACCTGGTTCCCATGACTTGAGTTCTGGATTTAAGAGCTAATATGACACATGCTTTTTAATAACTCCACAACAGGGTATGATTTCCAGGAATTCAGTACACCCATCACTTTTAATCCAGGTTTTCAGAAGAAAATTAAATCTCACGGTAAAAAAAAAAATGGAGCTTTTGGTTCTTTCAACTTGGAAGGGATCTAGCAAAAATAGTTTCTATTCTTCCAAATTTCAAAGGAAAAAAAAATGGTATAGAAGAAAAACTGGAAAGATGAAAAGCCAGCACGGTTTTCTGCATGGATTGTCCAGCACTGAGCATCTACTCAGTGGTTTATGTAATAATGAGGCTTGTTCAAATCATTCTTCTCAGGCAGCAGCAGACCTAGAGCTGCCAAAAGCTAGTGTAATTAATACCATGCTTGTGCCCAAATTGCTGTCTTTCAACTCTGTGCAACCCCACTGTAGTCAGTAGGACTGTATAGCACATAGTTCTGCAGTAAATAGGAAATGTTGACTGTTATACAAACTTATTCATCCTGAGGACAATACTACACTGGCACATCCAAATCAGCTAGAGGGTAACTTGCATCATGTTCCACCTCTCACATAACACGTACTGTGGCAACTCTTGTCTTAATTTCAGGGTCTAAATGAGTTTCTGTATGTAATTTGTTCTTGGGTTTTGCCTGTTTATATTGCTCTGAATCTCAAATTACCCATTAAGCTGTGAAAAAAAAGCCTTTTTCCTCTTTCTGTGTCTCTCAACAATGCTATAGGAGGGACAGTGAAGTAAGGAGTGGGCTAGACAAGCCATCTCTGCTATTAATAATAATGCTGGGGGAAACTGGGGAAAAAGAAGGGAAAATAGCTGCTCTAGAAAGTTCTGACTACTGGATTAAGGCAATGTGTGCTCCCTCTATCCAGATTTATGTGAAATGCTGCTTCTCAGAGATTTAGACCTCTCAGAGTTTAGAAGGGTTCAATTACACTAAAATATTCTGAAAGTTTTCCTGTATTCTTTTGCTATAACATTTATTGATCTTCTGCTTATAGAAAAGATACTTGGAACTAGTTTTGTGAAATATGTGAATAACAACCCCTCCCAATTTGTGTCATTACTGCTGCAGTACCAGGGAGGAATGAGTTAAGAGGAGAAGACATTAAAGCAGCTGGGATCTATCAAGCAATCAGGGCCTACTGCCAAGGGGAGAGAAGGAACTGGGGCTAAGACAATGGCTTTGATCCCAGGAAGAGAGGGCTGTGGGTCAGAAAGCATGAAGTAAGGCTAAATCTGTTTACTTTGGACCTGGTTTTGAGTGGGTTTCTCACCCTTAGAGGTAATGTTTTTCTTTTAATTGATTTTTTTAAGTTGCAATGTGTTTTTGCTGTGGTCTTCATTCGAATTTACCTGTGTGACAGCAAATGTGAAATGGCTAAAAGAAGCTGTGATGCAAAGTGGTGTCTAAGCTATGTAGAGTGACGTTATGTGGAGTGCAGGCTTGTGGTAGGCTGAGTGCTGGTCTACGTCAGTGAGAGGCTGTCCAGTTTGAGTTAAAAGTCTGGGGTTAATGATGTCTGTGTGGGCTGCAAGATGTTTGAAAAGTCACCAGTTAACCTTCAGTAAAGATGAGCACCTAACTGCTAATGCTTTCCTTTGGATTCCATAGGTTTAAAACCTTATAGCTTCACTCTACCATCATTAAAATCTTTAAAATGTGATTTTCTGCTTTTGTATGTAAGCAAGCAAGTTAGTTTGGCTAGCAGAAGATTTTCCTGGATTTTTTTCAGATCTGTTCCAGGATAGCATTGTTGGGGCTTTCTTTATGGCAAGCTACTTAATGGTTGAGACACCACCATCAATTGTCTTCAGTGACGTAACTCTGGGTTCAATATATGGTACTTGATGTATTTTTAGGTAGACAAAGCTCCAATAGGCAGGATACAGTATTTTTTATACTTCTGTAGGATTCCGGCTCCTTAGTGTTACTGTTCATCTTGGTTCTTTCACAGCTGCAAGAAGCTGCAGGTTCTGAATGTGGTCTGAGTAATAGCTCTCGTGAACAGCTGTAACTAAAACTTCTTTATAGGCTATATGTAATGTAGTTGTGCTCGTGGTATGGGAACTCAGTCCTTAATAATGTAAGAAGTAGTTGTGCTGTAGGGCAAAAGATCCAACTGTGCTGTGATTTTAGAGAAGGGTCTACCTTGGCAGCATGATAAAGTCAGATGATAAACACTGTACTTTTTTAATTTGTTGTCTTTCACCTTGTTAAAGGTGGGGTTTACTTTTGAAGGAACATCTCCAAACATTATGCAGTTTTAATATTTCTTTTTAAACATAATGGAAGTTTACTGTTAAACTATGATAATTCAATTAAAATAAATGAATTTCTTGTTATGTAACTTTTAACCTCACAAGTAATTCAAAGCCACCTCTTTTTCAATTACTTTACCTCCAGAGTCTGTATTTCTAGTCTGTCTCGATCCCATGTTTCACTCATTTTTTCTACTGGATAGTTTTCTTTTACATAACTTGAGAGAAAAAAAATATGAAGAATTTTGTTCAATGACATGAAGGTCTAATTGTCCTGAGACAAGTGTAGATATTTGCACCAATGGGGCTGCAGAGAGGAGTTTTGCTCTATCAGGATAAATACAAGGTGGAATTTACAGTCCCCTTGGAATTAACAGTCAGATTCTTGTAACAGAGGATTCACTTTTTCACAGGTTTCCTTCCTTTTTAATATCTTATGTGAAAAAAAACTATTAAATTCATTCTCATATGGCAGTGTTATTGCAGTTAATGTGTTCTGGAGTAAGAGTTTTCCCCTGGAGAGCAGTGTATGTTCTGCTGAGATAAAGTGAGATATTATCTTGACCTTTGCCTTGAATTAACCCTATTCTGCATCACGGCTTTCACAGATATTAAAAAGCACAAGTGATTTCTTTCTCCAGCACTTCTCACTTCAGGCTTCTGCTGCATTGCTGCTTGATAGAAGTGGAAATAGTATTCTTTCCTACAACTTTTCTATGTACAAATTGCACACACCAACCATTAGCATGTTTCTGGCATAGCATAGATTCTGTAAGCTTCTCAGCTCTTTAGGAGGTTTCCATCAAAAACTTCATCCTCTGTAATGAGAAAGTTTTCCCTATGCACAACCAATGCTTTGCATTCTATCAGGTTACACAATGTCCTCCTATGCAGAAAAAAATGTAACTGCACGTGTTAAATCATATTTATGATTCCTGTTTATGGCCATACAACAATCCTGTAATTCTTACTGTGGTCTCTATGGATTTTTGTAACTGCATTGATGCTCAGAAGGATGTGGTTTGAACCAGAGCTGAAGAATGCTACATGCGAGATGTAGGCATTCTGGGAATGTGTATGCATGAGAGTAAGTTAGTGCAGAAGTTAGTGCTGTAGCATATACCACAATCCTCAGTGGAGTATTTTGGCACAGGGATGACTGTTCATCTGTTAAGCATAACACTGGGACAGTCATTAGTAAGAATTGGTGTTGAGGGCATGAAGTTAAATGCAAAATGATGAACTTTGCACTTAAGGCTCTGTGCTCTGGAAAGTAACAGGCTTTCTGTTTCTTAGTAAGAAACCGTTGGGATCAATCATGTATGACTTTTCCCCTTGAGTTATTAATTTTCTAATATTTTCTGAATTATCTTACTATATATAAAAAAGAAAAGTGGCTTTGTGGTTTGGTTTTTGTTTTGGTTTTTTTCTTGATATCAAGTCAGGTAAGGCTTTAAGCCAAAAACAGTGAACATGATGCTTAATGTATGGTTGTTAACAGCCTTCGACCCTTCATGCAATGAGAAAAAAATTAATGGATAGGACCCTTGCACACAAAATTAAAAAGGACTTTAAGTGTAACAAGAGCTTTAAAAATGACTGGATTTCTCAGTCAATTAAAAATGAATGGCTTTTTATATCAGTGGAAGAAATATTTTCTGGGTTTATCCCAACCATTCTCTCTGTACACTCAGCAGTGTCTGTAAAATTGACACCTGGGGCTGCAAATAGATGACTGAGGCCACACTACAAACCCAGTCTGTTCAAAGACCTGATGGGGAGGGGGGAAAGAAATTTGCTTTATTAATAAGTAAGGAGGCAGCTAATGCCTTGTCTGGAATCAGAGACTTATTTATCACAAATATTTGAGAGTACATGAAAATACAGCTGATGTTGATTTCAACTCTGCAGTATCTGTCAAGTGCAAGAATACACCATCTTAAAAATGTGCATATGGCACTAATTCATCCTGCTATGAATTAGGATTTACTTAAGAGTCAAGTTTGAATTGACATCTTCTCATCAATAGAGGATGAGAGATCAACGTATGAAGGAAGGACTAAGCTACCTGGAATATTTTTTGTTACAGATCTCAGAGATTTCTAAAGTTAAGTCAGCCTTGGTAGCTAAGGAGATTTCCTCAAAGGGGAAAATCGTTATTTATTTGTACAGTCATATGATTCAAAAAATACTTCCTTACTTCAAACAAAGATAGAAATACTTTGCTAGATTCCTGGGGGGTATAGATGATGTAGTCTACATAATACTTCACCAGTAGAAAAATGAACTGGGGAAAAAAAAGTTTCATTTGTGTCATTGTATGTCAACTGTAAAAGTAATGTACCATTTTCTTTCACTCTCACTGTTGTTATGTTGGGGTCCACTGTTAAGAATTACAGAAGAAAAAATTTCTCCTTCTGAAAATAGTAGAAAATTGAATGCTTCTTATTATGCGTATTAATGCAGCCAAAGTACACATAGTGGAGCTTGAAATGGATATAAAATCAACTGTTTTGCTCTTCCAAGATAATGAAAGAATAGCATTGTATAATGCTGACTTTGAAATAGCCTGATATTTTTTGTTTTTCTATGATGCTAGCTTAACGATTTGATTCTCCAATTAACTTGGACCAGTTGCAGCACTGGGAGGTTAATATTACATGCTAAAGTACTTTCTGCTGCAAGGAGATAAAATACCGGAATGGTATTTGAGTAATCAGAAGTTTAAATTAGTTGCAGTCTTGAGGTATTGACTTTTCTTACCTCTCTCCCATAAGATTGCACCTGCATTGGGCTGCTTGAGTAACTTGTGATGCAAAATCTAATAGTTCTTTCTCAACACTCTTCGGGGTAAAAATGACTGAAGCTGTAAGAGAAGGAATAAGATAAGTAGCTTTATCAGACATAGGTTTGCACTAAAAGTTTCTAGACACTGTGTACTGTTTACAGTAAAAATACTAATTTTTAGGTCAAAATGTATTCTTTTTATCCATGATTTCTATTTTTCCCAGCGGTGTGGGATGGATTTTGTGCTATTCCTCCTTTTGGGAGTTAGAGGGCAAAGAGCATCTGTGCTTCAAGAAAAAACAGCAGCTCAACGTCAGTGTCTCTGCTAGCTCCAGACTAATATCAGACCTGCTGCTTAGAAGTTCAGTATTTTGTTTTCTTGGACACAGTGTTTGCAATCCTATGTCCTCATCACAAACATTTACAGTAAAATTAAGTTTTAACATATTTATAAGAGAACTAAACCCAACGAATATGAGTTAGCCTAAAAATATACCAAAGAAATCCTCATCTGTTGTAAAAGAAAAACGGCACTTTCTAAACTGCCTTCATAGCTTTAGAAGCCATAATTTAATGATTTTCAAAAGGCCTAATGACTTTCAAATTTAAGTTGTCATAATTTTTCTTCTAGATTGCATTCTTAAAAACACATGGAATTGCTTGTAGCCTCTGTTAATCCCAAAGCAGTATTTTTCTTGCACAACACTTAAAAACAGCGCCTGTTTCACAGGAGTGCTACAAGACTTTCCCACTCTTCCGTAATCCCCTGAAAGTCCTTTGGTGATAGGTAATTCTCTTTCTCAGTGCAGCCAAATCCCACTGCCTGATTCCATTTTGACACTCAGTGTTGTTAGTGTGATATTTCTAGCTTTCAAGACAATTTAGGAGAATGGCTAGAGAAAGAGTGCAGGAGTAGGAAGGAGGTTCCCAGGTCTTCACTAAAAAAAACAAATATTTTTTTTTCCATTGCCTTTCTCTAAAATGGGCCTAGATCCAAACAGTGTTGAAGAGACTACAGGAAATATTTGGCTCTTGATATCCTGCAGGACCAATCAGTTTATGGTTGGAAGACTCTAACTCTAAGGAATTGGAGTAGAAGTCCACACACCTTTCTCAGAATCCCAGAAAAAGAAATGAAAGACACTTTACAGATCACCTAACTCTCCTGAGCCAAAGCTTATCTGTGTCATTCCAGACACGTTTGGTTTTGTTTTTTCCAGCTTCTTTGCAAAGACTACTGCCGTTGAAGACTATACCATCTTTTTAAGCAATCTGTTTCATGACTTTGCTATCTTTATTGTTAGGACATGTTGCCTAGTCCAAATTTTGCCCCCTTTTTTCTACTTTAGGCCTACCTTCTTGCTTTAGCCACAGTGAACACAGAGAATATATTCTACTTCTTCATCTATTTTAAGCCCATTTCTAGATGTTCCACCCTTTAAACAAATTTTCTCTCCTTTAAACATCTCATTTTCTTTCAGCTTTATTTTCTAAGTTGTGTATAATTCCTGCCCTGATGCTCTTAAGCCATTGATTAAAAAGCTACTTACATTTAATCTCAAATAATTTATACTGCTTCCCTTTGAACATTTTCTAAAGAATCTACAAATTTCTTGAAGTACAGGGCCTAGAATTCAAATATTAGTCTCTGTCTTAGGTGAAATAATTCTTCTGTGTTTTATAAGCTAACCTTTTGTTTCTCTGCAAGTATAGTGCTTCTCTTTTCCTAGTAGTATGACATCAATGAGTCACATTTGAATTGCAATGCAAAGTAACACCCATACATCCCTTCTTCAGAAGACAGAGCTCACACATGACTGTCTGAGAGAAGTGTGATTTCCTAGGTGCAGTACTTTGTACTTCCTCCTGCTGAATAGAATTCTGCTTTTCCAGTCCTTTATCTCCAATTTCTCAGACTTTTGTACTAGTTTGGGAAGCAGAAAAATATTTGAATCCTGCTTAATTCTGCTTTTGGCCTCAGAGCCAGAACATCAACAAAATTCTAACTCGACAGTTTTGCCAAATGCAGAAAAGCCCTGACATACACAATAAAGGAGAAGGTTTTCTTCATAACCATGTTAGATAAAATTCATAACACAATTTAAGAAATTCTCACTAAAATTTTATATTTTGAATTTAAGTATTTTTTCAATTCAGCATTTTATCATGGCTTTAGTTATAGTAAAAGGAGAGCTATAAAATGCTTTAGAAACCCATTTTGTCTGCCAGCATATCAGTTCTGAAAAGCAGTTGATTCAAACATCCCAGCTCTGGAAGGAAAAAAATGCCAAATCTCATTCTTTACATGAATGAATTTGACACATTTTTATTTTTGAGAAATGAATGTCTTACCAGGTTGGTTAGGGTAATCAGTTGAATCAAGAGTCTGTTCTGAATTAGGGCTATACAGACATCCCAAGAGAGGAATCTTTTTTTGGAAATAAGTACTCTTCCTCACTGCCC
>JANZLQ010000001.1:18000256-18018389 GCA_026212715.1 Elanus axillaris
CCCGCTTTTACTTCTAAACACATGGGCCATGACCTAAAGTATGTGCTGACTTAAATTGCTGTAGTTGAACATCCTTCAGCCAACAGAAACTAAAGGCTGCTTACTTTCTTCAGAAGTGTCTCCCCAGTAGTGTTGAACAGACTTAAACCACTCTTGTTTAACTTTCACGAATTAGCAAATTCGTCAAAAAAAAATTCACCTGAAGTTTGCAAGGACTGAATGTAAGAGATGGGACATTGGTAATGGTGACTTAGAAGTATCCATAGCATGTTATGTTTGTGCTAGGGAGTGTCCACCATTTCAAACATTTTATAGAGTGATATGATTCAATGCAGACTTTTAGATTAAATACATGCTTAAAGATGCAGTCTCTGGACTTACTGAAGTCTGTAATAAAACTTCCACTGAAGTGAAATGAAAATATGATTTCACACATGTACTTTGTTAGTACTTTAAACATCTAGTTTATCCCTTTAAGAAACTCCTGTGACAATATGTACCGAACTCAATGCCAAGATTCAAAGCTTGGTCGTTGCCATACTAATGTGGCTTTAAGGAACAACTGCTTTCATTTATCATCTATCATGTGTATGCCCTTTTGTCTACAATATATAATAAGGGGAATTAGTAGCATAAGACTAGTACAAGTGGCATTTGCTTAGAAAGCAGGAAGTTGATACTACAGTATCTGCACATAAAGTATAGTCCTTCTATAGCTATAATGCAGGATGAAGATGTAACAGGAATGCTTTACCTATGTTTTTTTCTTAAAAAACAAAACAAAAATACCCTACCCCATCATCTTTAAAGAAGGTGCATATAGTCTTTTAGGACGACCACACCCATCTTCCTTTTGAAGATCATCAGGTAATGTGCATAAGATTTTTGTTTGTTTGTTTGGTTGGGTTTTTTTTAATTTTATCTATTTACCTTTAGTATAAAGCATGTGTAATGGAAAATAATCTCAAAAGCCATGTACCTTATTAGTTCTTAAAATTTCTGTGTAAAATCATTTTATATGCCACTATGAAATAACAGTCATACTGGTGAAATTGTATTAGGTCTAAACTATTAAAGCTGTCTCTAGATTCATACAATAACAAGAAAACAAAAATACATTTAATTCCTCATGCCACAGAGAAGCTATTTTGTGTTAAATACCTACTGTCTTGCTATTTGCATTAAGCAAAACTTAACTATTTCTACCTGATTGAGTTGTTTCATGTAGAATTATTGTACGTTGCCTTGCCCCTCTCTGAAAGATTTTTGTTAGGACTTTGTGGCTTACAACTGTGGGAGGCTTATGGCAGGCACCAGGGTACGTGCATCTCATGCTGTATAATTCTTGTTCCAGATGGAGTACAACCATATTGAATATGAGTATTTGGTATCCTGGGCAAGCAAAAAAAGGTTTTGGGAATGAAAAAGGGTGTGCTTTAAGACTTGCAAGAAGTGGATGATCTTTGAGATCAGTGTTAATAGAAGCAAAAATGTAAATGGATAAAGCACAACATCATGGATTTGGGGAATAGTGGAAGCAATTTCTGCTGAAAGGGTAGTTCAGAAGGACTTGGTTTTTTAATTATTCCTGTGATATCTGTAAGCTACTGACACAGAAATCTGCTTGGAAAAGAATAACAGCATAATCCCTGATGATGTGGCATTCCTGGGTTATAGTGCTGACATCATGGTGTTCAGTGTGGCCTGCAGGCACTAAGACTTCTTGTGCCAGGTCTTTGCTGTGCCAAGTTCTCTTCACAGCATGTGTGTTTACTCCAGCCACAAGATACTGTTATTCATAGAATCATAGAGTATCTCAAGTTGGAAGGGACCCACAAGGATCACTGAGTCCAACACCCTGCTCTTCGTAGGACTACCAGAACTAAGAGTGCTGTCATATCACTAAGAGTGCTGTCATATCACTAAGAGTGTAGTCCAGATGCTTCTTGAACTCTGACAGGCTTGGTGCTGTAACCGCTTCCCTGGGGAGCCTGTTCCAGTGACTAGCCACCTTCTCAGAGAAGAACCTTTTCCTAAGGTCCAGTCTGAACTTCCCCTGATGCAGCTTCATTCCATTTCCTCCTGTCCTATCGCTGGTCACCAGAGGGAGGAGATCAGCACCTCCCCCTCTGCTGCCCCTGGAGGAAGTTGCAGATGGCAATGAGGTCACCCCTCAGCCTTCTCTTCCCCAAACTGAGTAAGGTAAGTGAGCTCAGCTGCTCCTCCTATGTCTTGCCCTCAAGGCCTTTCACCATCTTGCTCGCCCTCCTCTGGACACATTCTAACAGTCTGATGTCCTTCTTATTGAGGTGCCCAAAACTTCACACAGCCTTTGAGGTGGGGCTGCACCAGTGCAGTGTAGAATGGGACAGTCGCCTCCCTCGACCAGCTAGCTGTGCAGTGCTTGATGCACACCAGGACACGGCTGGCCCTTTCAGCTACCTGGGGCACACTGTTGACTCATATTCAACTTGCCATCAACCCTAACCCATAGATGTCTTTCTGTGGGGACAAGACGCTGGAAAGCAGTCCCCAGTTTGTACATATAACCAGGATTACCCCATCCCAGGTGCAGAATCCAGAAACCACTCTTGTTAAATTTCATACGGTTGGTGATTGCCCAGCTCTCTAGTCTATCCAGATTTCTTTGTAAGGCCTCTCTACCCTCAAGGCAGTCCACAGCTCCTCCTAGTTTAGTATCCTCGGCAAACTTAGTTAACATACATTCAATTCCTGTGTCCATTTATAAAAACACTGAAGAGCACTGGCCCTAAAATTGAGCCCTGGGAAACCCCACTGGTGACTGGCTGCCAGCCTGATGTAACCCCATTTACTGTAACCCTTTGAGCCTGAGCCGCCAGCCAATTGCTTACCCAACGTATTATGGACTTGTCTAGCTGTGAGCTGGACAGTTTATCCAGAAGATACTGAGAGGCGGTATCAGAAGCTTTGCTAAAATCCAAACCCCACCACATCTACTGGCTTCCCTTGGACAGATAGGTGACCTTGTCATAAAAGGAAATTAAGCTGGTTAAGCAGGACTTTCCTCCTTGTGAACCCATGCTATGACCAATGACTGTGCTGTCTCTCCGAGTGGTTTTCAGTAACTCCTCAAATAACCTCCTCCATAATTTTACCAGGCACTAGAGTGAGGCTGACAGGCCAGGGGTCTTCCTTCTTACCCTTCCTGAAAACTGGGACATTTGCTGGCTTCCCATCGACTGGGAGGGACCTCTCCAGACTCCCAAGACCATTGAAAAATAACGGAGAGAGGTCCTGCGATGATGTCGCCAGCTCTTTCAGTATCCTGGGATGAAATCCCATTGGGCCCCACAGATTCATGCAAGTCTCGAACCAGTTTGGGGTCAGCTGGGAGTTTATCATTCCCCCCCCCCCCAGTCACAGTCTGACTGACAGACCTGTCCCAGGGAAGGTATGGTGCACTTCCAATAATCTCTCAGACTCCCTGATACGCCTCAACCCACTCGCCTCCTCCCGGAGCTCCGCCACGAAGCCCAGGAGTTCCTCCACCCGGGCGCACCTCCCACAGGTCCCGCGCTGGCGTAAGAGCAGGGCGCAACCTGCCGCCTGGCACCGGGGCGGTAGCGTGCTCCCACCGGAGCGCTGTCTGGCAGCCGCGGCGGGAGCAGAGTTGAGAGAGGCCGTGCCTCTCTGCAGGGCGATCCCGCTGCTCCCCGGTGCCGCCGGCAGAGCCGCAGCCAACCGTCGCGCCCCGTCTGCCCGCCCTGGTCGCCGGCGCTCCCCGGGGGGCCGCTTCTGTCCGTCTGGGGTGGACTTGCCCGCCCTTGCTCTTGGCCCCGCCCAGGTCCCCTCAGCAGCTGCGGCGGGAGCTGTGGGTGCCCGGCGGGTTCCTCGGCGCCCCGGAGGGTCTGCGGTTTCGGGACCCTCTCGCCCCCCCACACACCCCCCCGCGCCTTGTGCACTGCGCCAGAGCGCTCCGCCGCGGATCCTGCTGGCACCGGAGCTGCTGGCCTCGGCGATTCACAGGACACTAACTGTCCCAGATGCACTTGGAGCGGCCGGGTGGGGAGGTAAGGGGGGAAGAACAGGGGCTGAAGGAGGAGGTTGCTCTTTCCCTCCCCGGCTGAAGCTTCTCTTGTGACTAGAAGTGGAGCTGAGGCATCACGGTTCTTCCTCCCCCTCCCGCTGGTCCCGTTGGGCACCACTGCTGCAGTCATGCGATGGGGCTGAGAACGCCGGGGCCTGGTGGAGGGGTAGAAGCGGTGGTGTACAAAGTACCTTTGGGGAATGGCCTACGACATTGGTGCCCTAATACCGTTTCCAAGCAGACCTTAAAGAAAGATCAATTAAACGCTGTGAACAATTACCGAGTGTTCAAGGGGGCTGGGAGAGGCTAGAAGACCTTAGTTTGCTTCAGCTACAAAGTTGAAGACTGAGAGGGTCTCTACTGTTGTTACCATCAATTTGGGAGAGGACTTTTTTCCCTTGGTGAAGGGTGGCACAGGAACAGATGTGTATAAAATAGATCTAAGTTGTTTTAATCTGGATACTAGAAGGAAGCTTTAAAACCTTTCTGGAGTAGCCTTCCAATAAGAATAGTATAAGTCTAAACATAAAACCTGGTAATTTTTACAATAGAAAGTTCAAATATTGACTTCTATTGCCAAAAAACCAAACTCAAGAACAAAGATGATCTTTTCCTTAAAATCCTGAGAGTACCGAGTCTGAGGAATGCCTCTGTAGCATTGAGAGTTATTTATCTGAATCCTCTGCTGTATACACACATTTTTTTTGTAATTTATGTAACTGACATAATTTCAACAATTCTGAGAAGCTCAACAAATTAATTAAATGCATAAACTGTTGGCCATAAATTTATCTAAAAAACTTGGGCATTGCTTTAGTTTAAGAATGCACCTGACCATTTCTGTTCTTTTGTGCAATGCAAGCATGAGTGTCAGTAGGAGTTTTAACAAGACCCAGACAGTAGAAGGGTTGCCAGATTCTCTTTATGGTGTATATGTTTACTCCAGCCTCTAGTTCCCTTTTTTTTCATAGGATGCCAACTGTTGAAAAATATCTGCTTTCCAGATAAATTTGGAAGGCTTGGGCAGGGAGGGAAGGAGGGAGTTTGGAAGTCTGGGAACTTGAAGTGGTTCACACCCTGCTTTTAATCGGTGAACCGAAACTGGAAGAACCTCACTTGAACTGTGTGTTTTTTATGGAAGTACTGTCTATGTAATCTATACTCATGTTAACACTTACGCTTCAAGTCTTTGCAAAGTTTTCTTTAAGCTTTTCTGTATTTCTCCAGAGTTTACCTGCTTCTGGTCTACTCACAGTGGCATAAAAATTAAGGCAATAAATGAGTATGCTTTGAATCGCACATTCAAGGTAATACACTATTTACTTTGGAAGCCCCTGGAGAGAATAAACTGGCATAGCTGAGCATTAGAAAAGTATTATCCTGTAAATCTGAGAAGACATAGATGGGACATTCCTAGAAATTCTTGTTCAGTTGATTTCTCTTTCTTCACATCAGCCATTGGGCTTGTGTGGTGTGCAGGAAATAATCTGATTTGCATCCTCAATGTAAATTTCAGGAGTCATTTGGGCATATGTTCTTTGGGAGAATTAAGTGCCTTTGCACTACAGTCTGCTGTATTTTTGCAAAGAGGAATCCAATTCATTTTTCATGTTTCAGCCGTAAATGATTTTGTTCTGGCTTATCTGTCTCCACTCTTCTTTGTTACACAGTTTGAACGGCTCTTTGCTCTCTCTTTCAAAGGGAGACATTCTGTATACAAAACAAGATGACTGTCAACAGGCCTTGCAAGGGACTGTTCTTGATAGAGAAATGTGTTTCCCATGCAGGTCTCCTGACTTATTAACGTTATGGACACGCCACAGATTGCACCCACTTATGGAAGCCTATGAATCCAGGGGTTTAGTTTGTGTCCGTACAGCAGTGTTTGACCATGTTTATTGCTCTTATATGTGCAAACCACTCTGCTGCAGCAGCTCCCTCCCAAACAGATGGCAGAAGGTTAGTTTGTTTGGTTTTTAAACATAATATCAGAGAAATTCAATCAACCGAATCTGAAGAAGAGAAGCCCATGAAAGAAGCATTTCAAAGATGTTTTTATGGAGTTGTATGTGGAATTCAAAAGACAAATTCCTTAGAGAGTTTCACAGCAAAATCTTGCTTGAGATTTCTATGGCTCACTTTTTACAAGTCAACCAAGTTACCATTTGCTGTTGCAGTTTGGAAGATCTCTACCTGGTAGTTTGTTCCTAGGAAATTCCCCTTTTGTCATCGCATCCTTTGTTAACAGTGACATAAACCTGCAGGAGCAATGACCAATTTTACCTGTAACCCAAGCCTTTGTTTAACACAGGATGGAAATGGCATTGCTGTATTTGTCAAGTATCTTGTATTTGTTTCCCAGCACAGTTAGGAAACAGTGTGAGACTGGCCCCCAGCTGGTTTTGTCTGTTAGGCCATGTTAAATAAAATTAATATCTCATTTTAAATGACAATATTTTGAAATAAAAATTTTAATGTAACCTTAAGACAGTGTTTAGGTGATCTTCTTTAGTGCCTAAAGCTTGCTGCTATGGGCAGTTCTGTATTTCAGGGTTTCTTCCTATACTTAAAATTTCCTGGGTAAATATGTTTTTCAATTAAGTCTAAACCTAATGTCAGTCTTTTACATAACCTTGCAACAAGCCAGGTCGAAAACTCTGTACTGGCCTTGACCTCAAGCATGCTGTGGATCTCTGAGAAGTGAGGTAATTCAGTTTCTAGGCCAGAGGAGAGTAGATTAATGTATGAATTGGTCCAGATGCATGAATTCTCTTCTCTTGCATTAAGTACTCTAGGAGTTTGGGTAATTTGATATCAGTAGGTGACACTAAACTTATTTTACTGCAATATTATTTTAACAAAATATAAAATTAATAAAAATTCAATTTTCTGTGAATTATTTATGTTTGACAGCACTAGTATAATCTGTATTTTTAAATAAAATCTCCCTTTTTATTATATACAATAATGAGTGATTTATAAGTACAGTGCATTTTTTTCTGTCATGCTAAGTCTGTTTTACATAATTCTTTATGAATTGGTCATTTTTAATAAACATCCTTACACACAGTCATTTGCTGTGCACCTTTTAGTGGAAAACTTCATCACTTGAGAAATTGGCACTGCAATACTATTAACTGAAAGCGTGCTCTATCCATGTGCATTTATTTCATGTTACACTTCCATATTGGAGAGGGACACAATGTGATTTATTTTTTTTTTAGGTAACTTTGAGCAAAATTTCACTCCAGGCATGCATTTGTGCTTAAGAAAGGTGGAGACGTGCTCTCTGTGGCAATAGTGTGACTCCAGCTCTGCCTGTCTGTGTTTCTTCAGCAGGGGAATAAGTCACTCTCTGGTATATGTTACATCCAGCTCATGGTAAACTCTGTTGAAAAAACTGTTTTTGTCTGTTGGTGTTTAGTCATCAGTTAAACATCACACTGAGAACTGTCTTGCTGGCATAGTAAATTTTATGAGTGTTACTCTGTTCTGCTTTACAAAGAAAGATTTCCAGTTGCCATACAGCAGAACTACAGCAATGGAAAATACCAAGGAATGAAAAATAGACTTATTTTCTATTTAAAACAATTCTCCATTCAGATCTTCAGGAGCTGTGTTTCTTCTATCTCCTGGTTGCAACACTAAAAGAATAATACTTTTAAGTGTCTGCTGCAATAAAGAAACAAAAAGATAAGGCTGTTATCCTCAGCCATTTAGAAGTTACAAAATCTGAATTTATCCTTATGGATCAGATGGCTAAAGCAACTGCAATGAGCCCAGATGTCTTAGCAAGGTATTTCCAAGCAAGGAAAATTGCCAAGGGACAGAAGGTTATATGTAGGCAATCCAAGTAATGAAGTATTCTTAGGTATAGGGTGAACAATGCAGCCAAAAAAAGAAAAGAGCTTGCACAAAAAGACATAGTTTCTTTAGTTAAGAGAAATTAAACTTAAAACACTGTGTTCACATAACATTCTGGCTGAGTTAGTTGCATGAAAAAGAGGAGAATGCCAAAATTAAGTCATAGATTGCATATATCACTTGAAAAAAACAACAGTAAAAAATGCCAATTTTCTTTTAATATGTCAAAAGTGATATTATTATAAACTTAAGAAGATAATCTGTGGCAAAATTCTGGTATGCAATTTTCATATCTTTGAAAGGTAAGGTTCAAAAATTATTTAAACAGCATGGTTATCCTCCTGTAGTTCACTTGTTAGAAGGGTGGTGTTTTAGATGGGTCTGATTTTTGGTTGCTGATAAAAACTGAATCCTAACTATAATCATAAATGTTTTTCCTTTATACTATGATTTTCTGTAATGTTTTAGACTCGGAAATGAAGTGGTTGTTTTAGATCTAATCATGCATGCGTGTTAACAATAAACATGCATGGGATCTCTTATTTCAGTAGGACAGCATGCCAGGGAGTTACTGAATATGCAAAAAAAGTCAAATTATATCCAAACAGGAGTCAGAATTGTACTATAAGATAAACAAAGATAAAGTGCTGTAGTCCTGACCTATTCATGAAACATCAGATGATCAGAATATAAGGAAAATAATTTGGGAATCTGCTATGACATTTTGTGAAGAGATTGATAGAAGATTGAAGGAAAACAAGGGGCAGATTACTGAACTCTAACAGTAAATTACCAGCATTTGCCATTTGTTGTGTGGAGTATGGCTTCTACTGCTTTTGTTTTTTTGCAAGATATAAGAGCTGGAGCAAAATAGGACCTTATTGTAGTATTACACATCACTTTGAGTTTTTTGGTTTGGAGTGTTGTTTTTAAATTGGGAAAAGTAAAGCAAATCTATGCTGCAGTGCAGTTCTCCCAACATAACTTCCTCTGCTCTTTGTTTTACTGACAGTCTGGTACCATGTGACACTTGTATTTTAAGGTAAAAAAGTTCTGTACTCCACATGAACACGGTTTAGTGTCTTGGAAACACAGAGTATTTGACTGAACCATTCTAAAGAATAAAATTATGGTTGACAGATAAAAAGAGAGAACATGAGGAGAGACTGACCATTTTAAAAATTAATCGATCAATTAGAATGTAAAATCCAAAGTGAAGCAGATGCAAAAATAAATATTTAGTAGGCATCTCTTGATTCCCCCTTATGACTAAGAATATTTTCTTAAAGCCAGCCTCCCCTTCCCCCTTCTTGTAGTCCATCTCCTTAGTTGGCTCTATGCCAAATCCAAAGCCTGGTGCTAGGATAATTAAGGAAGAAATGTTAGAAGAGGTCCCTACTTCATTCTTTTGTTTTGTTGTGCTGGTTTTAATACTGGTACCTAGTTTTCCCTTGCAAAACTCTGTACTTAGTGAATGGATTAGCTATGGAAGAGAACTGAGCAGACTCATTGGGAACTCTCTTTCTATGTGTGCAGTCATTTAAATGCAAACATCTTCTTCTGGGTCTGGCCCAAGTGCGTAGCCTGGATAATGGAGTAAGTGATTTTTGCTTCTAAGAATGAGACCAACTTGTTTTCCAGTTGCAAACCTTTTTACAGTCAAAAGATCTATTGACCAAGTAAAAAGACTCTGAAAACTGACATTTTATAAAAGGCCTATAGATAATAATCTATACTATTTAAAAGTGTTAATTTTTAATCAAGATTAAGTATTTCCCTTGCAGAAATGTTGTGGATCTATTATTAAAATGTGGATTTAATTCAGACTTTCACAACATTAAAATACTGCACTGACAACCTGTCTCAATTACATAACTGGGAATACTACGGGTAGTTTCCTATACATGAAATTTCTAAGGCTGCTGTTTCCATCACCAAGGTACAAACTTAATCTTTTTCTTGCTGTAGCCTTAAGCAGCGTAAGGTGAAGTTGTGCAAGGTCCTGAAGTGGAACAATTCTAGTATGTGGGGTTTTTTTCTTTCAGAAGTGCTCTTTATTGTCAGTGTTACAGGGTTTTGGGGTTTGCCATGCTCCAAACTTCGTTCAGTTATGTATTCAGGTGAGGTTGCTCCTCATTCTACGTAACTGAAAAAGCAGTTGAAAAACAGGTGCCAGGGCTGGCATCTTGGCAGCAGCAAATACTCAGTTTATTCAAGAGGAAACTTTGAGGAGTCACTGCCAGTTGCTAGAGCTGGGCCTAGCTGAACTCAACTCTTACTTCCATATATGTTAATATAACTTTGGGTTGTCTCTAGCATGTGTAGCAGGGAACATTCCCCCAAAACCATCTAGTAGCTTCAGAGAGTCTGAAAGCAGTGTACTAAGCTTTTCTTTGTCCCAGGGGCTGTGGCATGGCACTGGCATTATGGTAAGAATTTTCTGGAGGCAGCATCAGAAAGCCTTGTTAGAAAAGATGGTCGTGGTACCCCAAAGTGGCACCAAAAAATGGGGGACAGAAAGACGTCCTTACATTTTCAAAACATAGACCACTCTTTGCATTGTGGGCACAACATATTGTCTATGTCGAGTTTGCAGTGCTGTTTCTATGGTGCAATGTTTTAGGCTTGCAAAACATTTCTGGATGCTGTCAGCTGAAGTTTGGATTCTGTAATGCCTTTGGCTAGAGCTTGTATACACAGGGAAGATGTTTTTGGAACTCGCAATACATGCATAGAGCTCCACCAAGATGAATCAGCAGCTCAGGAAACTAAGTCTTAGTACATCTTTCTGGAGCCAGGGGTTTTTTGGTTGGTTTTTGTTGTTGTTGCTTTTTTTTTTGTTTTATGTCTTTTTAACAAGTGAAGGCTTAGTGCTAAACTTTTTCTGAAGATCAAATTCTTGCCCTGCCAAAACTTAGACCATCTTTGAACAAACATATGGGATGGTCAGAATAGTGGTGATGCCAAGTGTCTGTTCTTACCAAAATGCAATATTGAACCCAGTCTCATAATAGTAAAAATACACTGAACATTCTAACATTACAACACCTTAAGGAAGTGGTATGAATGATTTCTACAGTGTATAAAAGAAGGAATGCAAGAAGAAGTCTGCAATCATTGTACTCTTAAAAGATACCTTTCTACCAGTTTATCTGGTTTACTGATGGATTTTAAATTGTAGATAAAACTTGTTCAATGTATTTGCTTTTCAAGGTAGGCAGATTTATGGCATGGATGTGTTTCATTATACCACCAGCAGTTAATTCTGTATATATTTCAGCTAAATTGTCTCGGGTTTTCAGTAAGGGTAATGGTCAGTGCAGTGTGTCTATGTGCATTAATTTCACAGGAATGAGTGGTCCACATAGCCAACACCTGATTATTTAACTCCTTTAGTGTGTTTGTTATCCCCTGAAGATGGAAATCTCTGACTGATGTTGCAGTATGTTCCACAGTTATACTTTCCTCTCATCTGCAAATCCAGAGATCCTTTTCATATCCTATACATTTGTTTTTAATATAGAATATTTGCAGGATATGAAATACCGTATTGCTCTTCTGATGATACTTCACTTTAAGAAAAATATTCAAGTGTGTTTAGGTGTGGAAAAAAATAGAGTATTAACACTTTGGTAAGCTTTGCTGGATAAGAGGATGGCATTCTTCTCAGGAAGGGGAGCAGCAACACCAAAAAATTTATAAAACTTCATGCTTGAACAGATTCTGCTACCTGGACTGACCAAATAAATGGAATTAAGTTAATGGGAATGAATGAATGGATAGGAAAAGATCAGTATTTGTGATAACAGTGCCCTTACCTTGCAATAGAGTTGCAGGTGTTCTCTGAAATTTCTCATAAGCAGTTAAGCCTTATTTCAGTTTTTCTTCTTGCAGTAGTTGTTTCCAGGTACCATAGTCTTCACCACTGGTTTCTGTTTCTAATGCTACCTTTAACCTCTGTTTGCGTCGCCTTAGTTACTGTAGTAATGCAGTAATAAAATAAGGCAACTGTAGTCTAAAAGAAGTAAGGCATATGATAAGTGGAATATTGCCTTCTCCCCCGTTTTCATTGTCCCATAGTTTTGGGGTTTTTAGTATCTTTGATCATTTTACACAATTTCAAACTAAATGTCCTTCAATTCTGCAACATCTGGACAACCATTTGTTTGTCTTTATGACAACACATAAAGTCTTGTAGTTCTGAAGAGCTGTGTAATCAACCCAGGAAAGACTAATTTCCTGCACCACCAGCCCCCCACACCCACCCCCCTGCCTTAAAAAGGGTTCTATGATAACAAAATAGATGTGAAAGAGGACAATTAAAGAAATGAAGACTTCAGAGGGAAGGAGGAGTTGTGTTATTCTCTCGTCTCCTCTCCTGTTTATGGAAACAAATCAGTAAGAAAAAAAAACCTATCAGAAGTAAGCAAAGATGGTAGAATAGGGGAAAAAATTACTATTTTTAGATAGCAAATGCCTCAGTGCTATTTGTCTTGCTTTTATAAATATTTTCTGCCAAAGAAAGGAGAAATTAAAATCTGTCAAAATCAGCAGTCTTACTAAAAATGTGCTGTTTTCCCCTTCTGTCCTGTATCCCCTGATTTCACTGCCAAATGTCACATACCAGTACATTATAAAGGATCTGGAAATAAAGACCATCAGAGAATCACTGTTCTACTGCAGGAAATTCTTGCTAACCTTCAGATGACACATTTCAAATGTGGAAATCAATAATCGATCCCAACAATGTCAGCAGAAAGCATTCTTACAAGAGAAGCAACCCTGGGTGTTTTGCAGTTTCACTAGAATGGGTGAGTGTTCAACTAAACACTCCTTCAAAACCTAATGATCTTCAGAGGAAGTTGAGCCGTATGTCCTTGCAAAATCAGTAGACGAGTGAGCAGTGAGAGTGGTGTGATGTGAGCTGGCGCCTGACTTTATTTTCATTCACAGAAAACCACTCATAAAAAGATGATTTACTCCTCAAAAAAAACACAGAAGTGAATGAACTCTTTTCTTCTACTCACCTCTGACTGTGAATAATCCAGCATGCTGAATTCAACGGGGAACTTCTGCATCTTTTGCCAGAAGTGAAGTAAAAAAAAAAAAAAATTATGCTGCTAGCAAGAATTTCCAGATTACTATAGAATACCCACGTGCTCTGTGGTGAACACTCAGCCAAGCAGTTGAGGTTCCTACCAAGCACTTTCCATGTTACTGCCTGCCATTTACCATTCTCTCCTTATCCCATAGCTTGAAAGGGAATTATCTGAGGATAAAGCAGTTCAGCTTTAACTAATCAATAGCAACAAAGTAAAAGCAAATTGACATCTGCTCAAGGTTTCAAAATGGTCCGTGGTGATTTAATTTTAAGTGCTAAGTTCCAAAAAAAGGTAGCCTGTAACTTTCAGGATAAAATTAGTGCTAAATTCTCCCAGGAAGTTTCCACCAACCTACAGTATTCAGTTTCCTTTCCTGTTCTAAAGTCTTGGGAAGAATTACTTTATGTAACAGACACTTAAGTGATTGACTCGGTCGAACATACCCATTTTCTTGTCATAGGAGGCAATTCTTTTTTTAATGCTAACTAGCAATATTATTCACTTATGTGTTCAAGTCTCTTTCCTGTGATACTCTCATTCATAGTTTCCTTGCTGTGTATTCTTGCATTCATGTGTATCTTAGAACCATCCAGAAAAAGGACCAATATTTTATAAGAATGCAGAAGTGTAGCTACACTGGAAGGAAATGTTTTATTAACTTGTAGTTCATGATTAAAACACTCAAATGGCAAATAGAAGTGTTTGCTTCACCTGGACTGGTATGTCTAGTGTAGGTCCTCATTACAGCTCTCTAGGTTTAGTGTAAATTTTTAGTGCTGCATCTAATTGAAAATTCATTATACCATGGTCTGTGGTTTTGGGCTAATGTAGAATATTACAGAATCATTCTACTCTTCTTCTAGACCAGGATTTTGCAATATCCCACAATGAGTGGGGGAATCCACCTTTCTGTTCCAGAGCAATATTCCTTGACTCAGGAGTGTCCTCCATAAAGTTCTCTGAAATGAAGTTTTTTACTGAAATGATTTTATATAGTGACTTTTTTTATTTAAAAAACAAAAAATTCAGAAAACTTCTAGCAGTGTCAAAGATAAAAATATGTGTTTGCTTTAACAAATGTTATACCAGTACTTATATAAGTAGAATAAAAAAGTAAACAAAATACCTGTGGAAATCATTGCATAGGACAAAATATATAGTTTTCATAAAGGTTTCCTGCTATCCTAATTTAATTCTGTCTCTCAAAGACATCAAAAAAATACATTGCAATGCTAAAATAACTGAAAAACTCACACTGCACTCAGAAGCTCCTACTTCAGGCTATAAAATTTAGCACCCTGAGTAAAAATAGTTGACCTCAACAAGAGGAATAATGTTAGTGCCTAGAAACTCCAAGAAACAGCAGCAAGAAAACAGATTCAGCTTCCTAAGGACTACCTTCCTCCTCTTATTCCTTGCTTTCTAGGACATCAAACGCTCTGGTGACAGAGTCATTCAAGATCTTCTTGGAAAGAACTAAATCCTGTTTGTGTCCTCCTTTTTTCCCCAGCATGTTTACTAGATGTACATTGATTTCTGTTTAAAGTCAGTCTGCGTTAAGTAACACAAAGATACCGGACAAAAGGCAGGAAGGATGTCATCCATTAAGGACTGGATGTGATCACGATCCAGGTGCTCCATGTTTAGGTAACCTGACAAATAGATATATTGATGTCAATGACAAACTTCAGGTATGAACTGAAAATATTTTCATGTGGTTTGATGGATAAAGTTGTGCATTTTCTAATTTATTTGTTCTTTAAATAATAGTACGAAAATGTAGGACAAGCTGAATCCTGGAATTGTGGAATTGTACTGAATAGCAATTATATTGTCCATACAAAATTGTAGTCATAGTCAAGGTAGCATGGTCTTTCTGACATTTTTTTTTTATTACAGAAAATTATTTATACCCAGAATTGCAAAGCTGAGAGCACCCTGATTGAGAGCAGTCAAAGTATGTTAATAAAAATGCTACAAAGCAGCACTGAAGAGTGCCCACCGTCACATCTTCATGCTGTGCCTTTCAGTCCTCTTGGAGTAATAATCTGTGTTGGGGCTGATCATAGTTTGCCACAGGCTCACTTAGTCTTTTGAGGGAGATGTACAAAGTTCCCATATCAGCTTCTGCAGTCAGCCTTAGTATTAGGGTTATTAAACATGAAAATGCTGTAGATTTTCTTGCAGATTTGCATGACTGTAGTAGCACTGGACTTAGTACAAAGTTGTTATGGAGAAGTGCAACTGGAACGCAAAGTGACTTTGAGGTTGAAAATAATCTGGGGATGCATCTTTTCTGCCTCAGATTATTTCAGTTCAAAAGATGTAGAAATGAGTGAAGGGATGGTCTGTAGTTTATAGAACAGACAGAACATCTAATAACAGGCCATTCCAAACCTCTGTAGGACCTTTTCCCAAAGACAGATTATCTAGAAGCCCTACCTTATGACCAGGCCTGCAGGTCCTAATGGGAGGTTTGAATAGATTTCTTTTTCTGTGGAATTTTCCTTTGAGGGTAGCTTATCCTCTATTGTCATAGTCTTTAGCCCTTAATCTTGATTTAGGAAATAATTTGGAATAGCTAAGTAGACCACATGCTTGAGTTAGTGTTTGTGTGAAACCGATTGGGATTTTCTCAGCTATTTAATTTATCTGGTAGAGTGCCTGTAAAAATATTATCAAAACAGGCTCATATTAGTACCCTTAGCCAAAGCCTTCCCAAAGAAAAACTTGTGAGCCTGTCTGCTAGCTAAGGAAGGTAAGCCATGAGGTGGAATCCCTCTTTCCAAAGCATTTTCTGCCTCTGAGCAGCAAATTCAAGTCCTGGCTGCTGGCTGTTATGCCCTGTCAGGTGCAGAGATGGACCTGCATGGCATTCTGTCAGCTCAGACATCCAGATTGCATCTGACTTTTTTTTTTTTTTTTTCCCCACAGCCCTTTCTTACAAAGCAGCCATGCATAGCAGTTCACTTTATATAAGTGGAGTTTTGTGTGGTGTAAGTTCTGGAAGGACTTGTGGGGATGCTGTGAGTACGGGTGGACAGGATAACCAGAATGCATCTAATTGCCCATGGAAGAAAATGGGATGCTTTGAAGACTACTAGGATGCCTCCCATGTGTGATAGAGTAATTGTAGCAGGACAGCATATATTTGGCCAGGAAGAGTAAGGTGCCATCAGCACTGAAAAGGTGTCTTGTTTATGATGGCAGAAGATTCCCTTTGGGTTTCCGCCATGAAAGTGATTATGTGGAAGTGGAAATCGCTGTGTTCAAGTGCTTTTGCCAGTCTAGCTAGATTAGAGGTTTGTTTTGGTTTTTTTTTTCCGTGTCCCTGGTGCATTTAAGTCAATAAAACTTTGCTTATGTGACATGCTTGAAGTCATAAAAGGAAATAACATAGTGGAGCAGGACACTGAATGCAGCTTGCACCAGTCAAAAAAATTTGTCACAGTGCCATGCAAGCAAAACTCACTGACAGCAACAGTTACTTCTGTAACTTCTGTAAGACTTTTCCCCCTCTCACCTCCAGGTGTTATTGCTGAGCATGATGTGACATGGTATGGAATATCTCTTCGGTCAGTTGGGGTCAGCTGTCCTGGCTGCATCCCCTCCCAACCTCTTGCCCACCCTCAGGTTACTCACTGGTGGGGCAGTGAGAAACAGAGAAATTCTTGATGCTGTGCAAGCACTGTTCAGCAGTACTAAAATGCTGGTGTGCTGTCACACGGTTTTGGTCACAAAACTAAGACATAGTACCCTACAGGCTGTTATGGAGAAAATTAACTCCATCCCAACCAGACCCTGTACAGCAAAGCACAAAAAAATGACTGTGCCATGTGTAAACTGGGTAGTGGCTTTCAAGTTCAACACTTCGTAAGTAAAGCTGGGTACTTAAGACTCTAGGCATCTGTAGGCTGTTCAGTAAGGGTGCTTTTTGAAGGTCTGAGTAGCCAGGCTTTTTATCGTTACTTTTGGAAAAAGAAGAGGGACTATTTTGCCTTAGTCTCCCACAATTAGTGCTTCTCCTTGATTGCCAGAACTGTACTTGTATTGCTGCAAACTGTGGTCCTTTGTGCCCTAGTTTGAAGACTCTGATGCTCAAACCTCCACTACAATCACAGCTTTTGTTTATTAGGCATTGCAGAAACTGTTTTCAGTTGAGTCTTCCTCAAAGGCCTTTGCCTATAATGATGAACTTTTTTTATGAGTTTGGACAGTCTTACTGGAATATAGCTACTTTCTTACAGCCTCACTACTGAAAATATTAAAAACAAGTGAAACCAAATTGAAACTTCAAGTGAAATTGGAAATAACAAAGGCATGGTTTCTCACACTGGGATTTAGCAAGAAGCCAGAGACACCAATGTTCCAGTGGTCACAGTCACACCACCTTCAGCGTCTAAAAAAGCTGCCCCCTTACCTTGAACACTGTTCTCTACATTAGGGACCAGCTGTAAACCAACCATTGAAATACCTGTTTTGCTATTACAACAGCTGAAATTTGTGGAAGTGATTTTTCTCAGTGCAGTTGCAATAAATTTACTCCAACACAGTATATGGAATTAGTTAGTCTGAGGAAAATCTAGATCTATTGCTGACAGTTTATAATTATGCAGCTTGGCCCTTTACTGCTGACGCTGAAATACATTTCCCGTTGCTCTAAACAAGCGGCTTTCTGCCTTTCAGCATCTTCCATCTTGGTTGGGCATTTCTTACTGCTGTAAAATACAGGTGTGCTATAAACTGTACCCAGTAGGAAAAAAAAATAAAAATCTGTTTTGCAAACTACTGGAACTTGAATGACAGGGTGAAAATACCTGTTCAATGAAGTACTGTGTATCCTGGACAGTCCCTGTTCAAAGCACTGTGTAGGTTACCTGCTTGGTAGGTCAGTGGCCAAGACAAAATAGTTTCTGTTCTGTGGTGTCATGATGATGACCAGCTTGCATTCTACTGAATGCCCAAAGAAAAGGGAAAAAAAGGAACCTATGACTTCAGCAGTTCACAGAGAAATGTTTACATGTTTGGGAAATCTTAATTTTGTTACCAAGTGCAGCACAGTCTTGTAAATCACTTCCAGGTGACAGTGAACTCCCCC
>JANZLQ010000001.1:18026080-18042346 GCA_026212715.1 Elanus axillaris
TGGGATGGGGGAGAAAATCGGGAAAAGAAGTAAAACTCATGGGATGAGATAAGAAGGGTTTAATAGAACAGAAAAGAAGAAACTAATAATGATAACACTAATAAAATGGCAACAGTAATAATAAAAGAATTGGAATATACAAGTGATGCACAGTGCAATTGCTCACCACCCACCGATCAACACCCAGTTAGTTCTCAAGCGGCGATCCCCTGCCCCCACTTCCCCCAGTTTATTTCCTAGATGTGACATCCCATGGTATGGAATATGCCGTTGGCCAATTTGGGTCAGCTGCCCTAGCTGTGTCCCCTCCCAACTTCTTGTGCCCCTCCAGCTTTCTTGCTGGCTGGGCATGAGAAGCTGAAAAATCCATGACTTAGTCTAAAGATTGCTTAGCAGCAACTGAAAGCATCGGAGTGTTATCAGCATTCTTATACTGAACTCAAAATATAGCACCCTACCAGCTACTAGGAAGACAATTAACCCTATCCCAGCTGAAACCAGGACATCCACCAACAGCTGCAGGATAGTATTAATGCACTTGTTTCCATTATATATGAATGCTGTCCTCACATGAAGTACTGTCTTAGATAATGACTGGCTGTTTATAGAATTAACTAACTGCATATTATTAGTTCAGAGAGAGCTAATAAATAAGGAATGGTGCAATCACTTTGAATTTATTGCATTCCACCACATTAAACATCTGGTTTGTTTCACATCATGTAACCCTAATTTTGAAGTAAACCATGGACTAGACTTCAGATATCCTAAAATATCTATAGTTGTTTTCTCTCATATGTTTTACACCTTAGTAGAGTTATCCTGCATGCACCAAAACTTAGACTCTGTGGTACTTAGACTCTAAGGACCCAAAATTATTTGTGTTGACTGAAGCAAAGCATGGGTGCTGGTCTGTCTAAAATTCCTTCATGTATGCTCTGTGAGACTGTCAGCATGACTAGCATAAATCAAGGTATCCATTTCTGGCTTTGGTTTTTGCCCCTTGAACTGACCATGGTGGCAAATGCTCATCTTCCATTCCTAATTAGTGTTTTCATGCCCAAATTCAATTTCGAGGCTCTTACACAAAATTTACATGAAGTCCCCAAATCAGGAGAGTTCTTAACACATGAACCAAGTCAATTAACCTTAAGAACAGTATACTGAAAATATTTGCTAGGTTAGACTGGCACTATTGCTTCTTGGCTATCACTTCTTTGGTGGTTACACAGAAGTCCTCTGGCTGTGCTGTCCATGGGTTCAATACAAAACACAGTGCTCATTCTCATTACAAACAAGGCAGCGGTGCTGCTTTCATGAGTACTAAATGTTAGTATGCTTCTTTAATTACATCAGGAATTTCACTTTCCAGCAGTACTGATCCTTACCAGATTTCATTTGTTTAGGGTAGTCGCGTTTTTTTAAGTTAATCGAAAGATTAGACTGCAGAGAGGGAATACTTTTAAATTAAGGGAATGTGGTAGTTTTCACACCTCTTGTGACTGGAAGAAGCCATAAAATGAGTCATTGCTATGACTGAGTAGTGCCATGGGGCATGTACCACTCTGGGACATGCCTCCCTCATTGTTACCCTTTTCTTAAGACTGTGACTGATTAATAATGTAAATAGTTTCTTTAAAAAAAAAAGTCCAAGTATTTGGTGATACATTCCAGTGCAGAAATAGTCATTGGTTTATTCCTTCACTTCGGTGTTACCTGACTTCAGAATAGTTTCTATTTATTGGTAGCACTGGCATACCTCCCAAGAGGAAGAGTTTTAAGTAGTAGCACATTATTAATGACGGTTGTCATGCTTTCTAACTGCAAAAATGATGGCTGACCAGCTGAAATAAATGGTAAAATTTAAATAATTGTGTAGTTACTGGGCTTATAGAGAGATGATTGGAGAAAATGAAATTGTTACCCGTTAAAGACGGGTAGTATTTGTTAGAAAAGAAAAATGTACTATGCATGTTTGTAGGACAGACAGTGAACTGATACCTGCAACTCCTAGGAAAAGCTGGCCTAATATCTGTGCAGTTGATGCCAGTGTTACTAGAAAAAGCTGACAGTTGTGGAACCAGAACAGCAGCTGCATTTTTTTTATTTTTTTTTTACTTAGGATAGCATCTGAGTTTCTCTGAAATGTCTAAAAAACAGTATCAGGGCTAATATAATGTCAACCATTGAGTTCTAAGTAATGAAAATGTATCTTGAGGTGTAGAGAAATAGTTGCTGTTTAAAAAAAAAAAACTCTTAATAACAGGTAAACAAACAGAAAACAGTGTGTCAATGCCACACGACAAACACAGCAAGAATAGACACCTCTGTGTTATAGTTTAGTGTAAAGCCTTGTAATAAAAGCACTTGCTGTGGGCTTAGTTTGGTTTCGGGGAAGCCATTGTCCTCCAGTGATTTCTGATGGCAGAACAATTAAGTCAACACTAAGGGCTTGAGGAATCACTGTTTTGTTAATAGATGTGTTTAGCTGTTCTGATTTCCATTTATGGCTTTGCGGGATTCTGCCTTATAATGAAAATTGTGTTTGGTTTTCACCCATGATCCAAGACAGAAAATCTTCAGATTTTCCATGTAAACATAGATGAAAATAATAAAAGGCTAAAAATAAAGAGGATAGGCAATTAACACTGTAAGACAGAAAGTGGGAAGATATATTAGTCAGGAACAGAGAGAACAAATGTGAATGGTTTACTCTGAAAAAGCAGCTTGATGTTCTATAATTATACATAATCTTTTTCCTTATAATATGACGATTAGATCTTTGGTTAGTGTAAGTTGACTGCAGTTTACTGACTTCATCGTAACAAGAATGATAGATAATAACGAAGAATCTGGCAAATAATATTCAGCATAATGACTCAAAGTTTCTTCAGCCTCCCAAATACAAAATTAAATGTTTGCTTTCCTGTATGCCTTACCCTTCAAAGTTAATTAACCAAATATGTTGCTATTAATTAAACAAATATTACCAGCAGTAATGTCTTCTTGTTATTTAATTAGTTGAATGTGTGCATTTTTTCAACTGAAACTAGTAAAAATGAAGAATCTATATAATAACAAGCTCAGCTTCTTATGATTACAGCGATCGATACAGTAACCTCAATTTTGCCATCTCACCAATGAAAATGTAGAGCAGATTCATTGTGTAAAAGTTGGTAAACTCTGTAAAATGTCATTTCATGCTTTGATCCTTACCATCATCATAAGTTCTGGTATGTTTACCCTTTTCATTTAGAAGTTTGACTATAAAGCTAGCCAAAGTATCTTAAATGTACTTTCATTTTAGTAAAATATTCTCCTTTTGTCAAAACTGGGTGTTCTGCAAAGACAGATGTTTTCATCAATAATTTGTTTCAGAAGATACTTAGTCTGGGAAGTACAAAACTTCTGGAGATTCATGATTTAAGCATGTAGAAAAGTGATCTGGAACATGAGAGTCACAAACATAAGCAAATGCCAACACTGGAATAAGAATGGAAGGAGCTTTCCTCAACAAACAAACCAGAAATCTGTATCTTCTTCATTCCCGTACACAGGACCTCTTCCCAAATTGCAAACTCACATTTTTGTTTTGAAATTGTGCTGTCCTACGTGCTGCTCTTTACATGTAGCAGGAGAGCGCTCCAGAGTTGGTGAGTTCAATCTTGAAGTTTTTGTTCAACCACTGTGAATAAAATGGAATGAATGGTTCCTAAATGGATCAAATCCCTCCACCCCAATGATTATAAATCTTCATGAATTCATAGGCTATTTTTTAATGGCAATTTGCACCTATTTCCTCTTGTTATAGCTATAACCTGTACTTAATACCTAAACAGCTCCTTTTTTTTCCTGCCGTTTAATCCCTTTGCTAAACTTCTGGATGTCAATTACAGCCTTTCTAGTCTTTATTTCATTAGGTTGAACAAGCAAAATTTTGCTTCACCTTGTAAGATAGTGGACTGTTTTCCTGTAATTCTAAAAATCTTTCAGTCTATCCTTATTTGAATTCATTTTTCTTAAACAAGAACAATCCATGCTCTGCTTGTTCAGTATTACAGGTAAGTTTCCAACACTGCATCACTGGTGTTGAGGGTTCATATTCCTACTGTGATTGCCTATTGCATCCAGGTTTTAATCCTCTGGTTTTAACTAATGAGATTGTTCTTCTGCATTCCTGAAGTGCATGGGTTTACATTTTCTTATACTTAGCTTAGTTCCACTTCTATCGCACCTATTGTTGAGATATCAAATCTGATAGGTCACTTTGCTGCATATTTGCTGACAATGTTCCTAGCTTTAACTCATCGAGTTCCATAGTTTACTTAGTGCTAACATTATAAAAATGTCCCTCTTAACTAACCATTTAGGGAGTCCTGTTTCCTCCTTCAACAATACCGCAAGTTACCTCCCATTTAGCCAAACTTCCCTCCTCCTAACTACTTTTGTGTATGAAATCCAGGGCAACTAGCAGTATACTATGTGATGCAATATTAAGTGCTGTAGTAGAATCTAGAAAGAGTACATGTATTTAATTTCCTTTGTTCTGAATACCGTTTGTCTTATGAAAGATACCCTCTTAATCTTGTGCAATTTATCTTTGTGAGGCCTGTGTTTCATTGTACCTCATTTCCAGTTATGTCAGTGTTTTAAAATACTCTCTTAAAATGTGTCCTGAATCTCACATACTGCTGAGGTTAGTCTAATAAGGCTGTAGGTGTCTGTTGTAGCAATCATTTTTTCATTCCATTGTGGAAGAGTAATAGTCTAGGTTTGGAAATTTATTCTTGTTGTATGTCTGGTGCAAAACTGAAAAGTTTAGTCATGCTGATTTTATTTTTGGTTTTGTTTTGTTTTTTTAAAGCCACTTTTTGTGGCATTACATTCATGCTGCAAAAAAACAAGCAGCAGCTCTTGGAAAAAGTGTGGGGGTTTTCATTGTCCACATTAAATATTTTATTCTCTAGTCAGTCTGCTGGTACTCCCTATGTCATCCTATATGGAGGTACAAAGCTGCCCATTGCTTCTTTAACGTTTTCTACATCCGGTTAGTCAACTATTGCTAACAGAATGTGGATTTCTCTTGCCAGGAAGAACAGGCATGTATTTCCAAGATCACATTCATTTTAGAGAGGTAGACCTCAGTGGCTTATTTATACTCCTTCTTTTCTCAAACTTTAGTATAGTTATATGAAGCATAGGTTTTGACACAAGGTTTCATGCAAATAGTACATGCAAGAGATGTATTAAATGCAGAAATGAAAATTACATAGACTATCTGAGAATACAATAGAAAAAGATAAGAAAACTGACAACAGAAGTCAAAAAAGTTCCATATATTTGGTTTTTGTGGATAGTGAGTTCTTGAAGCCACTACATTTTTTTTTTTTCTGAACCCAAAAGTCTATCACCTGTAAGAGTTATTTTATTTATTAGGACTGGGATTTCTTTTATGTTTTGTGGGGCATGCTTACTTCTGTGAAGGCGAAATTTATTGTTAGGTAATCGGATACAAAATTTTCCATTGCTGTATGGCATTGTGATACTGCCTTTTGGTTTTCTTTCTGCCCCTGAAGACACAAGACTTTTGCAGAATTAAATAATTAAATTTATATTATATTTCAGTGGAGCCTGTAGAGCCCAGCTTTTGGGGATTGCTGTGCTGAGAAAAACATGAAAAGAAAAATGTCCTTAAAGCAATAAAAGTGCAGGCCAACAAGCTTGATGTTTGAGTGGTTTTGGATACATATTTTTCTTTTGTTAAACAGTTGTTTAACGTAAGTAAACACTGTTCTATCTCCTGTTCAGGAAGTTTAGCTTCACTGGAGAAAATGTGAAATGGTTTTGATGTGGGTCACAAATAAATATATTAGTGCAACAATTAACAATGTGTTGTTACTCATTTTCTGATAGTACTATACAGACTTTTGGTGAGTCATCTTTCATTTACAAAAGAGGGAAGAGTAAGTCTTTCCAGTGTAAAAAGTGAAATTCTGTGGTTTGAATAGTGCAATTGATGAGACTTTAGCTCTTGTTTTATGGAAATCAGTAGGATCCAGAGGGGGAATACAGAATTCTTAATGTAGTTAGTTCCATGTGGAAATATTTAGGGCAGCTATGGATGAGTCAGTGACTGGTGGAGGATTAGTGGTCATGAGCTGCAGCATTTTAAATCCCCTTGCAGATGATCCTATTTGGATTTTGAATATGCTTTAACTTATGCTCATTATCCTCACATAGCTAATTGAGTCTTTCCTGAACATCTCTGCATAAGCAAGCCCAGATGTTCTTTCAAAAGATCATGAGAAAATTCTTTTAAAAGACCATGAGAAATTCTTTATAGTCCTTGATGTGTCTGACAGTTACACAGCAGTCATCCAATGTCTTGTCCTAACCACAGTCTTAATATCCAGGGCAAAATAAGGCTATTGCAAATAACACCTCTGCCAGTAACAAAGAGAGAGCTTGTGTCACTTTATATATATTTGTAAGAGCCATTGGTTTTAATGTTTCATTTTACCTGATTTTCACTGTTGCTCTGCAGTACTAATTTAAGTAGATGTGTAACTGAGTATTGAGTTGTATATAAGCTTTGGTACATATTTGTTGGGGAGAAAAGATGATTTTGTTGCTATCGTTGAAAGGAAAATAAGTCGCAAACAGGCTGCCCAGTCAGTCTAAATGTGGGTCATACATCAGAAGTGGGACAAAGGTAGAGAGAAAAAGAAGAAAACAGAAGAAAAGAGATTCAGTATGGACATACCTTGAAATGAACATTGGCATTCTTATTCCTGGGATGCTTCAGGTCTCCTTACTGAGAAGCAACACAGCATGGTTTTAGGTACCCTTTCAAATAATATTTTGCATATTCTGAGCCTTCTTTGAAAATTCCATGCAGAGAAATGAGGATAGACGTATTCCACAGATTAAAAATCATTAGAAGTCTTGTTATGCCAGGCACAGGGATATCAACACTAGCAAGTACAGACATGAACTCCTCTGTTCTTACCCAAACTGGGTGTCAGAGCTCGGCTTTGGCCAGAAGATATTTGGTGTCGTGTGATGATCCTGGCAGGTGGTCTTAACTTAGCTACAGCATTATGCTAATGCAGCTATAGAGCTTCTGTATTGGAGTTTGTTGCAGTGAATCAGCCAGCTTGCGATGCAGATTAACATACATAAATAGGACAAGAAAATAATCCAGTGCCAGATGCTGTCTTTCCTGGAAGTGCTTACTGAAGATAACGTGATTGTTCTGAGATATCACCATACCGTACTAGTAATTTACTGCAAACAGCCCCAACATGGTGGGAAGTGTGGACAACTATATCACCATTTAAACAGATTTCTGATATGGAATTGCTCCTGCATGAGGCAGACTTGAGATCAATGTAAAGATAGTACCAAGGCTGTTGCATAGATCATATTCTTGCACAACTTACGTACTTTTCTAATATTTGTTGATTCAGGGAACAGATTCTCAATATCTCTTTTGCCAGTGACTTAGACAGTAGGCACAGTCTTTTTATTACTAATGTAGGATTCAAGGACTTTTATAAATTCCATCACTGATCCTTTGTGTTGAATGTTTGCTTGGAACCGTTGAATAAGTTGTAGTTTGGCTTGTTCGTCAGCTCCGTGCTGAAAGTACCAAGTATGTGGTACCTCCTTTTTCTATGTTTCTTGGGAAAGGAAGGGGTCAGCTGCCTAGCTGAGAGTTTGCTGACAAAACTCAATTTGCTTTTCTGTAGAAGCATTGTCTTGAACATCAAGCAAGCTTTGGCTTTTCTCAAGAAAGCAAGCAGCTACAAACTACAAATTAGTTGAAGTATTGGGGAAAGAGTAACCTCACCTTCAGGTTTTTCAATGCATCAGGTTTAAGTCACCAGTTCTGGTAATAGCTCTTTACAGTCTTGGCAGCCATTCCTTATGAACATTTTAGGCTTTCTTTGTATAAACCTGAAATGATGTTCTGCAGCACTAAAATACAACCCAAGTTCAAGACTTCAGTGATTAGGATTTTGCTGGGAAAATATGCCAGCTATTTGGGTGGGCTTCCTGCAGAGCTGTAAACACAATGGGCTAAATAGATATAAGACTTAATACTGTAGTTTCAGGGGATTTATAGATTTAATTGACCTTTTCTAAATAACAAATATAACTGTTCCTTGTCCCCAAGAGATGTCAATATAAATAGAATGAAAATCCAGTCTTCCCCATGGGATTGAACATGGGAATTAATGCTACAAAACCTCAACATGAGGAAAAGAAACAAAACCAGAAGACTTGCATGTTATCTTTTTCTGTGTACTATCAGTGTTTGCCAGACAGGTAATTTTCAGCAGTCAAAAAGAAAGACTAAGAGAAGCATAATTAGGATTTGGTAAAAGAACAGAATGTTGTTCAGTAAAGTGAAATATGTTTGAGAGGGATGCAGCTTATCATCAATGCTGTAATAATTCCTATGTATGTATCCAGTTGGGTGAGTCAAAACCAAACAAAATCTCACAGTACCCTTACAATGAATTTTTGTAGAAAAGCTGCCAAAATAAAGAACAAATAAACCAAAACAGTAAAGATTTGTAAAACAAATATAAAATGAGATGGCTAATGTGAAATGTAAACAACTTGAAATTGTAAACTGCTAGATGAATGTCAGTATTTCAGAAATGCAGTAATGAATGCTGTAATGAGAAAGCGGCATGTTCCACGTGCTTTGTGTACAAGCGTAAGGAGCTTAACTCTGGAGCTGGAGTACACCAGGTAGATGGATTTAGAAAAAGAGAAATTTTAGCAATTTTGAGACAGAAAAATGAATTTTAACTCTTTCATCTTGGACATTCTGCAAAGACTCAGTTGCAGTGAGACTAAGGGAAGCTATCTGTAGTCAGAGGAAAAAGTGGCTATAAACTGGGTGAGATTTAGAGATTGAAGACAGAAAGGCATGAAGATTGAAGAATATGTGCAGTTTACAGGGAAAGAGAGAAGTCTCCTCAATTCCACCAAATTCATGATCCTGTAAACAGGGAAGATTAGTCAAGTGGGTTTTTGGTTGGGGTTTGGGGGTTTTGGGGGGTTGTTTTTTTGGTTGGGGGTGGGGTGTGTATTTATTTGTTAATATTTTTTTTAAAACGGTGGCTGTGGACTTACTGAAATATTGGAAGGTCATTTTAAAGAGAGTTAGCTTGGGACTAAACTGCTAAGTAGAACTGTAAGAAGGGCAGTAATAGACATCAGAAATATTAGTACTAAAAGGTGTTGCTGAAATTATTAAATATTATAAAGGGAGAAAAACCAAGTAGTTACTAAATCCAGTGGCAAAGCTCTCACAAAAGCCACTAGGGCCAGGTCAGACTTCGGAGGCAGAAAAGGAAAGGAACAGCAGGCAAATGGCAAGGATACCAGTAAGAAGAATACCTAGATACAAGGGTAGTGTCAAGTGTATGAAACATTAAATTGGTATTAACAGCTTATGCCTTCTGTCTCTGAAGAGAGCAGTTTGTTTGCTCTGCTCAAACCATGCTATAGAAAGACTTTTGTCCAGTCAAGATTACTTTTAACATCTTCTTGTAAGCTTTCAGGCTTTTAAATATAGATTTAAAAAAGAAAAAATTCGAGTACTGTTGATGTTTTTCTGTGAAGTTGCTACACAATTGCTGAAGTAGCATCTGTGGTACAAAATTAAATATCTATACAGAATTATTTTGCATGTTCCCATGAAAAACTTGCATATTCCAAATATCAAACTGCTATTACTATTATCAGTTGGACATTTAAAAAACCACATTATTCTTTCATAGTCAGGAAAATATTTTAGTGACTAACTGTGGTTGTCTTCGCTAGGGAACACTTCATTCATTCTGTCAGATAGTCCCTCTCTGACAGTGGAAAGGACTACAAACCCTTTCATATCCCAGATGGGTATATGGCTAGCTCTTGTGTTTTCCAGTAACTCTTCAGGGAATTCAGCTTCTTGCTTCAGAGTTTCCCATTTGATGTAATGGGTTGTCTGGAATTTCTTAACTACACTGTATATTTATTATTTAAAAAAAAAAACAACAAACAAAACAACCCAAAAAACAACAAACCCCAAACAGTTTTCCAGCAGTTCTTGAAAGTACCTTCTAATTATGCAGTTACTGTAGGGGTTGTATCCTCCAAGAAAAGATAAAACAGAAGAACCGTAGAGGAAAAATAGATTTAAGTATTTGGGGAGGTTTGAGTTTGTTTGTCTCAGATTTGTGCAGAATGGACATTGCAGTATTTTGCCTAAAACTGAAATTGTTCACTTACATTTGAATCTTCAGTTACGTGAATCCATGCTGTGAGTTCTTCAGGATGGTATCTTAGGGCTTGTCTACTGCTTGGCGCAAGACATTAAACTTGCCTGGGGTTCTACACTGTAAGTGTTTAGCAGCATCTGAAATGATTTGTAAGTGAAATAATACCTTGTTGTATTGTTATTCCACCTCTTGTGTTCTGTCTGTGCCAGCAGCAACTTTTACTCATACTAAGGTTCTGCATATAAAATTTTTTTCTTTTTATTTTTAAAGGGATTAAAATGCCCTATAGTATTATCCAGTTTGCTGTGTCATCAGTCTCTCTTTTTCTTCCAAGAGCTCTACTTTTCAATTTTGCAAATTGCCACAGCAACATGGTCTTAACTAATCTAACGACCTGGAGTCCTAAATACAGACAAAACAAGAGAGGAAAATGTGCATATTTATAAATTTCCTTTCTAATGAATGTTTAGTTATTTTTTATTCTTATTTTTGAACATCCATTTTTGGAACTAAGTGGTAGGTATTCCGTATTTCTGAATTTCTAAAATCTTGAGGGACAAATTTAAATTTAGAGCTTCTTTACCCCCAAAACCCCTCTGTTCTTCTTTAGCCACAATATCTGCATCCCTACATAAAATGCACAAATAGAATTTATGTCTGTTTCTTCATTGGAATAGCTGTTAGGTGACAGGAGAAGGCATTTACCTTCACCAGAATGAAACTGATGTTCCATCCCACAAACAGAATAACAACATTAAGAGAAGGTCATTGTGTCCAGCTCTGGTGATAACAATCAGATAATGGTGACTTTTCCTGAATTGGATATAGACCAATAAATGAATGTCTGCAAAATTTCATTGCTCTGGAAATGATAAGCACAAATTATGAACAAATAGACTAGTGTGTGATTTCTTATGTTCAACTAAAATGAGCAGATTTAAGTACCACTGGTAACTGTTACAAATATATTAAAAGCAGAGAGAATTTAGATTCTTTCTCCAATATTCTCATATAACGTCATTGCTTGAAAACTAATGCAGTTGCACAGCCTTTGTGATTTTACTGCAGGCACCAAGTAATGGCGGTCATGCAATTGATGAGAACATAGTGGGAGAGTGGGACAATCTTGTAGGACATGCTTAGGGTGGGACTAGGCACATCGACTCTTACCCGTAAGAACACCCTGTCCAGAGAGGACACTCACCAATTAATTACGTGGTCCAATTTTAAAACATACTCTGAATCTCAGAAGACTGTTTTCTGAACCTCTTGTTTCAGACCATTGCAGATTTGTCAAATCAGGCAAATACTTGCCTGAGGCCTTAGGATTTATGCCTGTGGCATTAAGTGCAGGCTCTGTAGTAGAGCAGTTCTTAAGACAGTGCCACAAAATGTTGCAAAGGATCTGTTGGCAAGATGCTCACAGCTAGTAAAACAGTGTCTTCCCTTTCATGTGAGAGAGTACATGGAGTACAGTAATTCTATCCTGACAGTGATCTTTCATGATTACATTGGTAACTCCTGATTCCACTGTACTATAGTTCTTCCTCTTGGGAGCTATTCAACAATGAATCATTACTAGGAAAGAAAGCAGCTGTATTTTGTGTTTCAGATTCAAGAGACTTTGTGGTGGTTCTCATCAGGCGTATACAGAGAGAGACACCTAAATTATCATTATTTATTGTGACTTAAATTATTTATTATCGTTTTATGGAAAAGGTTATGTTAGTACTTAATAAAATTATAGCTTCCTTTATGCTCTCTGGTCGGTCAGATGGAGTGGTGGTTTTTTAATCAGTCAATACATGAACAGAGAATTACTGAAACTCTTTAATGTAGCTCTTGCTCAAAGGCCAAAGCAAATTCTCCTTCTTTGTGGAACCACTCTGTGTCAAAAACATTTCTCTTCTGTGCACATATAAAAATATTTTACCACTATATGTGGCATGGGTAAACAAAGTGAGCTTCAATTTTCTTGTTTATCTTCCTTTAAAATCAATAGCATAGTTACATAAATCTTATCTGTAGAATCCTTTCAAAACCTGTCGAAAATAACATTTTCTAAAAGGAAAAAATTACCTCACTGTAACACTTCATGTCAAAAAATCCTGACAAATATTCCTTCCTAAGCAGCCAAAGGCAGGGAAAACAAATTAAAAAAAAAAAAAAAAAGTTTACATACAACTTGCACAATTTTGAAAAGAATATGTAAGCATGGGTCATTTAAAATTATGCTTAAATTTAGGAGTTTGTAAGCATGACAAATCTAATCACAATCATTCTACAGAACAATAGTACATGTAATAAAGAAGCTCTCAAAAAAATAAAAAAAAAGTTCGATTTGGAGAGAGAAGTCAGAAGTAGGAAAATGAGTTATGTAAACTGGGAAAATAATTCACCCTTCCCTGTGCATTGTCCACTTGGCCACCATGGTGACTAAACAATACTGTCTATTTATACTTTTTCACTACACAGGTAGCTGAAGTTTTTATCTTCTGATAGTACCTAAGATGAACTCTGTGTACCCATAAAGACATGCAGCATGTCCATGGCTGCATAACATCTGTGTCCCAACATAAGGAGGCCTCAGTTGGATGCTGTGTGCAAATGGAGTTGCACGACACTGTGTTTCAGCCTGACAAACTTTGTATATTTCCAAATAAATTTTGTAAAAGCCAAACACAATTTTTTTTTTCCAAGCAAGGGGGAAGTTATCTGGAACCAATGTTTTATAGGCATCAGCCAAACTGAGGACTATTTTCCTTCTCTGCGATTGCAGTAAAAGATGAAGTGTTCTCAAGCCAGCTGCGGTGTTCTAGGCCAGAGTCTTTGGATTAAAAAAATGTGTGCTATGACCTGAGCATAGTCATCATGCAGCTGATAAAGAATAACAAGTCATTCCTAGGAACAGCTGCTATGCCGAGGGCTCTAACCTCTCTAGTGTGAGTGAGTGTTGTTAGGTTGTATTGATTTAAAGAGTCCTTATCATCACAAAAACTTCAACACTTCTCCCTCCAAACAATGGCTTAGTGCACAGACTGCTTTGCCGTTCCTAGAGGTTTAATCACCAGCAAAGCACTTGTCTCTCAAACTGTCCTCTAAGACCTACTCCCAGCAGAGGCATCAGTTTAGTCCCAATGGGCTGTTTCACCATGATTTGTTTTTTTTTCAGAGGCAGTGCGTTCTGTGTATGAAAGGCAAATTTAAATGGAGTGTTTCAAATTTCTGTGGTAGTGGTAGCATAAAGTTTGCAGAGATGGTCAGCTCTCTAGGAGTTTCCAGTACATGTCCCCTATACATGCTAGTATAGTCCAAGCAGAACAAGGCCCTGGCAATGGCATGAAGTAACAGGCAGTGTGGAGAGTCAGGCAAGCATGGTCAGTACCAGGCAGAGGTCTTCTCAGACAGAAGTTGTCGTTGTGTAGGATCCTTTCTCTACTGTATATACAGCTGGTTCCTTTTATCTGCCCAGTCACATGCCTGTTGTTAAATTATTGCCATCTATTAGTTGGAAACTCCCTTTAGAAGCCTAAAAAGGCCAACTACAGGGGCATCTGGCTTAAAAGAATTCCAGTTTACCTTGCGAAGTGATTTGCTCTCATAATGTATCGGTCTTGTATGTATCACAATGTAAATAGCAGAGTAGTACCAGTGGGAAATACTGAAATAGCTTATCTAGGTTTTGTTTGCTCAGCGGGCTGGTTTTTAACTTTCCTTGTATAATGTTTTTGGAGATTTCTATTCTTCTTTCTAACCATCCCTAAAAATATCCTATATGTTTGCAACACTGAGGTGAACAACCTAAGGAGGAAACAATGTGGGAGACTGTCCAGGACCCTAGGTCATGGGAAGACAGAAACCTAATTTAAGATAGGCACAGGTCATCCTAAGTAATGAGGAGCCCATGGCTTGGATTATACTCGAAGCCAGCTGAAGTCTAATGCTGTATAGATTATAATTTATATTATCTGCATATGCTTGCACAGTGTTTATGGCCAAGCACTTTTAGACAAATGTATGCTAATATGTACATTTAGGATCATAAGTGGTCTCTAGTCCAACCTTCTGCTCAAAGTAGGGTCAGTTTTGAGGTCAGACCAGGTCACTCAGGGTTTTATCCAGACAGATTGTGAAAACTTCTAATGGTAGAGAGTGTATAACCAGTCTGGATACCCTGTTCCAATGCATTAGCATGCATGGAGCCTCTTTTCTCTGGTGTTAATACCAGTAAGTTCTGCACTGTCCCTGAAAGTGGCCTATCAGGCATTTTGGCTGAAGACGTTCTAACTACAACAGAAAACATGATGGAAGAGAGTCTCACTTAGGTATTAGGTGGATATTTCAGATGTAGGGAGCATCTGTGTTACTGGTATTCTGTATGGATACAATTCTTGCTAAGCAGTATGACTACTTGAAAAAGCTACGTGCTATAGTCAAGGGAATTTGAACTGGAAAAAGATTACAGGTTAAATATTTAGCAGAAACTCAAGCTGGAGAGTGAGAGGGATAAGCTGTAAAAATGTAAGAAGAGGACACTGGGAATATTTGGAAGGACTGTAGAGTTGATCTACTGTTTGGAAGGCAAGTAATATATACTACTGCTATAAATACATTCATAAAGGGAAAACCTTGATAATGTGTATTGTATGGATATGTTTTCTGATTGATTCAGTTATGCCAGACATATCTGGGCTACATCACCTAGCCTTGTCTTGAACAGAAGAAATATGCCTCATTCATCTCAATAAAATATTAAGATGTAAATTATCCATATTTCTGTATTGATTCTTATAAAGACCAATTGTTCCAAATAGAACCAGTCCAAGTCCAGAACATTTTTAATACCACAAGCACTTATAAGGCCAAAATACAGGAAAAAAGAAAATTGAATTCATGTCTTGCACAATTTGACCTTCAGGAGGTTGGTAGGCAGCATCTCCTGTAAATGAGGTCTTCTGTTCATGTCACCTTTGGCACATAAAAGGATCAGTTGCTTTGGAATATCTTGGCCACATAGTATTGACTTATGTGTTTGCTGTCAAGCTTGACCAGAAAAATCTTGTACTATATCCAATATGGGTTTTATTAATTATTTTTAAAATGCAAATTATGCATGTTTTGGATCAACAGTTCAGCTGTATGGAATTACTTGTCATGCTCCCTAAGTAGTTTGCTGCTATGTCAAAATATTTAAACATTTTGTCCATACCAATCTGTAACTATTACTCTATAGTGTGAGTGGAGCTACAGGGACATATATTGTATTCCCCTCTGTTGAGAATGGTACATCCCCTCTTGGTATATGAACGACCCCATTTTCATGACAAACCAAAGTCTGTAGCTATATGCCGATATATTGTAGGAATAGGTTGATTTCTTTAGCTGTCACTAAGCAAATTCTTCAGTGCTTCAAACTTCCTTTCCTTTGCAGTGTTCTGCATAATGGTAGTTGACATCAATAACTATTATTTATAGTTTTTAGTAAACATTTGTTATGGAAATTTAACCATCTAGCATGTTAGAGTCTGTTGCTTTCTTGCTTGTTCTGTTTGTGATACAGTATAAATTGCCTTTTTTTTTTTTTTGTCATCTTCCATCTATTTCCTCTGATTGTTGCACAAAAGACTTTATTAGCTGGGGAGTTGCATGAGCTTTTAGAAGTGAGTGAAGTCTGATGATCCATCAGGTGGTGAGACATTTTGACTATTCCTGTGTATGAGGATAGGAATGGTTTTCCATTAATACAGTATTTGGTATTTTCTGCTGAGCAAATGTCTTCTAACTTTAACTTGGTCACTTTCTAGTTAATTTTTTATTCCTTTTCCCTTCCTCTGCATTTCTATCTAAAACATTTCTTCCTGTGATTCTCATCAAATGTGACCTCATCAAGGTGATGACATTTCAGATTTTATCCATTCATTCATTCATTGTAATGAATTTTCACATACACCCCTCCCCCCCCCCAAAAAAAGGTTCTAAGTAA
>JANZLQ010000001.1:18042446-18105850 GCA_026212715.1 Elanus axillaris
AAAAAAAGGTTCTAAGTATGGTGCAGTCCATTTAGTCTATTTTACTTAAGTTACTTTGCTTGACCCATTTCTGTCCTTCCTGAATGATCTCTCTGGCTTTTGAAACCTGGGCAAGTATTATTTAGAAGAACTAAATGAAGGCGTTTTGAAATACCCATTATTAAAACAGTGAGGTTTCTTGCACGAAACACACAAAGCCGGAGATGCAATTAGGCTCTTTTTTCACCCGATTGGTGTACTGCTGAATGGAAACTCACTCTGGCAAAGACAGAAAGCTGTGGCTGAACAACATTAGTGGATGAGTCACTTAAAGAGAACTGGAAAAAAAGGGAATAAAAACACCCCTCTGCTGCTTGATAAGAACTAAACCAGGTCCAGATGGCCTCCCATACTTGCCTGAAGAAGAGCGGGCAGAAACATCCAGGGCTATGCTTACATTTTCAGAAGTTCTTGTTTTCTTGGTACAAAAGGAGCTTTCAAGCACATGGGAACCCTCTTCATCAGGTTTCTGCATGGATTAAGATCAGTCAGGCCAAGCTGAGCACCACATTGCTTGCAGAGGTGTTGATAACAGTTTAGTAAGGATTAGAACTGTAATTATTAGGAATAACTGTTCATTGACTAAAGACTAATATGAATAACTGAAAATACAGGAGCGGGAGAACTTCATTCCAGTGCTGTGACTTTACAGATACCAGTGCAACCCAGAGCTACAGTTGCAGAGGATCGCTGCTGAATCCTTGGCCAGATTCCAGGCCAGATGGAATCTCTGGAGTAATGACGATGAGGCAAATCCCAATAAGCATGTGCAGGCTTAGTGTTTCAAATGTTTATGCAGTTGGCGGATTTGGTGGGTTTTTACAAGAAAAGTGAAATATGTTAGGCCACGTCCTGTCAGATTTCAACACTTTGCTCCTTAGCTTAGAGGTGCAAAAGGTTTCCAAAGAAAAAGCATTATTCTTCTCCTTTGCATCATTTTCAGAAGTGACAGAACTGTTTGGGCTAAGATTCTTCCTCTTCCACTGCTTCCTTATCAGTGTGAGATAGAGAGTTTGGTTTTGGATAATTTCAACATAAGGGGCTTGAGCTGTACAAAGATCCAAAAGCAGAACTATGTGATGACACACTTGGGGCAAATGTGATAAAGATGCTGCTGCCAGTATGGTCTACAGTGTGTGTACATGTGTGAGTCTGTGTTCAGAGTAGTATGTGAACTTCTGCACCAGCATTGTCAATGCATTGTGCTTTCCACTGCTTTTTTCCCGCTATTACATTGTCAGGAATATATCCTTGAACTAAGGAGTTAAGAGTGTTCAAGAAACTGTGCAGTGCTACATATATAATTCTAATTTATGTAGATTAGAACTTTTGGTGATCAAGACTCTGTCAAACAAGACCCTTCAAGTTTAACTGGCAGCTCTGCACAGCTATTGGCGGCTGCAGTGGCCAGGCATCACTTGCCACTTACTAATCAGTCCATTGAAATTCAGTGCAAAAGCGATGCAGGCTGGAATACATTTCTGAAGAACAAAAACATTAAGAAGCATAACATTTTTGCAGAAGCCATTGTGTAAACCCAAGTGTAAATCACCTTTGAAGTGGCTCAAGTCAACAGGTTTGGGCCTGAAGTTCTTGGCTGGAATATTTCTTGCAGATTGGTATGAAAAAGTGATTGAAAAAAAAAAAGTGTATGAAAAGTGAAGCAGAATGAAGTAAAACTGCTGGCAGCTGCTCTTTGAATTCATCCTACTGAGGCTGCAAGCTGAAAACAGATATTGTAAGATGCTGGTTTACCTCATCAGAAAAAAAAATAAGAAAAAGAAGCCCTGCTAACTAGGGAAGGTGTGGATGTGAGCACAGCTGCCTAACTTAAACCACATAAACCTTTGAATTCACGTCACGTTGCGGGGAACTCTGGATCCTAACCTTTGGCCACCCACTTTCTCCTCACCACGCACACTGGAAGCTGCTCCCTCTTTGGCTTTGGGAGGGGAGCGAGCAGGGCTGAGACCTGGACGACTCCCTGTGAGGGTTTGCAGCGAGCTGCTGGCCATCTCCCGCCTTTGTCCTGACTGGGCTGAAGTCAGGGATGGGAGTCGTGCTGTTAAGCTCACTTCCCCATGGCAGAGATCAGCCTGCAAATGTCCTGCAGCGGTCAGCGCAGCCGGCTTCAGTTTTGCGAAGGGCAGCACGCTAATGGTGTGGAACCATGTGGAACACCTATTCTGATAGATGGGGGGGGGGGGAGGGGATTTGTCAGGCCTTTCGTTTTCAAAATGCAAAGCAAATTCCACATAGATGTAGAATGTGTGAAATAGGAGAAAAATAGTTACAGGCAGCCCTTAGGAACTGAAGCGTCAGTGTTTCATTCAACTCACAGTGTGAGTGAGTAGCACCACAAAGGGGAATGGGTTTTAAATTGGCCTTCAAACCAGACTTCAGGTGTGGCCATCTGGGTTTTGGTGGTGGTGGTTTGGATTTTGTTCTAACTCAATATAGTAGAAAATCTTAGATGCAAAAGAGGCTTCTGCTTAAAAAAAAAGCTTGCTTGTTCTAAGAGAAAATCTGGAGGGGAAAAAAAAATTCAGAACTGTCAACAAAGTGAAATGTATATATCTGATGTTAATCGAGTTCATGTTATATGTTTATGGTGTTTATAGACTGGAGATGCTTGACAAAGCTGGTGTTTATGTGCAAAGGTTTTTTACAACAGTAGAGAGAAGCACATCAATTAAAAGTGACCCTCTACTGTAACACAGCTGCATGAAAGAAATGTTTCTTTAATATTAGCTTCATTTCCAGGTTAGTTATTTTTGTGCATGTTTTGAAAAATTCTACTATGCTTTCTTGAATGCTTCCTTAGCGTTATCACAGCATTCCTATGCTTCTTGGAATGTAGTTTGTCAAAAGAAAGGCAAGATGAGAAATGGGCTAGACTTTTAAAAACTTCACAAGGTCAGCCAAAAACCACATTCTGTAAGTTCATGTCTCGTTGCTTAAAGGATAAAATGGGTGCTATGGAAGTGTTGTGAGCATTCATACTCAATCAATGATTTAATCTCAGGATCAATTAAAAAACTTATGAATGACAAACTGATTTTTATAGCCTTTTAAAGCACAGTTTGGGGTTGTTTTTATGATGGTGGAATAGTCATCAGAAAGTGATGGAAGGATCATCATTTGAGATATTTAAAGAATGGAAAAAAAGCCAGTTAACATAATGCTGAGAATAATACAGCCCTCAATTTGGCCACCTAGAGTATTCCTTTAATAATACTGGTTCCCTGGTCAAGAGAAAGTGCTTTTTGCATCCACTGGCTGCTTCTAATATATTCCAACAAGGCAGCATGAGCTGCAGAAATGTATTCCTTACATAACTTAAATGCTGCTAAGAAACAACACAATGTCATTAAAGTTATTGTAGATTGCAAATACCACAAGCAGCAAGATCTTCTCTTGCTTAACATTGTTTCTGAAGAGTTTCCTTGCAACATATTATAAATGGTAGGAGCAATATTTATGTGATACAGGGCATATTAGGTTAAGAAATGTAAATTAAAAAGCATGAGTGACTTAAACTGAGTGACTCTGATTTTATACAGAGGTAGACATGTAGCCCCCACAAGATCTATTCACGCTGTGGATAGAAGATAGTTTACTTCCAGCTGACAGCATACAGCTGAACTCACACAGCCTCTCCACATGTAAAATGCAAGCTTTTTAAAGCTAGGTCGGCCTGACTGCTGGCTGCTGTGCTGCTTCTCCCATCCCTATTTCCAAGAAATCCTTCCTCTGAGATTTCTCACAAGTTAGTTGGATCTTGTACTAAGTCAAGAAACACTCGCACCTTGTCAGGAAGGATCTGGAGAGTTGAGAGGCAGCAGGACCCTGCAGCCATGAGGACAGCAGTCAGAAAATAGAGGGATACAGGTGCCTATAGACTTCTGTCTTCTGTATGCATCTGTGTCACTCAGCAAGGCTCTTTGATCCTATCTCAGAATTAATCAGATGTGATTAAAATACACCAAAAATTTTTAACTTTCCCAAAGAATTTAAAATGAGCTAGTGTCATTGCCTTGTCTTTAAGACTTTGTATAATACAAGAGATTGCCAGGCATCACAACATCTCTACAAGCATAGACTACAGACAGTGCTGAGAAAGGGAAACAAATACAGAGGGAAGGGAGAGTAGATGTAAAAATCAGTAAATAGATAATTGACAGTCTGTAGAAACCTCTTATGCAGGTTCATCAAAAGATAGGATGCAAGAGTGGAGGAATGGGTCAGGTTTTCAAAATTTACCACTATATAAATTTGTAAAAATGATCAAAGAAATGTACAGCAACATGAATTTTCTAAAGGATGATCAAACTGGTGCAGCTACTACAAAAATGAAAGCTACGATACAGTGACCTGAAGGGAAGTCTAATGGGAGTTTAGGAGAAAAAAAATATTTTAAAGCAAACACACACAGATCTTTGAAAAAGATTCATGAAGGTCAGTTGGGGAAGGTATTGTGTAAAAATTAGTCAGAAATTCCATTTATTTGGCACCCTTGAAAGGACAGATAGTGCAAATGTGATGGGACTGTGACATCTGTACAAAGAACCAGAGCAAAACTGAAAACAGCTGAGAAGAATTCATCTTCCACCTATCAGTGGCTGGAAGCAGGTAGCAGCTCATTTAATCCAACTAAGAATAAAGCATTGGTGCTGCTGATGACTACAGTCATCTTTTCAGAACTAATCTTAACTAAGCCACATATTAGTCAGTGTGCTGGCTCATTTCTGACTAAGCCAAAAGTAGCTGAAGTAGCTCTGTGATGAGCTCATTTCAGATAATGGACCATTAGGAATTTTGAGTATTTCCAAAGGACTGGTCTTACACATATGCATTAGTACGGTTCGTATTACCATTATACATAAGTGCTGTGCAAGCATGAACCAAAGAAAATGAGATGTTTAAAACCTCTGTGTCCGTTTTATTTGTTGTTGTATGTGTCTTTGGAATTCAGGGTTTCATCTCCTCAGATAGTCATGTCTTTCTGTCTGCAGGCGTTTGGATATACAGCAGTCTTCTCATACTCAGAGTTGCAAATTGCCACCAAAGAAAAAATTGCATAACTAGTAAAAGAAATTTATAGCAACAATGACAGAGCATTAAATTTTTCATCAGGAAACTATGATATAACCATGTAGAATCTAAATGGTCTATAACAGCCTTGAATGGAAAGAGTGGGCCAAAACAGCCATACTTATGCAAACAAAGCAAGCAAAGTACTTTAGTGAAACTGGAGACTGACCCTAGTCTCTTTAGTCACAAAAGCTTATGAGAATACAGCCAGTGATGCTTAGAAACTAATTGAAGGAAAAGAAAAATTAAATCCCAGCTATCTCCTGGGCAGCATGAGCCACATAAATATCTACAAGTACAAGAAGCAACCATCACCCTACATAAGTAGAGAGTGCAAAAGATCTAATAGATGGTTGTTTATTTTTATCCAACTTGGCCTGATTTTCATTGCTCTGAGTAATCATGTATAAGATGGTATGTTGATGTGCTTCTCCAGCACACAACTTGGAATTTGGAAAAGGAAAACCGATTGTGCAGATGTTGGTATGCCAGTGTTACACATTTAAACCCAAATTGTCCAGACTTTTCTATCATTATTATTTTATTCTGGGTTACTTTATTATAGAAAACAATCAGTGTTTATTTTTAAACAGCTATAAAAATAGTTAAATCCTAAAATAGGCAGAGCAAAACAAGGCTAAATGGGAATTCTTGATTAATGCAGTCATGCATTCTAATTTTTATTTTGCACCAGGGGCTGTTACACAACTGGTTTTAGGGAGCATGTGTATTCCCATTTATTTGTGTTAATCATAAAAATCTACTTCACTTGAAAGGTTCCTCTGCAAAAAATTAATGCCATGAGCAACAGTTTCACTTTACAAATGTAAAATTAGAAATATTTGGAATTATTGTGAGGGTATAGTTATATAGAATAGCTGTGTTTAAATCCTATCAGTTTTGGATGTCATAATATGGTCTATAAATGTGTAATCTACCTATAGTTTCTAAAAGACAAAGCCAAGGAGTAGGCCATATGGGAGAGGATAAAAATGCCAGATGAGAATGAAGCATCAATTTAGCAATTTCTCATCCTGATAAGGAAATGCTACTGTACCATACATGCAACTTTTCTGCAATATAAATATTTATCTTGCCCTGGGGACTCTGTTTTTCTTTCTTTTTTTTTCACATCATCTCTAGTGCTTCTGTGGGGCTATAATTTATTAATAGAAATGTATTCCAACTTTTTCATCAGGAAACAATCATGTGTAAAGGAGAATATCTACATTTTTGGAAGAGGAAATTATCACTATCAGTTTGTTTTCTTCTGAAATCTAATTAATCTTCTCATAGGCTAAATTCCTTTTTCCTAAAGGGCCAGTTTTTAGAGCATACTGTACTCCTTTGAGGTCAATGGAATTAGCCCACCGGCCAGTGTGGGTGATTGATTCCATTTATATGTTTCAGTTCAACTCAGTGAGTCATATTATGTAACTATTTGATAAAATTAGCTTTAAAAAGCTCTATCAGTGTCTCCATGTTTTGTTAGTTCAATTTGGAGAGTATTAAGAGTGCTTAATAAAATTAATCCAAAACTGCAAATTTTTATGGCTCAGTCATTAAAATAATTTCCTAGAATTGTTGAGAAAAACAATTTCTGTTTCACATGGCAAAGCAGAAACACTATTCAGAATTCATCTGCTTTGAGATGAAAGTTCTCATGATCTTCTAGATTTAGGAACACGCTATACATGCTGTGCACACTGTAGCAGCAGTCATACTTCACATCAAAATATGTGGATAAATAGGTATTCTCTGGATTCTAAGCAGAAAAAGCCCATTAAAGAAAAAAAAGGAATCAATAATCAACAAAATATTATGAGTGGTTTTTCCCTTTTCTTTTTACTAGTGCATCCAAAACCACTTAGATTAAAAGCTTCTGGTAGGCCAGCTAAGTGCTGGAAGTTCACACTTCCATAGTACGTGCCATGAGATGCTTCACTCTGAAGAATGGAGAAACAATGGCAAAACCAAGATGCAGCTGAAAGCTTTTACATAAATTTTTAGTGAGAAGTGCAGAAGGGTTTTCTATGAAGAAAGAGCATTTTGAGAGATTCAGAAGAGAGTGTGAATGTTAAACAGTGGGAAATAAGTGAAGAGGCATCTTGGATGTAGTATCCCTAAGAATCACTAGGGGAGGAAGGCAAAGGGAGCCCATTCTTCTCCAGTCACTATGTGATGCATACTGACTGCCTCTCAGGGTGCCATGATAAAAGCATAGACTGGGCGACCTGTCATTGGGACTCTTTCTGGTGGGCTGCTACATGTATTCCCTGCTTCTCCAGACTCTCCGTACAACTCCATTTTAGCCTGAACAGTTTGGCAAAAAATGAAGGGTTGGAATAAGTAGAGCCCAGGTTAGAACATCAGGAGAGAGGATGTTTAAAGCATTTTAATATTAATGAGAAAAAAGCTGAATTTGATGGAAAAAAATTAACAAAACAAAAATGACCCAGTCCAAGAAAAGAAAGGCCACAACATGTGAACAGAAAAAAACATGACACTCTATAGAAAAAGATTTTTAAAGAGAGAATCCGTTATTTCCCAAGAGTAAAGCCAAATGTTATATTTTATCCCATCTGTTTATGTTGAAAGAAAAACTAAGTAGCACTTGGATTCCTATCACTAAGAGCCGCTGAGCTTCAAAATGAGTGCGGCTAACCATTATGCCATTGCAGTGAGTCACCCTCTTGCCTTATTACCTATCTCAAACTACTTCAGATTGTTCAGATTTCTTTCCTAGTGTTAAATACTTGCTCTAAACATCCTAGAAACACAAGAAACAGAAGTAAATAATAATTACATATAAAGTGCTAGAAGAAGGCTGTTCTTAGTGAATGAATTGCTTTGCTTAATGTAGTAACAGGCAATGCCTGAAAGGGAAGTTAGGGGCACCCACACCCAAGCTGTTCAGCTATATATGCATGGCATGCAGGAAGAGCCACTAATGGCATTTTGCCATAGACAATTTGCAAGATGCTGAATTAAAATTTTTTATTTGCTTCCCAAAATACTCTGGCTCAAATTTCAGTAAAAATGTATACTAAAGAATCATAATTTTTTTGCAGGTTTTAATTTAAAGTCTCAGAAGTAAATTACAGATATTAAAATATTTACAGTACAGCACGAAAAGAAACAAGGTTTGGAAAGATTTATATACAGTTGTATATAAACAAAACTTTGGCAATGACAGATCAGGAGGAAAGATTAATTTTATGGTTAGTTATTCTGTAGCTGCTCTGCAAGTATGTTTTATGCTTTTCTTGGAAACAAGTGATACCAGTTACTATGGGAGATGGAAATCAGAGCATTCAGGGTTCTGATCCAATACAGCAGTTTCATTGTGTAACTGAAACCTGTTCTTCCCTGTTTTTTCATATCTTGGATATAATGTTTAGCTGTGACTCATTGGCCAAATGTACAATTTCTGCAAGAGTACAACAGGAGGGCAATATATCTTCATGAAAGAAACGTAAAGGTTACGTTACACAAAAATGCAGATGGTTACCACTTAACACAATTTATTTTGGTGAATGAAAATGGAGAAATCTTAAGCTTGTTTAATTTTTATAATTAAAAAACTTCCAAGAAGCTTCCTGAACATGCAGATTTCTGGAGAGATAGAAGATCCCCTACAGTTTGTGACTAATCCATAGACTGATTAGTTGCAGAATGAAAAGTAAACACAATCTAAGTTTGGAACAACTTCTGCCATCACACTTTCATGTTTGCAGAAACTGCCTGAGAAAAGATAAACAGTCCCGAGATATAGAGGAGGAAAAAATCCTTTCTACTAGGCCATGTAAGATTAAATCCTAAAAGGTAAGAGCATGCTTAACATTTGCTTGCAAATCCATAAGGCTGGGTTATAGCCTTACATTGTAAAATATGTGCCAGGAAAGACCGAAGAGCAATGTCACATCAAATCTTTTCTCTGCAAATAACCTTGAGTGTTTACAGGTTCCATCTTAGTTTGTGAAAATATAACTCTTAAACACACTTTCTAATGATTTCAAAGGATAGCACGTTTTGTGCAAAGACTTTGGGTGTGATTAAGGCTGGTCTTCCCAGTTATGGCCCTTCTTCATTAGCTTCTCATTTTTTGAATGTTTAAATTAAAATTAAGGTCCTGTGCAGATGGGATGGATAGTCTATTTGAGCTCCTGAGGGGCATTAATACAGGGATTTGCTGGGCAGGGTTTTTTTTTACATATATTTAAGCTAAATGTATATGAATGAATTGTATGAATTACATTGTGCTTTGGACAGACCTTGTGTCAAGCATTATTCCAATAAGCAATTTTAATACACAAATCTTTTGTTTTTAAGAGTTTAGTTTTCTTTTGCTTGGTTAAGACAAAATGTAGGGAGTTCATACAGTCCGTTTTAGCAGCTTATGGGTGACTGCACCTGTTTAGATAACCAGAACTTGTAATATTAATGCTGTTAAAATAGGCAAAACAATAGTATTGAAAGAAGGTAGGGTAGAGTGACAGTAAAACTGAAAATTCATAGAAGAACTCTTTAAAGATTTTTTTTTTTACAGAAGTAATAAATGAATTCATTAATTGGCCTATTTTATTGTGGAGCTTGGGGAATTTTAGTTGTGCTTTTGGTTATTTTTTTCCATCCTTACACATTTATGAATTGGGTTTCAGTTGGAAGTTCAGCATATAGTTCACTGATCTGTAGTTAAAATGCCATATGGATTTTTAACCCAGGTTCTTCACCACAGCTGAGTTACTGTCTCTCCTAAATACTGTGTGGCGTTACCATTATCTTGCACACTTTCCATATCCTTAGTGATAGTATCAGCTATCCAAGTCCCTCCCGAGAATAACACTGAGCCTTCACATTTGTGGCAATTGCTATGCTTGAGATGATCCACAGCAACTTCAGCCTCCAGGTGTAATGAATACTTGGTTAAATCCTGTCTTTCCTTCAGCTCTTCCAGGTGAGGGAACATCTGTTGCATTGTACACATTGCTCACATTTGTATGCAGTTGATAACCTGTGTCAGATTTTCCCTTTTCAGAACAAAAGCATCACTCAAATTTCTTAGCCTGCAGCTACTGTCCTGAGCATAAGGAGATTAAAAATACACCTTTATGCCCCTTGGTTTAAATGAAGGATCTTTGATACTTAGGTAGAACTGCTTGACCACAGGGTTGCATTTCCTAATAGGTGTCTACCAGACCAGGGTTAGAGGCTATTTTAGCCTGAGTATAGCTGCTATACTAAGTCTGAGAGATACCTAATGTAATGTGGGAAAGTTGACACTGCCTAGCCCTCGCTCGGCCAAAATCCCCTGTTCTCATGCTTCAGACCAGTACAGTATGGTGATTATGGAGCTCACCTTGCAACCTACTCTGGCCTGTTCTGGGCCTCCATCACCTCCTGAAATTGCATGAACATGTATTGCATGAAATAGAATGAAAATTTCATTTCGTCTTGAATTGTAGGGAAGTTTGCCATGGTACTGTGCCCATCTCACAGGGAACTTTGTGTGCTGTGGGAGCCCTGACTGTGCTGGAGGGCAGGAATATGCTTTGGGGTTAGCTTAGAGCCAGACCTGCCACCTTCAGCCATGGCAGGAGGTGGAGGGCAAGCAACTGCAGTGTGCTTTTGGGAGCTGTAGCAAAGCTGAGGCTGCCTGGTCCTCCAAACCCCCTGCTGAAAGTAGTAAGTGTCTTTCATACCAGAAAGCCTTTCAGATAGTCTTAACCATGTGATGGTTGCTGTTTTACAGATGATATGCAGTATCTTGAGCCTCAAGGCTCTAGGAAGTTTAGATAATGTCCATAGAAGTGATGGCTCTTCCTGTGCCTTCTGGAACAGCTCTGGCTCATGCTGCATGTCGTTCCCCGTTGTGCACGTTTTAATGTTGATGTTGGGTTCTGTAGTCTACCTTCTCAGAACTGGTTTTGGACCATCATTTTCAAGCCCCTATTCCTTTTATGGCTTTCATTATTGTGACATTGATCCTCTGATACTTGCAAGTGGAAGCACAGAAACCTTTAAAAATCACTGGAAGTTAAGATCTATCTGTATTATTTAATGTTACATACTGATGTCATGTTAGGCACAAATCAAATAGAGCAAATCCTCATTAATTCATTCAGATTTTTCAACTTTACTTGAGGTCTTTTATTTCAAGGAGACTTTGATTAAACACAGACTGAATCACAACCAAATCATAGCGGGGGCTAGGGGTGGTGTTTACTTTGACTTTAATAGAGCTGAAGCCCCAGTTTTATTCAAATCCATAGCTAAAAAATATCTTGAACCTACTATATGTCAGCACATTATGCTGTAAAAGTAACAGGAGGTACTAAAAAACTTAGCAAACCTGTCCCCAGTGTTCTGCTGGATATAGGGAATTTTACCTAATAGACAAAGATTGATTTAGCTCTTATACTTATTTCACTACTAATTCTGCTGTTGTTTTCATTTTATCCATCTTTATTATAAGCCTTTGGCAAAAGAAGCAAAACCAAAATAGTTCCCCACCCAGTATATTCCATGTTCTTGAGGCAAGAGCAAGGAAATAGCCTTACTGTTTGCACAGTGATAGTAAAGGCTGTGCAGGGTAACACGCTTAAATCTTCCACATTATAATCAACATGCCATGATAGTGTTATACATAAACAGCATTATTAGTATCTTTAAATGAAATGCAGTTAGCTTAGGCATCCTGAGAAAGCCATTTCTGTAACCCTTCGAACCCCTTAAAAAAACATGAGTAATTTTCCATGCTTTTCCATAAAACGTATTATGGACATGGTATTCTGTTCATCTAAATGTGCAGCTTGACTCATTGAAAGAAAGTAATGTAAATGAAATCTGAATTACAGCTGTGTTGTGTTATAATGAATAATGTCTGCTTACTAAGACACTGAGTCAAGGACCTAGTTCTCTGTGGAAGGAAAATATTTGTGTGTTGCACTGGAAAAGCTGACAGGCATACATCTGTGTGTTCTGCTTCACATGCTGAACACTAGAAATAATGCAAATTGATGATTTGGCTAGGAGAAGTAAAAACATGGTTCAAGAATCATACCACTTTCTGCATGACTAATTTTGAGAAGCGAATACAAAGTCTTGAGCACTTTTTTTTTTTTAAGTCTGTTTAGTTTGTCTCTCATATTTTTGTATTAGTTGTGGTATTAGCTTTAGTCTAGAATGTCTTAAGCAAAGCTAAACAAGTAAATCAACACTTATTTTTATCCAAGATAGATAACTGATTAGCAGAGCAGGATGTAAAATAGGGTATCTTATTATGGTCTGAATTTTTTCATGTATGTGCATGCAGCTTTAAATAAACACTTTAGCTTCCTGAACAAGCAACTCTTGTTACAGAATTTGAGAGGTTTGTATGGCTTATATGAGGGCTGTTCTAAGAGAAACTTGTCTATTTTTCAGTTTCACTGCAAGGTCAGCTCTGGATATGAGCAAACCTTGAGCATGACACTGGACTTTCCTCTGTTCATGTGTTCCACTTGCATAAGCTATTTGGAGTATGCGCAAGAGTTCCATCAGACTCATATGATAATAGCACATCAAAATTTCTAAAAAGTCATCTAATAAATGTAGACTGTTTCATCTCTTTCATTTGTGTATTATATATGTGCATATATCTAATACTAGTTTTAAAATTACAAGCACGATTTAAAAGACATTTGAAAAAGCATGCAAAAATGTCAGAAACCCATATGACCCTGTAACAGATGGTGATGCAATTAATTTTGCAGTGTGCAGATTAAAAAATGAGAGTTTTGTATGAAATAGGAAGGAAATACTTATTCCTTAGGAACAGTTGCACAGTGTCTAGCCTGCTGCTGCCAGGAGGAGGATGGAAGAATTTGGGCTACTGAATCCTGCTGGCTGGCAGCAGGAGGCCAGACTTTCACCAAATCAGCAAAATAGAAACAGTGCCAGAAATTCAAATTGATGCTGCTTCTCCTGGTGCTATACTTTTCTCAAGCATTGCTTGACTGACCGTGCTGATGGCTCAAGGTCATACATACCAGACTGTAAGTCTCACCTTAAGTACTGCTTAGGATCCCAAGAAAGACCTAGGTAAACTGAGCCTCCTAAGACCAAAACTCTATTAAAAAAAGAGGCTGGGGGGGGCGAAAAGAAAAGATAAGAGAGAAAAGCTGCTGCCAGCTATTACCTAGGCACCTTCTTGTTTGACATTACAATTCCTTATGTACGCAGGGCATTGCTCCCATGCATGCCCAGAACTGCCTTTATCTGGATAACTCAGAGCCTGTTTTTTTACCCAGACTTGATTTTGATCCAAGAACTAGACAGCTGAACAACTAAACACAAGGCAGCCCCAATGCAGTACGTGCTCTAGGAGCATATATAACACATTCTTCAGAAGTTGAGAACTTTCTGGTTTTAATAGTTGTGGTATTTTAAACAAGACCAAAGAGGTGCCTATTGCTATATGGAGATGCTGCAGGAGTACATATACATACTGCAGGGGACCACTTTTGACTTCTGTTCATACAGGCTTATTTTTAAAAGCTCTGAGGAAGGCTCTGCTATATGTGTTAGGTAGGCAACTGTAGATGTGATTTCCATTTTCTTATCAGCCTGAAAGGATTCATGTTTTTGTTTTCCCAGGGGGAAACTCTCACCATTGGTTGCCTTGGGCCTTTTCAGTGCTTTCATCAGCACCAATATATACCAACGGTTCTTGGTTTATTCCTACTGCAGTCTCCACAAGTTTGCCATTTGTGCAAGTAGGAGAACACCTTTGCTGAAATGTCCATTAGCATAAAATGTGGGGTTGTTTACTTGTAGTCCTCTCTGTGTAGTAGATCTGAAAAAGTAACATGCTATGTATATAACATTTATAGAAAGAACATTAAGTCACTACAATGACATCTGAAGTTATATGTCATTATTTAAAATAGAAGCACTAAAACTGTCATGGTCCACCTGTCAGGCATTTAAAATGGCAATAGCCCAAATCAGTCTTAATAAAGACGTAGAGCTTTGTGAGTGAATTTGGTTTTCAGAAAATTTGTTTGCTTTAAAAGTAATATTGATGCAGTCCATATATATGGGCAAGCAATCCTTTTTGTAAATGATATTGTGATCCAAACTCAGTTATCATACTTTGTTTGCTACAGCTCTCAAGCTCTTAGATTTTGTTTGCACACTATGCCTTTAATCCAATTTTGGCCTCAGTAGTGTCAATGGACACTAATGAAATCCAATGAAATCTTTTATGAGTGGCTGAAGTCAAATTTATGTAAAAACAAGACTCAAAGTGCCTAGGGCCTGGTTTCCCACTGCAAGATACAAACAATTTCACTAGTTTTTCTTAGCCAGCTGTGAAAAGTGACTACCTAGCTCCTTTGTAGCTTTTTATGTTACTTGATCTGAGTTACAACATCAGCTCATTTCCCTCAAGCAATGCATGTTCTGTTTCTGCTCTTTTGATGTTTTTCCCTGTTGTTTGTCTGGTGGGGTTTTTTTTCCCCAGAAGTCTATGTTAGGTAAACAAAGTCATGAGAAAAAAACACCACTTCTTTTTATGTGTTAGCTTGGAAAAGGTCTCTTCGGGGGCACAAAATAAAATTCTTGTATTTATTCCTAGAACTAAAATACTTCAAATCTGTTTAGGTTGTTTCATTATTTATTCCCCTTGAAATGAGGTGTGTCTGTTGTAAGTATATGTTTCAGAGCTGCCATGTAGGAGACAAAGATTCATCCTCACAATCTGCAAACTTTTAATAAATCAGAATAATTTCTTATTTGTTTACATTTATATATTTCATGGCTTTCTACTTGGAACAAAAGTTAATTTTACTAAATAATTTTAAATGTACTTCAGTATTATATAAGGGTTTATAATTTCAGGCATGAAACAGGCATAACTACCATTTTATTTAGGCCATTGTCTAAGTGTACTTGGTTTCCTTCCCTCCTTTCTGTACTTTTATTAATTTCTTCTTTTTCTTTTATCTATTTACGCAATATGATGTTTACAGTTAAATTGTTTGTCTCAGTAATTTTGTTCAACATTTTGAATTTTTGGCATATATAGTGGCATAGTTGGACACTGTGATCAAGCTTCTCTTTCACTTTTGCTTCCCAAACGTGCCCTACAAGTCATTTCTTCTAGCACTTGAGCAGATGCATGCTTTGTTCTGTTTTATCATATCTTTTCTTGATAAGTAGTTGAGAAAAGAATAAAAGGACTTTGATTCACATCCTTCCAGTATTTCAGTCTTAGGTGGCTAAACTTGACTGAAACCAGCAGGGCTTTATGTCCTAAATACTCAGGGCTTATATCTATTGAAACCCAATTTAAAATTTTCTCTGAGAATCTGTTGTGGTTATTTTTTTTTTTTTAATACGCAGTAAGAACTGTACTTTCTTGCAGTAGCCAGTCTCCCTTGGTATTACAGCGACACTTTGAAATGAGGCTTCTTGATTTATGTTGTCTCTAGGCAGGCCCTACAAAATTCCTCTGAAGCAAGATGGAAGATGAGCAAAGACAAAGTAACAATTTTCAAATATTTGAGTGAAAATAGGCATCTGGGAAGAAAAAAGAATAGTCTGAGGTTCCATCACTTTAAAAACATTCTTTTCTCTCAGAATATCCCAAACAAATATCACACATTTCTCTTAAGAGTTCATATTACTCTGCTTTCAATCACCACCCCCAATTTACATCAGAGGTAAACATCAGGGGAAACCAGGCTGAAGCTACAGCTGCTGCTTTGCTGTGCTGCCTCATGACAACATAGTTCTGTCAGATCTGATGTTGTGAGGCAGTTTTGCACTTCCACGTAAGGACAGGCGTGAACATTAATTTCAGTCTTCAGGATGCCTTCATGCTCAGCACCACTTTAATTTGCATTAAGCCTTTTTACTGCAAAGGAGAAGAGATCAAACCCTTGTTTCCCTCTTCCTATGCACTATTGTGTTGTCAACTGAAAGTCATGGCTCTCCTCTGCTTCACCATAAGCTGAATCACAGAGCTAAACATTCTCAAATTTGTGTGGGAAGGAACTGAAATATAATACAGGCGTGAATCCTGTGGCTTAAGTCCACCTCTACATGTGATTTCTCAGTCACTGCATCTTTTATTGCTTTTTTGCTATTAAATGTGATCATTGCAGTGGTATAGGAAAGCACTTACATCAGCCAAGTGTAACCATCAGCTCTATTCTCTGGTTTTTCAACCTTTAACGGTTATCGTGATTGGGGAATGACAGGCACATTCGGCCAAGTAACCTAAATGTAAAAAACATACTTTTACAGCACAGAGTTGTAACCTGGCAAGCTCAGTCTCTCTAACTTGTAGGCCAAATGGGAGTGAGACAGAAACAGCAGCCCTTGCAGAAGATCAGTCACCTAGGTCTATGCCAGAAGGAGAGTGCTCCCAGGGCAGGCACGCATTACTGCAGCAGCCCTTGGCAGTATGGTCAGTGGGGAGCGTGAACCTCATTCAGTCATGCACCCAGAACGCTCTGGATACGGTCCAGAACAAGAAGACATCTAAGTACTGTTTGCTTTCTCCAAGAGGCGAACTTCAACTCTTGCCCAGTAGCCCTTCCTGCTTCAAAGTGGTCTACACAGCATAATACTTGAGAGATTGTGAAGAATCAGTAAGGGTATCCATGAATGCTAAAAGTGTCATAGCTTCCAGGAAAGTATTTGGATTGACCTGGGTATTTATTCAAGGAATGTGCTATAGAAGAAGTCACGCTCAGTACCAGATTCTGGATATCTCCTAGTTTGTTCTCTCTGTCTCCCTAAAAGTACAGCCATAATGGAAATGTATCATTAGTGTTACTATTCACTAATTTCCTACTTAACATTGTCAGTCTCGTAATGAGAAACCAGAAACACTCTGTGGTGATGTTCCACTAGAGCAGAAATGAAGCAGTCAAAGAAAATACTCTGTTCTCTGAAATCATAAATCAGGATCAAATGCAAAATACTCAGGAATGTAAAAACGAGTCAAATCTTCAAATGCAAACATTTCTATTCTCTCATTAGACATTCTGCAAGTAATAGAAGTAAGCATACCTGAAGAATGGCTTTTAATGGGGTTTTTTTGGTTGTGGGTTTTTTTAAGCATAAATGAAATACAAGGTTTCTTGATGCATTATTTTGTCATTTAGGAGGCTGTTTTCCAAATTTATGAAAATCATAATGATTTCTTGTTTTAAGATATATTTTCCTTTTAATACTGCTTATAATTATTGTGTATGATGGCATGAATCTCTCTTTCTTAAATACAGTATATATACTTAAATACAGTATATAATCTAAGTATGAGCCAAATCTCTGTAAATGCCATCAAATAACCTGGACTGCTATTACTAACTTTCCAAGTAGCACGTTCTGATTTACTGCTTTGCTGGAAACACGGGGAGGAACAATAGGACTAGAATTTCTTTCAGGGCTGCCTTTTGAGAGGTGGTGAAGCCCAGGTATTGAAACAGTCTTTGTAGCATTTATCATCTCTCCAATATTTATTTTAAGCCTAAATCTGAATTTAGTTCTTTGGGTTCCTGTATTTGTCTTCCTTTATACACATAGCAAGATTTCAGGGGGCATAGGGAAAGGCCAAAGTCTTGCTTCACAAAGTGTGACTTTCAGAAAATCTTGTTCTCTCTGGCATTTTTCCATCTCAAGAACTCAGCATTCAGTTGGAGAGAGGAATGAGAAGGGAAAATTTCTGGGGGGCTGAGCAGCAAAGTGTAATATCCAAAACTGAAAAGACTCCCAGATGAATAGAGCAACCCAGACGGCCAGACACAAACTGTGGCCCATAACCTGCAGATAAATCTGTTTGCATAGACAATTACCTACACGGTTCAATGATGTCAGTGCAAATCCACGCAGAGGTAGGGATTTGTGGGAAGAAGCTTGGCTCTGCTCAGGTTAGGGAAGCTATTCAGGTATTCTGTTTCTTTGTAAAGTGAGACAGACATTAGATGCTTGCTGCCATTACATATTTTTACAGTAGACGATGATTCAAGTGCAAGCCACTCAGAATTGCTGACTGTCAGGCTGAGCTGGGTACTGCATTCATCCTTCATTACTGGGAAGGTAGCTCCGTATCTTAGACAAAGGCATGAGTGGAAATAAGATTTTTCAACCTATTATGATCTCCTTTTGCTTGCCACACAACAATGCTTTATTCAATTTTGCCAGGTTTTGCTCATGCATGGGAAGACACAGACTAAGACAGGGTGAAAGTGGACTTCTAGCAGAGTTCCATGGGACAGTTGACTATTATGTAACTAACTCAAAATAATGCTGTAATTTTTGTACTTTCATGACAAAAATTCCTTTCACAACTAAATTCTTTATGCCAGTTTACAAATGTCAAAGGTATTTTCTATGCATACTTCGTTATAATCCACTCATCACTTATGAAATACAGAAGAAATGTGTTTTATTCATTTATTCCACAATGTTGTTATTCTAAACTTAGATACATATGCTAAATATTTTTAGTTCTGTTTCCTCTTATTGTCTCTACTTGCTTTCTCCTGTCCTGATTTTGTATACTCTTAGCCAAAAAGTAACAGATGTCCCATTGATTACTCATGTAGAAGACTGGATTTACTCTCGGAAGCCTTTAGAGGAAAAAAGAGAAGTCCTCTGAATAATTCAGACTTCCTTGTCACTTTTCCTTCACTCTATCTTTATTTCTGTTTTTTTTCTTTAGACCACTGTGCTCCTTAAAATCATCTTTTTCTTCCTGTGTTCAATATGCTCTTCCAAAAGTGTTTTCTCTCAGGAGCCTAAGCTGATTTAGACTAGCTTTTGATGGACCAAACCTAAAAAATACTGAACACACAAACGTTTCTCTAAAATGTATAACATATCTTGTTGGGTTCAGATGCTAGTTATTAACTTCAGAAGTTAATTCTCTTGGTAAACATCACCCTGAAAGAATCTTGACAGAGTTCTAGCTGAGAAAACTGACATATTTAGTAAAGAGTAGAAAGAATTGTCTGTTTTTCTGAAGTAAATTATTTTTATTTATAAATCTCCTTCTGGTATCCTGTAAAAATTCTGAGGTTTTGAAGTTGTTCAGGAGGTACAAAAGCTTTGTTCTTCAAATGCTTTAAGAATGCTTATTTGTATATACTTTATATTCTCCAAGGTTGCAAAGACAAAATTCATACTGAGTGCAAATTGAAGAGCAAGGTTTCTGGCTTGACTTTCAGGTGGGCAGAAAGAAAAAAATAAGGCACATTGTTAACAGCAGTTACCTGGAAGTGTTTCTGAAGTCTCCTTGTGACTAGTTTAAATACATTCTTGTTTCTTATATCTTATATACTTATGATCTTTTTTTTTGTTTTGTCTTTCCTTCGCGCTAGTAGAATTTCCCACTCATCATCTCTGCACTGCATAAAAATCATGCAAGGAGAGTCACTATAGGGAATAAGGATAAGACCTTAATATTGCTTGGAGCACCACTTTTGTGGCTAGAGCTTCCCATATCACAGCCTTGCAGTTCTGTATGAACAAGGCTATAAAGGGCCCTTAGCCTCTCCAGTAGGTATTTCACTGCTTTATGCACTTTAAAAAATACAGACTGCTCTGATTTCTGCTATTACTTTTCTCTGGCGTAGCTGAATTATTTTATAGGACACAAACCTTCCCACACTTCAGCTCACGTCTCTGGCAAGTCAACCGACTCCTGTTCCTACAAAGCCAGAATGTATGGAGGAAAGCCATGCAGCTGACATAAGTTGATTTAAAAGACTGTGATCGGAGAGAGCAAAGTAATGAGTCCTCCAAAACAGGAGGCTCTCAGCAGAAACTATGGCTGCTGCACATGACTGACCTTTCCATTCATTCCTTCTGGTCTCTGCTAATAGCATCTTGGCCTTCACAAAACATACTTCCAAAAAACCTTGGACTAAGTGGAGAGGAAAACCATTTTGTCTACTGTATGCAAGCTTTTTACTTCAGGTGGTCATCTGCCATTCAAAAATCCATAGGGTTTAATTTCCTCTTTTCCACAAATTCTTTTTCTCTTTCAAGTACTTACTGAATTGGAACACCAGGGAAATCCTCAAGACCCTAGACCATGCTGTCTGCTGTGCATTTATGAATTACCATACTGATAGTTGTCGCAGTCCTTTATCCTAGGCCCCTTTTTAGTGTCTTGTTGCCAGGATACACAATAAATAATAATAATGTGAAAGGACACCTTTTACTGGTTAGATTGCACGCTTGTATTTTACTGCTAGCAGTGTGTCACATGTAGCAAACAATGTCTGCATGAGCTCAAAAGGATAACTTTCTTGATAAACTGTGTTGTAGTACGGCACTGTTGCCTGTTAAGTGCTATCTGCACACAAAAAGCAGAGTATTCCTGTAGGCTACTGTATTTCTTCTTTCGGGTTTCATTACTGGATACATCTAACAAAATATTTAGTGAAACCACATCATGATACCAGTATTTTAATCCCATTCTTTCAGTACACATTTTTTTCTTTGAATAGAACTGTTCACATCCTAATAAAGATTCAATTTAGAGTATTTAATTTGGAGTATTAAGTTTAGCCTAATAAATTATGTTAAATCTAGCCTAAATAGGTTAGGTGAAAATCCAGAAGGTAGAGCTTTAGACCATACAAAGCACTTTGTGAAATGTTGTCCTGACCTAACAGAGTTTATTCAGGTATTTAATATTAAAGTGTAAAAGCTTTGGTGAACTAGGACCTTGTTTAACCAAAATACCTTTCTTGCTTTTATAGAATTAGGGGGGGGGGAATATGTGAAAGCTAAACAGGACAACCTCAGACAATATCTGTGCAACTTCCCTGGTATATTAATCTGTAGACAGGGAAGAGAAACAAAACAAGAAGCAACATCAGAGAAATGGAATTTGAGGTGAATGAGTAAAAGGCTTCTCTTGAAAGATAACACAGAAAACTTTTGAATATGTTTAAGCCAGACACATTTTTCATGTTTCTTACTAACATTAAATGCCAATAGCCCCTATAGAATAAAAAGATGGTTTAATATTTTTTTTTTAATTATTTTAGCATTACCAGCTTCAAAAATCTTCCTGTCCCTATTTAACCACATTGCAACTAGGGCTTACTTCCTTGCACACACAGAGTAAATGTCTCTAAAAAAAGTAGGAGTTAAGGTTGCCACAGTATCCTGTGGTGATGGGCTCTTACTTTTCATATAATGGACAGTAACTTTGAATATTTTTTTGCGCCTGCAAATAAACTCCCTGTGTTTAAGACACATGAAACTGGAAGGTTGGTGTTATGATGCCTTTCCTGTGTGGGTCTTCTGTATATCTGTCTGCTTTCCCATACCATTTTTGTAGTATTGTAATCTTTTATTTCCAGTTTCGGAAGGCAAGGCTCAAGTCTTTTGTAATCCATTAGACTCGAATAGCATCTTTTCCTAATATCAGCTAGAAATAATTTCCTGTCTTATTTTTCAGTTTTGAGAACAATAAGCATGGTTTTCTGTTGCATTTACTATAGGCAATCTCAGTAAAAAATTCAGGAGCACTGGCTCATTTAAACAACTTTGAACTTTTGAGAACCTTGGAAGAACAAGCAATTCTAAAGCTACACATCTCTTAATGTTTAAGTTATAATTAAACAAATCCATGTACCAACAGATATCTGAGCCTGATTATTCAGTCAGCATTTTGAAATCCTTCTTCTTCCTGTATATCCTAATTTCTGATTTGCCAAATGTAGAAAAATATAGCTCGGCCAAGGTGGGGCTGGCTGACTTGTTTGTGATGTCATGCTTTTGCAGCCTGTGGTGATTCTATGCTTCCTTAAAATCGGCCTTTTTTTGGCATTAAGTATGACTTTGGTGTTTAAGCCTCTCAGAAAACACTTAGCCAGCATCTGCAACAGAGCCTGAAATGGAGAACTGAGTTGAAAAAGGTGAGGCTTGGATCTGAAATGTTCATATCCCTTTATGAACACAGCACTTTAAAGGATGAAGTACAGCTGAGGCAGTGCACAGATGGAAGGGATGATACCCCAGCTTTGTCACTCAGTATGAATGTCATTCTGTTTAGTGAAGCTCTAGCTCATGACTGGCCTGAAGTTTAAATGTTGAGCAATAAATGGAAGTTAGGAAGTATTTTGAATGAACAGAGTGAAAGAACTGGTTATATGAAATACACAGCAGGCAACAATTACATGTATCTTGTTAGGTTTTCTTTTCAGAAAATTATTGTTTGGGTTTTGGTATCTTCTCATGAATGTGTCAGGTGATTCCTTTTCAGCCCAATTATTTCTAACAACCGTAACCAAAACAGCTAATTTTTGCATAAAATATTCTAGACTTTCTAGTGATTATTGTCCATGGTACCTAACTGCTCACTCTGGTTTTCAAAGAATTAGAACAGTCTTGTGACCTTTATGGTTATGCAGTCTTACATTATAATATTTAAAAATAAAACAAACCAAAAAAGTCACACGGAACAACTGAAATGATTCTGCAAAGAACAAGTTCAGGTACAGTTTACATGAAACACTGACACTTCTCTGCCCATTTCTGACCCATTCCTCACTGTTGATTTGGATAAGTTCTAAGTTTATTTCAGAAGTCAAAGGGTAATTGTCGTTCCTGGCATGATGATCAATCATCTGTCCACAAAACAGTGACCGTACAGGTGACACACTGATTTTTTTTCGGGGAGAAAAAAGGAAAGGAAACATTCTGTTTCTCTCCAGGTCCCTGTTGCCTGAGCACAGAGCAATTTCATACCTTTGTCTCCCAGTTGCCAGAGGAGGCTTTGAGATCACATGTTGTCTAGAGAACAACGATTTGACTAGCACTCCTCAGCCTGAAAGGCAAATGGTTGGAAGAAGCTTTTGTAGTGGAGAAGAATGAAAGAGATAAATAAGGAATGGCTGTGTGCTGCCCTTAGCTAGAGGGCATTAAATGACACTAGCAAGTGGCAGTATCAAACTGCACAAAAGGATTATTTCTTCACACAACAGAACACAGTTGAAATTGCCAAGGCGATGGGCCTTTCCATGGGATGCTCTGGATGCTGTTTGTATACGTTCAGAATGCTCCCGGAAGACTTAATGGGGGAAAAAAAATAAAATCACATTTGGAAGATATTAAACACAAAACACCACTTGTGGCTTAGGAAATCCCTTAGCAGTAAATCGCTAGAAGCAGTTTTACTCCAGGAGAGTATCAGTTTGTAATTGCCCTGCTCTAACACTCATCCTGAGGGTTCTGCTGTTGGTCACTGCTCAAACTAGAATATGGGGCTAAAAGGGCCTTTAGTCTGATCCAGTATAAGGAAAATAATGTTCGAAGTGATGCAAACCCTATTTTGCAGGAAAATCCCTGATACCCAGTGGTTCATCACTAAAAGGGCAGTGTTAAGTGAAGTTAAATATGTTTCTGACCACATAACACATTCAATGAAGGAAAGAACATGGGGTACATAGCGAACCAGCAGTCAGACTAATTAACTCAGTGCTAAATTGCAACTGCCTGATAATTCTGTAGAAAGATCTGATAATGCATGAGCTGGACATTTCACATCACATATTTACAAAGGAGTTTTGCCTAGGACAGTGACAATTTTCTTGTCTGTGACCTAGGTTCCCTGTTATGTTTGTTTCTTCCTGAAATAAGGCCACACTGAGAATGCTAGTCTGTGTGTTAGTCTTAAATGGCTAGAAATATTTATGAATCAGGTGATTCCTCTGGTAAATCTCCAGGCATCTGGTATTTACAGCTCATTTAAATTTACAAGTGTTAATAACCTCATTGGGCAACTATAGGACTACATGAAAATATAAATAAATAATCACTAGTTCTTAAAACAAAAAGCATTCAAGATTTTGGATGTCTATTTGAAGCACAGTGAAGCAGTCCCTCTCACTATTGAGTTCTTAAAATTGAAATCAAAGTCTCATGACAGCAGATTATTTCAGGGAATACTGGGAGAGAAATGGGGAGGGAATAGAGGAAATTATTTATATACTATAGAGGATACATAAGTATATAATGTAGTAACCATCTATCTATGATTGCAGAAATAAAACATGCACTGAGTTCATAGGTTTTGTACAGCATTGTGTACATCACAGTTAATGGTGACAAGAACAAGACCAGGGCATTGAAAAGATTGTTGTTACTGTTATCAGTGTGCTTAGACAGGAATAACACATACTATTGTTTTCACAATTACAGGAATTTTCAGAAATCAGAATATGTAAAAACAGAATAAAATTGAAGCTCTTTCTCTTAGAGAAAAGAGGAGACTCATTTTTAATATTGACTTTGTGTCATCAGCTTAGGACGTGAAGTACTTTGCCTACATAGAAGCCAACAGCAGATGAAATTTTCTGTGGAGACAGAGCAAGCAAGACACAGACCACATAAATATGCACAGTATGTTATTTTAATTCATTCCAAAGGCTGTAATTCAGAAAAGATTTTCAGCCTGTTCTTTTAATTTACTGAATAGATCCGTTTCATACTCTTCTTCATTCTGTACAAGACTAAAGGGCTAATGATGGTTTGCTCTGGGTTTTTTTTGCTTGTTTCTAACCAATTCTTTGGTTAAATGATGTGCAGTTGAGAATATGGAAGCGTTAAGCCCCTGCAGTTTTCACTTTAGAGTAATCCTGCTCCAAAAAGTAGTTAAGCTAGTAGTCAACCACTCATAGATCTCATACCCTTTGTTTTCTGAGTTAATTAAGAGTCCTATTCTGTTTTGTTACTAATTAACTGATGTGTACATTTTGCTTTAAAACTTTTATCTAATCTGCCTCAGGAGAAGACACTGAATCGGCTATTTTCGTTGTTTCTCGTGTCTGTGTTTAAAAATTAGGTCCATTTCTTTTCATAGACTGACATAAGCCTTGTGACTAGTTAATACTAAGTTGTGACAACAGCTGTTTTTTAAGGTTTTGCATAATCTGACATTCTCTGCTGGTTACAGATTCTCTTCTCTCATTGTCAAGTTGTCGTTTCACCATCACCTCTGGTTTAGAGTTGCTTAAATCTACCCCCAGCCTTACCACAGGTACTGTAATGCTGCATGGAGTCAAGCATCAGAAGTGAGACAAGGTTTCTCCTTTCATTTTTGGTTATGCTGATACTCAGTTTAACACTTTGCAATATCACCCATTGGATTAGTTCATGTCTTTTTACCCCATTAGGTAGATTTGGAGTCTTGTAATAATGTGTAACAATGTTTCTTTACTTTTAATTCCTGATTCATGGTCTGTGAAGTGTGAATATGAAGATACTCACACAGGGAGTATCTGTGGTTTTTAAAAGCAACTCTTACATACTAAGTGATCATAAATAATTACTGAGATGGTCTCTGGTATAAAACATATATTTACTAAAATTTTATTCATTGACCATCCTTGTAGAGAATTATTCTCTTAACAAAGAAAGCAACACCAATTCAAGGAGCAGTACTATCTAGCAAAGCTAAGAATTGTGTATTTTTTACTGGCTTCTACAACACAGAGCTTTACAAAAGGTTCAATATAAAATCCTATGCTACCCACGCCATCAGGAAATATGTTTTCCCTTAGGTAGCATTTCACATCCCCTAAGAAAACATGTGGTATAAGAACTGCAATTCTTTAAGACCACATCATGTTGCCTTAAATTCACCAAGAGCAGCCTTAATTTAACTGTTTATATTTATAGTATACATGAGTTTGTAACATAGTCCTATTACTTTGAAACTTTGAGTCTTAATTTCTAAATCAACATCTTTTAGAAATCTTTTAAGTTAGTAAATATATTTCTTGCCAAACCAAGCAGCAGCAGCTGCTTCCTTCATGGTATTCAATGTTGAAAACCCACCCCTTAGTCTGTACAGAGGACACTTCCACACCGTGTGTTATCATCATCCATAGCTGCTCACAGCTGCAGAACATCCCCATCTGAGAAGACTGTGTTTATACAGACATCTTCCAATCCAGAATCTGTTCCATAGAACCCAATGATGGCACAGAAAACAAAAAAAACCCCACAAAACAGGCAGTTTTGTGTTAGGAACTGAGAAAAAAAGAAAAAAAAAGGAACCCATTCATTCATTGTCTCTGGTGAAGATTATTGTTCTTGCCAGCAGCATATGGTGGTATAATTGAATGTCATAAGGCTTGCATGTGAAAGATGCCACTGGAATTTTTCTTTACAGTATTACGAAAAATAGTAGCAAGTAGGAACTGGAAATGGTAATGCCTAATAATTTATTCACTCCTTTTGAGCCAAATCATGTACAGAATGAGCTGTAGCATATCCTAACATCAGTAGCAATTTTCTTGCCAAGTCTTTGAGGAAAGATAAGACTTCTGACTGTTGTACCTTGAAGTACCACTACATTCAGTTCATATTTCAAGTACTACATAGGCAGTAGAAAGTGGAAGTATTATCAGTGGAATATACTGGACACAAGCAGTTTTTTAAGGATCCCATTTTAGTAAACTCTGGACATTCAGAACAAAAATTTTTGCACTATTTCCTCAACAGTCATGCAGTCCAGGTAGGAAGCAGGTAGGAAATCTTCAGAGAAACAAAACATCTATGGCACAAAGTCCAACTGGATTAGAACGTGTTTACCTAAAAAATGATTATCACTCTGTTCACATCTTCCTGTGGCCTATTCATGTCCATGAAACCTCCATTGCTTTCACTCAAGTGTGTTTTGGCTTCACATAGATATATGTGTCAGGCAGAGCCTTCCCTAAGTATTAGCCAGCTCACATCAGCACACGGTAGTGTTTAACACTACTAAGAAATCAGGGGGCACACAAAGACTGCAGGAATTTTATCTAAGAAAATTTCAAATCATTTAACAAAATTTCAGCATCACTTATTTGCAATGAAAATCATCCACAGTAAACATTAGCCAATTTCCCAGGAAGGCACCTTTCTTTTGAGAAGCATAACATGTACCATGCAAGAAACAGACTTGCATCTACCATGTAATAGTTCCTGAAATGATGAAGTCAGTCAGAATAGTACAGTTGCTTAAGAGCTCCAGTGAGACAATTAAGCTAAGTGTAACCACATAATTTAATTTTATTTTACACTCCAAATCTAAATAGTCCACAAATCCCTGTAAGGTCACTTTTTCATTTTCATCTTGTTAGTATGCTAGAAAGAAATGTACAGAAGGAAACATTTTAATACAGTTTGGCAAGTAGTTTAGCAAAGGATTATTTTGATTGGTCTTCACATGTAACAGTAGGCTAAAAGTCTAAATATCTCATAAAAGTAGAGAAATGAAGGAGACCATTGCATTTGTATCAAATATTAAGTGAACCGCTACAAAATGTTACCCAGATTACTGAAAACTGAAAAAGTTGATGTGTCATGCTGTTCTCTGTTGTTCCATCCCTGGCATGCAGGAAGGAAATATTTATTAGGTTTGCTGCAGTCAAAACAGCTCTCTGGTTTGGCCTGCCTGTAGACATTGCCTACTACTCTGGATGCCACCAAATGCTGTGTCAACAGCTCGCAAGCCTGCCTGGAGAATTATTCCTCTCCTTTACAAATATTGATAATTTTCCAAACAAGCTGCTCTTCAGTTGGCATTTTAATAAAAAGACTACTCTCTTGAGTATGCTCACATAATCTTGGAGACTAGAAGTGGAAAGTGCTTATTAGGTCATCTTGTTTACCCATCTGCCAGTGCATGATTATGCACTACAGTGCAGTTTTTAATTCTTTGGCTATTGGCATTTTGTGACAGCTATAGTGAAGCAGGATTTATCATTTCAGTCAAAAATTCTGTGGAGAAAAGCCTCTCATTTGCAGAGTCTGCATGTCATGTTCAGCTTAGCCAATATAAAGACTGGGAGATTTTGCCTGTTCTCCCTTCAGACTGAGACCACAACTCAGTATTTTTGGCTTAAAATTACATCAAAACTAAAAAAAAAATAAAATTTGAGGCTTATTCTTCAATTGCTCATCAAATTCATTTGTGCCACAACTTCCATATTTACCTCTCTAGGTGGTAGAACAGAACAAAGAGTAAAATTAACAATTTATACTGTTCAGATAGTTCACTTTCTAGGTGGTAGAACATGGTAAGTTTAAACTGTTCAGAAACATAAAGTTTTCTCTCTCTCTTTTTTGGTTTTTTTTTAACAGAGCTTTGCCCTTATTGACAAAGTCCCCAGACCAGAGCTTTTCTTGTCCTCAAGAAGTTGTAACAATGTAGTGATGAAGCTCTGTGGGCCACCTCCCACACTATCCCAGTCCTGATTCAGCTCTCTTTTTCTGCACAAGGGCTGATGCCTTTTCGATCTTGACTGATTTACAATTACTGTGTTCCTGTCAGTGGAATCGTAATGAGATTCGGTCCCTGAAACCAGGCTCCAGCAAACCTTTCATCAGTGGCAAGGTATAAGGTAGTTAAGGATCCTCAGAAGATCTATCAGTTCTATCATAAAAATGGTAGTTTGCTCTGCTACTTAAAATCCTTTTGGGCATAAGGTTTCCAGATAATCAAAGATTAGTGTCTTTTCCTAGTTGGATGTACATAGAAGCTCCAAAGTTTCTGCTGCTATGCTTTGGTATATTAATATCTGCATAGACATCCAGGGTCTGCTTTTTCATCTTTACTGCATCTTTTAAGGCATTTGCAAACAAACTGCAACTGACCTGTTCTAAAATGGAGAAAACACTGTTAGTTGTCTAAATAAATGTTCAGTGTCTTTGGGGATTCTGACCAACTTTTTCTTCTTTCAAGACTCAGCTAGGATGTAAGACCTCAGAAGTGGTTCTCTAAGTTGTGCTATTTATTCACCAAATCAGTTGCCTAACATGTGGACACATATTGTGTACTATTAACACTTTGTATGTTATGTTTCAGTTCTCTTTAACTATTGTAAAATTCTTGGAGTAAAAAAAAGCCCCAGCTTAAATGCATGACGATATAAAGCACAGTTACAGAATTGAACACAATGTCTACACATGGTTAGAAAACACATGAAATGTCAAAAGATGTTTATGTTAAAATATACTTTATATACAGAAGTAATTGTTTGCGACATCTATAAACACAGTATTTCCACAAACAGTTACATTTTTAATTCAGTTGCTCGCAACCTCTCCTAACACTGATTTCTAGGTTGCCTTGATTGCTTGGTCTCCATGAGAGCAAGTGAAAAAGATTCAACAACAGGAACCAAGAGGTTCTTACTTCAAAATACCTTGTTCACCTTGAAGGGTGTTTACCCAAAAAGTGGGAGACTTGGTTCAAATCATTCCACCGAATAAAGTAATTTTGAACTTTGTTTTTCTAATATATTAGTTACAGTAATAATAATGTCCTATTTTCTATACGAGATAGGACATAAATCTAGGACATCAAACTGCAAATTCTAGTCCATTTTTTTCAGGCTCTGGGGAAAGGGATGGAAGCTCTTCTCATTCTGAGTGCCTTAAAAAGAATACCCTATAGCTGAAAAAAAAAAAAAAAACTACAAAAAAACCCCAAAGTGATTCATTCTGAACTGATTTATTTTGTTCAGCAGCTGAAACTCACTTGCCTCACCTTATTTATAACATACATTTGGTAGTCACTGCAATATCGAAAGTTACTGACAGTTTAAGTGTTTTCTAGAAATAAGGTATCAACTGCTCATTTTTTCCCAGGCTTTTACAGATCTTACTGCTATTTAATCTAATGTCCACAAACCCATTGTAAACACAGACTGATGTAAAGTAAACACTGAAGCCTCAGTATCAGAAAAACAGAACACTGCAGAATCAAACTTTTTTCTACACAAGTCTTCCCAACTTAATTTACAGCAAACTTTCCATTTGTATCAATTTTCATGGGCCTTTATAAATTTTGCATTGTTTTCTTGAAGTCTACAGTTTTGCTGACTGTACAGGGGCTTCAATGATACTGTGAATTCTGAAATTATGAATTCTGAAAGTAAAGGAGGTGTTGTGTATAATAACAAAATGCTGTGTACAGTAACAAAATGTGTATTACTTAATAGAGAGGTCAAGAAAATATTTTTCACTTTTTCCAGAAAAAGAGAGAAAATGCTTTAAGAGAAATGTCTTAACTTTTGTGAGAGCTTTTGTATGATTTCTGTAAAACTTGCATGCTTCTCTGACATTAAGACTTCCACAAAAGAGAGGAGCGTTAGTGGGAACTTTTGTAGATGTGCAGAAAGAGTTGCATCTAAACATTGCTCTTTTGCTTAAGTTCACAGAAGCTAGGAAAAAAGCCTGGAAAGTGGTTTTTAATGAGCTAGATAAGGGTACTATAAGGGCATTTGATAATTAACACTGTAGAGGAAAGCAGTGAAATGTTTTGTAAGAAAAAAGATGCTTCTCCAGTTGAAGATTATAGTATTAGGGAAGACCAAAGTGATGAAGTATGGAACAAAAAACAGAGGAGTTCTGACTAATTTTATGTCCAGATACTACTATGGGTGTTTTTAGGAGAGAAGAATTTTTAAGCACCGTAAACAAAATCATAATTTTTTATATGCCATCATAGGCAGAAGCTAATTTTGAAGATGCAGTGTAGATATCTAGTTACCTGGATTTTTTAATGGGCTCAGAAAACTCAGTCAACCATAGTCTGAAATTCTCTAATTAGAAAATACCAGGGATATTTTTATTGAAAAGGTTGCAGGAAATAGTGCATTAGTAGTATTTTCTTAAAAAAATATCAGTTACATTTTTGCTTGTGTTATCTGAATAGAAAATATAAAATAGGAACATTGAAGACAGAAATAAAACAGTGCAGGACAGTGAACAGGGCAGAGGTGTAAAACTCAGCCCAGAATGGAAAAGGCAGATGTGGCCAGGATAAAGGAACTGCAATCCAAACATTCCAGAGAAATGCGCAACAGCTTTTGCAAACACTGCCCTACATAATTAGTGCTCAGTTTTGTGTGTTCTGATCATCAGAGGGATTTTCTAAGTGGAGAATTCAAAAACATTCAACCATGATGGTCTGCAGCACCAAAAATACCAGTTTATCCAGGTGAGTTAGAATGATCCCTGAGTTTACACATACTATTTCTGTTCTTGATAAATTTATGAAGAAATGTTGCAAAAAAATAGATGCCCTCTAAAGAAATCTCCAGGCAGTTTTTCAGTCAAGAGATTGGCCATAAATTTTAAAAAAAAAAACATCAAAGCAGCTTTTAAATAAATGTGTCCTTCAGGAAAATCATATGCAGAAAATCAGATTCACTGTAAGGTCTTTTTATTCCTAGACATGCCAGAAATTTGCTTATGTGAGTGGATTGGTGAAAGGTTAGCAGATGGATCAATACCTCTCTGCTTCTGCTACAGCAATGTCTAAAGTAACTGGCTGGTCATTTTGTGGGTGGGTCTTTTGCTTTTCAAATCTCAGCTGAATAGCTCTGACTCTGTCCAGGCCCAGTACTTCCCAAAGTATACAGAGATTGGGGAATGAATGGATAACTAACAACTGTGAAAATAACTTAGACATCCAAATATGCTTTCCGAGGCAGTCATCTCACAAAACAGACCAAACCTTTGAAAAATGAGGCCCATTTATAATAAAATATATTCTATAAAAACATATTGGTTTAAAATATATTATGTATAAAAAGATTTTTAAAAAGTAGAAAGGACAGGTACACCTTGAAGAAGATGTGTTTTTTGAAAAAGTTGGTTTGTGTCATTAGGATAAACAGGCTGGGAGTTAATATTTTCAGATAAGGAATTTCAGGTTCAGGTAAATGAATCAAAGACAATTAAGGAAAAAGAGCTGGCCCAAGAGAGTATGCTAAAAACATAAAATGGTATAAATAGGCTCTCAACAATGCAGAGAAATACAACTGCTACTGTCCTTTTCATTAAGAAAATAATTTACTTGTCTGATATGCAAATATATAATTTTATCCTTATAAAAATCAATGGAATTAAAAACCACACCTGATTTCCAAGGTCTTTCTAGTAAGAAAATTTTTAAAAGCTCAAAACTTGCACATGCCTAAACTCCTGGATGCACTAAATTGCAAAGGCTGAAGGTCCATGAAGCATTTCTGTTGTAGGGTTATCTCATTCCAGAGTGTGTTCTCGAGCATGAATGGGTCAGTCCCTATACTAATTTATTTTGGACAACATCCATGTCATGTATTAATCTGTCAAAATGCCTGACAGCACCTCAGTTCAATGGGTGAAGATTGTCCTGTGCTGAAGAAAACGTGCTGCTCTGTTGTTGCTGCCTTTGCCCGGTGGGTTTGGAGACTGGAGACGGCAGCAGCGCTGCTCCTGCCCTCCCGCCTGCTCCCGCCATGTCTCTGCCTCTCCACTCCCAGGGCAGAGCTGGCGGGGCGGAGGTGTCAGCCCTTCTGCATTTCTGCTTTGTCCTAGCGTGGTCTGAGGTCGTAGTTTTCTTCCACTCACAGAGTCCGTGGCTCAAGTGTCCACCTCTGCCTGCGTAACTGCCTGATCTGGCTCCTACCAAAACCTAAGAGTTTCATAGTCCCTGCATCCCTTTTCCTGGTCACTCCAGCAATACCCATCCTACATACCTTCACAGTTCGCTCCTTGAATAGCTGATGCTCTCTGTACCTTTTTACAGTTATCTGTTTTGACAGGTAATTGTTTCGATGATTATTAGTTGTAAATCAAGGGAGAACAAGAAGGCACAACTGCCCAGTTAACAGAGGTTAGGTGGTAACTCCTTGCAGACAAACACGCTTTCATGGAAATAGAGCTGTCTAAAGATAAAGATCACTAGTGAAAATATTAAAAATATTTGTATTAATGTGTGAATATGTCATGTGCGAGAGGAGTATTTTACAATACTTATTTTACAATCTCATGCATGTGAAGACCATTTTACAACACTTATGGCGTAAAAATTACAAGGTGTCTTTAAAAACAGAGGTATTTCTTGTATCTGAAATTAATGCTGAAAATATGAAATTTAAGTAGTTAATTTGAATTTGACCTAATAGTCAAAGGAAAAGGAAAAGGAGAAATGCTGTGAGTTCTTTGGGGAAAACTTTTCCATTCTTGCTACAAATATACTTGCAGTTAAATAGCAGCACACAAAGAAACACTGATTTAGATGTCCTTGAATTTTTATTGTGTTAAGCAGTTAAAATAAAAAAAAAAATTACTGTGATGACTGTGAAACTGAAATGTTAAAAGAAAGAGCAGGTTGTAGCTCTTGATCCCCTTGAGATAGCTGAGAGACTGCAGGGTCAGCCCAGTAGTGACTTGTTGATGCAGTGTCTAGATTGTGCCTTGCTGGCTGACTGTGGGGTTGCTTTATACCTCTGTGGGGACAGGGGGTGAGAGGTTTAGAGAGCAGGCTCTTCAGCTATCACAGGTCTGAACAGCTGATCTTAAACCTTATTTGGGGGTTTTTTCCTTCTTTCCAATTTGATTCTAGATGTTAGAGGTGCTCTTTTTTAATCAAGAGATGTGTAATTAGAGTGAGAACCAGATCAGAAGCTCCAAAAAAGAAAATGCAGTAAGTGAAAATGGCAGGTATATACACCATCCAAATGCTGTTAGGACTTTTGTCTTTTAGAGGTGGCCACAGATTCCTACTGTTGGAAATAAGGCAATATGTATAGGGGTCCTATTTCTACCTCCTAGTGGACACTTTCTTGAGAAAAGTCAATAGTAATTTTTAAAAAATCCCAGTTCGGATGGGCTTGTACCTGGATTCCCAAGGAGATCAAGCCAGCCTAGATACATTAAGTTTAACTTTGGGGAAGCCAGAAGTGCTTCAACAGTAAGGAATGTGGTAGGTCTCTTTGTATTGACATGGTAGGGCTATGATGTTTATACTGTGTTTGATGTATTCAGGGGTCTGGCTTATGTGTTATTCAGCTCATTGAAAAGAATCTACTGCATTTAAAAACTGTAGAACACAGTCTCTTCTCATTTTCTTCTACATCCAGCATTGTTTCCTACAGCCATTCCTGAAGTGGTAGGAATAACTCTACAGTGAGGGAATATTATTTCTTTCCTGTGCCACTTTTGCCTGACTCTTCCACAGAAACAGAAAATAGAGCGAGATTCTTGCTTGTTTATGCTTTCTTTCCACTATTCAGTTCATTAAAAAGACCTTGATGTGTCTATAAATTTAATCCATAACTACTTGAACACTTGCATAATGAGCATCTACATGGTTTGGACTTCTGATTTATTCTAAAAAGAATCCTCGAAATTTCCTTTCAGCTTGAGGCCTATCAGAATATCAGACCTCAGTATCAATTCCAGAAAGAACCAGATGCAGTGTTTCTGGGAAGGACTAATAACTATTTTTCCCTTTTGAGGGGTTATTAGTTCTGCATGAATAGATTAAAACGGGATTGCTCATTGTATTCCAAAATAGCCAATTCACTAGGTCCAAAGGAAAGCTAGCGCACATTGTTAGATTGATAACAGTGGAAGTTATTTGAGGTCAAATGCTTTGAATTCTTATGGTTTGAATTATTTTTTACCCTTTGCCTAGCAGGAGTTGCAATCCATACTATTTTTGTACTTTTACAAGTACCACATTAGAAACATCCCTTGAATATTAAAGTATAGCTGCTGACAGCTTTGCAGCTTTCTAAAGATACTGATGAGGTGAATCTTCCTAACTGTCATTTATTTGAAAACAGTGTTTCAATAAGGTTTTAAAGAAAGTTCTGAAAAGGCACCTCATTCTAACTTTGAAAAGATTTAAAAAAAAATAAATAGATAGGACCCCATTCCTCCCTTATGCCATGCTTGCATATAGGAGATGTTTGATCTAAATATATGTTGTTTTTTCACCTACATGACATTTTATTCACAGGTTAACAAAAAAGAATACAACAAAAATCCATTGTCAACATTTTGAATACTGTCTGTTCCTCTTCATTAGAAAGCTGCTTTAAGCGGAAATTCGAAAATCCCCTATCACTGAAATGGTGGTGCTGTAAAACTTGCACTCAACACGCACACACACACACCTTGTACTACAGGGCGTAGCTAAGTAAGCTAATCATGAGCCTATGTGTTGAGTGTGTTGAATAATGCCTGTATGCTCCAACTCTATTTGCAGAGTCATGTTCACATCATATGTCACTTTATACAGCTCGCTGTCTTACTGGATGGTATGTTCTTTGGGGTCTGGGTAGCTACCTCAGCACAAACAGAAATAATACTGTAACTAGTGTTTTATTTGTATCATAATATCATCCGTACTGAGAGGTGGGTATGCTCAGGCTTTACTCTGACATAATTTGTGAGGTTTTTATTTTGAATGGGAGGTACTGACATTCAAAACTTTTTTATGGTAACATCCCCCAGCGTCAGTTTTTAGACTGCATAGTATAGTTGTTATAAATTCTTACCAAATATATCATGCAGCTTCCATTTTCCTGACGTTTCTTGAGGACGCGTGCCCTTGCAGTGGGTTCTGTGGAAGCGCACGAGCCCTGCGGCGGGCCAGAGTCTGGTGTGGCCAGAGCAGGTATCTGCTTTGGAGGAGCTGCTGACACAGAGAGCAGGGGCACTCTAACTTTGAGGACAGTCGGGATCTATCCCAGTAGTTGATTAACCTTTCCATGGTCTTTCTTTGTCATTAAGTTTTAACAGTGACATGTAGTAGTGGCATAACACATGCAGACACTTCACCATTTTACAACAGAAGGTGACTATAAAATAGGTCTTGCAGCAGCCCTATATCGTGTGGCAACCTGTTGCAACACGTGGCAAATGTGCTTCTTTTTATGCTAACATTGCAAGGTGCTGTCGTGCATTCCTACACCCGCGCAGCAGCCCTCAGTGGGTCTTCTGCTTTCCAGCCCCCAGGTCCCAGAGCCGGGCACCTTGCCACTTGGCTGTGCATGTGAAGGGTGTGTAAGAAAAAGCTGCAAGGCTGTTTAAAAGGGAACGGTCTTTTATTCCGTTTTGCAAGGTGGAACAAGTAAATATGCTCATCGGTATTTTTTCACAATTAATAAGCTACAGGGTGCTTGTTCTGTATCACACTGTTCGCTGAAATCTGTATCGCACTCAGGCAAACGTGCACACATGCACTCACAGAAGGCTACTATAAAACATTGTCTTGATGTTGCCACAGGCAAAAAGGCAATAGAGAGGACACTGATAGAAAGCATCAGGCAAGATCCTTCTTTTTTCGTTGTTCCCCTGAGGCAGTGACCTTGAATCATGAAAATGGAAGGAACTCTGCTTACTGAGAAGAACGGGCATGGGGCAAAAAATCAATTACCGCTTGTATTGAGATTTTTTGTATCAGTGAAATCTGTTAGTTTGTTCATAGCTTTTGCATTGCAATGCCTGATTTAGCTCAGAATATATATCAACAGCAGTACAGCTCTCTGTAGATTGTACTTATGCGAATTTTTAGACATGTTAACCATTATAAGAATGTTAATTAAATGCATCCTCAGAAATTTGTTCTACACTGTGCCTGTATTTAAGAAAGGTCTTTTTGGTTTGGTGTTTGGTTTTTGGGTTTTTTTTCAGAAGTGCAGCCAAAAGCGTAGAAGGTCTGAACCTGGTGATCTGCACTATCTGAATGTTGTAGAGGACTAATGAATCATCAGCACAAGGCTTTAAAAGGATTTACTGTTTAACTCGCTAGTAGCACAGCTCCGATTCCAGTGGTACCAAGAGTTTGACAGCAATGCCAGTTACATTTCTGAGGAATAAAGATGAGTGTCATTTGGCTGGTGAGGACCAAACTTGAGCTACATGACAACCTCCATAAACTGTAATTCATTAAATACGGCACTGGATCAGGACCAGGATTCGGCTCATATCTTTCTTTGTTATTTTTAGAAAATAGTCTCTCGTCTTTATGTTGTAGTTTCCCATTTGCTTAACACAAAGATGACACTTTGAGAAAATTCTCAGAGCTCTAGAGATTGTATATGTAAAGCAATTAGTTATTTTGAAATTTCCTTACTCTTCCAAAGGAAAATCTTCCTTCCACTCTCTGAGTAGTTCAAATGGTCATGGGTGGTATCTTGAGAGCTGGAAAAATAACAGTATGCTGTGGTTTTGTTCACAATGGCAAAATGTAAATAGGCACAGTAAGGCAGCTTATGGGAAAGATAGTACAACAACAGCATTGACCTCCTGACATTTATAAATTAGGAAGTACAATTTCTAAATCAAAAACAGCACCAGAAGCTCTGGGAATGGAAACAGACTTAATTCTCTGTTGTGCAAAGAACCCAAGATTTCCGTAACAGCAGGTCAGATTTTCAGTCCTGTGTATGTGCCCACTTGTTTCATAAATTCGCGACAGCTGTGTGTTCTGCTGGCCTTGGAAACAAGCAGAAGCCAGTGGGGGACACTCCGGGTGGGTGGCTGGGGATTGGCACTCTTTCCATGCCAATGAGATGCGGAGTTACCCAGGAGAAGGGGGGATTTGAATACTCCTTGGTTCCCACTGGGGGATTTCTTTGCAGTCAAGACCTCCTCTCCTGCAATGTCTACTGAGTTGGCTGAACGCTGCCACTGCAGTAAACAATGTACTGCAGGAAAGAATGACCCAGACCAGATCTCTAATCTTAAAATAAATATTAGTCAGGTATAGTGGCATTTACTGAGAGATTCTTTCCACTGCTGTTTCTTTTAATTTTCTGCATGCAAGATTTCTTCGATAGTGTGAGTCCTGGAGCTTGACTGATCTCTAGCAAGAATTTGGTGGCATATCCCTTTGAGGACAGGGAGTTCAGCTGGGGCTAGGAAGGTAGGGTTACATATATTTTCATTTAAAGGCATGGTCTCAATTCTTTGCTCTCAAAATCATTGCTATGGTACTCTTCTGTAATCACAATACTAGCCTCATTGTCTTATTTTTCAGTATATTCATACCAGTCTATTCTCTTTTCTGCCATTTGAAAAAAGGATCTTTAATACCTTTCAAATAGGGATTTAATTAACTGGAGTAGACACTTTTCTGAATTATCCATGTGTGTAGAAAATGATCTGCTGAGAAGACTACATTCTTATATTAAGGAGTAATAAGATTTCACACCTCAAAGCTGTTTATTAAAAAAAAAAGTTGTTATATGGTTTCAATAAAAAAACATTTTTTTTCTATTACATTTATTTCCACTTTTCCATGAGACAATTGTTAGGAAAGGAGGTAGAAATTATCTCTTGACTTTAGGAAACAAAGAGTAAATGGATCTCAAATGAGGCGTGATGATTTTTCAATTCACAGAATAGTTTAAATCCAGTTCATTAGCATAAGTGTTTCAAGTAAAAATATAAAAAATAATTACATTATCACTCTTCATGCCACAGAATTTGCAGGGATGAAAAAGAATGAATGTGTGGTATTTTCATTCTGTTTTCCAGATGATTCTTCCTAACCATTTAACTTGGTCACCAGAGTCCACCACAACTTTGTTGTTACTACTTTGGGGTGGTTTTGTGGTATCTTTTTACTCCGAGTATTTAACAAAACTTTCCCAGACTTGCCTATAATAGCCCAAACAATTCTTACCGACATACAGTTGACATGTTTGAACTAGGATTTTCTATTCTGTACTATTAAAACAAAACCTGCAAGCTCATATAGAGCCTAGCCATAAAATGAGTTCAGATCAGTAGTGTAACTACATACCTGTTTATATATTATTTTTTTTAACATCTTCTCTATTGGCCATTATACCTGATATTATTAGTATAGACTTTGAGGGTCTCAAATAGCAGGTGGCAATTTAATGTTCTTAGGACAGGGTTCATCTTGAAAGGAAAGGTGCTTTTAAAACTACCTTTGAAAAGCAGAACAGATCAACGCATATATCTAAACTAAGGTCCCGAGTTGTTCTTGTATGCATGATATTGGAGAGATTAATTCATAAGTGCTGCCGCTTTCCAATAGCAGATGTATGATGGGCTGTATGAAAATATACTAGAGTTAACAGCAGAGAAAAGAATGTGACAAGAGGTCACAGATCAGAAGAAATCCCATAAAATAGATGTCAAGAGAATCCTTGCAGTCAGCCTCCCAGGCCGCCCACCCACAGGGGTGAGCAGCAGCAGGGCTGGCCCCAGCGTGGTACACTTCCCCTCCTTCCAGAAAAGCAGCTGGACACTGTTTCTCCATTCTAGGAAATCAGTGTGCTCTCTGGGACACGTGGAGCACTTACGGTCCAGAAGAGAACGTCATACCTGCCTCATAACGTCAGCCAGTAAGAACTGGCCTGACACTAGTCCTGAAGACTGCTATTTCATTTTTTCTTTCAGACTGGGATTTCAGTTTTAGTGGAAGACTCTCATATTGCCATGTTCTCTGACCTTCTTGCACATCTCCAGTGGCCGCCTTTTAGAATAGTTTTTTTTCAAACATTCAATCATTTTGCCTTGGTTATTTCTTTTGCTTCCAATAATTTAATACTGAACAGATCAAGAGTTAAAACATTTAATCCTGTATTCTTCTGTTTTCTGTTTTTTTTTCTGAAGGATGAGTCATATGAGTATGGATAGCCTTTTGTTATTTTTTAGTAAACTCAAACAAGAATACTTATTCCCCCATTAGAAAAACAATAAATCAGCAAACAGAAAAATGTGAAACAATAATTTTTAAAAAACCTTGCTGTGTCTTGCATCCATTGTTCTTTTTTTATCTAAAAAAGCCAAAAAAAGGTGTTCACAAAATGTGCTGGTTTGCTAGTGCTGAAGCCTAAAACCTGGGACCTTTCTGTGCTGAGGTCCCATATGAACCAATAGCTGAAGGACAGTACACTTGAGCCCTTCTGGGAACTACATGTACTGTCTGGAGCAATGGTGGTTGGGAGCAGAGACAGCAGAAACAGCCACTGGTCCCTGAGTAGAACCAACAGAGTGACGAGTGACTGTTTTGCATGGTGCACCCCCACTTCCTACACTAACCCCGTGGTAGAAAGGATAACCGACTTTTTAAGATAATTTCTTCTTGGACGGCTCTTCGGGTGGATTTAACAGGTTTTCGTTACTTAGAGATATAGCAAAAAATTATTTTTTGTGATTGTGTAAAACTAAACATAGGCACCAATTCACAACCAAGTTTATTGTTAAATTTATAAATATTTCTGCCATTTAATGTTATTTTGCTGTCCAACAACCACAAGTTGTAGAGCACAAAAGTCTTTACAAGACACTCTCCTGCCACAAAGTCTCATTTCCATTTCATTAAGTACGTCCTTAGGTGGATAAGACTGTGGTATTTCTTTAAAAAGTTAGTATCTCTTGTTTTTCATTTGTACAGTGGAAATCTGAATTAGAGACAAGAAGAGAGGATTCCTTGCAAAATAATGTTGACACCTCGGTGAAAAGGAGGAACATCCTCACAAAGGCATTGGGCCAGTGTTCTAAATTAACAGATTCCATCATTGGCGACAAGAGTAGGTGCGTGTTCAGTACAGAACCACGCCCTGGCCATAGATTTTGAATTCCCCAGCATTCGGTACACCCAAAGGTCATTAAACTAGTTTGGCTTGTGTCCCTCCTGCTGTGAAAAGAAAATGCTGTGGGTGCTGTCTGCTTCACCCGTATGCAGTCATAATGTTGGCTCTACCTTAAGAGCCCTCACAGCTGTGCTGTAACAGTTAGTTCCCAACATGACTCAGATGAAGGATTTTATTTAATCTGCACAGGACTTTTGCAAAAAAGAGAATTTTGTTTGTGAAAACTACTGAAGCTGTGTGAAGCTGAAAACAGAGCTCATGTGAACAAGAGGCTGCAACTCAAAAGCTTATTTCCCATTGTCTTAGGAAACAATTTCAGTGAAAATGGAAAGATGGGAGAAGAATTGAACAATGTCATTGCCTTGGTCACCTTAATTCCTGTAATTGTCTGCTAAGACCAGTCCTAATTTGCATTAGTTGTAGCTCATAAACAGCAACGGTTAAAGAAGTGCGTGCAGGTTTTTTTGTTTAGTGGCTTTAGATTCAGCTTTTCTTGTAGGTCAAGTATTTTTAAAAAGCGGGCTTTAAGAGAAAAGAGTGCCATAGATGCATCTTAGCAGCATATGTTGGTTCACTAAGTACAGTTGGTGGGGGGGGTGGAGTTTCTTTACTTACCTAAATGTAGCCTTTTTTTTTTCTTTCCTTTCCCCACCTTTGCTTTTGGTCACTATTTGCACTATTTGCAGTGGTTTATTTCTGTGAAACCATACTCTCCCTTTTCAATTCCAAGATTCTTTACTATCATTAAAATCCATGCAAAACGAAAAATAAATATCTTGTTCCTGACATAGGGGTAATTCCAATGACAGAAACTGAAGATTCTCAGTTCAGATTAAGCTCTCTTGGAAACAGGGCATAGTTGCCAGCCTATTCAACAGGTCAGAACATTGGGAACATTTAAAGTGACACTTAGATCATTTGCTTAAGGACTGACCTTTTGGGGAGGTGGATCTGAAGTCACCTAATAAATATGTAAGAGCATGTCTCTCATTTGTCATTCTCAGGCAGAATGTCACTAACCACAAGCCTCAAATATACCCAAGGGATCCCGAATTGCATGAGCAGCATGAATACTCCAGTCATCTGACATAGTGGCTGGTCAATAGTTGTGGTCTACGCATCTTTCATGGTATCAGCAGTAAAGTGCAAATACATTCAACAACTTTGGCAAGTAATTATTCCAGGTGCTCCCATGCAAAAATGCTCTAATTCTGATGAGTACCTTTTTCCAGTTTAGTACAGGTGCCAAGACATTACATCTCTGGGAAGGTGAGTGCTAGCCAAGAGCTACTTACTAAATACTCCTAAACTGCCTGCAAGAGTCAAGAATCAAGACAGATAGATTTCTAGAGGGCCTGTTTCTGTACCGAGGATGTGAAAAAGAAGGCTTTGATCATAAAGTGTCCATGGATGTTCAAGGAAAGTTGTTGTGCCACGGTCTGTTCAGGCCAGGTAATTAAAATAAGACAAAATGGGGAATGCCCAGTCAAAAGGAATTGACTCATGACAGCAAATGGCAACTGCCTCATGGTTTTACACTAGAATTCTAAAATCAATTCTACAACCACTGTTATGTGTTAATATCCAAGGTGAACAATCCAGAACTGTTCTTAGAATTTAAATTTTACTTGAACAATGAAGAATTGTTCTGTAAAAATTGAAGGGAAGTGTTAGTGAAAATAAGGGAGTCACCAAGGCTGTTCTCTTTTTTTTGAAAGGATAAATCTAAGAAATATAAAGAAATGTTTATTGTGGTCAAATGGGCTGAAAAATTTGTAGAATTCAATATGAGAGTGGCTTGAAGTCAAAGGCTGTGATCACATTTATATTTTTTTTTTCCCCTTGGCTATTTAAATGTGAAAACTTACCATGTAACATTCATTAAGTTTCATCTAAATTAAACAGTTACTGTGATGACCATATAGGCATTAATACAGAAAACAGAGTGGCAATAAAAAAAACTGATCTGCATGTGATTTTGATAAACAGTTACTTTAGCTTAAATTTCATTCCATAGCTGAGAATGGTTTGGATCCAGTGTTTGGTCTGTTTGTACATTTCTATTGAAAAGAGCCAGACAAATCAATCTAGGTGTTATTAGATACTGTGGTTTTATTTTATGTCCTGAGGGTATCCCCAAAAGAGAAGAAAATCTTATAGGCCTATGCGTAAAAATTTGAAGCATTTTGTCTTACATTCTAGGATAGCTCAACAGGAGGTTGTTATCTGTTTGTTGATTGTAACTACTTGAAGTTTTAAAATTAAATAACCTACCTCTTAAGTAATAAGATACTGGATGTGAAAACCCAGACCTGCATGAAATATTCTGCCATCCCAACACAGACAACGTGGAAAATTGGGGGGCATTTAATTCATGCAGAAAAGTGGTGTGTAATTCCTTTGAAATGTATCAAGCCATTCATACCTTATAGTGTATAATACACAGAAGAGGCCCTCGGGTTATGTTGTAAGTGGCATCAGATTATTTAAGATCTCTTTATATTTGCTTCAACCTCTTCCACCTCAGGTGACCACAGCAGAAGAGGACTTTCCAGTTTAAGTGCAAATGTGTTTCAGATAAATAGGTTTTGAAAAAAATACTGAATAGCTATCAGATTAAAAGGTAACCTCAAGCTGCTCTTATTTTGTTATGCATAGACAGATATGGGTCCCTTTTTGGGGACGACAGTTCATTACGTTAATGAGTTATTGATAAAAGGGATGGTTCCCTGGGTCACTGTAATCTCAGCAACACTTAAGAACAAATGAATGAGCACTCCTGCAGTTAATGACCTAGATGAAATTAATCGACTGAGAGTAGCAATTAGTTTGGTCATTGTTTTAGCAGAGATGCACGATGTGACAACTTTCTGCTTTCACTTTGGAGTCTTCCAAACTTGTACTTAAAGCTACATTCCCAGCAAAACTACATTTACAACAAAAGCTGAAAAACTGCCTAAGACATCTTATTTGGAAAATAAGTTTGTTCTGATCCTGTTCTCAGTAAAGTTTTGCATGGAATAAAGGGATTAGTAGTCTCAAGATTTCTTTTTTTTTTCTTTTTTGTCTGCTGTACCTTCTTGTTTGAGGAGCAAACAGTAAAGAAAAAGGTGGTACTTGCTCTGCATTCCTTTCAAATGTTGTAGTGACAGCATCAAACTGAATTATTTGAAAAGTTTTAGTTTGGGAGATTGGCGCTTCTGATCTGGGAACTTGTTTTCTTCATAATTTTTTTGTGTGTTTGCTTTCTCCCCAGGTCACACAAAATTATGGTGTGAGGCAGAGATGGTGAGAAAAGCACTGGAACAGAACTGTTGCAATTTTCAGGCCTCCCTTTCATTAACTGATTGCTCATCAGCAGAAATACCCAGGTTTGCTCCTCCACTTCTGGCATTCTTTCAGTTTGTGTGGCCACATCAGGTACTTACCTTTTATTTTTGTTAGGGAGCACTAAGAATTAAAACTCCTCTTTGGGCTGTACCCATTGACTCCTAATTAACATGAAAAAGTGCTTTACCATGCAGGCTTTACCACAGGACTTCTTGTTTCACATGCATATATCTCACATACAGAGCACACTAACTGTTCATATACAGTCTCAGTGTGCATTTCGTATGCACACAAAAGTTCCAGATGTGCTGTGTATCTTGTTTAGTTGACTTTATTCTTCTGTAAAGCCAAGAGAAATATTAATCATTCATTTACTGTTAGGGGATGGGTCTTCTTCTCATATTTCAGTAAAGGGGGTGGAAAAGTAAAGTAAGCCAATTTTTTTCCTATTTAAGGCCAAAGCTGGGGAATGCTTGTGGCTGAGTTCTGTACATGGCCCGGTGCTGGAAGGGCAGGGAACAACCGATGTTGCTATTTTGAATAGATTTTTATCCCCCCCCCCATTTTTATTTTTGCACAGAGAGTCTCATGTCTAATATTTAGACATGATGAGCTTTGTGCAAAAAGTAACTTTGCTCATTCTTGCCGTGTTTCAACCCTCAGTTATTTTGGCACAACAAGACGGTGAGTAATTCAAGCTTCTTATGATTAAATGTTTTTATTTTATTTTTATTTTCACCAATGATTTTAATAGCTTGTAAGAAATGAACAAATCTCACCAGAACATTTTTCCTTCACTAATTCAGCAGAGTCAGATATTTAATGCTGAAGCTGAAAGCTGCAGGAGTTTGCATTACCATCCCAAAGGTTTCTGTTTGCTTTGCTTTCTTTTGTGGTTAAAAGGACTGTACAGGGCTCTCTGCCTTAGCTGTGTTTGTTCTTGTTCTTACTTGTTTTCCTATTACAGACACCGGCAAGTTTTTAAACTATTTCTTTTAACTCTTAGAATAACATTTTAACTATTAGGTCTGTGCTGCCTGGAAGTTTTTTGTCACAAGCAAGAAGTCTTTGCTTCCAGCTTTTTTATTTGGAGATCTCCTTTGTACTTGTGTGTACAATGGCAGTGTAGGGTTTGTTTAAACAATTTGCGTGTGGAAAACTGCCTTAAAATTCCAACCCGTTTAGATGAAACAGTTTTTAAGAGTGGTATATGAAAATATGTCTGCTTACAGGATTTTTACTTTGACATAAAGCATGAGGGTAAATTAATTCCCTCAGCTGAAGTAGTTTGAATTGTGTATCTGCAGGCTGTTTCAGTCCCTCACGAGACTGATTAGCAGCTGATGGTATCTGGGAGTCCGTGCGAGTGTATGCATGTTTACAGAGAGCGAGAACACCAAAAATCAAATGAGTATGGAATTTAGAGGGGGGGGGAAATACTTTGTATACAGTAATTCGACTTTGAGTGAAGATAAGTGTGGTACAAGTATTTAAGTTAAACAGATGACATTCCACAAGTACAGCTGACCTTTTTTGGATGTGCTCTGTTCCTGCTTGCCAGACATTGTAAACCAGACCTTCCTTAAGATAAAACATTTTTCTTTCTTGTAAAGATAAAAGATCTGCAATTTATTTATTCCTGCATTGAGGCAACGGATAACTTTATAAATAACTTGATAAGCAGCAGCCAAATAAATTGTAGTGCAATAAAGGAAAGCCAAATGGCTTTAAAACCACACCCTACCCTACTCTGTGTGATACAAAAATGAAAACGATTACTTTAGCCATTTCATGGCAAATCTATCTGCCTCAGCATACCTGGAAAGGCACCTCTGCCAATGGGGGTGACTGTGAGTCCACCAGCAGGGTGTTAGCAGTGGAGCAGTTGGAACTCAGGGGGCTCTGTGCATGAGCAAATCAGGTAACATCATCTGCAACAGCAGCATGCCCAAATACCAGCCTCCCTCACCAAGCACAGACACAGGCTAAGCCGTATAAAGTATCTTAAAAAAACCCCAATGCATATAAAGATGTTCTGTAGAGAATAAACATAATATACTGTGAACTGAGGCTTTTCTGTTTCTGCTTTTCCAGTATATAAACTGTCTCTTCAGTAATCTTCAGTGAAGAAAATATAAAATTTGAGCAATCATGCTATGAGTTTTCTCTGCTTACAGCAGCAAATAATAAACATGTTGCATATATTTAAGATGCATTATGTATATTCTTATATACATATATATATCTGTCTCCAGAGGGATAAGGAATAAGGGAACATCCAATATAAAAAGAAGGAACATCAGTTTTATTTCTCCCAATAAACAAATCCCCCCTGAGTGCCAGGTCTCTTTCCCTCACTCTCGTCTTATCCCTGGACATTTCTGAGGTGCTACACATATTTGACTCAAGGAATGGTAAATTTTGGGTAGAAGAACAATATACAAATGAAGTGTGAGGGAGTATTCTCATTTCTCTGCCACATTCCTGTTTCATGGTGTAGTAACATTTCCTTACTGGGCTATCTTCCATACTACTTACAGGGATGAGGTTACATAGAGAGACTGATAAAACACTACTTATCCCTTAAAATACCGAATTCTGTCCTCCCTGTTAAATGTTCTTTTCCACACATTTGAATATTCTTTTCTCACAGAAATTAATAATTGAAGGAGTTGATTATTAGCTTCACTAATTCATGTGCAAGGCAGCAGATGGACTGGGAAACCAAATTTTCCATGATTCAAAAGAGAATTTCCAGACATGCTAAAACGCTCTGTCTTGTCAAGAAAAATGTTTATATGGTTAGTATCAAATGTAAGTCAATATAAAATTTTCCTTGGGAAAGCCTGCCAGCAGACCAGACTTGGCAAGATATTAAGGAAACTGCTCAGTATACACTAAGTTTAGGATAGTCAGATGTACCTCTGGGCTATGTGTTTCTTTGTCTTGCTGTAATAGCTAAGAATGGAGATTGGAGTACAGCCTCAGGTTGAACCTCTTCAAAAGCTTGGGATCTGGGTATTGTGGAACAAGGAGTTTTCTATGACTTGCATGGACAAAAGCTGTATGTCCTGGTAACCCACTGGGATGCTTTTAGCCTGCAGATGAAATCACCTTGATATAATTCCAGTTTTCTGATGTGTGTCAAGTTAGTGTAGGGTGTTTACAAGCCCTCACCATGTTCAAGATAAAATGCCTCCTGGTGGCTGACATGACATGAAGCTGGTGCTTCAGACATGACAGGTGATTCAGATTCCAGCAATGTAAATTCAGTTCCACCGTTTGAAGGCATCCTGTGTATTAAACTCCCCAAAAGTGTAAGAACATAGAATGCTTCTTTAGGAAAGAAATCTGTCCTCTACACAGCCAGCATGATTTGTGCAAGCATTTGCTAGCCTTACAGCCTACCTTCATCCCATTTATGCTGAGTTTGTAGAGTCAGTCAAGACAGCTACTTCCAGCAGACAGCATAAATTGTAGCTAGATAGACTGGAGGTATTTGGCAGTTTCCACCAACTACAAAGGAAGCACATGCACAGCCCCACTCACATCAGTGCCAAAAGGGAGATCAGATGGATTTTGCCCTGTCTCAGCTGCATCTGAGATTGTAAAGGACATTGCAGTCACCTGGAATGTGACACTTCTCATGCATACGCCCCATAGTCCTTCAGGAACGTCACTAAGGTCATCAGGAAAACTCTACTGCTCTAAAAAGCACTGTGAAAGCAGAGCCAGAAGCCCTTCATTATTATTCCAAATAATTTTTTGCTTTAATTAATTTAGTATTTTCCTTGTCATATAAGTATTATCTTGGATATTTGGTCAGGAAGCTTTTTTCTGAGGTAATGGCTGAATCCTAAAATATCTCTGAGAGGACTTACTGACCTTTCATATTACTTTCAGTCAGAAATTACAGTTTTAAAATTAAATAATATGATTATATGCAGGGTTCAGGGGGCACCATACAAAGAACTTTTTATGCTGAGCACCCACTTCTGATCCCCCAGAAAAGAAGGGTGGTACTTTGGGAAAACTTGTAAACAGGTTGGTTTAACCATTTTGCTTTCTTCTTTTGTTAATTGGAAAGGATTACATAGGTAATGAAGTAGGTGGGTACTCATATATGCAGAGTACTTGTGAGACTGCCGGACTGACATTTGCAGCACTTACCTATATGCAACATTGCACAGGTTCATTTTGTGGATAAATTAGCTAATTTAAGGGTAATGCTAATGACAGTCAGAACTATCTTTCCCCAAAGGTTTTGGTAACACAGGAAAGTCCCCCTCCAGAGTTTTGAAGTTAAAACCAGATGATGCATGTCTGTGTGCCAACAGATAATACACTGTCGTAAGTAACCTGGACTATGTGAAGGCATGAAAGATCAGGGGTCTACTGCTCTTCTTCCATTTTTACTAACGGTTTTTTACCAAGCACATGGCAGGCAAGGTTATGCTTAGGAAAATTGAAACATTCCTTTCTGGTCTGGAAAAATCATGCTAAATGAAAGCCTGGGGAATTCACCCCTTCTAAACATTATATATATGTTCTTGGACATATGACAAATTTCATAAACACATTTTAGATCACACATCCCTGGAAGACATTAGCCGTAGGAAAATGAGACCATTATATATCCCTTTCATTATTTTCCAGGTTTGTTTTTGATTTGAGACCAAATCTACATAGGCTGATTTTTTCAAAGAGGAGGTGGAGTTGGAAACATCCACTGGTTTATTACAGGGGGAAGAGGCAGAGGTAGAAGGGTGTTGTCTCTGGCATGAACATTACTGTTGATGCCTCAGAGTCATTACATTTGCTCCCTTCTTAGTGCTGCAGATTACAAGCAGATCTATTTCCTCTTCCAGCTTCTGCCAAAGTTTTGAGGTTTGAAATAGGCAGCCAGGTGTCACTTGCAAAATCTTAGCTGATGCCAGCCTTACACAACAGCTGGGATTTAGTTTTAATTAATGCTTTTCAAGAGAAAGAAAGGAGTGAATTACTATCGCTTTTTGTTTTTTCACAGACTGGCTGATAAATCAGACTGACATGGATCTATTAGTCATTGTCCCATTTATGTGCTAATGTTGTTCAACCCTTGTTTTAATCAGAAATGTGCAGAAAATGGGACATACCTGGCTTCATAGTTGGGAAAGTATGCTGTAGGTCAGTAACATAAATGATGCAGACTGTCAGCATTTTGGATTAAAAGCAATCTCTTCAGAGTTGAAAGGTTCAGCCTGCCAGTAGGGGGAAACAATAACAAAGCATGCTTTCCCAGGCTAGCAGGCACCATGAAAACTATATTGATCTTGAGAAGAGCACAAGCCACAGCTGCTGTAACAGTTGCAAGTTTTAATTTGTTGGTTTGAAGTAATAATTCGGCAGAACCCACAGAAGTGGAAATTAGTGCAATGGTCGTGTCCATTAATACTCCAGATTATGCTGTCTTTTAGTCCTGCTTGTTTAAGAAGCTAGGCAAAAGGTCTCAGCTAATAAAAGGAAAACTGTTGGCAATGGCAAAGATGCGTTGTTAACAAAATGGGTTTTTCTGGTCTTGAAGTAACTGGATTAGATTCACAAATCATTGCAGGAATTTGATGTGATGGAGCAAAATTCAATTTATTATTGGCAACACCCACAAAAATAAAACTCCAACTTGAAAAGGGTATAATAAAATCTTTTCTGATTCAACATGACAACTGTTAGCTCATTCTCCTTGTGGTAGCTTGGTAAATTGTAGATTGCACAATTTTAACATGGTTTAGAGTTCGGTACCTACCACCTGTATGTCTACAGTTTTGGGATGTTCTGATTTGGGTTTTTAGCAGATGATAAATAACCTTCAGCCCAAAATGGAACAAAAATTTTAGTGTTGTTATTTTACCTGCTGCAATATTTTACCATTCTGCCCCTCCTTCGACACATCCAAGATGATATGCCATGTACAGGAGGAGAACTGAGCACAGATGCGATTCTGTCTCCAGGAGTGATGCAAGAAACGTTATTTTGCTTCTGTACCTTCAGGTCAGGCTGTTGAGGGGAACGTGGATGGGTGCAGAAGAATGCTGCAGCCCCTGGCCCTCAGCATGCTGCCCATCTCCAGACCAGGAGATCCAGTGGATTGCTCCTGGAGGAAAGGCTGTTTGGGGCTGTGCTGCTCACAGTGGTGTTCTCTCTGTTACAGAGATGCTCTATAATGACTCACTGCGGTTGGCTTCCCATGGCCGTGCTGCATAAGGGAGCCAGTGCTCTGGCTTAGTTACTGCTGCAGGACAGCTAATCCTCTATGGATTTTCTTTCTTGCATTGAATCTTTCCATGCACAGGGTTTGTGAAGCTTTATTTTCTGTCCTCTCTATGGCTTCCCTGACAATAGATGCTTTGTCCCTGGAAAAATCTATAAGGAATTCCCACAGAATTTCCTAATCTTTTTCCATTCAGCACAGCCAGACACTTTGTGTTTCAGGGGAATAAGAGTCCCATATTTGTGTGTAGGGACTATGCCATTAATATTTCTGACATTGCTTTGAGATTTCAAAGATTAACCCTTACGTTGCTCCTGGCTGTGGCTAATGAACTGATAATCTCCACAGGCAGTAAAAAATTACATATTACAGGAGTCAGTGAGTCTCTTCTCTAAGCATAACAGAGAGAGGTGTTTTTATCCTATCTTAAATGCTAGAAGGGTGCAAGGAGGAATGAGTTCCATCATTGACTGTAGAGCAATACGTCTTTCATGCACAGGTATAGTAAATTTTATTTGTAATTTATATTTTCAAGCAGTCATTTTTTCTCATCTCGTATTTCATAGAAAGGTTCTCTCCATCTTGCTTTGAGAAAACCTAACCCACTTCCAACCACTGCTTTTATTTATTTTCACTTCAGAGCCAGTCTTGTCTCCAAGTTTGCAAAGTGGAAGCCTCTGCCTGTTTCATGTCAAAATGACAATGGAAAACATGATATAACTCCCTCCAACAACAACCGTTTGTTGGCTTTAGTAACTTCAGCTCTGTGACTTCTGGCTTTGTTTAGTGAAAGTACAGCAGAAGAGATTCCTTTCAGATTAGCTAAGAGACTACTTCCATTTTCCCTCATTTACGTCAAACCCTTCATTTAAACATGAACTATTAGAATGAGGATGAAAATGGCACCCCCTTTAACAATGTCTGCACGTTTTTGTCTTGCTTTGCTTCACACAAATACTCTGTGAAGAGATATCTGCCAGGGAGGAGAGAGCAGGATGTGATGATAATGGAAAGATACATATTTTAAGGCTGAATGTGTTTTGTTATTTTGAAAGCCTAGGCCTTCTCTTACAGCTGAAGGGGCACCCAAGTGACTGTCAAGAAATGAGGGATGTGGTTTGTAGATTTGAGACTTTGGTTGAGTTGGTATGAGAATGGCCTGCAGCATAACACAAAGCTTTCCATGGCCACAGGAGACCCATCCCTTTCTGCTGCTGGTTTTCTCTTTCAGCCCCTGTGCATCCCACCCTAAAGGATGGCACAGGCACCTCTGCTCTCCTGCCAGGCAGCAAAAGATTTCCTTCCACGTGCAAAACTTCTGTGGCTTCAGGTGCTGCTCTCTTCCCAGCCCCAGCACTGTGAAGGGCAGCAGAATCGCAGGAGCATCCCATGTAAGTTTGCAGCGGTAGATATAAAAGGATGATCTGTGTCTGGAAAATACTTCCCACAGCAGTTCAACACTGGCAGTTCTTGGAAAACTTCTGGACATAATTAGTTCCCACTGAAATTCCCCACAATTCACACGCAGTGACCAGTTGGTGCATTAGCAGGCTGTCTGCTGCAAACATCTATTTTCCTCTATTCTTTCCTTTGTGCTTCTTCTTTTCCTACTTTCCATTTTCTTTTAGGAAAAGAAGCAAAAGCAAAATTGCAGCTCCTTTTTCAGACATGAGAGAAACAATTGCTCACCCGAACACAGCTAATGAAAAATGTGGGAAGCATCGCTCATTGTTTCTTTGATGTTCCGTGTAATAGCGATGCTGAACATCAGAGGAGAATGAACTATATCCCCTGTGCTTTCCTTCAGCTATAAGCTGCAAAAATAGAATTCGTATTATCTTGGAAAACACTTCTGTGTTCATGAGAGGCTCTTTAAAAAAAAATGTATATTTTTCTGTGTGTGGCTTTAATTCTACTGTATGGTGTTTGCTTGTTTCCCTACAGAGCAGTAGTCATTCTGTGCCAGCTGTTTAAGAGAAGAATGTCCTAGTGAAAGCAAACAATAGGCTGTGTAGTGGGAATTGCAAATCTTTGAAAAGAGTAATTGAAATCTGCTCAGACATTTTGAAGATTCTTCGCACAATATTCTGAGCTAGTTGGTGGCTTAGTCATTGGCAGGGTGGTCCTCTCTGTAGATCTCTCTTTTTTGTATGAACAGAATAGCGTAAATATGAGGGGGTGGGGGAGGAAGAAAAAGGAAAGAAGAGAGGCGTTTAAGTCCAACTGATTCTTTTCCTGTTAAAGCAGCTGAAGAGAGAAAGAGCATTGTAAACGTCTTTCAGTGAAGAATCAAAAAAAGTACAAAGCCTCTTCATTTATCAGGTGTTCTCTGGCTCGGGGTCTTCCACTCATACCTTTTAAGGACTCCAGCAGATAAACTCTGGTGGATCTGGCTCTGTCTGCTGAAGATATTCTAGCCCTCCTCTACTGCACGGTGCTGTTTATTCTCACCCTGTGCCAGCAGACATTGCTGCTGCACAGAGCAGGGAGGGCTAAATGTGTGCCAGGCTTCAGGCAGCCACTTCAGTTGCAATGCTTCTGACCTCTGATATTAATAAAAAGTCAGCCCTCTGCTTGCAGGCTCTTCACCACACCAAGAGTGTGGCTTTTTGCCTGATGAGGGGGGAATTAGTTAGGTAGATCCTTAGGTCCTCATGCTTGGAAAACAGGCATAGAACTTGACACTTAAAAGTGGCCCCCAAATTAAGAAAGTTGTCTTTGGTACCCTGAGAAAACCCTCACAATACTCACTTTAGTAGCCTTAGGAAGCTGACAATAAGAACGTTGTATCCAGTGTACAAATGGCCATTTAATATCCTCTATGAGGCAGATTAAGAAGAATTTCAAACACTGCCATCTGTATCCAGCAAACTGTCCAAAATGGATGTGGGGTGAATTAGTACAAACTGGAATAAGGAATAAATGAATACAAACTGTTTTGCAGATGAAACTAGGTTAAAGATGGTCTATGCATTCAGAATTCCCCTTCGACCTTCTGAGTTACAAATACCTTTAATTTATTGGCAGCCAAAGATATGATTCTTTTCTTTAGACACTACGCCAGAGTTCTTTAATCCATCACTGGAATATGAAATACAGGAACCAAACCCTTCATTTACTTCCAACTTCTGAAATTATGGGCAAATCAATAAAATTGTGCAGGGAGTTATGTTAATGTAGAATTTGACCTCCTGCTGCTTTACTCATATCTGATGTAAATTCACTATGGCCATGGAGTTATATTGAGGCTGACTTTGTCCAATGTATCTGAAAATATAAATGATATTACCATACGTGCTATACTGTATTGTAACATTTCCCATCTGTTTCAGTCTCAGGAGAGAAGCATTGAATCAAGCTGATTTCTTCCAAGGCAAACCACAGAAACAGCATTGCATAAAATCGTTAGCCCTCTCACTGAGCTAAGGGGAAAGAGAAGATCATGTCCCACTTGAAAATTTAATCACCTGACAAAAATGCTTTTAATTAGAAAGTTAGGTAATGAAAAACAAAAAAACATACTTTTTTTTTTCCACACAGCCTTTGTGTTAAGCTTGAAGTATCCTGCATTAAGTAGTTAGAGTTCAGTTTTTTACATGAGGTGCTATGTAGAGCAAGCTGTAACAATTACCTGTTTCCAATAATTCCCTTTCACTTAGCAGCTCAGAAGCTGAATCTCACTTTCCTGATGCTTTGGATCTGTCAGACTGGTTGTTCAGTCTGGGAAACCTGCTTGTACACAATGACTTTTCCAGTTTTGCTTTATTCTTGCCAGGACAGACCTACTGCAAGAAATGTTGCGAAGAATGCTCCAATGTTATAAACTACTACTGGTCATAGCTAAACTCATAAATGCAGAAGTATGTATTTGAGATATACCTTGGGGGTGATTTTTGTTTTGAAAGTTCTGACAGAATGTTGTGCTGGATTTTGGTACATTTTTCCACTTAATTGATCCTAATAATGTTGAGCACAAAGCCATTCCTTTTCTTTAGAAGTATATTAGGCCAGCTTCTTATGGAATAAGATTGGAAGTATTCATATGTTCAAGTGTTCAAAATTAAGATTACCTTGACACTTGAACTCTGACTGTAGAAGTCTTCATTGACTGCCCAAGGAGAGGGCAGGATGTATGTTTAAAGAAACTAATAAATCCATAAAATCATCAGTAATCACATCAGACCTTGAATTTATGTCAGTTTCTGCTTGGTTTAAGACACAAATCTTTGTGCCATTTGGCATCATTCACTCTAAAGACAAGAAGCACATTAAAATCAGATTACTGCAGAGCAGTGAGAATTTATGGCAGCACTACAACTAAATAGCCACAAATAAAGTGATTACAGCCTGCTGTTTATTTTTAGAGTGACACCAAATGGCACAAAAGGTGATGTGCCAAAAAACATTGTAATGTAAGAACAGAGGGGATGGAAAAATCTTACAGGCGTTTTACCAATATTTGGAAGAGTGACTGAGAAATTATGCAGTGGTCCCTCTAAAAGGCATTAAATGCACTGAATTAAGATTAAATTCTTGCTTACTGTGTGTCCTGCTCTTATGCAAACAGTTACCCTTATTAAAAGGTTTGATCGTTCAGGCACTGAAGACCTTCAGTTCCCACCAGCATAATTAGAAATTGATGTTCTTTAGGTCTGATCCAAAGCCCAGTAAAACCAAGGGAGGTTCTAATCAGGCAGTGTTTACTGTTAATTGGGAATGAATGATGTACATTCTGCAGAGCATAGCAGAAGATGTCTATCTCTACTAAAAAGACAGAAGTATAAATATAATTGTCTGAGTTAGAGTCAACCTGTTGAGAGAGAACTTTGGAGAGGAAATCCCATGATAACATCTCAATGGTCATTCAGGAATATCTTCCTCCCTTAAAAAACAATTTAGGCCATAATGTTGTCAAGGAATAGCTAACAACAAAAGGAGTATAACCATCTCTTGCATCCATCACATGTTTTTCTCAAAATGACTTTTATAAGTTCAGAAACAGGTATGACAATTCTCTGGGCAACACCAAAAAAGCAGCAATGTGATAGGTATACAGCAGTCTGCTCTATCCTGCCCCTTGTATGACTCGGTTTGAAATGACAGTTCTGCCAAAAAAACTCCCACCAACTAAATAAACAAAAATACCCTTCTTGCTCTTTGTTTTCTTATTAGTGGTTTAGAAACAAGAAAACTCTTCTGCCATTGTTTTCATGCTGGACACCAGCAAAAGCCAGTGAGGCTGTTGTGTAACAATATCACCAATGGAATTTCCTTGTCCCCATTTCAAAGCAACACTTATGTGGCAGGATGACCTTTAGAAGTTACATGAAAAACATCATTCAGGGAAGTTAACATATGTGCCTGAATAGAGAAATTTGTGAAACATGAATGTTGAGACAGAATGATGTGACAGATTCAGCCACTTCAGACCACATTACCTTTGAGAAGAACAATAGCCCTCTGAAGATAAAGGGGAAAAATTAGAGTTCTTAACAGAAGTCACACTTTGAAAGATTAGGAAAAAGCCAATAATCTGCAAGGAAAATAGAGGCATTTTGTGTATGCCATAAGGATGTTTTTTAATCCTGATATTTCCAAAATTTCTAAAAGCTGTAAAAAGGTTGCAGCATTTGGAGCTTGTAACGACAAATGAAGGGAACAAGCAATGATTTGTTTAAAATGCAAATACTTGTTTGTACCAGTGCAGGCCTGAGGTTTTTTTCCATTTTGTAATCTGAAAGACAGATTTGGTGGGTCTCAGAGCAAGGATGGTTTGGCAACATGACATAATAGTCTTTTGCCTGAGAATCCAGCCTCTTCTATACATTGCCAGTGAAATGGTGTGTGTCTCCTTTCTGCAATACCTCTGACAGACAAGTACAGTATTATGATTAACAGCATTCTTTTGTGCTGCTTTCCCTTTCTTGCTCTGCATCTGAGTAGGGAGGAAAACGTCTGGGACTGGTGCAGTGGCAGAACTGTTCAAATGCCAGCTTTTTTGGCAGACAAGCATCCCTAAAAGTGAGAAAGCTTCGGCTTCAGTCTGAAAGCACAAGATGTAGCCGTCCTTTTTGGTGTGAAGCTTGGGAATTCTGAGCCATTCATTCATACTCCTTTTCCATTCTACCCAATAGTAGTTCTTCCTCCTACAGGACATGGAGCAGGAAAGGATTTTTAACATGGAACCAATCTGGTTATTCACAGCCTGCATTTGTTTTATAAATTGAAGTTTCATTCCTGATACCTCCCATCACATGGTGGACAAGCCTTACAAAATATTACATCAGTACCATTAATGTGAAAAAGTTCTGATAGGTAGGTATGCCCAACTTAGCCCTTATGTCCTCATACACTGTGTGAAATAGATTCCATTAACTACCTGGTTGTTTTAAGACAATTCCAGCTGAGAAAATGTCTGTAGGCCTTGCAGTTGAAAAAAAAAAATTTGTTAAACCATTTCTTTTCTTATATTTCCACCTCTTTTCCTGACTTCTATGAAACAGACACTATTTCAGCCTTTGCAAATACTCAGCACTTACCTGACAGGAGAACATGCAGGCAAACCAGACCATTCTGGCTCAGCAAGCCAATTAGTTAATTATGAGAGTCCATTTGTTTCCATTACTAATCTTGGGATGGAATGAGAATGTTTGATTTTCTTATAAACACCATCATAATACCAGACAGGGAGCCCGAACCGTTTGCTTCGAGGTAGACAGCATTGCATTCTTTTCCGCTCAGTAGACAGTAAGCAGCAATGCTGCAGGCACTGGGATGGATTCCTCCATCTACTCTACTGTAGGGGAGAATTACAGCATTTGCCATTCAAAATGAACAATATGTCTCCTTTCTACTTTGTCCTTTGGTTAAACAATGTATAAAACAGTGCTGGAATACACAATAAATGTATTTACTATAGAGGAAACATAAAACACTTTTTGAAGTAGCCATCCTGTAAAGCAAATGACCAAAACCCAGTCAGGGTAAGGAGGCACAGGCTTTGTACAGTTAAAAGTCCATAAAAAGCAACAGAAAGTCCCTTCTTAGTTTCAGCAGACTTTGAATCCAGTCAAATTTAGAGGCAAGGCCTCCTTCATCTCAGTGCTTTAGCCTTTACCAGATTCACTTTAAATAACAGCAAAAACTGTTTGCTTGACTCATTGTGTTTGTTGTCAGATTCTCGCAGATCAAAGCTCCTCAAAGTTTTGCTTCCCAAGCCACCATCGAGCAGTGGCTGGAGGATCATAAGTCACCTCTGTGTGGACTATTGCCCCTTCTGAGGCAGAACCAGACAAGTTCAAGATGTTCTTTAATTTCTAACCAATTAGTCACATCTCTGCAAATGGGATATGTGAGTCTGCTAGTAATGCAAAAGCTGGACATTAGCATTGTCCAAAGTAGAAAAAACTGTGGTTTTAGAGGAAACTATTAGCGGGTTTTTTTTCCTTTTGGCATATAAATGTGGTTAAGTGACGATCATGGTGCTTGCACAAATACAAAGCCAAAGGCAACTACAAAACAGGTCAGTTTCTCAGGTCATAGCACTCGGTAACAAATTCCCATTCACCTCACTGGAATCAGGATTATGTCCCATATGACATCTCTCATCCTTCAGGCCTACAATGACCATATTTGTTTTCCCCTGCACATATTAGAGCTCCCATATATACCACACTTATAGGTCCTTTGAGACCAAATAGTGATTTTCCTTTCAGCTTTCCCTATTGGCCTGCTTATATACAGCTGCTAGTCTCCTTAGAAAATGGGAAATAATTCAAAACCATCATATGGTGAAGTTCTGTACAGCCACCATATTTTAGGGCTTTGGGAAGAAGAATAAGATTATGCATTGCAATAGGTGAATACTGTTGAGTTCTAATTTTTTTTTTTAAATCTTAGGCTAATATATATGTTTAGGAATCAATAAGAAAATCTGGCTAAGGCAAGTATGTGACTGTTTTACCACAAGTCTAGAAGTAGTCAAATCAGCTTTTTTATAACCTTATTATTCCTATATGTTACTTGCCAGTGCTTTAGCACAAATCAGCTTTCCAAAGGATTTTGGAGCTAACAGTTAATCTTTATGAGCAATGCAAAATGCATTATGTCATAACATGCTGACACACAGATCTACATCTTAGCACGGAGGGGGTGTCTTGAACAGACTAAGTCTTCCCAGATGTAAGTTTCCTTTGGAAACCTATTTAATACTTTCATTCTGCCAAAGGCCGCAGCGATTTTCATTGCAGCTCTCCTAGCTTGTTTCTTAATTCATTTAACAATGTCCAGAAAGTTAGAAGCAATATGAATGTTGTTATATCTGTATGTCTTCAATTTTTTCTGTCTTTTCTTTCTGTTAAATGATGCCATCTACTGTAGAATAACTGAATGACAACCTTGTAAAAATGCAGAGAAATCTGCTTTATTTCCTTATCGGTGTAAAATTGTGTCAGTCGTTTTGTGGTATATTAGCGATGAGAATTATGGAAATTAATATTGTTGCCTAAAATATGGAAAGGTGAGTATTCTCAGTGTGAAAAATTCCGAAAGGAGCAGCTGTCTTGAAAACAGCATCTTTTCTAACCAACGGTGCAAAAATATGGGAAAAACAGCCCTTTTCTGTTCCCCATTCGAGTTCTCCTCCTCACTGTAAGGCAGCAGGATCGCATCCCTGGAAATAACAAAGCAACAAAAAAAGTCAATGAAAGTTAAGAAAGGATGGAAAAAAAAATTGGCATATGAAAATGCAAATTCTTGGATATTAATATCCTAGTGAATAAGAACCTTGCTGTCTTAAACACATAGTTAAAAAAAAAGTTGTGGTTTTGAAAGGATAAGAGAGTAATACCGAGAGCTGAAAATCTGAATATTAACCAAACACATCTTACAGAAATACAGAAGTGTGTGTACACTATGCATTTTTTATATGTGTATGCAGTTAATATAACTGTACATTACCTGTGCACACAGTAACAGTATTAAGTTCTTTTAGATCTGTATGAGGGTATTTTTATTTAACAATTATGTATAAGCTATGTTTCACCCTAAACAAAAGAAAAATCATCTCTTCCCTTCCTCTTTAAGTTTGTAAATGAGAAGGATATTTTAACCTGTGGAACTGGGAAGTGCTTAAGCAGAGTGAGAGCTGAGTACCTCGCTCTTGGGTGAAACGGATCTACGCCCACCTATGCTCTCAAGGCTGTATCCAGCCAGCTCTTCTTAGATGGGCAACAAGCTCTAACCTCCCCCATAGCTTTGATGGTATTCTGCCTCCCACAGTATATTGCTTTCAAGGTCTTCTTCTATAGCAAACACTCATACGCTGAGCTACTCAGCTTTTGCCACTTTATAGTTTAGGGGGGTTTGTGAGTCATAGAGAGACTATAAAGACAATTTCATTCATAACACTGCACTTCTCATTTTTAAAATGCATTTCAGCCTTCTTGTTTGTCAGGAAACATTTGTCATTACTCTTATCGAGGCTGGATAGTTTGGTTTTTTCCCAAATGCCCACAGTGAAGTCCTGGTTTGTTGAAGGAAGAAAATGTTTCTTTCAGTCAGCATTTTAAGCAGAGAATCAGCTTATTTACCTGGGATCCACTGACATGATTCTGTGGTGTGAGAGCTGGGAAACCAAGCAGCTTTTTTAGAAATGAAATCTAGCTTGGTAGACTAAGGACAGCTGTCTAGGTCCTCTTCAGAGGTAGTGGTTGTTAGGTGGTGTCTCTTGAAGCAGCATCCTCTGATGCCATACCCTGTGTCATGGTGGGTGTGAGGAGGATGCTGTCCTGGAAATAAGTAGTTCTTCTCCACTTCTCTTCTGCAGATTGTGGAGTTTCTGTTGAAGCCCAAAAGGTGGAGAAGTGAACTGAAAAGGAAAAAGTGAATTTCTAAGTGATAGAAAATGTTTGAGGGGGATTAGTTTTCATATGCCACTGGAATGTTTTAGATTTTAAGATTATTTTTTTTTACGTTGTCAAAGGAAGGCGAAATGCTGGCTCCCAGCCCAATACCAGGCAAATTAAAAAATACTGGCTTGAAAATGTCTGAAAAGTATTTTTTAAACTTTCTGCATCTTGTTGTGGTTCTAATCAAGCCGGCAGTCAAAACCAACTCTTAACAGTAAGTAGTATCAGCCTTGACAAGTCAATGTTTTCCTGGTTTGATTCCTTTATAATTGACGTGCAGAAATAACATAAGCTGGTGTATGAAGAAAGCCTGTTATGCAGTTGAATAGGGAAAAGAAACCTCCTGTCCCATGCAGCACCCTGCTCGGAGATCCCCGCTCTGGTTCTCCAAGGATATTCCTTGTTGTATTCCCCATCACCCTTACAGAGCTCGTACAAGGAGGTGATGGATTTCATGGGGGACATAGAGGAAAAAGGTTATATGGACAAGGAAAAGCAGCTGAGCGAGACACTGGGAAGGGAGCAGAATCTGAAAAACTAAGCTCAGTTGAGTATATGGCTATAAAGAAGGTGAACTGTTCAGGTACAAAAGATGAGACGATTCAGGGAAGATGAAAAAGGAAGTTATGTGTTATGGAAAAGATGAAACAGAAGAGAGAAGAAAGGGCTGAAGCAGAAGTGTGAGAAGAGAGGAAACTTGTCCAAGTGTGTACCATGCCAAAGAGTGTGGACATAGGTATGGAAGGAGATACCCACAAATACAGATAGAAAGAAAAACAAAGAATGTAAAGAGAGAAAAAAGAGACCAGTGTGCTAATGTTGTAGTGGAAAAGAGAAAAAACAGATGAAAGATGCCATGTGAGAAAAGGAAAAGAGACTGCATAACCCACAGGAGTGGACTGAACTATAAGTCTGGACTCAGTCTCATACTACATAGTTATAACCGTTAGAACAATTTGATGGCATTCAGAATTTTCTTTCTGGAGCCAGTGGCAATTTTAATGTCAGAGCTTTGAATTACATCTTTTGGCATTTTTCTTCTTTTTGAAGGGTGATGTGTAGTAGGTAACTTACTCTGATATTAAAGTTTTAAGGACAATGTAAGTACACCAGTAGCTCTTTCTCCAGAATTTTGTGTTTGTAAACTGAATTACTTTTAATTATTCATGGAAAAAATCTTATTCCATTATTCAAGACATTCACTGATACTTATATTTGCAATCTGAGACTTCTAATAACTTCTACAAAACTTACAAGGAGTTTGTCTAACTTTGTAGTGTTATTTTCATATTGGTTTCTTAAATGACTGGGCTTTCTGGATCTTATTTCTCTAAGAAAATACAACCCCAAAATTTAATGTTTGAAGCTGGTTTTCCTCAGTCTTTTCAAATTCATCATCTACAACAAATTTTTTTGGTAGAATAGCTGTTGGAAGGAATTCACAAAGCCATGAATATTACAGATGAACAATGTTTTTTCTGAAAATACAGACACCTGTAACATTTGAGCAGGCCAGATGACACGTTAATGACAAACCATTTGGGCATTTAATGTGAACAATCTTTTAGATCTATTGCATACGCTGGCTTTCAGAAAACACTTGGAAAACACTTGGTGCTAACTATTAATGCAAGAGCTCGTGCTGGACAGACAGCTTATTCCGCATCCGTGTGCAAGTGCTCATGTTCGCACATGGGGGTAAATGATACACTTGTTTGACAGGCTTGGCACATTTCCTTTTTAGCTGCAGTGGAGAATTCAATTGCTAATTACACAGTAACTCAGTCTGACACTAAAATTACTCGAGACGGAAGATTTTCACAGATTTAATTGGGCTTTGGATCAGCTCCAGGAGGTTTCCATTGATGTCTATTTATAGATTCAGAGCAGACTCTGCAATTAATGTAACAGATCCTCCCAGTGTCTGAAGAGAAGTATTTAGCCTTTTACTTCACAAGCATAAACTTTATTACAGTAGAAAACAAAACAGACTATCCAACAGCTTTTATGTTATTCATCTTTGATTTGGAAAACACATTTGAAATAATATTGAACACTATTTTGTCTTTCTTTCCAGTCATAGGATGTACCCATCTTGGGCAGGTTTATGCTGACAGGGATGTCTGGAAACCAGAGCCATGCCAAATCTGTGTGTGCGACTCGGGATCTGTTCTCTGCGATGACATCATCTGTGATGATCAGGAGCTGGACTGTCCCAACCCAGAGATTCCCTTTGGAGAGTGCTGTCCAGTTTGTCCACAAACAACACCACAACCTACAAGAGTAAGTCTGTCCTCAATGTTGTTACATTGGTGTTGCCACCTTCTTAATCCATGTCAACCTCAATTAATTTTCTTTTAGATGCACTTAAACTCTTTTCTTTTAAATACTAAGCTTGTCACTTTCTGACTCTAGGCAGATACTTAGAATGGTCACATTTTACCAAATTAAATAATAATAATAAAAAAACCAGCTTGAACTTTCACAGGGTTTTATCTTTTTTGTTAAATTCAAGAATACTTCTGTATTCTATCAGACAATTGGTAGCACATGTGATAAAATAGTTGTTAGTCCTTTGAGCTATGCAGCTGAAAGCATGAAGTCCTTCAACCCAGTTTTACGTAGAGAACAGGCACAGATAAATAGTAGAAAGGGACAGAGGGCAACAATTAGCCATTACATTTTCATTGTTCAGAGGAGCACAGGAATAATGCAAACAGCTTATTTGTTGACTGCATGCTCAATCAATATCCATTAAACTAATGCCAACACAGAGTTAAAGAAAGTTAGACAATTTTCATACTGCAAGTCTGCATTTCTTACCAACTCCCAGAGTTAATTTCTTTTGGCAGAGTTATCGCTGACTTAATGCCCTGTAAAGGAAAGGTGATTCAAGCCCCACATCCCTAGTTTATGATCATCTTGTTTATTATCCTCGTCTTGTTTATAAACACCAACATTATCTAATCCAGTTGCAGCAACTTAACCTCAGGAAAATTGAGAATGTTAGTGCATGCCAAGTCGCTTGCCTAAAGTGCTTCACTGAGCGAGCCAGCTATATGGACCTCTAAGGTTATCTCAACATTTCATCCTTGTTGTTGTGGTTTAACCCCAGCCAGCAACTAAACACCATGCAGCTGCTCACTCACTCCCCCCCCAGTGGGATAGGGGAGAAAATCGGGAAAAGAAGTAAAACTCATGGGCTGAGATAAGAATGGTTTAACAGAACAGAAAAGAAGAAACTAATCATGATAATGATAACACTAATAAAATGACAACAGTAATAATAAAAGAATCGGAATATACAAGTGATGCACAGTGCAATTGCTCATCACCCACCAATCAACACCCAGTTAGTCC
>JANZLQ010000001.1:18105950-18123336 GCA_026212715.1 Elanus axillaris
GCAGCAACTGAAAACACCAGAGTGTTATCAACATTCTTCTCATACTGAACTCAAAACACAGCACTGTACCAGCTACTGGGAAGACAGTTAACTCTGTCCCAGCTGAAACTAGGACACTTGTTTAAGATCCATTCGATTCTGTTAAAGTACATAGATTTCCACAGGCACACTGAAGATTCTTATCCAGAAGATAAAGGAAGACAGTGAAAGAGATGTGTATGTGAAAGAGAAAGGAAGATGTATTTCTGCAACTCTATAGTATATACCTGCTTAAACATGAAATGTCATATACAGATACGTCACCTGGTGTTAGTTGCACCATACTAGTGCAAATGTACTGCTTCCAGGATTACCTGGCCTACTTCACTGAACAGTTTTAGAGGTGTAAACGAATGGTGCATACAAGCATGCTGGAGATTTAAGCACAGCTCCCTCTCTTGTTGAGTCTAGAGACTCTTTTATCAGTTCTGTGGTTCCTCATAATAAAGGACATGTGGACTACTTCCTCTAGCCTCTGTCTTCAATATATAAGAGTTTGACCAGCCCACTGGGAGCTGCCCTGCTGACCTTTGATGGTGTGTAGGGAAATCCCACCTTGAAAGATCCAAGATAGTTTCAGCTCAAAATTCTTTGCTACCACTAGCAGCTGAACACATACAAACTGTTCTGAACTATTAATTGAGAATCCAGCTAGTAATGTGTAACTGCATTACTGATTGAAAAAATAATTAAATTGGAGGACTAGATCTGAGAAATTAAAATTAGCTACATTACCACATTTAACATGCTGGACTGAGAAGGATACAAGTAAACTGTCTCTTACAGCTTTCCACAGTGGACTTCTGTCCCCATTGTACTCAATGGCAAAGCTCTACCGACTTCATTAGTGCCATGTTTTTTCCTACAGGAGAGGTGTAGCTTTATGGATTAACTGTGAAATTGCAGAGAGACTGACCATCAGGTTTTGGGTTTATTTTGATTTTCTTTCTTAATTTAATTACTTTTTCTTTTTTTCTAGACGCCTGGAGTAGTCACCCAAGGCCCCAAAGGAGACCCGGTAAGTGCAGCTTTTTTTTCTTTTTTTCCCAAGGAAACTAACAACATCAAGAGCCAATTCCTGTAGTGCTCTATATCCCATTCAAGCTGCTAAGATATCCAGCATTCATTGATGTCTGCACTGTCTGCAGGACTGTGCCACATAGTTATTTTGAAGCAGCCCTTTAGCTTCCACAAAACTCAAAAATTTAAAGTGGAAAAACAGAGAGAGAGAGAGAGAGAGAGTTTAGTCTAAACTGTATTACTTTTGTTATTTTTTGGTGGGTTTGGTATATTTTTTCCCAGTAGGAAAAAAAAAAAGTAAAATCTATGGACTCCATTAGCAGTATTAATTCTAGATTCACAAATTGACCTGTTTAATATTTCTAGTGTGTTTGATCAAATGTCAGCTGCAATAAGGCTCCAGCAACTAAGGAGTGTTTCCACGTGTGGATTTTGTCTACTGTCTATGTCTTTCCTGAATGTTCAGTTGTGGCTGTAGTTAGGTTTAATAGAGAAAGTTTCCTACCGCAGTCACACAGACTTTCTTACGAATGGAAGGATTTATCCCTCTATGTCCATGCAGTTGGAGGCAAGTGCTGACATCTGTGTCTGCTCTGTTTGTGTCTTTGCAGGGTTCTCCTGGGCCTCCAGGCAGAAACGGTGCCCCTGGCCCCCCAGGACAGCCAGGGAGTCCTGGAGCTCCTGGCCCCCCCGGAGTCTGCCAGTCATGTCCCAGTATTAATGGAGGTGTAAGTCATCATTACATTCAGCTTCTATTTTGTTGCTCAAAGCAAGACTGTAGGCACCTATCCTTTGCAAATTTACATGTATTTTGCTTTAAATGCCATCTGTCTCTCATTGGTGCCTTTGAAAAACATAGCTGAGTGGTAGGCGGGGTTTTGTGTTGTCGTTTTGGGGTTTTGTCCATAAAATTTGGCTGGAGTGCAATTAAATCTCTGCCTTATCTTATTTTTTAAAACTTTTGGAGCCAGGTCTGATGAAGGACTTACGTAACGCAGAAATAATCTGACCAAAAAAGAAAGTGTACAGGAGGAAGTATGTCCCCTCAGGCTTAATGGTTAGGGAACTCTCTTACGTTTCTATATTTTATCCAATGCATTTTTAATAAAGAAACATTCACAGGAGACTAGACTGAAACACAAGTCCTCTGCTTGCAGGGGAGTGCCATGTAAGTACTATTTGTCATCCTCTTTATTTCTGTCCCACTGAATCTTGTATTCTCTTCTGAAGAGTTGGGCAGACTCACCAAGAGAGCTAAATTTAACTGAAGGGTCTGTGCAGTTGGATTTCTTAAGGAAGCCGAGCCACAGCTAGCGCTTTGTTAAGAGATGACATTGTCTCCCATGCAATCAAGCAAGCCTAGCTTTACAAGATGGGATTGCTTTAGCACAGAACTGTGAAAAATCATACACTAAAACAGTTGCTACTTTTGAACATAGACCACTGTTTATACCTTCCACATACACTTCCCACTCCCAGGTAAGCCAAAAACTGAGGAAAGATGTCTTGATATTACTTAATTCTGGCAGGGATTGCATCTGAAGGACTGAGCTTCTGGGAGAGATACCCATGGATCAGTTAAGCAGTCTCAATGGATACGGGCAGACAATAATATATCAAGAGAGCTACTGGGTTTGAATTGACAGATGCAGACACAAGAGGATGATAGGCTGAATGTCACCCATGCCAACGCTGTATCACAGATGTGCTGTTGAATACTGATGAGAGAGTTGATATCGGTAGCACAGGAGTCATCTTGTACCTGGTCAGCAAAGGAGCTGGGTCCACAGTGGTTTGGGTTATCAGGCAGAGCACTGCATGTATTCAGCCTTTCCTGCTCAACCACCTATGTGCCATTAATGCATAAATTGTATTAATGCCACATTATTCAGCTAAGTTTGCTAATATCTGCATAATAAAATCAACATATGCCAATTAAGAGGTTTACATGGAAATTCCTTGAAAAACTGACTGTAGACTTTATAGGGTTTTTTTAGGCAGTATTTTATGTAAGTGGGTGTGTCAAAGCTGCTATCTGCTCTCAGAAAGGCCCGCAGGACATGTTTTCACTCCATACCTTGAACTGATCTTCCATTTGTTTCAAGATAAATCGTAAAAAGCATTGAGGCTTGGCTGCTTGGGCTCAAAAGTGATGATTATATTTGAATTATGTGGAGTGACATAGTGAACGGGAAGGGAGAAAGGGAAAGATGGAAAATGGCATTAGGGAAAAAGTGTAATACAGTTTTCTGAGATGTGTAAGTTCCCACGTGTGAGGTAAAAAAAAATTATTTGTAATTCACGGAAGGACAGACATACACATAGTTAACAGATTTTTTTCTACAAGATATTCTGAAATGAGACATTCATTAGTCAAAAGTAAAAGAAATTAGGAAAATAATAATAAACTGTTGCATTCTTTAGCGCAACAGAAAATATTTCATCGGCTTCCTTGAGTGACAGCTAAGTCCAACAGAAGAGGGACTGAAAGAAAATGGGGGTGAAATCTTAAAAAGAGTCAAACAAGTAAGAGGAGAGAGAATGGGATTTTTTTGGTTCAGCTGAGGCCTAGCTGTCAATATGAAAACTGGATGTGCACAGCATAGGGAGCTAATGTTACCATGACCTCAAAAGAAAGACATTGGCTGGGCTTCTCTTATGGGTGATTTAAATATATGGCAGCCGTATATCAAACAGGTACTACTCAATAGACACAAATGAGTTATTTTCATACATTTGCCATACCAGTGTAAGAAAATACTTATTTGATTTGTAGCAATCACCTTTATTTTTCTTTTTTTTTTTCTTTTTTTTTCTCTCTGTTTTTCTTTATTTCTTTTACAGAGTTTTTCTCCACAGTATGACTCATATGATGTGAAGGCTGGTTCACCTGGTATCGCTTACCCACAGCCCATTGTAAGATGATATAGCCTTTTTTCTGTCCTTTTTTTTTATTAAAGAACAAATTTTCTGCTCGTAGATTATACCTTGGATGTGTGTGCATGTATCCTGATTTTAATTTAACAAGTTAAGTTTTAAGTTAATTGTTGCCTGCAAGTGAAATGAGATGTAAGACAGCAGATTGGTTGGCAATATCAGTCTAGAAAGTAACTATAGATTACCTGGGGGTTTTGCCTTTTCTCTCTCTTTGTTCCTCTTCTTACCTTCTTTTTCCTAATCTCTCTCTGATTCACTTTCTTAATGCTACCTAAACATTTCCCCCCTTTCTCTTTTGCATACCTTCCTCATTTATCTGCTTTGGTATTCTTCCACTAATTGCTTCCCTCCCTTCCATCTCTTTTTTACCTCTTCCACTGTCCCTAATCTTCCTTTACCCATTCAGCAGCATTCTGTCTTTACTCAGTATGATACTCCATACTTGTTTACTTTTCCACAACTCAAATTTGCCCAATTACAAGTGAGCAAACCCCTCTTATAATCTCTTTTTTCATCCCAGAAAGCAGTCAAAATTTTTCACTTTCTCTTTTTACAGTTACCATTTTTTTACCCACAGCTATTCAGACTGTGTACTAAGGATGCTGTATCTGCCTGCTAGGCCAGCCCCAAGCTTTTCACGTTTTTTTAGTGAGATAAAGCATGGATTTCCTGAAAGAGTTATGCATAAGCTATGCTTCCTGTATGAAATAAATTTGAATGTTCACCTCATGAGTTTCCTTTTAGGCACTGGGATTTAGAGATATTCACCATCAGTGACATGGAGTGTTCTTGATTCAGGCAATCTGCTATATAGAGGATGTGGTGAATTGCTATTATCTGTGATTGGCTGCTGCTTCTTTAAGCATAATCATTATTTTCAGTCCAATGCTGCATAACAAGGTTTGGGTATCACGTGTTGTAGCATATCTAGGCAGTTCCAAGTAAATGTGTTATTTCTCAGGGTTCCATCAGATCATCTTATGAAATAAATTTTACTAATCAGGACAGCTGTTTTTCCTGAAATATAGTTCATTATTTTCTCACTTTTATTTTAATCTGTTTATTTCTACCTTGTTCATTTGCTAATATGATCATCTCATCCATGCATTGGTCGTCTTCAAGCACACGTTTTTGTATTTGTTTAGTCATTTATTCATATTCAGCTCCTCACAGTTTTTGCCCACAGCTTATCATATCATCTACGTTTTGTTACTTGGGATGTGCTGAACCAGGCAGGTAACCGAGATACCCTTCAGTTAACTATTACAGTTAACTCCTCTCTATTTTGACATTTTTCCTTGAGGTGCTTAGTGATTTCTTGTGCTCTGACCCCTGGAATTTGTTAAAAAAACCACCAAACTTAACTGGGCACCCTAGAATGTCTTCAGCCAGGATTGTCTGTATACTTTCACGTCATGTGGTCTTTTATGTGTTGCATCATGCAATGCATGACTGCAAAGTAACAGAGCAGTTATAGGCAGATGTAACTAGAATCGCTAGAACTAAATAATGTTTATCATTAACATTACATAGATTATTAATTTCTAAATTTCATTTATCAATTTTCAACTTAAACATTCAGTTTGAATAAATATCCAAACTGAAATAATTGGGAAGAGTAATAAAATAAAAAATGCCAGCTATATAGCACCATTTGTCCATGGGTGGTTACCATGCCTGGTATTTCCTCAGTCACACATCTCTCCATTATTGTCTTGCCGGTGGCTTTCCACTGCTTGTAGACTGATTTTGTACTTTACATCACAGTTTCTCTTTACTTGCTCATATAAACTCCACATATTATTGTCTTTGTCTCTTTCCACCAGTGCACATGTTCTAACTAAAATATGCTCATTTGTTCACAGTCTGGAGGTGCTGGCAGCAAGCAAATATCATAGCTAACCATCAGTTTATCTCCTCAGCGTGCACCTTGAAAAAAATAATGTCTTGTTTGTTTATAGCCATATGTCTAATCAATTGATTGCAATTGATGAGTTGATGGCTCTAATTCATATTGAATTCAGGTTTATTTTATACCAAATGAGTTCTAACAATTAACAGCAAGGGACTGCTCGTTGTATTTACACATTGAAGGCAACCCGATTTACACAGACACTAGTTGCTCTGCCACTAGGTGTACTTCTTGTCCCAGAAAATAGCAAATATTGCAATGAATCTCTTTTTTAGACAATCTATGAACTAATATTAACATGGTATATATGTACTATAGTAGTATACTATACTACATATACTAGTATAGTATAGCAATACTATTAATCTTGTATTATGAAAATTAGGTTCACGTCACATGTGTAATACATGACCTGTTCTGACAGAATATGACAATATCCCATGAAACACATTATGTCCAATATTAAGCTATGGAATATACTGCCAGTACTGCAGCACACAGTGATTCTTATGTAATTCATATACTTTAATTATTTTGGCTCTGTCAAAGCCATGAAGTGTTTAATTTAACAAAAACTTTTTATAAAGAACTACATATAGCTGCAGTAAACCATTGTGCTAATATTCAAATGTTTTCTGTTTTGCAGTATCAAATGCTTTTGTGGTTGTTGCTACAGGAAGTAGAAAGATTAGCACTCTTACCAAATTAAGAATTTCTTTAGTAATATGTCACTACCTTTTTTACCAGTTAAAATAAGGAACAGTATTACTGATTTGAGTTAAACCATATGTATATTGAGGTTTCATCCTCTGAGTCCTTTGGTTCGTCCAGACATCATTTATTTCTTATGGCTTAGTACTATTAAAGTTCAGAAAAGATTTCATTGGTGAAAATCTTTGCCTTGCTGACAGTAACAAAAATATGGCACTATATAACAAAAACTTCAGTATACATGTAAGTTCTAAGAAGTCTAGGGTCATAAACAGGGTTTATCATACAAAGTTCTTCTCATGGGTTGTATATGCATATGTAATATAGGTCCTGAACAGAAGGCAAAATCTGGCACCAGTAGACTAGCAAGCAATTTTATCGGTACACTTTGGCTCCACCAGTGAAGATGTAGTGTTAGGCTAATAAAGCTCACTTACCTGGCAGAGGTGCTGAAGCTCATTTACTCTGTTTAACAAATTAAGAGTTCCAGTTATCTATTCTTCCAGTTTAGGCAGCTGAAAAGCTGAGTTGCGAGCATCCTTCTGGGGGTCTAGAGAAGGGGAATAGTGACTCAAAAGAAAAAATTAGAGCTTTGAAAATATCTTTTGGAGTATATTAGCTAAGGCTGCAAAGAGAAACCCAGCGATCCCTTTTCTAAAGGCACTGTAAGTACTAGACAATGTATGCAGCAGTGCACACATATACTGCTGCTTCTTTTTTTACTGCACCAAGTACATGTCACCTTGGATTTTTCTCTGTACTAATATGTAAAAATGTATTTCACAGTTATTGGTGACTATTGCAACTACATTAAGCTTTATAGCTATATTACATTAATTTAATGACTATTTTTTTAATCTACACTATAGACCGGCTTTCCAGGACCCCCTGGCCCCAGTGGCCCCCCTGGCCCACCTGGTCATGCAGGTCCCCCTGTAAGTAAAATTAATCTTTTCCTAATCATCTCATGTTCCTTCTCCTTTTCTGTCATAAATGTTAGGTGCATTTTCAACTGATAAATCTAGATATTATGCTGAAGAATTTTATGGATAAAAGTCATCTATTAATTGGGCTGTACCATCTATGCACCACCAAGACTCAATGGTCGAGGGCTATATACTGTGCTTGCTTAAGTCCATGTATTCCCCTGAGCTTTCTGCAATTTTGTGGGGTGTCAGCTAATGTTGTCTTAAGACATGCCACTGCCTGTCATCCTCTGTTAACATTCCCAAATGTTTATTCATACAAAAATTTAACAGGAAATAAAGGAAAGTGGGAATCCTAATACACATTCAGTAAACACAGAAACGGTCTGAGTTTTTCGATGTAAACCTCCTTTTAAAGGAGTAGGATTAATTCTTTTTTCATAGAGGCATATTCTGCTTGGTTCTGCTAATTTCACCTTTGGTCATTTGTTGACAGTTCTGACTACCATTTTCTTTACGATTATGCCATTATTATAAAATATAGTAGCACCATGGAGTGACGCATGTCATTGTTCACACGTCAACTAGTGTTTTTGCTGCATTATAGGGCTCTGCTGGATACCAAGGTTCTCCCGGAGAACCAGGACAACCTGGCCCTCCCGTACGTATACATTACCTATCACTATACATGTTAAAGGGTTAACCTTCAAGCAGGAATCTGTGTCATCACTGGAGTGGACTGAAATTTTACAGGTCATCCTGTCTGTTTACTAACATGTATGACAAATGTACAAGTATTTTATGACACTGATTGCATTTTTAATTTGAAAGAGACTTAATATTTTTTATTATTATAGTTAATATTAATTCTTTTTCTACAGGGACCCCCAGGCCCTGTTGGAATGATAGGCCCAGTTGGTCCACCAGGAAAAGATGTAAGTTCACTATTACTCATCCAGTAATTAATAAATGGGAAGAAAGAAAATTCATTAAATGGTAAGACAGCAGATTAAATCTCAATTAATTTCTCAATTTGACAACACCACTATAACAAATTAGATTTGGCTTACATCAGCTATAATTGTCCATTCCAAAAAAGTTTCAATTTTAGTGGGCAATTTGAGTGACAACATTTAAAAAAAAAAGAAAACCTAAGCATGAAATATGCTGTTTTGATCTGGTGCAAAATAAATTAACAGTTATAAAGAAAATCAGATGGCAGTGGTAGTTGTCCACTCCCTTCGAATCTTCCTTTGAGAGTTAAGGCTGTTAAAATCATCTTTTATGTCACAGCTGGAGTCATAAATAGGTATAGTACAAGGTGAGACAAGCAGCTAAAGTTTTTGTCCATTTTGAGCGTTTCACCATGAAAAGTAAGTTTTCTGTGACCATCTCTTCCTAAAAATTGGCTTGAAATAAATCAATATTAACCAAAATCTTGTTAAAAATGGAATTTATAAGTTCTGGCAACTGTTTTTCAGAAGGCAGTCATATAGCGAACCATCAGCCTGTTATAATTATCCCCAGTCTTTGGTGGCAGTTTCACCTCCTTATTCCAACCTGCCTTGATCTGCTAGGACTGGTTCTTTGCCAATAACTGAAGGAACAGCAAAACAGTAAAAAAAAATTACTCTCTTTCAATAGGGAGAACCAGGAAGACCAGGCAGAAATGGAGACCGTGGAATCCCTGGATTACCGGTACGGAAAAGCCCCCAGTAACTATGGTCTTCTTATCAAAGGTTTTGTTTTCCCATTTTAACTTAGTCAGGTGTACATGACACACAATGAACATTGGCTTGTGCTCTTCATACAGTATGTGATTTATTAAACTTTCTATATTTGTGTGTTTAGGGTCACAAGGGACACCCTGGCATGCCTGGGATGCCTGGGATGAAAGGTCAACGAGTAAGTATTGAGTATATTGAGTATAGCTGAGTTTTTTATTCCACTCGAATTATGGTGTTGCACTGTTGTGCTCTTTCAGTCGTCAATTCCTGGCTAAAGAGACTGAATCATGGAATTAAAGGCCAATTTCTGGACAATGTAATCTGACCGTCCAGAACAAAGACTGTTAAATTTTATCTAGTTACCTCAATTGTGGAGCTCCATCCGGAATGCCGGGTTGAAGCATGCTTTCCACAAAAGCATCCACTGTTAACTAATGGCCATGGAGAAATGGAGGATTCAGAATTTTCTTTCAAAAAGTGTTCCATTAGCTGATACCACTCATTATTAAAAAATATGCCCCTTTATATGAGTTTGTCTTGAAGATTAATTTTTTGCCAAGAGGAATCATTTTCCAGAATGCAAGAGGAATACTACTCACAGATATGGTCTTCCTTTCCCACAGGGTTTTGATGGAAAAGATGGTGCCAGAGGTGACAGCGGCGCTCCTGGCCCAAAGGTAAAAAACTATAGTGTCATCTTTGTAATAGATAAATACCCTCCATCATTTGTTATATAGATATGCTTTGCTTATTACACAATTACAAAAATCCATTTAACATTAAAGAAACTCATTGAATATCTCCATGAAAAGAATGAGAAACATTCCAAAGGAGTTGGACTTTCTGAACCACACCATGTCCCAATTTTCCAGCCATAATAAAGCTGAGATTACAAAATGAAAGGACATGCCTTGATCATCTGACTTTATTGCATAATATTAAAGGACCGAGTCTTCCTGATTCTGTGCACCACACAGCAAGGGGCAACAGATTGGGCAGTCTCATTTCTATGTCTCTTCCCCTTGAAAATAAACCAGAAAATGTTCTTACCAAAGTTCATTCTGTCACTGGTGTTTTCTTTCCATAACAGGGTGAAACTGGTCTTCCTGGAGCAAATGGATCACCGGGCCAACCGGTAAATATGTGTATCCTGTAGTATTTAAATGGAAGTGCCAATGGCACATCCCGGTTAAGTGAGTTTCTCATCTTTCTTTTAACTTTAGTTACACCACCACATGCATTGAACAATACTGAGATATGCAAATAAGAGCAATGTCTCTTTGCTTGGCCATATTATTTTGGAAGCCATTTAACAAACTTGTTTTCTTGTGTTTTCTAGGGACCAAGAGGTCCAGCTGGCGAAAGAGGAAGACCTGGGAATCCTGGTGGCCCTGTAAGTAACTGCAGCTGTTGTTCTTATCCAGAAGCAGCATATACTTTGTTTCAGTATGTTAAGAATTCTCTTACTTCATAGATTTACCTTAAAACAGTTGTAATGCAAGGATTAGAAAACTGTATAGCCTCAGTAAAATCATACATGAAAACTTTTCAGTCCCCAATTAAAGATGTAACACTTATGTGTTCACCATCTTATTTTCTATGTCCTTTTTCTAAATGAATAGATTACACATTGAGGGAGAGTTCAGTGTTTCAGCATAAGCTCAGGTTCAGCCAGAGCAATAGGGAGTAGGAGTGGAAGCAAAGGGCAGCAGCAGAAGGCAGAGAGAAAAAATGCAAAGGCAAAAAATGCAATCTCAGAAGTTGCAGGAAAAAGATAAAATTACTCTTTGAGATTAGGGGGTACATTCTTTGCTTTGAAGGAAATCATAGTTCATAGCATCCAACACAATCAGCAAAGCAGAGCTGAAGTATAATAACCAGCAACTTGTTCATACAAACACTGTGTAACCTGAGCAGCGGACCTGGTCTAACAAGTTTAAAAGACAGGCAACAGGATTTAAGTCATACCACTATTTGTTAGGGTTTTGGAGTGAAATTTTAGTCTTTCATGTGAATTAGAAGTAACTGTTACTTTGAAATACACATCTATTGTCATCTTATTTATTTAACCTTAAGAACCGCCCACACATATGATGCTTTGTAACTGTTTTTTCCTTAAGATATGTAATAAGAATACATTTTTGCATCTTTCTGTCTCATCATTACAGTACAAGTCACGCAAGGCATTGGATATTCCTTCACAAAATATTTAGTTAATAGTTATTTTAGAATTTCACAGTTGAGGAATCCTTGGGTCTTGGTCAACTAAGTGGGAATGTACAGACACAGAAAGATGGTCTGTGAGTCATGGGCTTTAAAATGTGTGGGTTCTGTGTCCAGGTTAGTGCTCTGTACCGAACATCTCTCTTCTTTCTGTAGGGTGCCCATGGCAAAGACGGAACTCCAGGAGCAGCAGGCCCACCTGTAAGATAACTTACAGATGTTTGACTTTAAGTAATTGTGTTGCTGAAGTCTAGTTACTTCTAGCAGATGTTCTGCAGTGCCAGCAAAACTGAGACTGGGGGTGCACTGATTTAAGAATGAGCATTTTATTTAATTATATTTCATAACTGTGTTGGTTAAGGTACTTAGAGCATACAGTGCAATAGGAGATCTTTAAAACTGTAAATCAGAAACTGCATAAATCCAAAGCCAGATTGATCTCTAAGAACATATAGATAGATAGAATTGCAGTTCTCTATGCAGATCAAATTTTGAATGGTCTTAGCAAATACATTGTTTAGCTGTCTGAGTTGGGCAAAAGTTTTTCTTTCCCATCTGCCTAGAAACCTGACTGTGTCCACTTGTATGTGTAACAGCTGTATTGGCTTTTTTATAATTAGAACAAATTTTGAACATTTTTTATAACTTAATCTCTTTAATGATGGTTTTCATGTTTTTTAATTTTACAACACAGAAATTTAGCTGAACACGTAAAAGTCAGGGTAACTAAGATGTAGGTGTGATATTTTAGGACTAGCCAGACTTCATCTTCTACAGCATGATTTATATTTGCTATTTTGCCAGGTGTTTCCTCACTCAGAGAAATATCCCATAATCAGACATTTTTTTTTAACTTAAGATTAATTCCATATGGCTTTTACCTTTTACATTAATAGTATTTCTTTCACTTTTAAGGGTCCCCCAGGTCCCCCTGGAACTGCAGGATTTCCAGGCTCTCCAGGTTTTAAGGTATTCGGCTAAAGAGGCATACTAATATAGGATTTGGTCCTTTCTGTAGTTAGGCATCTTATGTCACTATACATCTTTATTTTATGAGTCCTCCCTTTTCTGGCTGTTATTTCAGTGTTTGCAAGCCTGGAACTCATGTATTTTCTTACGCAGCACAAGACAAACCCTATTCTCATCACCTTCATGAATACCCACCCCAAAACACCATTAAGTGGTAGACTCAATGCTTTATGTTGCGTTATGGGAGGGGCTCAAGTGAACTTCCCACAACATGTGCAGCATGTGCTGGCTGGAGTCCATGGGAACATTGTGCTTCAGCACCAGGGTCGCCATGCTGATTTGGCTCTTGCCCTCAGGTGATGATGGAGGTAACCTTCCCAAATCATGCAAAGATGCCACAGTAGAGGAAGAAACTGTGACACCAATACTGGTTGCCCTGGAGACAAGACTCAAATGCATTCATTTCTATCTTCACTTTTTTCTGTAGGGTGAAGCTGGTCCTCCTGGTCCTGCTGGTTCTAGTGGTAGTCCTGGAGAGAGAGGAGAACCCGGTCCTCAGGGTCATGCTGGGCCACCCGGGCCCCAGGTACATAAATACCACATGGGAACTGAGAAGTGTAGCACCACCTGCTCTTCACAAAGCCCTACATGTCCTTTGGTTTAGTCCTAGGTTAGCGGCATTGGTTATTTATACATTTATTTTTTCAGGGCCCTCCTGGAAGAGCTGGAAGCCCTGGCAATAAGGGTGAAATGGTGGGTACTTTTCATATCATTGTCTGTTGCTGTTCTGTGTTGGTGAAGGTCGCTGTTTGGGCTGGGCAGAGTCCAACAATGCCGTGCTTTCTTCATCCCCGTCTGCCGTTCACTCTCTACAGGGACCTGCTGGTGTTCCTGGTGCTCCTGGTCTGCCAGGAGGCCGTGGTCTTCCTGGTCCTCCAGGTACAAGTGGAAGCCCTGGAGCAAAAGGCACTCCGGTGAGTTACTAATATTCATTACACTGGTTGTACAAAAAAATATGGTGAAAGTAGTTCTGATACCATTAAAAAACCCTGTTGAATTCATCCTATTCACTTGAGATGGTCTAAAAAATTATTTTATAATAACAATAAGCAATTATTTTTCTAAATATATGTTTACCTTTCACACATTTATATGTTGCTTTATATAAAATTACACATAAATATGATATTTATTTGCTTTCCTAAATTATCTATCAATTCAGAAACACACAATGACAAAAAAATAGCTTGTCTAAAATGGCTACATTAGACAAGATCTGTTGTTTTGAAATCCTAATTTCACCTGTTTAAATTCCCATGGGCTGAGTCCACAGTCACCTGCACGTAGGGAGTTGTAGCTATTCTTATACTGTCATCTACCCCAGCAGGATCTTTCCTGACAGCCTAACACCACACATGGTGCTTTGTCAGAGAAAATACTAAGGGACTTCAAGCAACAGTCTCAATGATGTCTGAAATAGCTCAGAAACAGATGTAAAATTTTGTTTGGTGATGTTTAAGATTGTATCACTTCTTTGTTACTGGATTTTTAAGGACCCCCATACATTCCACATCCAGGTTCAACCAGTGCATGCTAATTCCTTTGCAGAATGTAAAATAATAAAAATGAGTCAGTAATTTGAAAGTTATCATGTCTACTTCTTAGTATTTTTGTACATCTAGTAGCTCTAGAATAATACCCTGTTGCAATCCACGATTTTAATGGTATTTTCTGCTGTTTAGGGAGAACCTGGTAAGAATGGTGCAAAAGGAGAGCCAGGCCCAAAAGGCGAGCGTGTAAGTATTTTTAAAATGCATTCAGAGGCTTCTTCCAAGGAAGCCTGAACCCTGAATCATTCCCCATACAAAACTCAGTGGGGTTTTTTTGGAGACTTCTAACTTCACTGCGGGCCTTTGTTGTTGCGGTTGTTGTCAGGGTGAAAACGGAACCCCAGGTGCTCCTGGACCTCCTGGTGAGGAAGGCAAAAGAGGTGCAAATGGTGAACCCGGCCAGAATGGCGTACCTGGTACACCTGGAGAAAGGGTAAGCTGCTGTAGATGACCATGTACACAAGGTACATTTTGAGTTAATACAGAGATAGCAAAATCTGGTGTTCAAAATACTTTGAGGATAAATTTGGCTCCATACCTGTTCTCAGCAAATTCCAGATGTGAAACTGGATTACAAAACTGGGGACAATTCTTATCTAGTTGCTCATCTGAATTGCAGCACTTGGATCTATCTCAGTCTGAAAAAAAAAAATTTCTCTCTTTTTTTGATACTCAAGAAGCACTGATCTTGTATACCTGGAAATTTCATGAAAAAGTTTGTGCTGGAAAGCAACCATAAACTGTGAGAACTACACAGGGGAAAAAAAAATAAATACAAATTTCAAAATTACTTCTCAGTTAACAAACATGAACAATCCATCACTAAATTTCAGCTCTGGAAAGTGAAATTAATGCAAATTCTACATTCAGGATATGTCTTTATGTTGGTATCTTTATTGTCAATAGATCTTAAATGTCAATAAAAATTATATTGTCAGGATGTCTTCTATGGTAAAATACATTTATGGCCAACAGCTTTTTGGCTAGCAGATTCGATAACTTTTCAAAGAGCATTCTTACAAAGGAATTCCTGATTTGATAATTTTCAAAAAAATAAATAGCAGTGTACTTACAAATTTCAGATTTCTGTTCCCATCTGAACCAAAGGAAATTGTGCTGATCTATTTGTAACTCCTAATCTAATAACTGATTGCAGTATTTGCTGAAGCTATGAGGAAACCAGAGATGCACAGTGAACAAATGAATCATATTAAATATATAAATGGGGCTGCAAATTAAATTTTGAAATTCAAATTTCTTGTAAGTAATAAAGATAGTAGTAAATATAAATATTAAAACAATACAATAGAGCTCTTCTCAGTATTGAATGAGAAGAAAATTGTTCAAGACGGAATGTGTTGGTTTATTTTTTATATGAATTTAGAAACCTCATAAATAAAGTACATAACTAACGCAGGGCTGTTTAAAAATAATGGAGGACAGGCTATGATTTCAACAGCAGGGTTATATCCAAAGAGAAAATAATTCTATAGACTTCGTTGCTACATTGAAATGTCATTTCCATCTATTACTTTCCTTAATTTTCATAATATGTCAAATGGTAAATAGTTTAGAAAAAAAAAATACAGTTGCCATTACGTAAGTCATATTGCCTATGATCCCTTTTTTGTTCTTTTATTTGGCAGGGCTCCCCTGGTTTCCGTGGCTTACCCGGTAGCAATGGACTTCCAGGTGAAAAGGTATAAGTCTTCCTCTAAAAAAGACCACAAACTTCTGGACAATCCATGTGAATTTGAATGGACAATTTCAGATTCATTATGAAGCTGATTTCCTTGCTGTGAATTTCAACATCTCTTTTTTAGGGTCCTGCAGGCGAACGTGGTAGCCCAGGTCCTCCTGGCCCCAGTGGACCCGCAGGAGAGCGTGGACAAGATGGAGGCCCAGGTCTTCCCGGAATGAGAGTAAGACAGGACTCCTCCAAGAAAATATGATAAACTCTATTAGAGATGCCTCATCTGAGCTGATACAACAGAGTCCACTTAGAAAATGTTTCTATGAATTCCTTAAAGTAGACTACATATATTCATAGTGCAATAGATAACCATTCAGAGACACGGGGCATTTAGAGAACATCTGTCACAAGAGAATGAGGAAACTTGGATGAAGCTGAACATGTTCCCCAGTTCTCAGAGTATGCCATGCACTACCATAAGATACAGTTTTAATGCAAATTAGCATCAGATGATTTTCTGTATTATCTGTTTACTTTTTAGCAGATTTTATAATTTATTATAAAATGCATTTTTTATTATCTTTAAGATGTATTTGGGTTCTTGTATTTAAATAGATTTATATTTAAATTATTATTATTTAAACAGGCTTAAATTTAACGTTTAAATAATTAAATTATATATTAATTTAAATACTTCAATATACTTAACTATTGTATTTATTACTTATTTCCAATTACAGCATATAAGATGTTGGTCAGATTTTCACAGTACATATCAAAAAGATTTTCAGAGATAAACTATTGTGTAATATGTACAGAATGTAACAACATTCTGAGAGCTATACTAAGAATTAGCAACTGCTGACAACAAATACCTTGAAATTCAAAAGTCAGCCTGACTGCAGGCTTCTGGGAGCTGAACAAGATTTGATTGGAAATGAAAATGAATTACTTAAAATATAACAAAAATAATATTTAAAAATATAAAAACAAGTTAACTAAAATGTGTTACAAATTGTGTTGCTTGTAAGTAGAGGTACATAGTCAAAATTGTTTCATCCCTTGATTTTTATCTTCTGAAATTAGTTTCCTTCCCAAATGAGAGAATACAATTTTTGTGCACATTGATTAATGCTCAATGCCTCTCAGAGAAGGCAATAAACTCCTAACAAAATAATTTGTTAGCTTTCTCCAATTTTTCCCCTTAATGGGATGGGGGGAAATGGGAGGAGTTTTAATCTTTATTAAAGAGGTTAAAATCAAACAAGTAGTTTAAAATGTATTTGTATATATTTATATTTATGCACATGTCATGGTTTAACCCCAGCTGGCAACTAAGCCCCACACAGCCGCTCGCTCACTCCCCTGTAGTGGGATGGGGGGAGATAATTGGAAGAGTAAAAGTGAGAAAACTCGTGGGTTGAGATAAAAACAGTTTAACAGGTAAAGCAAAAGCCGCACACTCAAGCAAAGCAAAACAAGGAATTCATTCACCACTTCCCATGGGCAGGCAGGTGTTCAGCCATCTCCAGGAAAGCCGGGCTTCGTCACGTGTAGTGGTTACTTGGGAAGACAAACATCATCACTCCAAATGTCCCCCCCTTTCTTCCTCTTCCCCC
>JANZLQ010000001.1:18123496-18167303 GCA_026212715.1 Elanus axillaris
ACTTAGTCTAAACACCACCCAGCAGCAACCGAAAACATCAGAGTGTTATCAACATTCTTCTCATACTGAACTCAAACACAGCACTGTACCAGCTACTAGGAAGACACTTAACTCTATCCCAGCTGAAACCAGGACAGTATTGTAACTTAATACTACACATTTTAAACTGAAGGATAACACTTTTTTTTTTTCTTCGATTGCAGGGTTTGCCTGGAATTCCAGGAAGCCCTGGAAGTGATGGGAAACCTGGCCCTCCAGTATGTACATTGTGCAAATACTTTCTACTAGTCCTCCTACTGACCTTACCCTCATCCCACAGTATCTGCATGACAGGTTGTTATCACAGTCTGATTAATTGCCTCCTTTTTGTTTGTTTTAATTACCGGAGCACTTGATATCCTGTCTCATTGTAGTAACAATCTGTAAATCTTGTCACTTATTTAAAGTACAGATCATACAGCAGCCTAGTTGAAATACAAAACACATAAGCTTTGAATGATAATGTCTCTAGCCTGATCTCACCCTCACTATTTAATAGTCATGGATATTCATTTATTTCACCTAACAGATGCCATGTCTTCATTTCTTTTTTGCTTATCCCAGGGCAGTCAGGGTGAATCTGGCCGCTCTGGTCCACCTGGCCCTCCAGGCCCACGTGGTCAACCAGGTGTAATGGGTTTCCCTGGTCCTAAGGGCAATGAGGTGAGTGGGATTTCTCCACTTCTCCTGTGCTTATGCTTGATGAGTCAAATGTTAAAATAAATTGCTCTATAGTGGGGCTATCTCATGCTGCAGCTTTATGTTATTGTATACTGACCAGAACGAGTATTCCAAATGTGATCTTTCTTTTTTGTAAGGGTGCACCAGGCAAGAATGGAGAAAGAGGTCCTGGTGGACCACCTGGAACACCTGTAAGTTTCATTAACATTTTGTTTTATAATATAATAATGACATAATATTAATTAGTAATAATTTGGTGAGTCATGTAAAAATTATATCAACTCATAACCATAGCCAAATTTTGTCTTTTTATAGGGTCCTGCTGGGAAGAATGGTGATGTTGGCCTCCCAGGTCCTCCCGGACCTACTGTAAGTGTGGTAGTCCCATAACAGGCAATTATGGATTATTGCCAAGGTGGTCTGGCATCTACAGATAGAAACTGTGAATTTAGGGGAAGGAAAATATTTTTAATGATATAAAGAAATCTCCTTTTATGAAGACAAATAAAAGAGCTAATCTTTGCCATTATTTTAATAAATTAATACTCAAAATTGTTAGGAAAGATCTGAGTTGGGTAGACCTGGTATATGTTGAAATGAAAAGTCAATTTAGAGCTCTTGGGGACATACCACCTTTTCAAATTGAAGCATAATATTGTTCCCTATACAGCATGTCAGACTAGTATCAAGTAAAAACGTGTCTGCTGAATCTAACACAGTAAGTGAAGAGAACAAATACCAGAATACCAAGATACATTAGTCTTTGGGACTGTACAATATTGTCATCTGATGACAATAAGGAGGCATAGATTAGAGGTGGTGTGGAGGTGTTTATACAGTGAAATGTTCTCAGACTTTTTTTTTTTTCTTTTTTGTTTGATTCTAGGGTGCTTCTGGGGATAGAGGAGAACCAGGACCATCAGGTCCACCTGGCCTCCAGGTGCTGTGTGTTTATTGTTTATTGGTTTCTAATTCTTCTTAATAGACTAACATGCACATACACACAAAAAAGGAGGCATCTAAACATTTTCATTAGGGTGCGTCATTATATTTTGAAGTAAGACAGATCAACTGCTTGACAAAAGTTACTGCTTCGTATCTCATAATTGCAAACCAGATGGCTAGCCCAGTAGATTATTTCACACAAAACCTCTACCTATCAAACTAGCACCTCCTCCTTTGTAAAGGATTGGAATGAGTTGGGTACACATCTTTGTGTCAAAAAAATTGCTAGATAGGAAAATGCATAATTTATCTATGTAACATGGATAATACTATTCCTTCATGTAGGGATTGCCTGGTGGACCAGGACCAGCTGGAGAGAATGGAAAGCCTGGAGAACCAGTAAGTAGTAATTCCTTTTTCTTTAAGTAACAAAAAATACATGCATTATTCCTAGATTACATTTCCAAATTCAGACAGCTATCAGCACTCTGCAGAGCAGAGAAGTCTGATTTTAGGGATGATAGGTGAGAGAGTGCCAACCACAATGCAGATTTACTAAGTAAAATGTATGGATAACTTGCATTTATTTTCTCATAAACAGGGGCCAAAAGGTGATGTTGGAGGACCTGGATTCCCAGGCCCTAAGGTAAATCATACAGCAACATTTCTATAATGACATAAATGCAATAACAAACTATGAACCTGAAAACAAAGAATAATGCATTTCTTTGCCACAGGGTGAAAATGGTATCCCAGGCGAACGTGGTGCACCGGGTCCTCCAGGATCTCCTGGAGCAAGAGGTGGGCCAGGTCCTGCTGGCTCAGAAGGTGCTAAGGTACCCACAGGCTTGCTTGCTTTCCTGCTATTATGTCTACCATCCAGGTTAATTATTTTTTTTCTAATTATTTTTTGTTACTGTTTAGGGTCCTCCTGGACCACCTGGTGCAGCTGGAGGCACAGGGCTGCCTGGCTTACAGGGAATGCCAGGAGAAAGAGGACCTTCTGGAAGTCCTGGACCAAAAGGGGATAAGGTAACACATCCACGCTCTGGCAATTTTATGCTAATTTAGTGGTAGGTTCCGACAAGGCACTGGGTTTGTTCTTGTCTTCACTTTTGGCCTGATTTCAGACGTGCTGACTGTGTAGCAGTACTGTTGATTTAGCAGTGTGATATGGGTCCTATATGTAAAAATATACAGGATTTTTCACCTGGTTTGATATATGCTAGATTTTGCTGTGCTAGGTCTCTTTGGGGAAGGGGTATGTCAAAACAGTTCTAATGAAGCTAATAAACAATGAGAATAGTTCATTACCATGGGCAAACATTTTGGCATAGACTCCATTTTGAGACAATTTGGGTTTTTTTCCATCAAACTGTTCAGTATCTGATGCTGAATACTGGGCAGAATGTCATCCACAGTTTTAGATTTGTATGATAACAATTAGGAAATCTTGAGATATATTGAGAATATTGAGAGACCCTGAGTACGAGATCCTCTCCTTAGTAATGTTTTAATTCTTCTTTCCCCCTCGTCTTCTGCTTGTCTAATGCTTGATTTTTGATTATGCTTTTTATGTCTTATGCTTGCTAGGGAGAACCTGGTGGCAAAGGTGCTGATGGCATTCCTGGTGCAAGAGGAGAGAGAGTGAGTCATCTTTAACCATCTAGCAGTTTATCAGTTACCTTCACATAGTCTACAATTAGAACATAAGTAAACTTACAGTGAATAAGTACTGTCTAGGAGAGGTAAAGTAGTAATCCCACTGTGTTTCGTTACAGCAGTGCAAATCTGGTTTCGTAAACTACATTAGACTTATACTAGTTTTTGTGGCTATGGCTGCTTGGGTAGATGGAATAGAATTTTTTTGCAAGCAGAAGATTACAATTAATTGGGACAATATTTTTGAGGGAAAGCACCAGTACAAAACTAGAGAAAGTGTTACTAGCTTCCTAAATCTAACTGACTGATGAGGGAAATGCTGATTATAATGAAGCACAAAAAGACATTATGATGGTAACTGTTCTCATACAGATTACTTCTACAGATTACTGTATAGGATATATTTAAATATCTATATAGCATATACACATATAAAGACACTTGAAATATACATGTGCATCTAATGACTACATACAAGCAGTATATACAACAAAACAATGAGGGATGACAAATACCAAAAACACAGCTTGTGTAAGTTGGAGGAAATGTAAAAAACATATTTCAAACCATCAGATACACATTAAATTCTCAAGAAAGAAAAAAGTCAGGGAGCTAGTCAAGAGGTGTTGAACATATACTGAAGAAATGTGAACCAATTATTTTTATGAAAAGTTAGGGCAATAGATAACTTCTATAGTCTACCATCGAAAGAGACCTATTAACTTCATGTGGGTTAGGATTAAGTTTAGATCGGGGGGGAGCAAGGGGGGAAGAGAGGATCAATCAGTTGGGAATCTCTCATTTTGCGAAATGGTGTGATCTCAGTGTCACTCCAAAACATAGTGTGCAACAACACACTGGCATTGTAGACATAATTCTATTTAAATATATTTAGCAACCTATTTACACTGAAACATAGATGTTATTGCTCAAAATAGAGGAATTAACATTGTCATATTTTGATACAAAGTATATTATTTTCTAATTCTTCAGGGTAATGTAGGTCCCATCGGTCCTCCTGGTCCTGCCGGCCCACCTGGAGATAAGGTAAAGCATCCTCTGTAATGACATTTGATACAGTAAAGAGACACACCAGTGGCTGTCTCATGGGAAGAAAACCACCTAGTAATCATTCTTGTTCCTTACAGGGAGAGACTGGTCCAGCAGGTGCCCCAGGTCCAATGGGTTCCCGTGGTGGTCCTGTAAGTGATAGCACTTTTCTCCCAGTATGACTTTAATATGGCTCCTCTAGCCTAGTGTAGACATCAGCGTTGCACCTACCCAGTCAGGAACACAGGTGGCTTGAGTTCAAAATAAACTAAGCACATTGGGCTCCCCTTGACTCTTGGGATTTACAGGTGCTGAGGACTTCAGAAAATCAGTGCTTTTAACACTATAAAGGGGTCGGAGGGCTATGGCGACAGTTCAGGGCAAGAGTGTGAGCAATAGTTGTTTCTATCTTGTCTTACAGTAAAGTAAACTTTTATTAGTACTTTTATTCTTATATTTACTTTTTAGATTGATAAAACAGTACATCTGGATCTCAGCTGGATCTGGGGAACACCATGGATTTTGCTCAGGGTTTATACAGATGTAACTGAAATGAGTTTGTCACACTTCAGATAATTATCAGAATTCCTGAACAGTTATTTTTAGTGCTCAAGAGCAACTGTTGTTTCGGGTTTGGGTGGGGGTTCCCTCCAAAGGCTGATAAGACAAAGAAACTTCAGCAGTATTCATGGGAGTGTTCTCTAACTTGTAAAGTGAAGCCTATCTTTCTAATATCTTCCGTTGCTGATGTTGTTTTCTACAGGGTGAACGAGGAGAACAAGGTCTTCCTGGACCTGCTGGCTTCCCTGGAGCTCCAGTAAGTATAAATACTTAAAAGCAATTGAATATGATTATGAGATTTTAGTTTTTCTAAGTTCATCCACATTTCAGGCTTGCTGTAACCCCTTTAATATACATACCTGCTACATACATTTGATTCATTTGCTACCCATTCTGTACTTAGTCACTCACAGAGCAACATTTCTTTATTCTTCCCTTCCTGTACTGTAGACCAATAGAGTTCAACTGCATTCACATTTAATTGAATGTTTAAATTACCTTCAGAAGAGTATCTGGTGAGGGTTTTTTATCACAGTGATATCTTCTGCATTTTTTGAGTCGTAATATAACAACATAATTTTTCTACAGGGCCAAAATGGGGAACCTGGTGGGAAAGGAGAAAGAGGCCCACCTGGTCTAAGAGGAGAGGCTGGACCCCCTGGAGCTGCAGGTCCGCAGGGTGGTCCTGGTGCACCAGTAAGTTTTTTCTGTTCCTTATTGCTACAAAGAGAGTTTTCTTCAGTCTTCCCTCAGCCTCAAGGTGGTGGGGCCCAAGTGCAAGCAATTGAACTGCCTGAAACTGAATGACACTTCCTATAATTTTACTCTATTTATCAAATCACTTTATCTATTTCCTTCCATGTAGGGTCCACCTGGTCCCCAAGGAACAAAAGGAGAACGTGGATCTCCTGGAGGCCCTGTGAGTATCTCATTAACTTAGTCACTGATAAATGACTTTACCTATTACAACAAACATGATGTAAATGCAAAACACGACCTTCAGTGACTCCCAGTATCTGCAGTTCAAGAATAATTAAAGCGTTCCAGAAGGAGTAATTAAAGTTGAGGTATTTAGTGATCTGGACAACATCAATTTTAATATAAGTAAGAGGCCAAAATAGCTTTTGGCATAATGACCCAAATCTATAAAATATCTTATCTCAACAATTATTAGATATACATGCCACCTTTGCTAAGTTTCTCAGAACCCATTTGTTCCCCATTGTGGAACATACAGGACCTTTGCTTTGCTTGCAAAAAATAAAAAAATTTAAAAATTGTGAACTTCTTGTTCAGTTCCAGGACATTTAATTCAGGTTTTAAGCGAAACAGCTAAGTATAATTCAAAGTTAGCTGTTGTATAAAAATCAATTTGTTCATGTTTTTCCAATCTGCAGAAAATGACAACTGAAAGTATTGATCTCTTATAGGGTGCTGCTGGTTTCCCTGGTGCTCGTGGTCTACCTGGTCCCCCTGGTAGCAATGTAAGTTGTCTTATCCCCCTTTTCTTTTATTCTTACCTTGTGAATCTATTTAGACATAAATTAAACCATATTAAGCTGTATGTACCTTGACATTTATATAACATAAGCAAAAGTATTCTGAATATGATGTTTTGAATTCGGGAAAAATTCTGCAAAAGAGAGTTTAGTCTCCTCTTGTGTCGTATGGAATAGCAATTCATTCACTTACTGTCTTGGTATTCCTTCTTCTATTATGGTTCGCTTTCCAAAGCCCATCAGAGTTAGTGGAGACCTCCTGGATCAGGTCCTTGAGTATTTCTGTTGGTGGCAGATATCCTGTCTTCTCTCTTGCTCTTCTATGATGCAAGAAATATTCTCTTCAGGATCTTGAATTGGTATGCATTTTCAAAACTACATGTTATAGAATCCTGTTGAGAATTATTTTCATTGCCTGTAGCATGGAATGGCATAAGATTTAATTATCTTGGGACAGAGAAGATTGGAAAGATTCTTGTGGCGAAGTTTCACTCTTATGATATGGCCTACATGTGAACTTTAATCTATCAGTCTGCAGTGTGCTATTATAAATAAATAGGTATGCTGATGCATCGGTTAATTCCAATATCTTATACAATATCTGTGTGTGAAGAAAATCTGTTTCATAATATCCTTGCATGTTCAACGTGCACCTATTTTTGACTCTCATAGTCAAAATTAGATTCTGATTTTTGATTCTTTAAAAATTAAGAAAATACAAATAATACAGTGGATTTACCCATCTTAAAATCAAAACTATAAATTATCCTTTCTTGTATGGTAACTGAGATATAAAGTAAGGAAAAATTCTTTTATATTTGAATAAACAGATTTTTATTTTCTGTCTTATAGTCACAGACAGATGCAAATTAGAATATTGCTGAATAAAAAGAAAAAAGTAGGATTTTATTTAGGGTACCATTAAAGTCAAGGTAATTCTTTCCATTGATTGGCTAAGAGTTTTAATGAAAGACATTTCATTCTGCCTATGTCCAGGACACCACCTTAAAGGTATCTGGCATGAGTGATACAATAAATCAGCAGGGTCTGCTACTATTTCAAATTCCTGTGGCAGAGCCATGGGTGAGGAATGTGTACCCTGTGTTGGATGCCTTACAACCACTGGGCATCCAAAACATGCACGTGTTGCATTATGCAAACTGTATGTCCAGACAGTAGGGAGAAAAAAGTATCAGTTATGGAAATGGTAGGCAAAAGGATTCTCTTTATAAGACCAGATCAGATTTGGGTGCATAGAGGTTGGACCCGAAATCCACCTTCAGGCAATGACTCAAGTCAGGTTGGCTTTCATGAAGAAAGATCAACGCCAGTAAGCATGTGCTACTGTTTCAGATAACACAGCTCACAATCTTCTTTTTAAAATTCTTTTTAGGGTAGTCCAGGTCCCCCTGGTAACGCAGGCCCTGCAGGCAAGGATGGGCCTCCTGGACCCCCCGGTAGTGCAGGTTCTCCTGGCAGTCCGGGACCTGCTGGAACAAGAGGTGAGCCTGGCTCACCAGGTGAAAAAGGGCCACCAGGAGCACGGGGAGAAAGGGTAAGTACACGTCCAGCCAGGGACTGTTACACCAATAGGCAGGGATTTTGTCCATCAGGAATAAGAAGCTACCTCCTGAATGTTAAAGATGCTCAGTATTGACTGATCTGACCTTTTCTTAAACAGGGGGCACCAGGTGAACCAGGTCCTCAAGGCATTGTTGGTGGCCGGGGTAACACTGGTTTGCCAGGTCTGCGTGGCCCGAGTGGTCCACCCGGTATGGCAGGTTCTAAGGTGAGAGTTCATTCACTGCAGCAGTAGCCTTGAAGCTAACCTGACAACTGTAATCCAGCTGCTAAAAAAAGCTTAGAGATACAAAAAGTAATGAACATGCTGTGGGGGTTTTTAAAATGCTTTTTAGTCCAGAGACCACAGAATTTACAGTTATTTGTGTTTACATCTGTAAGATCAGGCTTTAAAATGTCCAGTAACCAGCAGCTGTGGCATGTGAGGCTGTCTTTAACCTCTATTACTAAGAGTTCTGGATTGGATTGTCTAGAAGTATATAACCAACTTCACACACTTAAGGAGGGTCATGGGCGATAAACTCTTCTTGAGACAAGATCCGAGTCATAACTTCGCCTACCACAAGCTGTTTATCTTTGTTTAATTCTCAGTATGTTTCTTGCTTAAATATTATGACCCAAACAGAAAAGTACTTTCACGTCCCTCCAGAAAAGGGGGTGTGAGGCTTGGTTTGTATTTATCACTAATATAGTGATAGACCAGCATTTTTTTGTTAACTGCTTTGGCTGTTGCTTTTGGGCACATAAGAGACATACCCATTTATTATTTCTTAGTTGACAAAACCATAAGGAACATTCCTTAGGTTCAATGCCCTTGCATGAATATTACCAGCAATGAAAAGAAACCAGTTTGGCCAAGTTTTTCTCTTTCTTATTTTGAGTATTCACAATCACCAAAGTCACACTGGCCCTTCACTTTATTAGGTGTCCTTCATAATCACTGCATATTTAATTAAAGATGTATAACACAATGGTATTTCCTAAGTACATTATCTGCAACTAAACCCTTTCCCTTTTTATTCAGGGTGAAGATGGTAAACCAGGCACCAACGGTGTCCCAGGAGAACGTGGTGCACCTGGTCCACAAGGTCCTATTGGACAAAGAGGCTTACCTGGGGAGCCTGGCCGAGATGTGAGTGGATGTGTTAGACCTTCCTGCTAGCTTGTGAGTTACAAACGGGAGACTCTGGGAGTTGATATGCTTTAAGGTTCACAAAGCCTCCCTCACGTGCCTGATGCACAGGGGCCTGGGCAGATTACATTCTCATGTAAGGCAGTGTAGCCTGCTGTCTCTGCTGTACCTTTTACTGCCTGTGGACCACATCTCTGTCTCACGTAGAACTGAACAAGAGACTGCACTGCCCATACACCTACAAAATAATGCAGGTCTTGCAGATCTTTATGGGCCACTCCACCTCCAGGAACTCTTCTTTCTTGAAGACTCTCCTTTGATGAGCGTTATTTCAGCTTACTGGAAAACAAGCTGTCTATTTGTTGTCCAGTCTATGAACAAACTGTACCACTCTTTTTTCCAGGGTAACCCTGGCTCAGATGGCTTGCCTGGACGTGATGGATCCCCAGGAGGCAAAGTAAGGAATCACCCATATCTTCAGATTGCCAAATAAATGTTCTGTAGAAATGACAATATATGTAATTCTGTGCTATGTAACTTGTTCCTTCAACTTCCTATGCTCCAGTGAATTTACTCTTTACATTGTAGTTCTGTAAATGTTAAATTTATTATCCTGTCAACTGTTACTATCTGTAGGGTGACCGTGGTGAAAATGGCTCTCCTGGCCCTCCGGGACCTCCTGGTCACCCTGGGCCTGCAGGTACCAGTGGTGCACCTGGAAAAGCTGGTGAAAGAGGATTTCAGGTAAGTTCAAAGTAAATAGCTTACTGCTTATTTACATACCTTTCCTATGAAAAATCCATTTCATGCAGTAATAAAGTGGAAGTTTGGAAGAGTTGTACATTTGTTACTGTTATAGTTTCTTGGCATTGAGGACCTCTTTTATAAGAATATTGAGGGGAAAGACATCACAGTTTATGTTCCTGATAACTGTATATAAATTAAGCTCAGAATCCACGTACTCCTTAGGATGCCAAAAAGCACATCATCCCACCAGGCCCTATCTTAATTTCCATTCCATCTGGTGCTCATGCAGCACAAGTAATGTTATTTATTTAAATGAAGGGAGTAACTTTGGAAGTCTTCAAGCTATTTGTGAGAAGTGCTGACACCAGCACAGCTTGAGCACTGAGCACCTCACAAAATGAAGGAGGGGTCTAGTGCCTGTGGTATGTATCAGTGCCTACAAGCAGCTGAGTAAGACTAACATGGTAGAAAAAGGAACTGGCCAGAATTCTTGCTGATTATATAGTGTGTGTGTGTGTGTGTGTGTAGCTCCCCCTTGTTTCCAAACAGCTGCTGGCTTTGAACATACTGCTTATCTGGAAATGAAGTGGCGGTCTATTCAGCTCCAAGTGATCCATATGACCTTATTCTTATTGTGTCATAGGGTCCACCCGGCCCTCCTGGCTCTGCTGGTCCTGCTGGTGCTCGTGGTCCTGCTGTAAGTCATATTTGAAGTATTTGTGATGTCATATATTCACTATTTCCTCTTATTTGGGTATTTGTCTTATTTCTTTATATATTCCTTTTATTGCAAACATACTCTTAAAGGGTCCTCAAGGTCCTCGTGGTGATAAAGGTGAAACTGGTGAACGAGGCAGCAACGGCATAAAGGGTCATAGAGGATTTCCTGGTAGCCCCGGTCTCCCTGGTCCTCCTGTGAGTATTTTGCATTGGATTGGGAATTACAGCTGTTCTTAGTTTCTGTGTTCTACGTCCCAGGTAACTAGTTAGCTTTAACTAATTTACTCAGGAAAGAAAAAAATTATAAAGAACCCGTGTGATTTCATTGTCAAATGTGTTCAGAAGTCCGGATTCCCTGAATCAACCTGAAATAAGTATTGATAAAGAACTGGGAGAAGCTGCTAGGAGCTAAAGCTGGGTTGCTATAATCCCTTTCAGCTATGTGTCTGCCTGTGTCTGGAACAAACACTTTTTGCATTCATTTATAGAGGCTATTCCTGATTAAATTATAAAATGTAGAAGTAGGGGTTGAAATATCTATGTCTATTAGAAATCTGTGCTAGGCAGACAACTAAATCGGTGAAAAAGCTACTGAGAGTCCAAATACCTCCCTTCTGTCATGCACCTCTTGCAGTAATTAATATTAGGGCAAAATGGGCATGAAATTGTAAACTACTGAACTATAAACATGCATTACCATTTTGAACAGTTCTTAATAGCTAAAAGAATTGAAGGGTAATAGACAGGCATGCCCTAGGTATTTATAACAAGTAAAAATTTAAAAACGGATTTATACTGAAAAGAACTATTACTAGCACTCATGATACAAGTGAGAATCAAGAAACCAACTTACTCAATTAATGTACCAGTGGTGGCAAAAAGATGGAAGCGTTAACTATAAATGCCACCAATACCAACCTATTTAACAACACAATATAACCTGTTGTCTAACATGAGTAAAAAAACCCAAACTGCTAAATTCTCATTTACACTATGACAGTGAGATGATCAATGATTTTTAAACATATGGCTTAGTTCTTTGTGGTACATAAATAGAGCAAGTTTTTAATGCATTTGAAAACATGAGTGTCAAATTATTTAAATAACTTTACTGATAATATGACTAAAACTGCAGCATTTTGAGCATACAGCTATGTATTCTTATGAATACAAGATTTCTTCCAAACTTCATTGATGCCGGTTGGCTTTCTTGCATTTTGGGTATCACATCACTAAGATTTTTTCATATAGACAGCATTTGATATTATTTTCTGGTTAAAGAGTGGCAACCATTCTCTCTTATACCTGACATAGTCTTTTTATAAGGATGGGTTTCATATAATCTTAAAAATGTTTTCAATGCCTTTACTTAAGGTACATCCAGCTAGTGGCAAAATATTACTGAGAGGTGTATGACTTACTTACTTTTCTTCATAGGGTCCCCTGGGTCCACAAGGTGCAATTGGAAGTCCAGGAGCTTCAGGTGCAAGGGTAAGAAAAACTCCTTACTGAACATAAATGGAAGGAAGACTCGGACTGTTTGTTTAACTAAAAAAATAAAAAAATAAATTGGCCATCTTAACAGGCAACAGCTGAAGAAAGAAAACACCTGATAAATTGTACAGAAATGTTTGAAATATCTCACAAAGTATTTCTGAATTTGAAATTATCTGGTAAATGATTTTGACCATATCATATGTGTTCAACATTGTTCTAGGGTCCCCCAGGACCAGCTGGGCCACCTGGAAAAGATGGTAGAAGTGGCTATGCAGGTCCAATTGGTCCTCCTGGCCCCCGCGGTAACAGAGGTGAAAGTGGCCCTGCAGTAAGTAAATTGTGCTCATTCAAACAAACAAATCTTTAGGGATTATTCATGAAACATAGGGCTCTCCCCCATTTAAATACCTCCCTCAGAAAATTCTGTATTTCATGGACAGAGTTTGTGGTAGGAGGTATCTAGCTATCAAGGCTAAATAAAAAAAACCCAGATTATTTGTAGTTCAGTATAAGTATTGATGCACTGGGTGTTGTGTTAGTCTCAGATAACCATTGACTTTTCTGCATGCAAGGGGAAGGCAGGATCTGCTCTTCACTTCAGAGCACAGACTCCCTTTGTCTTAGAAGCTATGAAGTGGGTTTTCTAGACTTCTTTAGAAAGACCAGCACTGCGAAGGTCACTAGCATAGTCACTTCTAAAGCCAAGAAATGGTTATTCTCTGGATTTTGGTGGAAAGGGTTCCTTCTCCTTCTCAAAGCCTAGACAGAAGGACAGCCACAACTTGACAAAATTAGGAAAAGAAAATTCCAATTTTAGGAAAATAAAGACCTGGAAAGTCTAACAGATGTTTATAGCAAGGGCCATTATTTAATGAATATGTAAATTAAATGTTTATGTTAGAATTCTCATTTTTTAGGATTAGGGCCCACTTGGACTTTTATTTTTAACCTGTCATCTCTACTTAGCACTATGATCACTTTTTTTTTTTTTTTTTAGGGTCCACCAGGCCAGCCTGGTCTTCCTGGTCCTGCTGGTCCTCCTGGGCCATGTTGTGGTGCTGTGTCTCCCCTGATCGGTGGTGAAAAAGGTCCAGCAGGCTATGGGTATGAATATCGAGATGAGCCAAAAGAAAATGAAATCAATCTGGGTGACATCATATCTTCAATGAAATCAATTAACAACCAGATTGAAAACATCATTAGTCCTGATGGGTCACGGAAGAATCCAGCTCGTAACTGCAGAGATCTGAAATTCTGCCATCCCGAGCTCAAGAGCGGTATGTTAGGTTTTTATTTTTAACAACGGTAGTGAATCTTGATTGTGGGTTTTTTTTTTCATGAATGCTATCATTTTTGAGTATTTAAATGCAGAGGTCTGCTGTAAAAATTTGGGGTTTTAAACAAATGTCATGATAAAGATGATAAATGTAATAATAATTTTACACTTTAATTTACTATGCATTTACATAGTATATACACTAACTTCAACTCCACTCCTTACATGCTTATAAGTGAACATTTGTTTCAATAATTTTATGGGAAAAAAACATGAAAAGTATAAGTGCCATAGTTGTTTCTAATGTCAGTCATATTGCAGTATTCTCATGAACTCAGTATATTTTAATATCATCTTATTTTCCATGTGGCATCTCTTATGTCAAAACTAATATGCTTCCTAATTTGGCTCAGGAATCTGGCATAGAAATAAGCTTCACTGTCATGCAGTCAGATTCTTCCCCAAATATATTAAGCCCCTTAACAATTTTTTTTTCACCTCTAGGAGAGTACTGGATTGATCCTAACCAAGGCTGCAAGATGGATGCTATTAAAGTGTACTGTAATATGGAAACTGGTGAGACATGCCTCAATGCTAACCCCAGCACTGTGCCAAGGAAAAACTGGTGGACCACTGAAAGCAGTGGAAACAAACACGTTTGGTTTGGAGAATCTATGAATGGAGGCTTCCAGGTGAGAAATTACCGCAGTTGACAGCCCAAAAGGTAGTACACATATTGTACTCACATACATCACAATGTACTAAAAAATAATCCTGAAATTAAACTAAACTAAATATTTGGTGGGTGAAATAATAACTATATAGACTGTCCCTAGACATGATTAAACAAAACCTGTTGCTTGTGTGTTGTGCACTGCAGTTCAGCTACGGCGATCCTGAGCTTCCAGAGGATGTCTCAGAAGTTCAGCTGGCCTTCCTCCGCATCCTCTCTAGCCGTGCCTCCCAGAACATCACCTACTACTGCAAGAACAGCATTGCCTACATGGATGAAGCCAGTGGAAATGTTAAAAAAGCTCTGAAACTGATGAGCTCTGTGGAAAGTGAGATCAAGGCGGAAGGAAACAGCAAATTCACATATGCTGTTCTGGAAGATGGCTGTACTGTAAGTAAACAAGAATTTAGTATGGTAGCTTACTAAATAATTCCCTCTAGAGGACTAGACCTGTAATAAAGGAAGAGAGTGCTTTGCATGACCTGGGTAAGGAAAGGACACAGCTGCACCTAACTGGGGAAACTTAGATTCTGTACACTAGAAGTGTCACTCCTGTAGAAAGTGAGGTGCACTCCCATTTAAATCTGTGCTTTACAGGTATCTCATTGCTTTAGCGTCAAAGTCAGGGAACTCCCAGTGACCAAGTTTTGATCTATCTCATGTTAACTCTAAAACTAAGAGCAGTAGGCATCATCTTAGTCATACAAAAAAATCAAGGCTAGCTGATGCAAGCCACAGGCAGCCACGGGCTATGATTATGGGAACGGGCAAACACAGTCACTTCACAGATGCAACCTTGCGTCACTGCCTTGCTCACTGCAGCAGAAGTACTGGAGAGGAGCGGTAACATCAATGAGCATGCTCGTCTGTGAGCATCTGCAGCCTTTTCAGTAACAAATACAAAAGACCATGACACCATGAACAATTTGTGTCCCCTGCTGTGTTTAAGGTCCCAAAAGCCCAACAAATGCTGATGTGTATGGCAAACCTGCCATTTAAGGATGCATGAATATGTCTACTTTAGAGCCATTTCTTCATGAATGTGAAGAGCTACCTCATTACTGCAGTCACTTTTTCTTCAGGCCAAAACCACTTTCCAAACAGAGCAGCCATTTGTACCATCTTCCACCATGCAGACCACATTTCAGTCCTAAGTCAGGGCACAGGCACCACTCCAGAGTACCCTAGTGTCCATTAGGGATCCCATCCCTTCTGAGCTGCAAGGTCTACAACCCCACAAGACCTCACATAAAAGGACCAGAAATGAAGAATGTCTATCTACATGTTCATTTCTACAGAGACTGCAACCAGTTTTCATGGTGTTGAGACAGACACATTAATTTGGAAAGAAAAAGCAGGAAATCCAGTAAACTGTAGGATAACTTTCACATAGCCCAACACTGATTTCTCTAACATGTTCTCCTTTTCTTTTAACTTCACAGAAACACACTGGTGAATGGGGTAAAACAGTCTTTGAATACAGAACACGCAAGACAATGAGGTTGCCTGTGGTTGATATTGCACCCATAGATATTGGTGGTCCTGATCAAGAATTTGGCGTGGACATTGGCCCGGTCTGCTTCTTATAAATCAAAGATCCTGCTCTTTCTGAAACCCCAGCAAACAGATTCACACTCCAACTGTGCTCCTTTGTTTTAGCCTTGTCAGCTAGTACAGGTGACCATCTGTATCCCAGTTATTTATTAACAAAATTTCTGGGGGAAAAACCAATTTGATATTAAGGGTTATTTTTTTTTGCTATTACACAAACTACAGTAAAAATGCTTTTTTGCTCTATTTTTTTTACCAAGTTCCATCTTCAAAACATGTCTCCGTGGTGCTATAATACAACTTCAACACTTAATAAAACAACACTGTGTTCTATTAGTTGAATGTTAGCCAATTTACAAAGCACTGATTGCTCCCAGTACCAAAGTTTACCCTTCTTTCTAAGATGCAGTCCATAAAGCTAGAAAGACCTCCCTGTTTCAACTACCTCAACATGGACAGAAACTGGGATGTGTCTGAGTCGTCAAACCAAAAATCAATCAAAACCCATTGGTCAGTTCAGTGGAATCATTTGGTACAAAATTGTCTATTTCTGTACTGATTAGCTGTGAAAAAGTACAGTGTATTTTAAGAGTTTAATACCTTAATGTCAGTAGTCACCATAATTTTATTGTTGGATTGTATTCTGTTATCAAAGGTGCTTCTCTACTTTCCTGTCATTGCTGGTCAAGACCACTAAAATTAGGGAAGTGTAAAAGACTAATATGATGGTGCTAATGTATTTTTCACTCCTAACTCTGCAAGTCAGGGTTATTGACTTGCTTAAAAAAAAAAAAGGAAAAAAAAAGTAAAGGATTTAATGCAATTTAATGTAAATGTCTCCTGTCAAAGATCGTCATTGGCATGTCATAGTTGAGAACTTTTTCCCTTCACTCTGTAAAAGTCAATAAAGATGCAAAAATTGTGAACTACTTCTGTCACATTAACACATTTATAGTGTTGAAGGTTAACCATCTTTGTAAGCTTTTATATGGTTGTTGGTCTATTCCTTACAGAGACACATAATAAAATATCTTAATAAAACTCCTTGTTGTTTCATAAAACTGACTTTTGTTCTTATTTTACTATTTGTATCTCTCTCTTGAAATGAATTAATATGGCAGGATACAACTCTGGTACCAGTTTAGCTGATTTTTTCTAAGATAATTTGTTTGAAGGAAAACTTGGTAATCCTAAGGGATGCAGTTTATGGCATCATACTATGATATTTTCTTTCTTACATTTTCCACTCCTCTCCATCCAGTGGCTCATTTTTTCAAGCACAGGGAGCTGCTCTGGCTATCAGTATGGATTCAGCTCTGACAGCAAGATCCCAAACACTACCCATGCACCTAGGGAGATCAGTTTGGAGGAAATATAAAAGCTTAATCCTCCTTCCCCCTCCAAAAAAACCTGCCCCAGTCTAAATAAACAGGCAATCATAGGCTACTATCCTTTCAGATCACTTGCTTAAATAAGTGGCCTAATGGTCTCCTACAGTGCAGGCTAGAGGCACTTCAGCTTTGATGAAGCTGACAATCTAAGCATCTTGGTATTTTTTTCTGGCCTTTGGAGCTGCACAACTAAGTCATTCCCAGATCTTAGCAAATAGTCAAGGAACTGCAATTACCACAGTAGTTTGGCAGTGCCTGAGCTTCAGGCCAGAAGAAGGAAATTAATTAGCTGCACACCAGAATCCAGGCCATGAAACCTCTCCCAGAGGTAGATGCTGATAGATGCTACTCAGTCTTTCCTATGAAGGAAGGCACAGAGCCTGCCTTCACATCATTACCACACCACATCACTCCACAGCTAAGGATCATTAAGAACCCTCTACAACAAGGTCAGATGACAAAAATTAGGGAGAAAAAAAATTCAGCTTCTTAAAGGTTCTCACTGATGATTACAGATCATGCATCCTCAGAATACTTTCTGGATTGGCCCAGGCAGGGAAAATAGGCAGAGAAATGGTGTTTAAGAAACTTCACTAGATTTGGGTCTGAGCCAACACCTGGCCTGCTCGGATGTGTCCACACAGAAGCAAAATAGCGAGGCTCTGGGGAGACCTTAACAGCACAAATGCAGTATCAAAACAGGCATGACTGTGCTTAGTGCTACATAAAAGAATAATGTCAACAATTCATAAAAAATATTGGCTGTCACAAGAAACCTCCTCATTTTATGGTGAAAATAGCTACCATTTACAGAATATGAGAATTACACATATGTAATAATATTAATCTGACATAAATTACATGGTAGGAAGTCTTTTGATGGGAGCTGAAATTTTAGGAAAGCAGCTGGTAAGAAGGCTGACTGGTGGAAAAATGCATTGGAAAAACCTGTTCTTAATCCCCATGGCAGAAAAAAAAAATAGCCTCTGTAATCTCTAGTACTTCTGTGGCTGAGTGAATGGCTAGTAACAATTAGTCAACCTTAAAACTGAAGGTTGGGTGGCTTTTTTCTAAAGAAAGCATATACTCATCAAGTCTTTGATTAATAATCTCTACTAATGAAAGATGATTACTGGAACGTTTGTAGAAAACCCAAAGAAAAAGCCAAGACCACCATAAAGTAAAGTAATAAATCCAACTACCTTAATTTTTTTCACAGGATCACTTATTAAGCCTATTTTTTAAAAAATTCTGATTTAATGCATCAGCCTGCAAAAGGCTCTAGCTTTTATTTCACATGGGAAATATAATCTAAAAAAAAGAAATCTTACCTGACACTTTCAGGCTAGCAGCACCATTACTCACCTTTACAGAGTAGCACATCAAGTTCATAGACTACAGTACTTCTAGGAATAACACCCTTTCATGCAGGTAACTAATAAAGGTCTTTCAAGGCTGTTCAGAAACAACACCAATGCCTGCTTTCAAGCTCTAAGTTGATTTTTAAGCACATATATACAAGTATATCTTCCTTTGGCATTTAAATTTAAAGTTGGATAAAAGAAATAAAAAGTAAAAGTCTATATAGTTGAAAGAAAGGGATGAATTCAAATGAGAAGCATGAAAAAAAACAAGGAAAGATGTTACCCACGCAGTAGTAAGACTGATAATAAGAAATTTCTTATTCTGAGCTACAGCTTTGTTATTCAGTCATATGTTATACACCAGTTGATATTCATACATTTCATAGCACCATATTACTATGACTCTTTCTTTGGGGAAAACAAGAAACAAAACAAAACAAAAAACCACAAAAAAAAAACCAGAAAACCACCCAAACAAACAAAACCCCCTACCTCAAAGCGTTTCCCAAGAGCTTTAAGATATCACTAATTTAGGTTTTAGCATTTACTAGGAACTTCACTTTTCACAATTAATTATCACCTAAAGGCATAGCCCTTTTTCAGGACACCAGAGCTTTTCTTCTGGTGAATGTGTACTCCCGGACTCTTGTTTGCAGCATAGGGACTATTTCAACACTTCCTGTCTACATTCTGTATGGAAATTATGTTTAAAAAAAACCCAAAAAATGACAACAATCCAGCAAACCCTTCTCTAACAGAAAAACTTGGCTATCTGATTAGGCCCTTATTTTAAACGATTTCTAACACCTGCAAATCACTTACTTACACAGCCTGGCCTCCCTTTGAGTGACAGGTAAGGCATTCTCTGTGGCCGTCATATCTAGCAGCTGCGTGGCTCCGGGCACTGCTTTAAAAACCCCATAAGACCCCTTTCACAGCCCTTGGGGGTGCAGCCTGAGAAATCCCTGTGGAAGCAGCTTGGCCTCAGCAATCCTCCCTGTTGGAGGGAACTGCTGAGGGACAGCTACTAGCAAGGGGTGAGCCCTTCAGTGAGTTTGTGTCTTTGCAGCTCTTCACCTCAGTGGTAAGTTTGCAGCTAGAATCAGGCCAGGGCAAACAATTGCTTATAATGGGGTTGTGATGACTTCTGATTTTGAATAGCTGCTAGGAATTTTTTCTGGAAGCTGGTGAATTATCAACAACTTTCCCTGCTAAAAAAAAAGGGGGGGGGGGAGCTAGACATTTAAATAAGCAGCGGTGTAATTTGTAACCCTTGTTTTGCTGTGACAGTCAAATAATCTTAAGCCTCTATTTGCAGGCAGTAACTTGGGGGAAGAGCTGTTGATAAGAATTTTTAATTCATAAAGGAGAAAGATCTTCCCAACACATGCTTTGCCATGCTATGGCTGTCCTGATAGCTTTAGTAGAGATATCAAATTTCTAGTGTTCCTTGTCACCTGCATATTATTTATATAATCTGGAAAACGTGTTATTTTGGAGGACTGGTTATTAGTTATTATGGTAACACAGCTTTACTGTGGTCACCAAATTAGAATGTATTTCTTATTGCAGGTAACATACCCATTTCAACCAAGACCAAAATCCTAACAGTGATTTGAAAAATTGTATCTATTTCTTTTCACCAGGAAAGAAGTTGGGTCTGGTAGGCTATGATTTTTAAACCAAGTGCTTCTCTTCTGGAAATGTGAGTAATGAGGCACTTGTTGCACAAATCTTAAGCTACAGTAATTTATGAAATATTTTTATTATGATTTAGCATTTTAATTCAACATGTGCTTGTAATCAAACACCCTTGATTATATCTTACTATGCTTTTAAAGAAAATCTGTAGAAACCTAGATTTAAAGTACTAGAAGAGAATGATATTTTGTAGGAGGTTTTAGGATTTGGGAGATGAAGAGATGATTTCTGTGTGTCTGCCTACCTGTTCACAGGGAGGAGGCAAGATGTAGTTCACCCTACACTGAGGGTTGCTGTTCCAGGATGAATGAAGTCCACCAGAACAAAATCCTGGTGGTCTTGTCTTCCCATCTGCTCTTTGTCCCACAATAGCTTCAGCCTAGAGGATGTCTTCCAGAAGCATTGACTGTAACCCACACTGCGGCTTTCCCATCACAGCAGCCATTCCTGCTTGTGACATCTCCTTCCTAGAAGGCCATTGGTCATCATCTTTTCTCTTTTTTGTTTTTTTTTGGGGGGGGGGGTTGTTTGGGGCTTTTATTGCCATAAGTTGTACCTGGCAAAGCAATGTTTAACCAAAATTCCCCTCTTCCAGAGGAGGTTCATGAGAAACTGCATGACCTCCTTTCAGTATACCTCTAGCCATGGACATCTCTGGATTAAAGGCCAAAACTTAAGTATTCTGCTGAATTCATGTCCATATCCACTGAGAATGTAGTCATTAAAAGATCACTCTTGGAGGCACTGGAAAGGTTCCAGTTTCAGTGGGGTTTTGTGAATGTTTCAATCATAACTCACATTTCAGCTTTACTATATTTGTTATAGTAACTCTGAGGCACCTGAAAAAAAGGGTACTCATTCCTCCTTTTGGTTTGGTAGCATCTGCAAAGCAGAGATTAAGATACTTATCAAGAAATAGCTGAATTGATATGGCAGCAGGAAATGCTTTTGACTTTGATTTTTGTGTAGAATAATACAGCATGTTCTTTAGAGGGCAGGGGCTCCTAAATTACAATGATGGCTACTACAATTGTCACAATCTTCTGTCAATGTTGTGTTTCTGTGTCGCGGGGAAGGAAGACTGCTCCCTTCCAAACATGTAAAAATAGTTTGCTGAAGTTTCTAGAATTGTAGTAATGTTATTTTGTTATAATTGTTTGCTTTTGTATCAGATTTTTCACTCAGTTGACTAAAGCCAAAAAGTAGTTCTGTAATGCTTTGTCAGATGTGAACATGCATGGTCTTTTTCTGCACAAACACTCCTAAATAAGGCTGCAGTCTTCCCTAGGGGATGGATAGTAATACCTCAACTGAGAAACTAAGTTTGAAATAGAAACATTTGGTGGTGCACTGTTCTCTGATAGAGAACACTACAGATCATAATGATTATGAAATATTATTTAGAAAAAACTTAAGCCAGAGCTTATAGAAAGATAGCTTCTTACTCTAACAGCAAGGAAATAAAGAAGTGCAAGAAATTAATGGGGGGGGTGGAGGAAAAAATTGACTTTTCTAGCATCCTGCTCAAACTAGAGTTTTGCCTGATACCTTAATACTTTTCCAGACCTTCCCCCAGCAAATAATACAACATATAATACTGATAGTACAACACATTATCAATCAAGCTTTCTGAATTTTTCCTATCTAGCATAAATCTATAAAGCTTCTCAGTTTCAATCTTTGCATCACTCTGCTCAGGTTCTCCTGAACACTGTCCAATCCATTGGCTCGACTACAGGGCATCCTCTTTCTCATCTCTGACATTGTGTCCTTTCTTCTTTGGCTTGTTGAAAAAGATGTTTTTTACTATTCCTAAAGATATTGTCCAATAATCACCTCACAGAAATAAGCAGCAGATTCACAAGAAATCTGGCCTTTTGTACCTAGGTTTCCCTTTGTGACCATACATATGCTCCCTTGGGGCAGACAGGGTTTAATGCAGGTGATTCTCAATTCATCATATTCTTCATAATGGTTCTCACAATTGCTATTTAATACATCAATAAGCATTACCTCTGATTTCAACATAAGCTAAATTTCTGAATAGCATGACTGCAGGTAAAATAGGCTAGCTAAAAACATTCTACCTCTTAAGAAACTGAATCTAACTCTCTAGTACCACTCTAGCAATTTTGCTCAAGAAGGCTCTTTATGGATTTTCTGAACTCTGCAGAATGTGCTTGAAATCACATGCTTCAACAAAATGTTTAAACTCCTAGCAAGGAAACAGCGATCTGCTGGACAGACTAATCCAAAATCAAAATGATGTATTTTTTCTAGCATAAACACACAGTTTGGCCAAGTGTGTCTATGGGTCCACAGTTTCTTTGGCATTTCTATTTCAGCTATTGAACTGCTAATTTTATTTTACCTTTTGTCATGAATTTTTTTATGATAATACCATAATTGTCTAATATTATCATTTTTACCTTTACTTTTCTATGGTATTTGTGTACTTTCAGGGAATCTTTTTTTTCCCTTCCATTTCCACTTAGTTCTGCTTTTCCTCTTGCAATTGTTTTATTCTCTCTTCCTGGAATCCTATTCTTTTTATAAGTATCCTCTCTCAGTGAGACCAACTGCCTAGTGAGTATTAAATCTTCAATATAGCCTTCACTTCCTGAAAAAAAATAATTAAAAACATCCATAGATTATGAGAGTGTTTACCAGTCTAATAACTACTTTGCTCTATCTCAGACAGCTAGAGGAGATAAAAGAAACCCAGGGGCTCCTACTCTACAGCAATAAGAAAAATAATGCTTTTTGCTCTTAAACCATTTTTAGACTCTTTACTTGCCTTCATAGAGGAAAAACAAAATAATGTTCCTCATTCTCCTCTATTTGCTTGCTCTGTTTTGTACCTAGGTTGTAGGTTGTTGACTTTGGTTGTATTGTTTCTAGATATTATGTAGTGGCACTTTCTTACATTTCTGTGTTGCTTGATGCATTATTCTGCTGAATGTAGTCCTCCTGGTACTCTACAGAAAGTGTTTAGTATTAAAAACTTAGAGCTGAGTATTTATGTTAGCTACAAGGCAGCTAACATAGGGCAAGAAAGGAGTCTGGGAGGGAGAGGCCATGAGATTTGAACTTATGCTTTCATGCACCCAGAGCCAACAAGAACCACTGAGCTAGAGGGGAGTACCAAAACAAGAGAAAGGAAAAGGTCTGTATGGAAGGAGCGTGGAGGACATGTATCTTAAGCTGCTCTACCAGCCTTTCAAAAAATCAAACATTCAGCCAAACCATAATTCTTCATAGTCACTCGAAAACTGAGGTACCTAAATCGAAAACTGATTTGAAAAAAAACCTCTTGTTCAGGGAAGACTTAAACCATCAATTCCTTGTCTGCCTTAGATCTGAAGCATCCAGAATGGCTCAATATAAAGAGCTCTCTGATGCAGTAGGGAAGCTACGATCATATTTGATGTATGCATTCAGAGCTGGGATCCTCTAAGAAATACAGAGGGAGCAACACTTTTTTTTTTCTTTTTACAATATTAATGTTACTTAATTATACAGTATATAGCACAATATCAATTCTGCCCAGTTAAACCACTGGGCATGTTAGCCAACGTATCCAGTAAACTGTAGCACTGTGATCAGTTCTGCCCTCTATCTCTTTCTGTTCAAGATAATTAAGAGAAAATGTCTAGCAGGAATAAGAGAAAAAAACTTGGAGAAGGCATTATTAAACTCCTTACAAAATAAAATACATATTTAATATAAAGGTGAAAGATCACTAAAACTAGTCAACAGCAAAATAAGAATATGCTCAGCAATACTTGAACCTCAATTCTTTCTTCATTGTGCTTGCAGATAAACAAACTTTTTCATTTCTGGGAACTTTTGTCATAACCTCCAAGGCCCACTAAGCATATCCAAAAGATCTTTCACACTTTTTCCTCCCTCAGCAAGAATGTATTCTTTCAAATACTTTTAACTTGAAAGAAATTCAAAAGTAAAAAACACACTGTAAAAAGTGGTCAGTGTTAGGAGACACTGATTGAGAAAAGAAATCCAAAATGGATTCTGCTGTGCAGCTGTATAAAATCTAAGCTGTGAAGGTGAAAAATTAGTGTTAAAAAACCCTCATAGCCCTTGGCTGCTTTTTGGTTCTTGGTGAGATGTTAGAAAGGATAGGCTCCCATTCCACTGACAGGGCTTCTAGCACTAGGGGTTAGCTCTGCTTGGTCCCCAGTCTGTAATCAGCTGTGTAGTTACATACAAAGTCTGGTATTTTATATCTAGAGTTCAGCAGCACAGGGATAAAAGTGCGACGGTGATGATACAAGCACCTTCAGAACAAACATTGCAAATCCAGATGAGTTGGTTAAAATCAAATTATAAAAGAATCCCCATATCTTTCTCTAAATGTTCATGATGCACTACCACATCAAATCCACCACTGATGTAAACATAGATTAAGTGCCAAACTATGAGTAGTGAATAACAGAATTTTACCTTCTAGATAAGATTTTAGTGAATAGCTGCCACACAACTATTGCACTCTTGTGTTTGAGAAACCAAGAGGGAAGGTGTCAGCTACTGGCAGTCCTGGTGTTCATTTCTTATTGAAGACAGGTCAGCTATGGAAAATAATAGCAATGACCAACTCTTATAACTTTAATTTAAATGCAGTCTGTCATTATATTGTTTTAACCACACTAAATTTCCTTTTCTATAATTTCTGAGGCCATTTGCAACAGACAACTGTGCTAAATGTCATAGCTAGTGTTTACTTAATGCTACTTTGTAAATTAATCCACCTTTTGCAGATTATCAGCTCATCCATTCTAGGTTCATGAAATTAAAGCTGTATTTACATGAGGCTGTGCCTTATTGCCTGAATAAGAGGTTAAAGCAGTGAAACTTCCGCCAGCATTTTTTTTTTGTCTGCATAAAAAGATTCTACAATACTTTGAGGGATGCTTAAACAGGGGAAGACTTGTAATATGCATGTATGCTATAGACATAGTTAAGAAAAAAGCATGTCTGATGGCTTGCATTATGAAGACTCCTCAGTGAACTACTCTGATTTCCTGAGAGCTCACACTTCAAGTGAGCCTCTGCTTCAGTGATTCTCCAGTGATGGTTTTTTTACAGAGAATTACCTTAGACTGCTTTCTAGTTAAAGCTCTTTTTCAGTGCTCAAGGCACCTGGTTGAGGAAATACTGCATGCTTCACATGGAGATAGAGATGCAAAGAGAGACTCGAAAATAAAAAAAAAAGTATTCTTCATAATGAAATACTATTCTCCTTCAACAACTTCACAAAACATTTATACTAATCATGGATTATAATACTCTGCTGATGAAAATCAGGTATTAAAAAATGACTTTCAAACATGCATCTATACTCAAAATGTTATTTATTTTGTTCATCCGGATAAAAGTCCTGTAGAGGTATGATCACAGCCACTGGCTATTTACCTTTTCATGAACATGTTGGAGCAAGCCATTACACCTCAGATTATTCAGTGAAATTTATGTTATGTAAAACTTCTCAAGAATCCAATATGATAATGCCCGAGTCACATATTTATAGACATTTCATGCCAGTAAAAAAAAAAACCTCATAGAGTACCTGCTTGGGTAATAAAAGCAAAGAAATAACACCAATGTGAACCTGTCAGATGCCCTATTCCCAGTCTCTACCTACCCTGTATTGACATGCATATGAACAGCCTGGAAAATTGCAAAGCTCCTACCCCTTCAGGAGGAGGAAAGGAATGTAAATGCTTGCCTGCCTTGCTACAATGCAACTTTATGGTTTGTCCAGAAACTGTTTTCTAACAGTGATAACTTACATTGACACTGGGAATTGGCTAAGTTACACTTTATTCAGCTTGGTTAAAAATTCTCTTTCACTGGAGTCTCAAACAATACTAATTACATAGCTTTAGTAGGACTGCTGCTGATTACTTCACACAAATTGATGCCTATCTTGTAAAAACCGGCACAGAGGGCATTATTCAAAATACTTTTATATTCCTACATGTAAAATACTTCAGGACAATACATTGCAAATGAGTTATTCAAATAGCAACAAAAGTTAAGTACTTCTATTTTTAATTTCTTAGAAATGAACTGATATGGGACACACTGGAAGGAATTCTACAAAAAGGAAACCACTTACATAGCGAGAAGCATGTATTTAATTAAATACTTTGCAAAGATACATGAATAAAGCTATGTGCATGACTTTCTTTAGGGATGGCCCCAGCTGTTTATTTTTTTTTTTAAAGGAACAAACAAAATGTGGAGAGCACAGATGCAATAAAGAAACAAAAAAACTAAGTAAGTTTGTACCCACATACTTTACAAAATAAAGCATGTTAGCGGTACAAAACATTCTATATACTGTATGACCAACAAATAAATGCACTGTAACATTGTTCTCTCAAACACCATAAGCCTAACAGCTAAGCTCTGAAAATGACACTGACAGTAGGCATCTTTATTTCATCAGCCTTCTACAGAGTAATTTAGCACCATCACTTTTTTGTTGTTTTTGCCCTGCCTATCTCCTTTCTTGAAATAACAACAGAAGCATAGCACCTTTTAATATCTAAAATAAAAACAGGAATATTAAATGCATCCCAACTTCCAGAGATGAGGTAGCTCATGCTAAGAAATGATGGAACTTTCTTGCCTTGACAACTCAAGGCCAGTAAGTCAAATTACTGGTGATGCATGTCTGGATGTCAGCTAAAAACAATTAATTTCTAAACTTACTTTCTCTTTATTAGCAATTGGTCTGGTATACATGTGAATGATTCGCAACATACATAAATTGGCACCATATATGACATCTGTATAATTTGATATGTAATGGCTTCTTACATGGGCAAGTATTGGGAAATCAACAAGTATTGGGTTTAAGATGTGTTTTGAAGATTAAGGATAATTTAATGGAATCGCACAGATACATTGTGAGAAATGAAGTCTGGCCTTAAAATTTAAGATGTAGGACACCCCTACTGAAAACTCGTATTTACCCCAGTAGTATTTTTTACTTCATAAATTACTCATGGCTATGGAATACTCTTCTGAGTAGACTATTACATAGGAAAGTGCAGGAAAGACAGTGCCAAATTAAGATGATATTGTCTGAAGAGATTTTCTTCTACAAAAGATACAGTTTTCTGTGAATGGCTATCATACTGGCAACCACAGGAAGATAAACTGGGGTAGAGGGAGTAGGTATGATTGAAATATAGCCAAGGGTTCACAAAAGTGCTCTATTTTTCTGTTATTCAGTATGCATCCAAGCAAAAGAAATAATCCTTAGAGCTTTACAAAATCCCACATTAAAACTATCTATTTTGAATACCTGTAAATTTCAAAATAATTTGAAACAAAAGTGAGGAAAAAAGATTCATATTACTTTTAGAAGGTGGTCATCAATCCTCTTAAAATTGTACTGTTGCACTAAAAAGTTGGTTTCAATCATTTAAAACGGAAGGTTTGTAAGTAAAATAAATATTCAAAAGGAGGCCGGGCATTTAAAAAGAACCGTATGTACAATGCTGATCCAATATCAGCCATTACTTCAAGAGTCTCAGGATTAACTTCAATCAGTCTAAGTTCATGTGTTTAATGGCTGCTGTTGCTGGGTAGTGTGTTAATTTCCCCCCTTCCTCTTACACAAAGCAAACCGGCCCAATTTCAATTCCAAATTCCTGGTCGGTACTGCCAATGTCCACCGGTGCAATATCTATGATAGGTAAGCGTGCCACGTTCTGTGTTCTGTACTCAAAAACAGTCTTGCCCACGTTCCCATTACGTTTCTGGAGGGGGGAAAAGAAAAAAAGAAAAAAAAAAGAAAAACTTTGGCCAAAGCTCATGTCAGAAACAGCCTGAATTCCAGCTGGTGAGTCAGTTGTCTGATAGTTCAGCAGGATCTCACTATATCTTTGCTGAGCAACACCCCCCCACCTGTAGCACACCTTGGTTATTTTAATATGTATATATCTGGCTTTTGCAGTGATAAACAGACCTGTCAGATTATCACAGCAGGATTTCCCCCTCAAGCTGAATTGATTCTTATGTTATGAAATTCTTCTCTATGTGTTAATATGCACCTGCACACGTAATCTTGGGCTACACTACTTTAAAGCACAGAGAGTACTCTAATTTATTTCAAGTGCAAAATTAAATTTAGAAATCTTTTGCCAGTATCTTGGACTTCACTGAGAATACTATTGAACATGAAAAAATTTACTACTTGCTGCTTTTTATGTCCACTAGGAAATTGGGGGGGAACATTTTCCTTTCCAACTCAGTTAGTTAGTCTTATGCCAATGAGTTTCCTCTAATGTATTGCTGCAATAATCTCACCCATCTGGCAGACAAATGCTTGAAGTTATCTGACCAATTTATGTGATTCCACATAGAGGTAAACAAATACTGGGAAATGCAAAATGACAAGTTACATAGCTTGGTATGCTCACTAATAAGTAGTAATTTGTAAATATCCTCTGAATAGTGCAGACATCTACAATGTCAAGCTAGAATTGTAAATACATAGCTGATCAGTTACTTCTACAATTCATGATAAAATAATGCAGCATTTTAATTACTTCATTCTATGGATTTTTTCCTAAATCAAGAACTGAAAAAGGACAAAAGTCCTTTTTCTCCATAACAAATGACAGAAACCCCAAACTTACAGAACAGCTGTCATGAAGAACAGTGTATCTGAATCGGCTGTTTCCCTCTGCTTTGATCTCCAGGTCATTGGCCCCTTTCAGAATTACAGCTTTTTTCAGATTCTTCATCTGGTCATCCATGTACCCAACACTGTTTTTACAAAGGTAAGTGATATTTTGGGAAGCTTCCTTTGATAGGAGGCGCAGGAATGTCATCTGCGTAACAGCTGTATCCCCATACACAAACTGTGAAGATAAAGAAATAGATCAACATACATTACATGAAAATTCATTAAGGGTTCAGGAATTTCAGAAACATCTGCCATTATTGTAACCCTTTCCAGACATGACTAGCAGGAGCCTTATTACATGAAATCTAAGAACAGCTTCTTTTGTAATTTGCTGCCAGTTAAGGATGAAGAAATGTAGACACCCAGTAACAGGGATCATTTTGGAGAATTTTGACCATAAAACTCTGCAGCTGAACAACTCTAAGGCAGTTGGGCCTCTGCAGACATGCCAAGTTTTGTAATGAATTCTGCCTTATTTTAAAAGGGGATTCTGTAGGGGCTAAATCTTACATATGAAATAGTGCATTAGAGCCACCTCAAAGTAGCTGAGAAACATCAAGCACAGAAAACCCTTTTATAGTGTACCTGCTATACTGCAACTTTAGCAACTTGTTTTCTACAGGCTTTGTACCATATACATTTGCATATGGGGTTTATTAACTAACTAACTTACACCAAAGTTTGACAAATGTTTTATGAAGTGCCACTGTTTCTATAAAAAACAGAAACGATTTTTCTACCAATAACAAAAATTATTAAATTCCTGAGATTTTTTTCCCTGTCTATGCAGGTTTCATTTTATTCATGCTTTATGAATCATTGCAACATAAAAAATAAGTCAAGAATGACTAAAAATGTATACATTTCACTAAAATTGGTGAAGAGAGAAAATATGCATTGACACTGTAATTTCTTACAAAATGTGTTATATCTGTTCAGCAGTCTCAGACATGCTTATTATTTAGAATCTGTAAGGACTGCATATGACTATTACACAGATCATACTATTAGTTATCAAATCTGACTGCTTTCAAAAATGAAATATTTTTTTATAGTATTCCTCAAGATAATTTCTTCCTCCAAAGAGCATCTGACTGACAAAAACCCTACATGTAGCTCTGCAGGCAGCTAAATGTCAACTGTGACATCCTGGGATATGGCAAGTTCTCCTGAATTTAATAAGTGAAAGCATCTCAAAAAAGCAACCAATATCACATCTATTCTCAACTGTTGAAGTTCTGAACTGTTATCAGGAGTCCGGCTGATAACAACATTATTTTTTACACACCAAATACTTATTTTAAAGATATTTAATTATTCCCTATGAAGTAACAACTGAAAATATTTTCTGTGCTTTTGATTTGATGAACTAGGAATAAAAATGGCAAAAGCTGGTTAATTAACTATATACTTTGCATAGCGTAAACTTCTGTTATTTGGCAGGATCATTAAGCCTAGTTTTAGAAGTTAACACAGAGGGAATACCCAACAGAAAGCTGAGAGGAATTTTGGTCTGCCTGGAGACTGATGCATTTGGCATGAAGCATTCTGACACATATTATAACAATCATACTTTATAAATTTGTTTTTAAAGAAAGTAAGTTCTGTATTTTTTTAGCAGTAAAGAGTTTTCTGAAAGAAAGAATAAAATTCAATACAAACAAACAGCAGTGATTTAAATCATATATTAGGGTAAAGTACACTTTTTTTAAGGACAAGGATAGTGAGTTCCTAAATAGTTTGCTAGAGAAGTGGATGGTTTTGGGATCAAGAGAAATAAATCTTTCCCAGCAGTGGCCCACTTATAGCCACTCCTGCCTTAGATGCACTTACATTGTTTCTCCCAGCTCCTGTCTATATTTACTGTATGGTAATAACAACCAATTGAATATAAGCCAGTCAGTCAATAGTCATAATGTTCTGACTGTAGCAGAATCTGCTCAGAAGAGCAGATGAAGTTCTAAATCAGAAGGAAACAAGTTTTATAGAAGTCAATTCTTGACATTAAAGATATGTAGTTACCTGTGATCCCCTGTTCATATCAAGGCCATACCAAATGGGCTTTAAGTCGGATGACCTGCTGGCCCACCATGTTTTACGGGGTATAGTAGACGGGTTTGCAGAAATACAGGTCTCCCCAGTTTCCATGTTGCAGTATACTTTTATAGCATCTTCAACACATCCTTGGTTAGGATCAATCCAATATTCACCTACAAAGAATATAAAATGCAGTTCCACTATATTATAAAGATGTAACAGGGGAGATATAAGCAAAAGTATGTCACAACAGTACAAAACGCAAGGCAAAACAGGCATATGTTTCATGTATCAATCTGATGTGTTTTGATGTGTCCTTCAGGTACACACTATAACATTGCTTCAAGATACAAGCTGGTCAGTATTTCAAAATAGGGGAATTCAGACTTGAAAGCTGTTTAAGGTTAAGGTCGTTGAAATGCATTGCAAAGGTCCTGAACACTCCAAGTGCATAAAGAACACACAGTGGCTAGAAGACAATTTTCTCCACATATGACAAATTGATGGCAGCCCCTCCTAATACTGATGTTGGAAGCAAAGTTTCAGGAAACAGGGCAAAAGCTGGTAAGGCCTGCCACAAACTATCTCTACCTTCCAGTCTGTTCTGATTTATCCACTAATAATTCATATAAATTAGGGAAACTCCTAAATGGCATGTTAGCTCATTACCACCTACAAACTGCCAGCATGAAGTAGCAGCAGAGAATTCTGAATGGAAAGCATTTGCAGGTCATTAGCCTACAGGGAACATTTTGAGTTAATAGCAATTAAGCAAATAGTCACAACTGGAGTGCCAATCTATCTCTGTCATCATGTAAGTGGTACTCCATGGTGATAACACTTTTAGAAGTAGCAGTCCATGGAAGCCTAACATACTTCAGATTTTAAAATACATCTGAATAAATACTGAATGAATAAATATGGGATACATCAGAGTATATACTTCACTGGCAAGAAGAAATAATTTTTGTGAGAAGTTTTCAAGCTCGTAGTGTGACTGTCGATTTAGGCCATAAAAATCTGTACTACTCATTTTTTCCAGTGACCAAGTATATACTGGAAACAGGACAGCATTTTATGGCACATAGAAGAGATGGTGTTTTTATACACACCGCTCTTCTTGGATGGATGGCACAGCTTCAGGTCATCACAAGTCCTTGCTGGGTGTTTCTTTGAACCATCTGGGCTGCGCATAGTCTCAATCTGGCTGCTCAGTGACTTCAGTGTGGCATGGACTCCTGGGTCTGTTTTATTATGGTCATCTGGGGCTGCTTCATCTTCAGTAAACTCTGGTAGCGGATCTGCCATAGCATCATCATAGTGTCCCATAATGTCACCAATGGCAGCAGTGAGATGGCCTGGAGGGCCAGGAGGGCCAGGAGGGCCAGGATCACCTGGTGGACCCTAAGGTTAAAAATGAAGGCAATAGAGGCACAGCAGAGTAAATACTATGAAAAACAACAGTGAAGCCAGCCACCCTTAATGCACAGGGAATATTCAGATACAGATAGACAATTCACATTTCCAGAAACAAGGGTAAGAGATTAAAACCGCATGTGAGATATTGTCTCTGCTTTGTGCCCTCTCTGCCTGTCTTAATAACTTGCTCAACTTTTTCTTACTCCTGATTTCAGACTGGAAAAAGTCACAAAGGAATGGCCTCCTCATTTCACTTTTTTTAAGCCATCTGTCCCTCCTTGTTCAAATCCTTGCCTAATAACTTTATTTCCTAAAATTCCCAACAGCTATAAGTGATTTTTAGAGCAATCTAAAATTCCTGCTTCCCCTGAGTCACCTCAGGCACATTTTTAATTGGTAAAGCCTAGATGGAAAATTTGGCACTAGAAACTTCTTTACATCTATCCTTCACAGTGTCGAGCTTTCTGGCCATAGGTATGCGAGATAATCTACATCATCCTTACTTGGCAAAGCAGGTGTTTTCCTGACTACATAAATTTTCCCAAATGACGGGTTGTAAGGTCCTTCTGTCAACCTGAATTGTGGTATCTGGGGAAGTAACTGAGTCTTGACACAAGATAGCAGTTAATAAACATATCTCCACCTGCCAGCTCTTCTTTGGCAGCAGGAAGTCTGTAACATACCTTCATTTGAAGTTTAATGCTCCGATGCATGAGATGGTGTATCGGAACATGGCATTTCCTTTGAGAGTAATTACTTCAGAATTCACAACTAGTGTTCCAAACACTTACTACAGAGCACAACCCAAACTAATAGACTCTGCATCTGACAAATGAAATCTTAACTTTTATTTCTTGCTTTTTGGTTCCAATTTACAGTTGCATGCAAGCCACCATGGAAAGCAAAACTAAAAATACTGGTATGATATTGGTATGATATTTCTTGTACTGTCTCATTACACAGATGAAGTATCTGGATACACATTATATTCTTATGTTCTACTGTAGAATTTTCATTCAAGTCGAGGTGCCTCGGCAGAAGTGGAGATACCCATAACTGGCAGAAGTTCAAATGAAATAGGGTGAATATTAGTACATGATAAACACAGGAAACACCATGTCTCACAAGACAGAAAAACAGCAGAAACTGCCTTCTCTGTCTTGCCTAATATTTTATTCCATCTCTTCCACTTCCCCTAAATAAGCAATACCAGTCTTTTAATATTTCACATGACTGTCCAGATCACCCTTTTCACAAATCCCTCTAATTTTCTAACTTATCTTCTTTGGGATAGCGCAACTTACATCTTATGACATAGGGTATTGTGAATTGGTAAATGTGGAATATGCCTGGGGCATTTAGCAAAAGTTTAGGACTTTTTCCAAAATGCCCAAACTATTTTTCATTAGCTGCAAATCAGCTCATGGTTAATGTCTGTAAATGTCAGATCAGGCTGAAGGTCAGCTGAGGTGAGTGTTAGATTTTGGACTGTTTGTTTGGACTGAAGGATTTCCTTAATGCAAGGCATGATGGAGTATGCTGCTGGCAATCAGTCACATGGCTGTTCTAATTCAGTGCCACCTCTGTGGGACTACTGACTTTGAACTACTGCTAGTTCCAGATACGCCAACTGACCTATGCTTACGCCTGAGGTTTTAGGACCCAACTTGCCAAAGAGCCATGTTGAAATGCAGTTCCAGTAAGATCCAGTGAGCTAATAGCAGAAGTAGCCCCAGGCTGGCCTAAGGAGAGCATAGGTAGATGGGACTGAGGTTGTCACAGGTCCAGAAGATGAAAATGAGAAAGAAAAGAGCCTGTTCAATACACACTTACCCTGGCTATTTGTTGGAGAAACTATCAAATCTTACCATTTCTCTTGAGCTCATGAATGTTTGAGAAAGTGATGCAATGGATGGTAAAAAATCTCATTATTTGAAGGTAACCTTTTCCCTCCATATTGCCCTCAACTTACCTCAGGTCCAGCTTCTCCTACACTCCCTCTAACACCAGGAGGCCCAATTGGCCCAAGTGGACCAGGACTTCCATCTTTGCCAGAAGGACCAACTGGACCTGGAGGACCCTAGATAATATAAGAGAAAGAAGGAATGTATTTTAGCATTTAATAACAAAGTTACACAAACCAGCCCTTTATAAGCAGTAACTTTTCAGGAAGAAAACCAATTATTCATGTCTATTACCAAACTTCTAAAAATCACCCTTCTCTAAAAGGAAGAAGGCAGTTTCAGTGCTGCTCTTCTGAAGTGAATCACCTCAGCCAATATACCTTGGATCAAGCGTATATTTTTTCCTAAACCATTTAAGTGGGTTCAATTCCAGGTACTACAAAGACTGGAGTAGCTACCATAGGCTTACATGTATGCAGACTCAGAGATACACTGTCACTTGGGAACATCCAAGGGAGTCATATTTCTCCTTTACTTTGGGGTGAATTACATACATGGGTGTATGAAAGGCAGAGTAGCAATTAGCAGAGCTGCCACATATATCACTTTGCATTAGCTACAGCAAAAGTGTCTGTAAAAAGAGACTGTAGCCCTGCAGTTATTCTGAACTGACCTTTTTATCTAGCTATAAACTACAATTATGTCATAGCTTTACTGTATTAAACAATGTAACATCTCTTAGCAAAAGATAGTAAGGTAATTACTGCATGATACTGAAAGTCAATAAAAGCAAGTAAGTGTGAAGCAGAAACAGAAATCTGATTATGGGGAAAGAAAAAAAAGCACAAAAAAACTTAATCCTGAAATATACTCACCCGTGGACCAAATGGCCCTGGAATGCCAGGACTGCCCTGTTCACCAATAGGACCCTAAACAGAAGAAATTAATGTATCTTCGTGACATTTAAAGCATATACCTTTAGTTTTAAAGAATTAGTGCATGATAGACAGAATTCTGTATGAATAGGATTATAATATACATTAACAATGAATGGGTATTACCTTTCCCTCTTATGATTCATTTTCATTCTATTGTTCTCTTTTGTCACAAAGACAGAGTAACAACTGTAATCACAATTTAGATTAATAGAATTTACTGGTGCCTGGCTATATATAAAGTTGTTTCTGCAGAAAGGCCTTCCTTTCATGACATTTAGAATCAGATTGGCTTACAGAAGAGTAGCTGATAGTGTTGTTATGAAGTGCAAAGATGCTTTGGATGTTGGGGTTTTGTTGTTGACTCTTTTCCTGCATGTTGAAACTTCGAGCTCTTGGATAGGATCAGTGAACAAATGTAAAAAAGTTGAGTTCTCCATGGCATTTCCATTCAATTGCCACTGAAATCATGACATTCTTGCAAATATTAGTGAGAGATACTACCACAATCCTCATGGGATTTTGCATTTGACTCCTTGACTGTAAAGAGTTCAAACACTCGCAAAAAGCATTTCACACTCTAACGTGCCTATCTGAAACTATCAACTTTTGTTATCATCTTGTGCTGACAGGTCATAGACTGCCAGTTATCAGTCACTGCAGACTGGCACAAATAGAACAAGAGTAGGAGAACACGTATCTTGTAAAGCACAGGTTTACCTCATCATGCAACAGTGTTGTAAAATTGCATTAAAAAAATTAACAAGTACAGACAGCCAGGCCACTCACAAGCACCTTGTGGAAAAAAAAAAAACACTCATGCTTGCTTTTTTTCACTTTTTAAATAACTATGTTCCTGATACATTATTTAACTATCAAGGAAATAAAATTATAGGAAAACCAGAATAACTTACAGGAGGACCAGGAAGACCTTGAAGCCCAGTGAAACCCCTGTGTCCTTTCTGGCCCCTATCGCCTCGATCTCCATTGTCACCTTTGTCACCACGAGGTCCTTGGGGACCCTGTAAATATCAGTGACGAAATGTAAAATTCTGAACTGGAAAAAAACCCGCAATTGCAAAAACCCCTCATTTGTTCTTAGGCACTGCGTTCACACCTCCTCACTTCTAAAGCTGGAAAGAAGGTGATGCTGGGGCAGCTCCAAGGATCTTGATTTTTTACCAAAGAATAAGTAAGTAATTCCAGAAATCTGTGTTGTGCTTAATTGTAGTTGTGATAAGTTTAGTATATTTACCTTCATAATACAGTAAAAAAAAAAAATCTGTAATAATGATATAAAATAAGTTACGTAACAAAATTTTTAAGATTAGAAAATTCCTTTGCCTTACTGGATATGGCAAATAATTTTTGTAGGATGAGAATGAAATATTGTGGATGTCTCACAAACTCATAATTATAAAATGTATTTTCAGTATGAAGTCCTCCATGTTGCATCTTTACTTCTCACAGCTCCTTTCACCTTCACAACTGAAATTACGTTCCCTAAATACAGACAACAGCGTTCAAGCTCCCCAGTACAAATAGCTTGGGTTTATTACCATCACATTTTCATTCTTTGTATTTTTGATAGTTTCATAGTTTTTATACTAATTCAAGAATCATTGGGAAAAATGGCTTCTGCTTTCAATTCTATATTTCTCAGCCCAAATTTCATGCTAAATTTATCAATGCCAGATTCCAAATAGTTTATCAATGGCATCATTATCACCAACTACTCAATAAACTTTCCTTGTATCTCAGATGACATCTGCTTAGGGACAGGACAACATTCTTATGAATTTCCCAAGTTTGCAATTAATTTTTTGTTCCAAGCTTGGATTATAAAAGCGTTATGTAACACAAAAAAGATGGGTTTTGTTTGTTTTTCCATTTGGACTCAAGTTAGAATCTCATGAATTGAATTAAGGCAGTTTCATGGGAACAGGTGATTTTGTTACATTTCTGCCATTTTTATCTAAAAATGTGCCTTTTCCGCATTCTTTTCTTTACCCCTTATTTGAATTATCAAACACAGACTCCAGACGTTTGCTAACTTAGGTCCTACCATCATATGGACAGCAATACGCTCCAAATAAAGAGGCTTCCAAAGCATTTGTTAATTCTCTGCAAAGTACTTTTAAAGAAAATGTAGAAATACTAGTGTATCCAAACAGATTCATACAGCTTTGCAACTCAGAAGACTACCTTCATTCACTTGCAGTCAGAACACTAAAAGTTGAAGCCCTGTTTAGCATTCTGATTTTGGCCTAGTTTCTCATACACTTTCCTGTAAAAAGTCCCTCAGATAAAACCACAGTGACCATGGAGAACTTACAGGCAAACCTCTTTTTCCTGCACGACCTGGGGGACCCATCGGACCTCGAGAACCCTACAAAGATTGTGTACAGAAGATATGTGAAGCAATGCACAAAAGCATACACAGTATTTTTTTGATAAACAAAGTATTAAAAAAAAAAAAAAGAAAAAAGTCTCACTTACAGTTTCACCTCTTTGACCTGCATCTCCTGGAGGGCCAACAGGACCTGGAGTTCCTGGACCCCCTGGGGAACCTGGCAAGCCTGCAGGGCCAGGTTCACCACGATCACCCTGCAAAACATAATCTGAACATTATTTATCTAAAGAGGACTGGACTAGACAAAAGCAACAGGACTCTAGCATTGTTAATCTATTTTCTAGCAATTACAATCTACAAAGATGTTCCTTCTGTAAGAACTCAAGTCTGAGTTTGTGGAGACAGGTGTTCTTAACCAGGTTTCCTCAACTTTGAGAAGTATTACTTATTCAAAGCTGTGATACACTTTCAAAACAAGTTCTTCATTAAAGTTCACTGAATGAAGCAAAAATCTACAATAAGTCAATAATAAAATGAAGATTTCCAGAGGTTACTTAAGAAAACAATATATACTTACACGTTCTCCAACAGCTCCATCTCGTCCAGGAGTACCATCATTACCAGCAGGTCCCTAAAGTTATGGAATAAAAACAGAGCTGTTGATTAGCTCTGTAATCTTGCATTTCTATAAGAAGCACTAGAAAGTTGTTCTCTACCTCTAACTTCAAGTCAAGAAAGTCAAGAAGAATAACTACTAGAGTGCCTTTTTTTTTTTTTTTTGCATGTTACCAGGCTATAATACTTACTTCTGGACCAGCTTCACCTACAGGTCCAGTGGCACCTGACTGGCCAATAGGTCCTGGGGGACCTTTATCACCAGGTGGCCCTGTGGGACCTTGTTTTCCTGGTGTACCCTAAAAAAGACAAAAAATATCATATCAAAATTTTAATCACAAAACAAAGAAAGTACCTGCTGCCTGCAAAAACACTACTCATTAATCCAGTCTGATGTACAATCAACATTTATAACTTCAAGAAAACTGATAATTAAGAAAAATTATCTTACAGCTTTTTGAATACGTATTTCATATACTGTGTATTTTTATGCAGTTTGTGTTAGTTACTTTTGAACAGGCTTTTATTGACTAGAAGCTGCATTTGAAGTTTGTCTATCTAGTAGCAACTCCCTTAAGCACACACTCCCATGATAAATCAACATGTCTGATGGCATTATCTGAAATAGGTAGGGTCATTTCAACTCTAGAAAAAAGTGATGCAGTTTGAAATAAGTAACATGATTTTTTTTTTTTTTTTCTGTCTGAACACCAACAAAACTCGTTAGCCTGGAATAATTTCTGGCCAACTTTGACTATAAATTGACTTTATGGATCCAGTGGTAATGGCAGATCCTCCATACCATCCCTTTTACTCATAGTCTATTTAATGACTTAATCTCCTGGATCATTAGGCTTTCCAATAAATATCTATAAATCCTACATGAAAGCAAAGAGAGAACAAATGCTAATTCTGAAGACTGTAGTTCACAACTTATGAAATAGCAGTTACAGAGTATTTACTGATATTCAGGTGTCCTTTGGGCACCTAAATGAAGTCTGGGGTTGTTTTTTTCAAGGATCTAGTTTTAAGTCAAACAGGAACATTTTAGCCAGAAGTCTTAATGCTATTATCCATTTACTCCTAATTCAGGCATTATGGCAGAAGCAAAATCTCCCACCTCGTATATTTGCATGAGATTTAGTTATTTACTATTCTTTCTGTATTCGCTCCTGTAATTGGACTTCTCCAACTTTCTCCTTGTGCTATGGGGCACTACACTCAGAATCCCACAAAGGCGATGAGAATGCCCAAGCTGGTGGTGTATTGACATGATCATTACTTACTGCAGGACCTGGCAGCCCTGGCATGCCTCTTTCCCCTCGCTGTCCTGGCATACCAACAATACCTCTTTGACCGGTAGTTCCTGCTGGACCAGGGGGGCCATCCGGGCCCTGAAATCCACAAAGGATAAAACAATGTTACTATCATTTCAGTAGCAATAAATATATGCCATCAATGAGACCAACCCTAGATTCGGCCTAGGGAGATTTCATAACATCAACCAGGACGTACCGGTTGCCCGTCTTCCCCTGCATCACCCTTGTCTCCAGGACCACCAGGAGGCCCAGCTGGCCCTCGATCTCCCACACGGCCATGAGAACCAGGATCACCACGAAGACCCGGGGGACCTTCTTTTCCTGGCTCACCAATAGGCCCAGCAGGCCCTGGAGCTCCCTAAGAAGATTAAAACACTTCATTACTTTGAGCCTTTTCTGATCAGGCCAACTCTAAGGACTGTTTTGATTAACTATAAATATGCATACTAAGGAAGGCCCAAAGTGTGAATGAGCTAAGAGCTATTATCTCATTTATAATCAAAGAGATTAAACAAACATCTCATCAAATTACGTCCAAGCTCCACACCCCACCCCCTCTCCCCGAGTTTGCAATTCCAAACTGCCTCCTTCTTTTGTTTCTCTCTTTTTTTTCTTGTTTTTTTTTACCTCAGGTGTACAACTACTGCTAGAAAACTCACCCTTCCCCATTCTTTCCAATATCATCAAGCTAAAGTCCATATTCACTTTTCATTCACATGGTACAAATTAGTGTTTTAATGGACCTTTGCTCATTTCACAAATACTTCTAAAAGACTTCACATGTGTGTTATGTTTTCCATACACTTCACTTTTTGATAAACTCATGACTACAAGTTATGTTTCCCATCAAAACATTGAAAAGCATATGAAGAAAGTGACACAGTTCTTTGTGTGGAGTTGAATCCTCACTTGTTGATCAACAACTGATTTTTTAATTTTTTTTAGTGTTTCTGAAAATGTTTAGATGTAAGATATTTTGTGGTTTTATTTTAATGGATGAATAACCCCACTGACGAGATAGCCTGGCAGAGGCCTCTTCCTTTTCCAAAAACTCTTCTAACTTCAGTCACTACTGAAGAGACAAAAAAGTAAAAAGTACAGGAAGATATAGATTGTTGTTTTGCTCCTGTAAGCAATTGAGTCGTTAGAGCAGCTTGAACAGCTCAAACCCTACTTAACCCAGTGAAAAGTCTTGCACTAATTTGGACACACTGACACTGGATCAAGCCCAAGACTAATGAGTTTTATTTAACAAAGTGAGATGTAAGCATGTAATCACAGAAGTCAGTGCTGACAAGCTATTCTCTTCTATCACATCAGGCCATAAACACTGTTTCACCTTTCCTGCTTTATTTAGTCTTCATGTTTTCAATGACCGGTTTATAAAACACATCTATTAGTAATATGACAATTGACTTACAGTAGGTCCTGGAGGCCCAACTCTTCCAGCAGATCCTGGGAATCCAGTAGCACCCTAAAAAACATTTTAATGCCAACTTTACTGAAAGAAATACTGCACTGGTTACCTTAAATGTTCTCAGCTGTATTAGTGAGTAAATGTTATAATTACAGACTGTGAAAAACAAGCTGAGATGAGGAACAATACACACATTACATAAAATTTTAGTATTAGATTATCTGCAGTCAGGTCACAAAAAATAAAATTTACTTACAGGAGGACCCTGAGTTCCTCTACCACCTTTCAGACCAGGAACACCTGGAGGACCCTAAAAGGAACAGAGGAAGAGAAGGGTGATAGTGAACACCCAGAACATTTTAAATAAGCAAGATCAGCCTATGCCATCAGTTCTCCAACAATGTTATTTATACTTACCGGTGGACCAGGAGACCCAGCAAGACCCTGTGGTCCTGGAGATCCAGCATCTCCTTTCTGTCCAGGTTCTCCAGGTTCACCTTTCACACCTGGCTGACCATCAGGGCCCTATAAGATATATTTAGAAGAGACATCAGGTCAGAGAATACTAAATCTATCCAGCCTAACAAAGTCATTTTGTAGGGAATTTCTAGAAGGCAAAAAATAACAGGAGAGCAAATCAGCCCAGAAAACACTGCATTTGCTTAAATTCAGTTAAAGAGAACTGTAACAGTTCAGCACAGTCTTTAGAAGATCACAGATGAGATTTTCTGAAGTCTGTGAAGTCAGTATTTCCATTTAAAATATTTTCTTGTCTACTTCACAATTTTCTTTTCTTTAGATTTTCTATTTGCCTCAGCAGCTATTACATACCTAAAAGCAAAACAGACTGAACAAACATTGTCTTTTCTCATCTTTTTTTTTACTACCAAAGGAAGCAGATGCCTGACTCTTTGTGGAAGGTCTGAAACAATATTTAGGCTATGGGAAAGTTCAGGGTATTAACTGGAAAACTCACAAACCTTCCATTTCGTCCATCAACTCATTCCAGCCTTCACAACTCAAGGCGCAAATCTTTGCTACCTTCAGTAGATGACACCTTTTTAACTTGCCTCATTTTAATCTCAAAGGAGCAACATAGCATCTTCATGAAACTACAAAAATTACATAATCTTATCAACAAAATCACGTTTCAACTGTCTAGGGTATTTATTGGCTCTTTTCTGTACTTGTTATACTGATGGGAAAAAGAAACAGCTTTCTGCAACAAAAATGTGACTCACATTCCAGAACTGTGCAGTGTTATTCATAATGAAGGAAACTAAGTATGTCAAAGCATGACTAAAGGAAACTCATTAGTGTTACAAAACACATACCGGAGGACCAGCAAAACCAACAGCGCCAGTTGGGCCATTTTCTCCTCGGGAACCCTAGTAAAAAGAAATTAGAATAATTTACAGTTAAATATACAAGAAAGGGTGTTAACTATTTACTGTCATAAGTGTGATTATACTTTTGCTCTATTAATCAGAATCAAATGATCTTTTAATCATAAAATAAATTATGTTAACTATGATGTTAAGATCTGCCACGTGTTCAATACTATATTCAAACTTTCAGAATTTAGAGATGGAAGGCATAAGCAAGCACTAAAACCACAGTAGGAGAAATTCTGCTCACAACTACTTCCAGAGAGAGCACAGTTAGCTGAAGAGCTCACACCTTATGCAACCTGCCATTCTAATAAGACAGACTGGGGAAAAAAAAGCCAGTAGTTCAAAGATGTATTCTTCTACAAGGTCAGAATGGGCTATGAGCTGCTTCAGCTGAGCTTTCCACACAACATTTGTTTGGAAAAGAAGGAGCTGAAGGCTGCCAACCTCTAGCACTCCCTAGAGGGGTGGAAGCTCTTCCAGTTTATACTGGAAATAAGATTGTTCTGATTTATGGCACAGACATAATCAATTCCAAGCAGTATGAAGGACCTAGAAGGGCTGAACCTCTAATTCCCTTATCAAAGTCAGCCCTTAAAATCATAAATAGATGGAAAATGACAAAAGTTAACATAACTAGATGAACTAAAGTATACCTCTGCATTTTGTCAATCTAAATGTTTGTATGTGTACAGCAGTATCTGGTATGTGCATGCTTTTAAAAACATTGAAACAAAAGTGGTGGCATACTTTCAGGAGTAAGGTAAATGAGGGTAACTCTCTGTAAAGTTTGCCCTAAAACAAGTATAGGACAGAGGAACAAAATCTGCTAATAGTTTTGCAAGTGCACAGGATCAAGACAGAACTACAGATTTTGGCTACAAAGGAAGAGGAAGAAAAAGAGGAAAATATATCACAAATGAGACAAATGCCTGGAGTCTGGAACAGTGTTAGATATTGTTAACTTATGCCAGACAAAAACTAAACATGTTTACTCACAGGGTTTCCACGGGAACCAGGAGGACCAACTAGACCTCGAGGACCTGGTTCACCCTTAAAATGAAAGTAAACATTATTATTTCTCAAGTAACTTATTTGATGAGTAGCAAAAGTGCGAATAAAGTGTGATAATATCAAGAAACTTCAGTAGGGAATGGAATAAAAATCTGTTTACCTTTTCACCGGTGGGACCTGCTGGACCCATTGGGCCTATTGGACCAGGGAGACCCTTTTGAATAAGATGAAAAGAAGAGATGCTTCAAAACAGTTAGTTTAAAACTTCTCATATATTACTATTTCCAGATGCTTTTTCATTCCTTTAAAATCTTCTCCTTTATCTCTGAAGAACTTGTTGGGTCATCTTTACTTAAAATTTACTTGCATTTCCTCTCTCAGTGACCAAATTCCCACATCTCAAAAGACTTCTTTCCTTCATTTTCTCTTTCTTTACTAACTTCATCTTCTCCTTTATGCAGTGTGTATGAATAAGGCCAATGATAAAAAAAAAAAAAAAAAGCCCTGGCTTTATTTTGCTTTCTTAGGAGGAAATTAAGTTCTTTCTC
>JANZLQ010000001.1:18167403-18191167 GCA_026212715.1 Elanus axillaris
CTTTCTTAGGAGGAAATTAAGTTCTTTCTCCCCACTTGCACAGAAACTCTGCTAGTAATTAACAGTTTAAATTATTTTTAAAGTGTCTATCCTTCGTTTGAAGATCCATTTATATCTTGCAAACTTCTCAAAAGTGTCCATTTTTTCTTAATGGGGTAGTTAGGCAAGCAGGTCACAAATTCTCCATCCAAACTCATCAAAACCACATAATGATCCCACAGCACTAACTATAGTTACTACCTTCCTGAATATCTAGATATCAAATTACAATTATCTTTCATTAGAAGCAGAGTACCACAAACTTGCACCCAGTTTATATTGAACAAAAACCCCCTTCCCACAAAAAAAATTGCACTGGAACTTAGTTCAAACTGCAGAGAAATACAAAAAAAGAAGCCATTAACAAAGATACTGCAACATCATCAGTGCTTTAGTGGTAGGCAGCAGAGATATCTGCAGATAACCAGCTTTAGAACAGGGATGTACATTTAGCTCACCCTTCCTCTACCTGTTCATTAGTTACTGTAAGCTATAAATGTGCCTTACAATGACTAAGACCTGTTCTGTATCTTTGGATAATATCTAACTAATAACTGACTAACTATAACTAATTCCAGCTCACAGCTGATAATTTTAAGTTAGTGCTTCTGTATTCTACAGTTTCTCAAAAAACCTTTTCCTCTTTAACTATAAATTTAGTCCAGGCAGGATCCTCATCTTTTGAATGTACCTCAGATTTCCAAATGCCTAGCAGCTAGTACTCCAACTGGTTTTCAAAACTGAAGAATCTCAGATATATGCAATTAATGTAAAAAGTAACTCAAATAACTTCTGGGAAGAAAATATGGTCAGTGCATACACAACAAACCCAGTGCATTTTAGGTTATTGGACAGTTGGTCCATGCAGAAGAGTGTGTACAGCATGTCTTGAACATGTCTTGAGCAGACTAGCCATGTCATTTATGCACAGGAGGTTCAAAGCTTTCCAGAAGTGTCAGCAACTTACTGCCCATATGGGGCTTAGTACATTTACAGGAATTTTCACCTGTGAAACACAGGACAGATTGTGGGCAACTCAATCTAAATCATAAGGAGGCATCTGCCTTAGTCCAAGAGTCAGAGCTGGAAGGTCTGCTTTCTGGCTATTGAACTCTGCCTGTCTCTTTTTTTATATTTTTACTACAGTCAGCTTAGCTGAATCCCAAATCAACACACTACTTCTGAGAATCCTTTCCACTGACATCTTAACTCCCTTTATTGATGATACAAAACAGGGGCTTGAAACACCAACATCCCAAGACATTGTGCACAGCAGTCTTGAAAAACTTGAAAATCTGGAGGGTAGGGGTAATAAGAATGACTATCAACCCATGATATCACCAAGTTGAGTAGTGTTTAACTCTATGAGCTGAGTATCATTATCAGAATAACACTCTGGTGTGTGAAGGGTAGGTCTAAAAAGAATGATAGATTTACTTACTCTTGCCCCATCATTGCCAGCTGTACCTTCAGCACCTTTCTCACCTATGCCGCCCTATGGAAAATACCCAGAAAGTCTCAGTTATGACACTGAATGCTGAGTAGTTCATACCCCGGAATAATTGCAGTATTAAGAGATAGGTGATTCTACTCAGGACAACAGAAATAAACAGACTTACTCTGTCACCCTTGGGGCCAGGTGTTCCAGCGATCCCTCTTTCTCCAGGCATACCTTGAAGACCCGGCGGACCTGGATCCCCTGGCGTCCCACTAGGGCCTGGGCTTCCCTGAAGTGAATAAAGAGCAAGTTGTTGTCTATCCATCCGAGAAGTATCTTTGTCTCTAGGCTGCAGAACACACTGTGACTGCGTTGAAGTCTCTGTGGTACAGTTTTAAGTAATAATTTTCTCTTAAATTTGGACTTTATTAATGTCCAAATACTTTTCTTTTCCCACTGTGTTACTCAGGAAGTTCAGCTGTAATAGACTTTCCAAATATGTTAGTATTTACTCAGTGCATATTGGGGATGAGAACAGGCAAAAAAAGATGTTCGCCTGTCTACCTTGAGACCACATGGGTTTATTACACAAAGTAGCTACAGGTAGAAGTTGCCAGGGGCAGAGATACTTTATGCTTTGCTTCTCACAGCTCATGTCTATTACAGGTGCCACATTACTAAAGGCAATCCCTACTTGGGGTGACCTTCCTAGGCTTAATTAAATCAACTGCAGGTGAAAGAAAGGCATACAGTTTTCACCCTGCCAAGTGTCTTTGCGTAAAGTGACATGGCTCTTAAAACATTGCTAGAGGGTTTTCTGCAGTTCAAAAATGGCTTTGCCCAGTTCTACTGAGAAACACAAAAAAAACATTTTAAACTTTAGACCTATATAAGTTAATACAAAATGTGATTTCTCAACATGTATCTTGCAAGTTGTGAATAACTTGTATGTCCTCCTACAACCCTTATATAAACAAGATACCTTTCATGAAAAGATATGCCTTTTATAATAAGAAGCTCTCTCTTTTATGTTCATGCAAATGAGCAGAATTATACATAACATTACTGCAGCAACACAAATCTCCATTCAGCTTACCTTTGGACCATCAGGACCGTGACCTCCAGCCATACCCTTTTCCCCCTGGAGTCCTGATGCACCTGGTTCTCCCCTTTCCCCTGGATTGCCACGCTCTCCCTACAAAATGAAAAATTATTACATATTTCAAAGTCAGGGTACAGTTCTAGTAGACAAAATCATAAATATACCATAAGTGCAGCACTGCTATTTGAACAAAGAGCCTGTGAACATATTCTAGAACTGATCAAATAAAAAACCAGCTTTATGCTTTTATTGTTAAAGGTAGGGGAAATAGCATGTTGCTCAGCAAACTAAAAACTATCAATTCACAGCTGTAAACCAAATCATTTAGCAGCTAGTACTCAATACCACTTCACAAGCTATGAAACAATTAAAGGTGGTACATTTTACAGAAACCATCTTAAAATGTATCCATGTTTACAACCGTTTTGTTGGTGGGAAAAAAAGTCAAATATTCACTTTAGCTGTTAAAGTCCACATTATATATCAACTTTCAACCTCAGAGAACTGTTATGAATGTTAAACTCTGAAAGAACATACTTACCCTAGGGCCTAACGGACCAACAGCTCCAGGGTCTCCAGGCACACCCTAAGCAGAACAGAACTCACCATTAGAATGAAAGCATTATTCATAGCCTTAGTTATGGAAAATAGAGATAAACATTTTCATTTCCAAAGTACTGTGAATGTAGATGGCTAGTTATGAATATTATCTGTCCATGACAAGAGGAAATAGTCCAACTCAGGCCAAGAAGATGGACTAGAAGGTTCTAGTATTTATTTTAACCCAAAGCAGTTCTCAGACGGCTTGCAGACTACATCAGTGCATATTTTGAAACAGAGTGGGGAATTAAATTACAAAGAGAAAAAAAGTCAAAACTACTTTATGAAGTGAATTCCTGTTAAATTACACAGAAATTACCTGATCACCTGGCTTTCCTCCCTCACCTGGAGGACCTGGTGGCCCAGGCAAGCCCTGTAAAAAGATAAATAAAATGTTCACTAACATGATAGAAAGTTAGGTAAACCCAGATTTAACTAAGACACCAAAATATGAATATAATATTACACTTGGTACAAGAGTATGCCCTCAGAGATCCTCGAGCAAAACAGTTACATGAATATTGCACCAGTGTTTTCCCCTCTTTAAATAAGATAGCAGCCCTTCTTTAACGTTTGTAGGACATAGGCATATCAGCCCTAAAAATAAAGTTCTTTATAAAGATTGACTTGACTTAATACTTCATTATCAAAACAATTCTTTTGCTCCATGTTTGGAACATCTTTGGAAAATCTCCAAATGAAAACTGAAAAACAACAAAGGCTTTCTCAAGGGATACAGAGCTGGTATTTAAGCCTTCACCAGTTCAGTTTAGTGCACAGCTGATGTGAAACTATGACTAATTACTCTGAACATCCATGCCTTAGGTCTGAAGTTGTGTTTTATTATACATCACTTGATTGAATTTCTCCAATTTAAGTTGAAAGATATGGCTGTTTATTTTTTTCTATAAAAAATATGAATGAACATACCTGAAACCCTGTAGGACCTGGAGGGCCTTGTTCTCCTCTTTCTCCTGCCAGACCCTACACAAAAGAAAGTAGTAAGTATACAGTACAGGAATATAGGCAGGCTCCACAATTTTTCTTCTCTCTGAATATGTGTATTTTCAGTTACATATTTATTACACATTTTTACTTACCCCAGGCCAAGATATACCCTATCTAAAAGATGTAATAAGATTTATCTTATTTCTCTAAGATCCTCCCTGCAAAAATTCTGTGCTGAAAGGAAAACACTTGGTTACACTGAAACCAAGGAAGCTAGGAAAATTAACCGTAAGAAAATTTTGCTCCTTGCACTATTTTTTGTAATGGCCAGTAAAAAGAATTAGACTGCTCATATTTTATTTTTTTTTTTCAATACAAAGCTTCCCATTTTCCTAGGAAAATTTCTTCTTTACATGTTCTTAGAAATTTTTGTTTGGAATAAACAATTGGCATAAAGATAGATAAAAATGGAAGCAGAAAGAGTAATGAATGGGTGGAGCGACTGGCAGGCTGGCAGAGTGGTAAAAGTTGACTTACCGGTGGGCCAACTGGACCGGAAGGACCAACTTCACCATCTTTACCAGGGGCTCCCTAAATTAAAATGACATGGGAAGAAGTCTTGTATAGTGAACACATAACAGAAAAGCATCATTTTCTGTAATGACTGCAAATAAGAGCCACACTCACTCTCTGTCCTGGGACACCTGCATTGCCTGCTTCTCCAGGTTTTCCAGGATCACCCTAATTTGCAGAAATAAAATGACTATTTTTAGACGCTGTTTTCATCCATTAAAATAAATACAAATGTTTAAAGTTAAACAGATCTTGGGTACCAGATGCCATACTCACACTACTACCCTTTGGCCCAGGAAGGCCCATGCTGCCTGGCTGACCTCTGATTCCTATTGAACCTGCTGGACCTGGACGTCCATCTTCTCCGGGAGCACCCTATAGAGCATTTTCCACATTAGGTTATAAATATATTTATTCATATGAACCTATTTACCCCTGGAAAATGTTTGTATATATAAAAAAGTAACATTAACTTGGTTTGGTGCTACAATTATCAGTCAAAATGTCTTTAAAGCAGACATAGCTTTAGTCATACTGCTGGGTTTAACCAAATAATATGCACAATTATTATCATTGAGCCATTATGTACAAATACATTACTGTTTCCTTAAAGAGGCAGTTAGAAAAGATATTTCATTCAAAATGGTTTAAAAAGATTGCAGCAGCTGTTAAGCAACAGATACTGCTATGCATACAAAACTAAAGGACCATTATCTGCACCAATTTTGGAGTCAGGAATCTAAAATGAACAATTAGAAGATAAACCTTCTGAAATCAAGAAAACTCAAGTTAATAAAAAGTAATTTCAACGAGTTGTGACCTTCAAATTACTGTGACATTAACTGAAAGGACTAACTTTTGTGTCACTTACCAAGGGGCCAAGTTTTCCTTCAGGGCCTTGAACACCTGGATTTCCTGTCAAACCCTAAAAGCAGGAATAATATTGGTGTTAAGGTTGTGCGTATAATTCTAGAACAATACATAAACATAAATAAATCCAAAAGATATACTCAGTTACTACCAAACTTCTCTGTATCAAAGGTCTCCATCCTCATCTTCACTTTACAGCTTCATCCCCCACTGTATTTGATCTTCCCTTTTCCTATTCTCCCTTTTCTTGTTTTTGCACCTTTTGAGCTTCTCACAGGCTCATCTTTATTTTTGCCAACATTACCCAGTGTTCTACATCACATCTTATACTTGCTGCTCCCTTTCTCTCCTTTTACCATATTCCAAATTCTCCTCAAATATTTTTCCTGAAAAAATCTCTAGATGACATGTACTACTCAACTATGGAAGTTTTAAATCACCAATTTAATGAAGGTTAGCCTTCAATTAATTTGGCCTTCAATTTATGTTATCTGTGGCAACTATGTGTTTTACAAGCACACTTCCTTCAGTTGCCTTAGCTGGTCTCAATTAGGGCTATTTCTCTTTTTTCAAAGTCAAATGGAACCTGTGCTTCCTAACATCAGCAGGATGTGAGAGAGGTGTTTTGGCCTTTACCCTTCAAGTAGACCCACTGAAAAAAGTCTGTCCTTAATTCTGCAAAGTTCATTGTTGCCTTTTTCAAAAGAAAAATGCCATGGTTTATAGCATGCTGCTATTACTTCCTTACCCTTGCACCAGGGAGGCCAGGTTCACCAGGACGCCCAGGATCTCCCTGACCTCCTTTAGGACCAGAAGAACCTGCTGGACCACGCTCTCCTTGGGCACCCTGGGAAGATACCAATGGGCTACTAGTTAACAGGTAGAACAGCAACAGTAAGAGAAGGTTGAATAAAGCAGGTATCTTCTATTAAGGACTTATTTTTGCAAACAGAGTTCCAAATCATTAATGCTCTTATTATTATTACTTTTTCCCCAAATTATTACTTAAAATTTAAAGCAAATTTAAATAAAATTTAAAAATGTAATTTATCAAATTTAAATTTTCTCTAAGAATTTTAGAATCCATGTATTTTTACCAAGAAGTTGGGAATTTACAGAAACACTAGACAAATACATATGTGAGTCACTTCCCCGGAAGTGTTAGGAAGCAGTTAGGAAAGCCAGACAGGTAAGCCCATCTGTTCAAGGGACAAGTCTAGAAAAACTACACCACACAAATGAAAGGCAATTTTTCAAGCAGTTATCTACTATAGAGCAATACATGAAGCAATACAGTAAGAGAACAGGTCAAGGTCTCTTACCTATTCACATTTCAGCATGAGGGAGCATTAAGTCAGGGACAAGCAAGAAAAGCTGAACACCGCAGGAACTGAAAGTGAGTTTTCCTAAAAAAATCTTAGTCTCCAAACATTCAGAACCCTTTCTGGCATTGTCAATTCCTTTTGATCCTGCTTCCAGTGATTCTGAGGATCTGCCTATTTGCCCAGAAGCAGATGTTTTTAATGGAACACTTTCTATCTATTATATCTGTATTTATGAAAATTTAACAAATGACTCAATAAAAGATGAACACTTTAATTTCCATTACCTTTGGTCCAGGCAAGCCATCAGAACCTGGAAAACCACGGTTACCAGGAGCACCCTAGAAAAATGCCACAGACACAAGATGATTAACTTAATTTTTATGTAATTTATTGCAAATAAAGTAATAGTTTTATAATTTGGGGGTTCAGTTTATTTCCTTACAACTTTCTTACTTCAATACTTTAAATTTGTGGGGTTTTACCACTTGGAGTGGTAAAAATATCAATGTTTCATTAATGCGTGCTGAACAGCTCCTTCTATGTGAACAGCTTCATTGAAAGCAAGATGACCATTTGTACAGGGTTAAGCAAAAAATCTGCAGATTAGCTCCTCATATCTCCATCATTTCTCCTACCATACTATCCTGTGCACTGAATCCACAAATTAAAATATCCAGTGTAAAAAATAATGCATAGTATTAATTACTGTTAGGAGAATAAAGTTTAACTATACCCCCAATGAAGCTGTAAGGAAATTCAGTTAGGTCAAGAGGTTTTCCAGCTTAGCAGTGCATGTCTCAAGATATAGTATTCCTTTGAATTGCTTACCCTTTCTCCAATGGGACCTGGTGGACCTACTGACCCTGGATCACCTCGGGGACCTCTTTTCCCTTCTTCACCCACAGGGCCAATGGGGCCCTGGGGACCTTGTGGGCCCTAGTAAAAGTAGAATGTTTTTTAAAAAAATCACTGTTAAGCTCACCACTTCTCAGGAATATTGAAACAGACTGTCTTCTAAACATCATAAATATTTTTCCAAATAAAGGAGAAAACTAGTTAGGTTTTGAATCAGTTAAAAAAATGCAGCTTTTCAGCATCAGCTTTTCTCTTTTACAATGTTTGTAAGCTAATATTTCAGTAAGAAGTGCACTGCAAATAAAGTCTAATTCTGCAGTTCAGCTGTACAGTGCTTCTTATAATCACCTACACACAATAATTTATTTCTTATTATCAATAAGCTGCAAAGGACTCAAAATTCAGCAAAAGTCTAGTAGAAATTCTAAAAGGAGAAGATAGTAAGTGGTAAGGAAACCAATACTTCATCTGTACATTTTTGTCAGTTATTACATGACCATTTAAGCAGTGAGAAACTAAAACTAAAGATTGATTGACAAGTCAAACTGACTCCAACTCTGCAGAATCACTTTTCTTCCAAAATTCACATGGTTACAAAATGGAGTTAGCCATGTTCTCAAATAATCTTTCACAAATATTAGCTGTGGGCTAAACAGCTATTCATGCCATAAATGTATAAATATGCATGTTATTTTAATGTGTAAATAAAACATAGTTAATATGTACATAACCACGTAAGTATAAAATGTTTTAAAAGTTTAAAATAAAAAGGATTTTTTAATTATGATTAGCACACAGACCTGGATGCTCTTAAATGTGCAGAATCATATGGATCCATTTCATACAAGATAAAGACATTAGAATACATTCATTCTATGTGCTACAGAAACCTCAGTAGATGCACTAATTGGTTCTTCTGTCCTTTAGTCCTGTAAGGCCTACATTGGGTAGGTGATTTATAACATCAAAGGACCTGCTTCACCATTCATTGTTAGTACTGTCTAGCCATGTTCACCATGGTTTGTCTTTCACAATAATTACTCTTGTGATTATGAGCATCAGAAGTGTCTTGAAAATTGTGGGAATCTATTCAAAATATTTGTAACAAACCTTTGTGATTCCTTTTCATCTAACAAAGCTTATGGAGACTTACAGGTTCACCTTTGGGTCCTGCTTCTCCCTTGAAACCTGGGACACCAGGGTCTCCCTGAAAGAAAACGCATAAACCATTTGACTATTTTGTATTATGCTATAAAACAGAAAAACATTTCCTAGTTTAGTAACTAGTCATAGGCAATATAGTAGGATGCTTATAATGGTTTGTCTTTCTGTTTAGCATGCTTGTTTATTATAACGTTATCGAGGCAAAAACCTAAACAAGACATTTTCAGGAGATAACTGTTACTGTTTGTCCAAGTTTATATAGACACTATTCTTTCTTAGGCCCTTAAGAACACAAAAACGGTATTTTGGACACACAGAAGACTCACAAAATCTGAGCCTCAGCATACTCACTAGCATGCTTCTGATTTATTTAAAGGAATCCCACTGCTAATCACCATTTTAGTTTCATAGAGTAACACATTTGCAAGACATTACAATTACCACAGAGACAAAGACATCATTACCGGCTGGCCTCGAATACCAGGTGGGCCAGTACTGCCTTGTGGTCCTGGGGAACCAGGTGGACCTGATAAACCAACAGGGCCTCCAGTGCCTGGAGATCCCTACAAATAGAAAGAACAGCAAGCACAGAAAGGAAAAAAAAATAAAATAAGGAAATAAAATAAATTCATTTACACAATTTCTTCAACAGGTGATATGATTACTTACAGTAGGGCCTTTAGCACCCGGAGAACCATCTGTCCCTTCAGTACCCTAAAGATAACGTACCAATCATTAAAGTTAATTTTATCGACAACAAAAGCAGAAGATAATTATTTTATCCACTTTACAGAACCAGACAATAGAGACTATTAAATAAATACAGCAACATAGCACCTACTTGTGCAAATGCTAATACGCGTAACAAAGCATGCAAGTTAATGTGATGTTTAATCTTTAAGACCTTATGTTGAAGCTTAAGCTTTAAAATACTTCCAGGATCGAGACTGTATCAAGCTGTGTAACTTTCAGTTTTCCAAGCTGTTTTAATTAAATAATGAAAAGTTATTTTCAACAAAATAAGCACAAAACGAATGAGCCGTTTCCTTTCCTGGGAAAGGCAACTTGAGCAAAACTCAGTGTCTATCAAGTGGGGTATTAAAATTCCCTATAAACAGGCAACATGCACAAGCTGAGCACTGAGGAACTCAATTTAATGTACTTACAGGAAGACCTTGTGATCCAGCTGGGCCCTGTGGACCCGTTTCACCTCTTTGTCCTTGAGGACCTTCAGGACCACGAGGACCCGTTGGACCTGCTTCGCCCTAAGATTTCAGGTGAGAAAACAACTTGCTCTAAAAAGTAGCGCTACAAAGTAACTAAGGAGGAATAATGAGTTTATAAGAGAAGAATAATTCAGGTTTCAAAATAGTTTATTATCCTTAAAAAATATTTTGCTTACCTAATTCTGCTTCTACTACTTCTATGTGAATGTAAACTTTAAAAGTACAAACAGAATTTTTCCTCAATGTATGCAAGGACAAGGAAACTTTCTACAGAGAAGCAGCACTATATCCAATGTCCCAAATCAGATCAAATATTTTAGATAGACATCTCTCTCTAAAATCCCAGTATGTACCTATAATTTGACAAGGTTTTTTTAGCTTCATTAACAGCTAAGGCTTAAAATTTAGAAATTACAACACAGCTGGTGGTTTTTTGCATGGCACAGATTAACTCACTGTTGCAGCACTACATTAAATATAAAATCCCTGTAAGATTGGACTGGATGCTCCAATAAAAAAATTCCTCCTGGCATCTCCTTTGAATTTTATCTTTATATAGGAAATTTGCCTTTTGGAACTGATGGCTCTTAATATCACGTCTTCATAACTGAAGTCCACATCTTCATTGTATAGTCTGCTTAGCTTTTATGAGTTCAAAGTAGCTATTCCAATTTTACATCATCTGATGATCAATCTTGAAGGTAGCTCCTCCTTTTCAAAAGCTTTCATTCATTCATCATGTGACAGCTTCTCCAAATATTTATGTAGGTACTAAGTAGTGCTTAGCCATACCAAAGCATTTTATGACATGCACTGAAAGGTCTATCATTTCATTGTATACATTATGTTAATACTTTTATTAAGATCTGTTTCCAAAAAAACTGTTTCATGAATGTTGCCAGCTTCACAACAACATAAAACATCTGCTGAACTTGGCTACCTGACTAATTGAGAGTTTCTTTCTGTATAATTTTTTCCTATCATGTATTAGGAGTGTAAAGGAACAAAGAGGAGCAACGGGTGGAGGGCAAGTATAAGAAATATAAGGAAGCTGTACGAGTAGTCTTTTCTACCTTTGCAGACATAGTCTCAAGGCTAGGAAAAAATAATACATTGAGCACTTTCTTGAAAAATGAGAGGGAAGTCCCACAAAGACAGTGCTGCAGCCAGTAGAAGTTTTCCATTTCAGCCCAGTCACACAGAGCCACAAAAGGTGGTAATCATCACTAACTCTGTTGTGATGAACTGCAGTACATCTCTGTTGGGCTTCAGGCATTTGCCTTACCAGTCTACGTCATCTCAAAAGGTGTTCTTGGCCAAAAGTGGAAGTTTCAGCATTAGAAGGTACTGCTTCCATACTGCCTTAGAGTAGTCCTCGCAGCCTAACTTGTAGTAATGCATCTTATTATTCTTTGAGTATACTGAACAAGATTCCTGAGGCACAGCATGACAGCCATCTTATAATCACCCCTTAGCTCAAGCAAAAGTGAGAGCAAAGAAAGTATCCTTAACTGTGCTAAATTGCAACAGCTTCATTTGGCTTCTGATTTCTATCTTCTGCCTCAAAGTCTTGACTGAGATTGATTTCACAGCAACTCTTAGGGACCTGTATACAATGTCAGTCTGAACTGTGTGTAGTCTGGTACACATTTTTTAATTCTGTGTTGTTAGACATATTAAAAAGATATTTTTATTTTTTTACCTTTACACCAGGAGCACCTGGAAAACCTGGAGAACCAGTTATGCCAAGTGGGCCCTATAAAAGACAGACACAGAGCTGTAATTCTGCAGTTTAGATCACACAGATTAGTATCTAATCACTGGGTAACTATGGTTCTGGGACTAAATGTATTTTTAGTCATAAAACATTTGTTCATAACAAAACCAAAATAACTATAAATATCATTTTTCTACGCGATACATTTTATGGAATTGTGGTGCAGGATTTTAATAATGTGTTTACTGCCTTCAGCAAAGCTACAGCTCTTGATGCAGCTATTAATGCACAAATGTACACAGTTGAGAATTATTATAGCAATTGTTTTTCAATTTTAGTTTTTAACAAAACATTATATCCTCTTTTTATATCTTCGCTACTGTGGTATGGTAATGAAAAGATCAGATATTTGTTCCGCGATCACAGTTTGTCATATGGAATGTAACAAAGGAGAGTTTCAATTCTTTTAAACTTAAAATAGTAATGTAGAAAAAATAAATACAAGCCACACCTACACTAAAACAACTGGGTTGCTAGACATGATTTTTGAGGTAAGCAACCCAAAAAGTGAATATATAATTAAAGGCTATGTAACTACGTGCCCTGCTTCCTATTCCTCTGCCCTGTTGAGATTCCCAAATTCACAACCAAATTCATTTGCAAGCTTTAAAACACAGATTTTGTTTCAAATTTTCAAGGCTCTACAGATGAAGACATACAGCAGAGACAGTTTACTGCTTGGATCTTTGTTCAGAGACAGGCGGGTATTTCTGGAAAAGGAAGCGGAGGAAAGGCTGGGTTATGTCACACCACAAAACACAATGTTGTGCAGAGCTACATCTTCAGCTCCCCAAACCAGTTTAGCTCTTCCCAAATAGCATTACATCTTGAGATAGTTGATGCTGTATCTAAGAAGGGCTGACAGCTTGAGCAGACCATAGTATTGATGTGGCTACACTATTTCTCATTCTAGAGCCAAATTCTCGGTGCATTGTGCTGCACAGTGTAGGTCACATCTCATGTGGCTGCGAGGACATGAAGTTTGAGCAGGGATGCAAACAGCTGGGGCTGCATTACATGGCAGACTGTCCAAAGCCACTAGAAAGCAAACTTCAAGTGTATACGCTTGAATATACCTGTATGGTATGATGCAAACCTCGCTTTGCTAAACAGAAAGACTTCCAGTTAAGGAATTCAGAGTAAATTTGTGAATTGTTTCCATTTTCATAATTCCTCATTTGCTGAACAAGACATTCAACAGAAGATCTTTCTACTGTATTATAAACTCTCTGGATGGCGGCACACAGTGGCTATAAATATTCACTACAACACTGTTCCCAGATGATTCCTCTTTATCCTTTCCTGATTTTCTGTCTATTAGTAAAATATGATGCATACTGTGAAAAAATGTTCTATGTAATAAGGCTCTGGTTACAAACTTAATAAGAACAATCTGTCCCACTAAGCATCAACTACAGACATTTCTGCCATGACCTTCCACTGGATTTCTACAGAACTGATGTAACAGCTCACCAAGTATATTTTTTGAAAACCTATGTCCGAGTTTATCGGATCACAAATATGTCTGCCAAATCTCTCTCTTGTTGCAGGAAGAATTCCAGAATTACCAGTGTACCACTGCACTGACCCAAATAACAATGCATTTCATTAACACTTCCTCCAATGAGAAACATACACATTAAGTACCAGTATCTCCCTTGTGACACTACATGGGATTTTATAAAAAATGCTAGCCAGGCCATTATCGTGTCCCATGAAGCTGATCTCATATTTTATGCTGAAGAAAAATTTCAAGCTTCATGTAGAATTTCATCTCTCAGGACCCAGCTTTTTTTAACTTTATAATTTGTTTTCAGTACTGAAAAATCTTTTCATTGTTTGAAAGTTTCTTCTAACAAGTTACCCTTCGTTAGTGATACACAATAATTGAGTTTCGCAGCTTTTAGATATACTCATTTTTTGAGCTTCTATTACAGTTATTTTTTTCTTAATGAAGTTTTTAATAAAACAGTCTGTTCATTAAGATGACATAAGGAAATTAATTTTTTTCAGGACTTACATCATTATTAAATAAAAAGTATTCACAGAATGAAATTTCAATTGCAGGCGGGTGTGTTTGGGGGTTTTGAGGGGGTTTTTTAGTGGTTTTTGGTGTGTTGCTTTTTTTTTTTAAGTTGAACATCACAGAGTGGTAAAGGTTCAGGCTGACTACATCAACAAACAGAAACTGTCAACAACATCCTAGAAGTAATGTTTTCAAAAAAAAGCAAACAAAAAAGAATACCACATTTTTAATGTGGAAGCTGGCCTTGCACAAACAGTACAAAATCATCGTAAGCTTTCATTTGCAAAAGCAACACATAATTAACTGTATGTATGTGAATAATCCCACTGGCTTCCTAACGCCTACTGAATTCACTCCAATGCATTTTGCAAATGCACCGTGAGACTGGATTGTAGGATTGAAATCATCACCCTTTGATACACCAACATATGCAGTCCAAACTGCCACAGTCATTTTCAGCCCTGTTGCAATTGTGTGAGAACTTCTAGTCATGCACACCAGGCTTTCTCAGTTTGGCAGACATTAACACATAGGCTTCTGGTTCTCCAGTTCAACGTGTGACTGTCCACAATTAAAAGGCTATCTTTTACACATTTTTAATGGATCAATTGCAGGTAGCAAGTTCTGCTATCAGTGAGCGGCATTTCTTCTTGCTGAGAATGGGTACTATCTCATTTGCCAACTTTGTAAGCGAAGGAAGATATTATGCCTAGCATGCCATTATAAACTATTTTGTTTTACAGTGCATATCTTTTAAGACGCTTATCTCCCTACAATACGGATCCCACTTCATAAAAGCAGCAAAGCATCACCTCGCCAGGGAAGATGCCACTCCTCTGCAAATTAAAACTTTTCTCAGAGGACAGCATTAAAGCTGAAATGAGTAGGACTGGGAATCACTTACAGATAATGTCTGGTGCACTTGACTGTTCCCAGCAACTGCCTACAATTTTTTTGCACTTCTTTTGGCAGTGTCAAAAGGCAAGTGGGAAATAAAAGGTGAAAAAAATGGGATATTAAGGAAGAAACTTACCATTGGCCCTGGCTTCCCAGGCATACCATGCTGGCCACGTCCACCCTGGATATGAAAACAAACAAGATAGAATATTTATAAGAACTCTAACTAATTTTTGTATTTATTTATTGTTAGCATTTGTGATAACAGCCATACATACTAAAGCAATCAAAGAAATGCTGGATTGCAGAGCCTTCCAAACACTGGCATGGAAAACGTCTAGAAGAAATTATGCTCCCCTTCAAGTTAATGGATTTCTCTATTTTCAGAGAGGCCATATTTTGACAGTGTCATTGTAAGAAGCACATAACATAAACAGAGCACGTAAAATTCATGGGGAGAAATGCCAGAAAAAACAATACTTGACACTGGACATAAAGCAACAGAAAGAAATTTCTACTCAAATATGATGTCATGTCAAGGCTAATCCCTCTTTTTGCTGAAAAGCAAAATGTTATTTAAGACGACAGCTTTATTACCTGGAATTACATTATAAGACTTAATTTAAATTGAAAGTCTAAATTTTCATTTTAAACTTGTTTCCAGACAAAATCAATATGAATTATTTCTAGTTCAGTGATGTTTGGTGAAAATAGCCTCTCCAGAAATTTCACAGAACCAAAGAAGACATTTTTTTATCACAGAAAAAAAGTGTTGTGAAGGTATCTGGCCTTATGGGCAGCTCTGGTATGAGAAATTACCATACAGATAGCATTCTCCTATTAAAACTGTTTTTGACATTTTAAATTTATAGTAAAGGTCTCGCCCCACAAAACTCTGCTCAGCCCTAACTTTCTTAGGCTACAGCACACTTTCAGGCTTAGGGATTTAAATTTAAGTGAAATGAGGGAAGAATTATAAGGAAAAAGAAGGAAGATCCTACTTACAGGGGCACCCTGTGGTCCAATTCGACCTCTTTCTCCTGGCATTCCTCTAGGTCCCTTGAATAGAGAACAAAAAGTGCATTATTTAGGAGCTCATCGTGGCAGAATAACAAAAAGGGGAAAACATAGTTCACTTGGATTTTTTCTCCTCGTAGTGGAGAGAACACATGCCCTCCCCTCTTTTTTTTCCCCTCTCTCCTCCTTCTTCTTTGCTTTTTACCTTTTCTTTATTAAACATATTTGACTTTTCCTTTGCTTCAAGTAAGTTTAGCACTGCATCGCTCTTCAGTGATTTTCTGCTCAGTCTTCTTTATTTGTTTTTAACAAGAACATGATCAGCTTCACTGAGAGTACAAGCATGATAAGGACAGATGATGCGAACAACAGTTACAGAACCAAGTTATTTTTTTTCCCTCCTGCAGTTGTAGCTTATCTTGTCCTACAGCAGGAAAGTAGCAGCAGCTTACACAAATCCTTGCAGCCTCACAGGCTTGCCCAGTGGCAATTTAATAGACTAATTCCTTTTTCCTGTTCCAACAGTATTTTCAGTTTTAAATGCATTGGAATAAATTCTGTATATACTCACCAGGATCAATAATGCAATCTCATTTACTATGTCTCATTCACAAACTAGCTTCCACTTCAGGGATATTACGTTCTGCATGACACAAGATAGTGCTTCGCAGAGAGATGTCACTATCTGATATCAGAAAGGTGCTTTACTTCCAGAAGCACTGCTGAGAGTAAATTTTTGGCATGTTACACTGCTCACAAGTATTCAGTTGTCCGGGACCACATCTGAATGAAAAATTCTCTGAGAAAAAGTATCTCCATTTCACTTCCATGTCATGCATGCTTATCCTCACCATAACGTCCAAAGTCCTCTGTCCATAGTTTTCTTAGCTAGTGCATTTCTGACCTAAATTATTCTATTTCTATCTCAGAGCAACCTAAATGAGTTTTTCTTCATATTGATATCTCTCTGTATGAAGCATCAACATGTAAAAAAATTTAGCCACTCGACACTTACATGAGTAGGTAAACAATCACAAAACCTACATTCAAGTTCCTGTTGAGCCTTCTGACTTGTTATTATCTATGTCTGTGAATTGTGAAGAACAACAACTTACAATGGACCAAATTTACTGTTAGTGTAACATAAAACAAAGCCTTAATTAAGAGAAAGTTCAGCTTCATGACTTCAAGTAGAGATATCAAAACCTTAAAATTCCTATTGGCAATTGCATTTACAATCTTAAAGCCACTTCTGTAATATCCAATACATATGACACTCACTAGAGGACCTGTTGCACCCATGGCACCTGTTGGTCCGGATTCTCCCTAGAAAGGGAAATGACACAATTAGAGGAAATGGGTTAGAGGAGAATGGAGCTACGTGTTTCATCCCTGTCCTCCGTGCTTATGTTAGACCTAAGAGCCAGAACTGCACAGTCACCTGTGTGCATCACACATGTCAAGAGCGCTGTTCCCCACGCTGATGGGAAATGCTGTATTTACATATTATTAGTGAAGAAGATTTAACTCTTACCTGTTCTAGCTAACTGCCAACACCACTTACTGTGCTGTTTCTACCAAGTCTTCTGCTGTTGTTGCCTCCCCAGTAAGTAGTAGGCAATTTCAGGAAAGAAGTCTTTTTTTACACAAACTCCCCTTAACTACTGATTTCACACTTAAATTTAGATTTTGGAAGATTCACTTCATTTACTATGTTCTTAATCTAAAGGAATAGTTCTGTACCACCTGTGATTATTGCCTACACCAGGCCAAAAATGCTTCAACATCAGCACTGATCAATGTGGAGAAACCTGAAAAAAAGTGTTCTATGCTCTTTTAAAATAACTTTTAACCCATCTTGAAAGAATTGACTCCAGCTGGCTATCCAGTGTAACCACTGCTTTGAGCTGAAGTTGTAAGGGTGCTGCAGTACCAGTGAGGGTCAAAAATTCTAAAAGAATAAAATTATTAGGTGCAAACTAGCCAGTTTGATAAAACATATTCTCTCTCCTCTCCAATGTCTCTTTCTTTTAAGCCAATCTCTAGTATGGTAATCCAAAAGAGGACAGTCAGGTTTTAGTTATGTTTCATTTTGGTTTATTTTATTTTATAAAAAGATGTTAGAAAACTTGTTTTTCCTCTCTCAGCTTGGTCACATAAAGCCAACAAGAACCACAAACTGGCCAAGTGGAAAATTGCAAGATGAGCACGGGCTCTTTGTTAACAGACTTTGTAATCTTCACTATCACATAGGTGTCACAGACGGACCACAGTGAATTCACCCTTGGATACCTCAGGCCTGAAACTGAGCCCCAGCTGAAATTGTGACTGGCACTATTGAAGTCTCTTCCTATATAAAGCCCTGACATGTCATTGTATAGCAGTTTATATGGATCAAACACACAGTAAAAATGGCCAGTTCCATGTAGCCTCTCCATGCCATACAAGTAGCACTGTACAAAGAAGTGTTCAAAAAAATCTACTGTCTTTATTATTTTGGCATTATAAAAAACATGCTTAGGCATTTAGTTCTTTGGGCCTCAAAAATACCTTTGCTCCAGCTGCTCCAATTTCACCTTTTGGACCATCAAGTCCTTTCAATCCCTGTAAGTTATAAAAATATGGAGAAATTACATTTGTATACATACACAAAGAGAGTATTCCTACTCTTATTGTTAAAATAACTTGATACTGAAGTGTTAAGAATGGACCTGAGGTGGCAAGAGTAAGAAAGAAAAAAACCAAAGAATTAAAAAAACAGATGGAATAAAGTTTTTAAACATTTCCTAAATGGAAACCATTTGTACAAGGTATGTTTCCTTGGATTTGGTTTCCTTTTTAAAACAAGAATGTTTAAAAAAAAAATCCTAAAACAACAAGGAGAAGGCTCTGAGCCATAGGAAACCCATTTATTCCTCCCCAAAGTAAAATTTTGGCCAGAAAACTTGGTAATTTGTAATCACTCGATGTTGCAAACATATCCACCTCTCAAGTTCCCCACCCTAATGCAAGGCTTGCCAACAAAGCAAGAGAACTGTCAGGTTTGTGCCTCCTGAAGCTTGGCAGGGCTCATGCAAGCTCTTTCCAGATTCCCAGATCATTTGAAAATAGTGAAGAAAGCACTAGAGAATATAATACAGAGGTCAGCTTAAAGGGGAGTAGGACTGATTTTCTGCAAGACCCTCTTTCTCTTGAATTCCAGTGACTCTGCTACATTTGGCAGGTCTATAGTGTAGTCATATTCATTGTAAATACAAAAAAAGTTTAGTATCTTTATACTGAAACTGCCTGGAAACATCATTTATAAGGAGATGGAAAACCTTGTCTCTTACCCTGTGACCCTTGAGACCTGGGAGACCAGGAGCACCAGGAAAGCCTCGAGGGCCCTAAGGAAAAAGAAAAAACAAATAAAATCCTGATTTCTGCAGATAAACCTAGCAATAATGCTGCTAACAGGGAAGTGGGTAGCAGCATTAATACTAATACTTCTAACACTCCTTCACCTTGGTGACATAATATAGTGAGGCATAGCATTTGAGCCAGTCACAGGTGATACAGCCTAACATGCTATGAAGTTAGACAGTCTCAGCATTATGCACGTTTTGACTGATATTAAAATCTTTATCATTTACATCAGTGTATGATCAAGCCTCAAATTTCAACAGAAGTAATGAAATAAAACCAGTGATCGATCAAGTTTTGAGGCTTAATATGGAGAAACCTTAATTAAACAGAGATCAAATCTCAGAGCTAACATTTAGAATAACATAGAAACTGAGATCAAACTGCAGACTGTACATGTACCTTCAGAATATGTCAGTCAAGTAGCAGGATAAAAAACTGCTATTAAAACACATTTAGCAATTAAACCAAAGTTGCCTTGCACTTATTTTCCTACCAAGTTTCCCAATTTATCTTTCAGGAAAGACTAAGTAATAGAAGGGAATCGGGTGCCTCGTGTTAGAATATTGGTCACATGATTTTGTAATAAAAATCACATTACTACCTTCATACTTTCAGATAACAACAATTCAGCAAACATAGCATTTCCTCCTTTATGGTGCCTCTGAACCAAAGTTCTCATAAAGGTGATAGTTCATACCTTTTGGCATAGCAAAAAATCACAAAGCTCCATTATAGAAAATGAAGCATTGTGAAGCAACACTGACATTCAGAGGGGAAAAAAAGAACCTCTGTGATTTCAGCATAGAGAACTTCACACACAGAGATCCTGTTTCCTTATTAGCATCAAGGAATATAAGAAAGGTCTTTGTCTTCCCATAGTCAATTATATGAATAAAATTTGATCATAAAGTTCAGTGGGAAATCACTCCAGAGTTTCCAGACTCCTAAAGAGAAAATTACTTTCTAAAGGTGTGAAAATTCTGAAATGAATAGATTAGATTGCTTGAAACTATTTCTAGTCAGTGAGCTTATCAGTGAAGAATTATCTCTGTTGTCATACAAGGTCTTGCATGTAAATCTGAAATTGCACAAATTATGCTGGTTTAGGCTGAATGTAGCCCATAAAAAGGATTGATTTGGCCTGTGCTTAGTGGTATATGTATATCAGTTTATACAACCAGGGCAATCAAATGATGAAGCATGCACGTGGGACAAGTCACGTGGAAAGGAGGCAAATCACATACAGGGCAAAACAACCATCGGGTATCTCCGTAGCAGCCTATGAGCCTTGCCATTGATCAAGACTTGGCACAATCCTGTGATAAACTATCAGGGTATTCAATAGTGTTCCCTACATTGCTATGCAATTGCAGCAAACTCTTAATGAGATTTGTGTGTGTGTATGCAGTTGCAGTACTCATTTCCTTCATTAGAAAGTCTTCTGAAAGATGATTTTATCAAGCAAAACAGCTTGATCTGAATGGAACAACACTCCACAGACTACATTTGCCTCAAGCAGCTTACCAAACATTGTCTTTGATCCATAAAACTTAGGAGGAAAGCTTAGGAAACAACACTGCCTTGTTAAAAAGTCATCTCTCTCTTGAAGAGATCGTATCTCCAGTTGCTAACAAAGTTGCTAGGCAAGAACTGGACACTTAAAAAGAAAAAGAGGTAGCTTAAGAGATGGTGTGTATCAGGCAGTTTCAGTTCTGCGATTTATCTGTCCCCTTTCCAGCCACACTACAGCTCCCTTCCAGGTACAGAAACTTGACTAATGAAAGTAGAACTCTTAATATGGGCCAAAATGATATACCTGTTTCCTTTCATTTCTGCAGTGAACTATGACAAGTATCCTCTGCAGTACAAGTACCTACTATTTGGAAATTCTTTAATCACATTTTCATATTGAAAATATATCTAAAAATAAATTATATATGTCTATGATACAATCCCCTCTTCCCCTGGCCTCAGACTGACTGTTATAAAGGGAAACACTGTCACCCCAATCTGACATCATTTTAGTCTCTGAGCACTTCCTATACATGACTGTGAATGACCATACGAAATACTGGGAAATGGAGTACAACTTGTATGTACTACCATCATTTTATGCATATTTCACCTATGAAACAGTTAACCACGCACCTGTGAAATGACTCTTGGGATTAACTTGAGGACCTTTGGATTACCTGTTTGGTTCTTAGCTATCACACTAATCTGGATAATTACAGTAAGCTAACACAAGTACTTCAGAAATTGAATGGCAGAGCTTTGCACTCATTATTTAAAGAGATAGTGATGACATAAGTATGATTATTTTGTTAAAAGGTAAATAATCATGCTCTTACTGGAGATCCTGGAAATCCAGGCTCACCGGATTGTCCTGGTCTACCAGGTTCACCCTAAGGAAAGAAAGAAAGAAAAGGAACACAAGAAAATAGCAAATGTGAAAATTAACTTCTCTTATCATTCTTCCATTCAAACAAATGAGGTCATTCACATCAGTATTCTATATCTTCTCTTTACTGTAACAATTTCAGTGATATAAATCAACTGCATGCATGACTAGCAATGTGCATTAGACACATTAATTTAAAAAAGGTTTTTAACAAAGAATTGCGGAAACTGAAGACATAGTTGGAAATGCGGCTCAGCATCACAAGATGGCGTTGCAACACAGTTTTCCTGTGAATTAATAGAGCAACCTTTTGTCATCCAGACACAAATTACTTTCATTTTCCATAAGAACAGCAATCTAAAACTCCCTGCATTGTAGCTTGTTACTTCTCCTTCTGTTCAAATGGTTTAAAATGTGTGTAATTTCATTCTAGGTTGGTAACTATCTTCTCTGTGGTGCAATACGAAAGAAACTACAGTAGAACCACGTAAGTGTATTTCAAAGATTATTCAAAGTCCTCCAGAGTCACAACCAAACATTCCTTTATATGCATCAATCAGTTCAAATACATCCGGGACTCTGGGCTGCAGGAATACGACAGGCTTCAGAAAAAGAGTTTCTGAACAGAGAGAAGGTAAAGTGCTTCACAAATGCAATTCAAGAAACCCATACATACACTGGAAATGGAGGAAATTCTTAAGAGCAGTATCAAGATTTGGCTTCACTGCACTGAGAGTTAACTGTTTCCAGAGAGTCTTATAATTCTTTGTACAGTTTAATGGGAAAGCAGCCATTACACAATCTATGGTAATTTTTATACTAAAATAGCCAGTATCTGCAGTTTTCAACTCATTTCCAAGTTATCAATTACAATTCAGATGGATTTAGTGTGCTTTGCAAACAAATATACATCTACCAGTAAATTCTTAGGGTATTGTTGTGCAGTACGTATATACTTATGCAACTTGTATAATACATACATCTTGCATATATGTGTACCTACATGGACAGAGTCATAAAATCAGTTATGAATATAAGAAACAATTAAAAAGTTATAAAAGTTTTAAATACTAGAATTTTATTGTCCAGATCCAGGTAATGTTATCATTACAGTTCTTCTAACTCATCATGCAATCCCAAAGAGAGGCAATGCCTCCAATTGCCCCATCCTAACTGTGGTATCTTACTATGTTTGATTTCAAGAAAGACATTTCAGTTAAAGAACTGGCTGAGGTAAGAAATAACAAAGAGCCAGTGCTTAAACCTTAGGTATGGTGGTGACATGAAAAGAAAAGATAGGAGGGTTTTGAAAAGGGTTGCTGAGATTTATAGTTGTGACACCGCATTTAATGAGGGGTATGATTACAAAGAAAAATAAATAGAAAAAAGTAGTTACGACAGGTACATCTGCTGGTTACTCACTATCCCAAAGATGCCAATATTTGTTTTATTAAACAGAAAACAAGACACAAAGAATAACAAACTTACATCTTCACCAGGTTTGCCTGGAGGTCCCTCTGGTCCACGAGAACCAACTGGACCCTAAGAAATAAATATATTTGTTGAGAAGTCAATTTGGCCATCACTAAAATATCTATTTGCTCCATTTCAAAGTCAGGTTTTATAAAAACAGATGTAGAGAAAGAATGATTTTATGCCTAAGCATACTTGCTTAATTTTGCAGTGCTTTTTCTATCTATCCTACCCCTAAGAAACCTGCATTATGTTATACAAAAATATAGGATTTATTCTTTAGGAGAAAAAAAAAAAACAAATTAAAAATCACAATTGCTGTTGTTCCAAATCTCTGGCTCTTACTTTCACTTTTGAATCATTTTATCACCTCCAAAACATAAATATTCTCATCATACTTTGTGTAAGTTACACTATCAGGTATGGTTTTACCAGTGCTTAACCATCGTTAGGTCTGTGCTGGAAAAGTAATAATGATTGTTTATACTCTAATCATTATTATGCATGTTCCAAAAATTCAAATTCACAGATTCAGGACAACATGCTTTGAACACCTGTGATGGGTTGACCCTGGCTGGACGCCAGGTGCCCACCAAAGCCACTCTATCACTCCCCCTCCTCAGTTGGA
>JANZLQ010000001.1:18195434-18238309 GCA_026212715.1 Elanus axillaris
TCTGTATCTATGGCTGGTTAGCACTGCTTTTCACAAACAACTCCTTGCTTAATCTTCTCAGTGTTGGTCTGAACAATTCCAGGAACAAGTACACTTAATCACATTTTAATTTCTCTCATTAGTTATTCTGTTATTTATGATTCATCTTACTTTTTCTTTTCTGTATTCCTAATTTGGTACACCACTTCCCCTGTACTATTGCCCAGACCCCTTGGGTTTAAGTCAGGTGGAAGTAATGGAACCCTGCTGAGGGTTTTAGAATTGGGCACCTTGGCTTTTCTAGATGCTAAAACCCATTGCGAAAGGTGTGTCCTTTCTGACCTTCAACTTGCCCCAGTTTTTGGCAGAACTTGCACTGCCACTAGCTGCTGTCCCTCATGACTGGGACACAGGAACTGTAGGCACAGCATTCCATGTTCATGGAAGCAAAGAGAAGTTACTCTTTGTATCATGTGGATCTGGCCCAACACTCACTTCACTTTCTACTAAAGCAAGTATAAAACGTACCCTGCTTAGTCCATCGGGTCCTGGGTGGGTAGGATGCCCTGGAGGACCAGGGTCACCAGGCTGGCCAGGGATACCAGGTTCACCATCAATACCTTGAGGACCACGAGGACCCTAGAAAGAAAATCAGAAATGCCAACAGCATGCAAAGGTCTTCATTAAAATCATGTAACTGGCAAACAACTGCCTTGTTTGTGATAAATTTTTATTTCTATAGAAAGATCTTCAAACAATATCCCTCAAGACCTGTTCCTACCTTTAGATCTGAAGCACTGGCTAGAATTAGTCACAAATCCAACACACAAGTAAACTGCAGTAATTTCTCTCATAGGTTCTTTTAGAAACTCAGGCTTCCTATCATTCCATATTAGAGTATGCTATTCCTGAAAAAAAATAGCCTTTGCACACAAAATATAGAATGTCGTGAATTTACTTTTAAAACACATATAGCTCAGATTAGTGTACATACATACACATGCTTAGGAAACTCCAGCATAAGGCTGGCTTTTTTTACAGCCTCCTAACATCATGAATGGTTTAGACAGCTCATACTATTGCTGAATTCTCAACACAGTTACACTGCCAAAAATGTAGAGTAACTCTCTTGTTGTTGATGTTATCTCTAGCTAGTATTTATAGGATAGGTTAGGAGACGATCCCATTGATCCCATTTTGATCACCCACTTTTGATTCCTAAAATTCATTCATCTTATCTTGTGTCACAACTAAAATTAAATATGGAAGCAGCTAATAAAACATTAGTGGAACAAAACCAATAGCAACAGGGCAAATAAAAATATGCTTCAACCATAAATACAGACTTTAAAGTGTTTCTCACTACTGCTTCCTTCATTAGAATAAAATGCTTGACAATGGCAAGGAAAAAATCTATACTGTAGAATGAGCTCTTCTATTTTAAAGATCCTTAAACTTTGGAAGCCTGGCTCAGTGAGTCATCTTTACAAACACAATTGTAATCAGACTGCTTGTATTTCTATGAGATGAGGACTCTGTCTCCTTACAGTCTGTGACACATTTGAGTGGAATTTATGTCTGAACTAGTACGGATCGCATGTTAAAGCAAAAGCATTCCCTTGGGAAAAGGCTACACTGAGATAGCATTGACAATAAGACTCCTGAAAACTCCCAGGGAATGAGTTAATTCTCTTAATTCTCCATCTGTCTTTACGGTCTGAAATTCCTATAAACCTAGCAATCAGGAAAAAATCTTTTTCTTATCAGACATGCACATACAAACACACCCCTACTCACAGAATAAGTTGTGAATAGATGGTATTTGGAAACAAATGAGAGGATTTGTGCATGTTGGACAGAAGCAGAAGGTTCCAGTAGAAAACTTTAATATTTCTGTTATAAACAAAAGTACACACTGCCAAACCTAGAAGTGCATACTGTCCAAAGGAAGAAAAGAATGCTATCTTCTTTCCTTTGTTCTCAAAATAAAAATATAACAAAGCTAAACATTAGAGAAAAAAACACAGTTGCCTATAAGAATTAAGCAAGCTTCTATACAATGACTGATTTTCAGCATCCAAATCAAGACACTTTAACAAAAACTGATATGAAAAATGTCTTTTTTTCATTTCTTTTAAGAAAAGGACCTACTTTTTAGTCACCAAAAATCAACCTGCTTCAAGAGCAACAGTGCAAAACCCCACCCAAAACCCGCCAAAATAATGTTTATATTTGTACATGGCAACTAACCAGTGGTATATAACCAATGTTTGGGTGTTTTTAAATAAAATCGAGATTATATTTTTATTTATTTTATATTATTTATCTTTTTATATGTATATAAAAAAAAGGCCCTTTCATTTTCTTTCACGAGCTCAAGGTCAGAGGTTTAAAAAAAAAAGGGGGGGGGAATTCTCACGTAGGCCACGAGGTGGCACCGTTTAAACACCCAATTTACTCATTCTGGCCCATTGTTGCTGCTGTTCGAAAACCTATTACAGGTTTTGCCTGTAATGGAATAAAAGAAAATGCACATCACACTACAACACTCTCAAACTACTATCCATTATAGCTGCTACTGCAATTACAATGCAATGTAAATCCATATTGAAACAAAACATATCAATGGTTCTGAGGATGCTCAAGCTCATTTTCTGTCTTCGAAAGATGATCTGTAAACACCTAAAATTGTATCGTGCTCCAAAACTCCGCCTCCCTAGACGCATTTTGCAAATGCAGACATGCTATTCCCTAGCTGTTTCTCTCTCATTGTTACACTAACAAGGAATCTGAAGTAAAAAATATGCTAATATGCCTGAATTTATTTTACATCTAAGGGTCCTGCTCTTGTAAAAGGCAGAGATCCATAGCAAGGTTGAGCTCCTTCTGCTCACTAGTCAGTGGGAGCCCATTTAAAGGAAGGGGGGGAAAAAGAAAGAAAAAAAATCCAAAGAAACAAACAAAAGGCTTGGAAATGTGCTTAGTGGTTCTGTAATACCACGAGTCAGTAATGTATTTACCCAGACTAAATTTATAAAGGGTTTCTGCACAAGGTTACCTGCTCAATGAAGTATTTTAAACAAACTGCAATGTGCAGAGAGGTTTTCATAATATAAACTGCAGGTGTGAGCTAATATTTTTTTCCCACAAGTATAAACACCAAATCGTGCACTAGCAGTCACTCTGTAACTAAAGCAGTGTTCTTTGGTCTCAGACCTACACTCTGACATACACACCGACTACCAGAAGCTTTGACATAACATTTTCAAAGGAGCTGACTGCAGTGTAATAACCTGCGTCAAAGGAACTCAGAACTATTTACAGCCTTTTGGTATTTTAGGTGCTTCCAGCCACCACTCTGTAGAGACATACAAAGGATGCATGGCACAGAATCAGAAATTATTTAGCATCTCATTGATAATTCTGCATATTAGGAAAGCACTTCAGACGTCTCTATAAACACAGTCGAGATTGCTCTGCACACAACAAGATTTCACAATTACTCTCAGAATTCTTTTACGCATCTTGATCCTCATTCATCAGAGAAACATCTTCTGGTGATCTAGACAGCAGCAGTGGCTTGGCATCCGTCTCAAAGAGGCTACACACTTACTCCACTGCTTTAGAAGAAGTGTCATTACCATCTATGGACAACAGGCACTCACTGGAGGAACAGCACAAAGGAGTCAGTTTTAGGCCGATGCCTAAACTCAGTATTGGCTTGCTCTCTCCTGAGGGATAGGAAACTATCCACGTAGAAATTACAATGATACAACTTTTTAAAATCTGCTTTTAGCAGCTTCTGCTCTTTGACCTAGCTTTTTCAACAGGAACGTGTCATCTGGCATTTTCAGCACTCCCTTTTGGCCTTTCTGTGGTTCTCCACATGCAGACACTGAAATTCCCTTATGAAGTCTTTATTTCCAGTGAGCAATCTTTATTATATTATTCACCAGCATACCAACATATGTAGTCACATATTAACTCCTGCTAACTTCCTGAGCTTTGCCTTTTCTGAAATACTCCGAACCACACAGTTCACACTACTGATGCACAGTAGTAACCAGCAAAAAGTCAGCAAGTTCTTAAACAGGCAAACGTTATGTTCCAGTTTTGTTCTTTTTTCCTTTTTTTTTTTAAATCCTGGAGAAAGCCATACTCTCAGACACTACTCTGGGTAACTGTTGAGAAAGTATAGCTTTTAATGGAAATACTGCTAAACCTGTCAACTATTTCAAAGCATTCAGGTTTCAATCTACCCAGAGAACAGTGAAATATAACCATTTTTCTGTTTGTTATTTGATTCTTGAAAATATGAGGAAGGTTCTGGTAACTCTAGAAGACATGGAGACAGTTTAAAGTCATCTAACCTTTTAAGGTTAGTGCAGTACCTAATTTCTGAGAATATTTAATAACTTACAGGTCTTCCCTTTGGTCCTCGTTCTCCTCGTGGTCCTTGTGAGCCTGGAGGTCCCTAAAAGAAAGATTAGAAATATTAAGTACCTTTTCAACTAGCTAATTATTAATAAAGCTCTGAAAATATGAAATGCAATGTTTATTTGAAAATTAATGTGGTTCTTTTTTTTCACGATCGTAAAGAAAACAGCTACAATCACCAAGTAGTCAATATTTCTTCCCAATAGTACATTGCCTGAAGGCAGTTGAACCAGGATGCGGGGATCTACAAAATGGTTTCATCTCTCATGTGTTCCACAGGTTAATTTAGCAAAAGTTTTCTGAATGCTGGAGGCTCTTAATGCAGAGACATAGAGGTTTGAGACACCCTTCCTGCTAGTCTAGAACTCCTCTCTGCTCATCCACAGCCAGGGAGCATGCTGCATCTCCTTCTACTCCTGCTAGAAAAGCATTCCCCAGCAAAAACCTCACAAAAAGATGCTCAGACATACATGTGCTACAAGCACACATGCATTCACTTAGGCCATGGGCAGACATGACCCTAGTAAAAAATCTCATGATCCTGTTGAGTCCTCAAATCCAGCAGCTTTGCAGACAATACCCACTACAGGCATGGAATAGTCTTCCTTCACCTCATCCTCACAATACAAAATAGAAATGGCAGATAGTGGAAAATGCTATCATCGGGAAACAGAAGTCCAAAAAGCACTCACAGCTGGTCCCGGTCGGCCTCGTATTCCTGAAACCTAAAGAAGGCAATACAGATTAAAGTTACCACACAAGATTATGGCTGTATTTGTCATGACTACCCTACAGAAAATTAGTTAATGAAAAGAAAACAGCATGACAGAAAATTAAAGCACCAGGCAGGTTGTAAGGCTTTTTGGAGAAAAAAAAAAAAAATCACTGGTTATGTCTTTCCAGTTTGGAGTCTTTTTATTAGCAAAATTTTGGAAGCAGCATTGTTCTTCCCAAAAAGGTGAAATAAATAAGTGAAGTGCAGTGATTTAGTCTCAACTTTTCGATTCTTTTAATTTGTTTGTCTTCATGCTGGAAAGGGATAATTAAGATAGAAAATGACAATTTATTTCACCAGTTTTCTCAAGTGTATCTACACTTCCCAGATACTAACTTACCATTATACCTCCACAAAATTCTAACTATAAAAATAAAGGCTATGACAGATTTAACTCAATAAGATTCTTTCCCAAAACGCAACTGACAGGAATTTCTCATGTAACATATGTGAAACAGTGTAATTAATTCCATTCCATTCATTCCTAGGCTGTACATTTTTGTTGTATTTCCTTAATTACTGCAATTCTGCTTTAAAGCACTAAAAAGTACACTTCTAGGGTGTACTGATAAATGAAGAAAAAAATGGACTTACAGGTGGCACTATTCCAGGTTCTCCTTTCTGTCCCTGTAGGAAAAAGATACAAAAACATCAGATGGGGGGCAGGGGAGGGAGAAGTGAAACTACAATTAACAGTTTCACCAATACCACCCCTGTGGCTGTGACAAATGGTAAGACTTTTCTAAGGGTGCAGCTGAGACTAAATTAAAGGACCTGCGATAGCTAATCCATACTATTTTTAATGACTACGGACACTGATTAAACAAAGGCTATAAATTAAGAGGCATTCCCTAACTGTATAATGTACTGGCTGAAAGAAGAGTCAAGCTAAAAAAAATACCATGATATTTAAGTACTAGAAAATATGTTGTAGTTCTGTTATTGGATGATTTGCTTCATATGAAATGCAGAGCCCAGAGCAGCATTCAGATTCCATTTCTTCAAGGTATTAGATTAAAATTAATTTCGTTAAATCTATGGACAAAAAAACCCTGCATGTCCATCTGCAGCATATGGACTGAATACCACCCAGTATCGCACAGCTTCAAAGTGAAGGGGACAGCATTTGCCAATTGACTTTTCTCTGAGCTGAATGTGTTGACAATGATTACATGTCACATAAACTGACTGGGTTTAGACTTATTGGTGGTAACCAGTCTATTAAGGGAAAAAAGAGGACTTTTTAAAGATAAAAAATTTCCTGCCTTGTTTATCAAGTAATACAAAGCTGGTTACAGTCCATTTATTTCCATGAACTACCTCTGCATAGAGCTATTGGCTTTTAGAGAGTGTATATACTTGATCACCTAAAAATTATTTCAATTATTTCTTGTAGCTGCCTACTATCTTAGAAGCTCATTTATCAGAATCTATATTAATTCCTTTCGTAAAAATAGATCTTCTCTTTTTTTAATTGCATACCATGAGCGACGCTGCCCACAGAACTGTGGCTCTGCGCAAGAACGCATCACCCCAGTGCTACCTACTGCACACTGGGCAGCTAAGTCTCGGCAAAAAACAAGCTGCAAGTTTTAATAGTTTGGCTTCTAATGACCTAGTGGTCCCTTCCCTCATTTTGTGGCTCTGCTAGAGATGAAACAACCAAAGTACACAAACTGGAATTCCTTTGATGTAGACAGCAGGGATTTTCAGCCAGGGGATTCTCTATAATAAGACCAGGATTTTTGCCTGCATCCTAGCATTTTTTCCATGTGGACTGCAATCTCCCTAGCCAGTGAGGAATACCAAGAGGAAAGAATTAAGTGTTTTTAACAGAGCTTATATTTATTTTCTGTGAAGCGCACCAAGGAAATGCAAGAGATTCTTTTTAACAGTTGTAATAAATTAAAAAAAAAAAAAAAAAGTAGAGGTAATCTTACCTTTCTTCCTCTACCTATTAAAATGGACAAAAGAAGAAAAGAGGAAATTAATGTTTTACTCTGAGAGACAGAACACAGTAAGATTTGAATGAAGGTGTTTCAGCTAGAGCCATCCCTGATCCTGGATGCACAGAAGATGGTATATCGCCTACAAGGAGCTGGGGAAGTTCCCAGGGACACACATACGGCCTTGTTCAGGTGTGAGGAATTGGAACGGTTTGCAATAATGTCCCCTAATGCTCAGCCATCATTGCACAGAATAAGAAAAAGCACTTTGGGAAAGCAGAATATCTTGTGGGGAATTGTCAATCACTACACCAGCTTCTGACAGTGAAGTCAAAGGAAGCTTTATTACTGACTTCAATACAAGCAATGTTAATGGATCCACAACAAATTAGATGGTATTTTTCAAAAGACAGAGCTGACTGAGGGATTTTTGACCTTTTCTGGTTTGAAAAACACCTACAATATCACATGCCTGCATTCAGAGCCATATAACCACACTCATATCCACAAAAAATCCTCCAGAGGAACATTTTATTAATACCTTGAATAACAGTAAGGAACTCTGGAATGTATCCATTCTGCTTTTATATTCACTTGGTGTACCTTGTTGGCGTTGGCCTAATGCCTCCGAAAACACAGCAGGATGGACCATCTAATTATTAATGCTTGCCACATGTTGCTCCATTGCTCAATTACACAACTATCTACTCCATGGTCTTCATCACTATTTTGTTCTACATTAAGCTAATCAACAGCAATTACATCTCATGAAGAAATATCTTTAATTATTATATATAGAATGTAGTTCAAATAATTCAATACACAGTTATTAATAAGCATTAATTACAAGTTAAGAGATTTTCTTTTAGGAAAATTGAGGGGGGGTTGCTTCATCCAAGTCTCTCCAGGAAGAAGAAATGGACTGGAAAAGACATAATCTTTAAGATATATAACAGAAAGTACGCAAACACGGAGTTAATAATGCTTCATGATAATTTATATGCCGATAAAAAGGATCACATGTCCATGTTTCCACTTTGGGGAAATACTATATACTTTTTACATTTTACTGTTTACATATAATATTTACTTTTATTCATGCATTGGAGGGGGCCTCAAATTGAGCATTTTATAAAGCATGCACTTATTTATATATTTATTATATAAATATCTATTTTAATATATTTATTATATCTATTTATCTTAATGTATTCATCTTTCCATTCCAGATGAACCACAAAAAGAACCTAGAATTCAACCTCCTTGAAATATCAAGACGGAATTCAGATCAACCTTTTAGTTATAAAGCCATTTGTGCTTATATCAGATTTGTAGTCAGAGAAAACTTTTTCCAGAGCCAGCTCAGGTGCAACCCAAGATGGAAGATAACAGCCAAGTATCTACTATTTACAGATTTAAATTTTCACCATGGAAATACTATTAGAAATTTCAATATCATGAGGTTCCTAGTTCTTTGGGCTGTCTCTCCTTTCAAAAAAAAAAAGCAAACTGGAAAGCAATCTTACCAATGGTGGTGTCAAAATCGCGTGTTGTATGGGGACACACAGGACAGCACTCTCCGGGGGGCACCTGCGGGTTCTCACACTCCAGCACATCTTGACACTGGATTTCATCACAAAGAATAGCTCCATTGTCACAGACACAAATTTGGCATGGTGAGGGCTTCCAAATATCCCTGTTCAGGTACATCTGGCCATTTTGAGTGCAGGCTATTTCTTCAACATCTCCTGGGATAGGAGAGAGAATATACAACACATTTTCCAACTGTGAAATCAAAAGAGGAGTAGGTCTGGACAAGGGAAGAGCACATCTAGAGATGAGAAGCAGCAACACATACACAAAGAAAATATTCCACCAGCGTAGCTGACGTTGATATTAAGGACTTTAAGTATCAGTCATCTTAAAGGTCAGTCTTATTTTACCACCTTATTTCTTGATCAGAAAGAAGTAAAACAGAGTCATTATGGAGTGCACAAACTCGCCACAGTATCAAACTAACACTGCCTCACAGGTCTCTGGATGTCATTCTGCTCAGTGGGGTACTAACTCCGGCCACATGCCTGCTCTTTGTAACTCTTGTGCCCAGGGTGTTAGAGACGTCCAACTGGGGAGAAGAACCTGCAAGACTTCTGTACGAAATGGCATATGCTGCCTGCTCCCTGCTGCAGGTAACTTACGCAGCTAGACTTATGACAGTTTTGAACAGACATGGCAGTGTTCGTAGAAAAGAAACAAAACTCATTTTTTGGGGTCTTGGTGTAAGGTGATACCAACATGGAGAATCAAATTTTTCAAACAGGACAATCAGTCACTGTTCAGTAGCAATAGCAGTCTCCGTTGCAGGGGTACTTGCAGCAGTATCTCCAGCTGAGTGAAGAGAGGCTCCTCAAACTACTTATTTTGCTCAGTGTCCATAATCCAGCTAGTCATGGCTCTACATGGTTACCCCAGCACACCCATAAATTATTGCTATGGATATATATTAACTACATACAAAAGACCTCTTAAATATTTTAACTATATATGAAAGACTGTCCTATGTGGCCATTTATATAGGAACAGCATTGACTGCCTATATGCATGTGTCCTATCTATCTACATATTCACATAACTGTATGGAGGTCATTCTATTTTATGGAAGTTGCCTATCATTTTTAACCTAATCCACTGCATTTACAGAAGGTCTGCTTTCTTTCTTGTCTTTATACTATTCCTTTTCTTTCTTTTCCTTGAATTCCAGTTTAGAATTAATTTCTTACTAATTATTTAGAAATCCATTCAAAATAGTTTTTGCTCTCTCCTCTCCAACAAATCTACCATCATCAAGGCAGCAAAGCTCATATTGCTTGAATTTCTAACTTAGAAATTTCAAAACTGTCCTCATTTGACTGATGGCAGCATTTAAGGGGGCATAACCATCTGTTTAGGCACTGTTCCATCCATACTTAAGTCTATGCCTTTGTTTTCTTCCTACTCTGTAGGCAAATACTCCAAATATCTGGAATATCCAGATTATTTTTTTAACCATGAGGTGAGTATATCTCAGTATCTCCCCATAAAAATAAAGTATGTCTGATAAAGAATTCAAAAATCAAGTAAAGTGGAAACTTTGGGTATCCAACATTTTACAGAACAGCCTAGCAGAAGAAGAAAAAAAGATTTTTTTCACTTTGGCCCAATGAATATTTTATTCTTTAAAGGAACACGAGCACCTGCAAAAGCAATAAACTGTCCCTAGACAATGGGTCACAAACCTACAAACCAAGAACCCCAGTGCCAAGACACCCTCTGAGTCACACACCGCAAAGCTGTCACACACAGTCCAAAGTGATTCTCCTGACCCCTGGGGTGCTGTGGAGAAGATTAATCTTACCTGGGTAGCGCTCCATCTGACCACAGAAACCTCCCCATCAAAAATGTCTTTGAAACTGGACAATCGAGTTAAAGCCATTATCTGAAAATTCCCAAACAGCACTAATTTCTAACTGATACAAGACTGGGAATAAGGGCCATTTTATATATATATATGTGTGTATATATAGAGAGAGGACACATCCCACTAGTCAAAGATCACAACCATTATTTTTTTTTAAATCTGTTATTAGCGTAAAAATTAACAGCTCTAAGCACAAGGACAGTTTTCACTGTTCTGTGCATTTCTGTCCTAATTTAAACCAGATGTAAACAGAAAATCACAAAGTAATAAATACAAACAGATTTGGAATTTCAGTTTCATGCCTCAACTCAAGTCCAGTTACTCCATCAATGTCAAAGCTTGGAGAAATGGAGCAGATGTGTCATTAACTGTTGCCTACCATTGCTAACGTCTGCAGCTTTCTAACAGAAACCAAAATCCAATTTTATACCAGGTCAGCTCCTCTCTTCAATCAGTTTATCACACCAACTGACAAAATTACTCAAAGGGGTGCTGCAGAAGCTCAGGAGGAAATGTTTTCAGTGTGAAGTAAAGACATCAACCAAGTGTGCTGTACAGTCCATTTATGACACTGTGAGAATCATTTTCCAAACTGTAGATCGTATTTTGGAAACCACTCTTCTCGCTTCTCCCTTGTGTGCATGACATAACGTGCTGTCTGACATATTTAGCCTTTTCCGCCCAGATGTCAGGCATATGGTCTATGTCTTCCTTAACGTATCACCCGCAGAACTTGTTGTGCTGTTCAGAAGAGCAGCAGTTTGCATAAATGAAATTTCTAAGTTACTGAGGCCAAAGTCAGCATTCTGTCATAACTTCAAATAAACCACATAGCAACTGCTTTGGCAAATCAGAGCTGAGCCAGATGGTGACTAGCTTCTGCCTGGGTCGCGCTCAGCAGCTGAGAAAGGCAGAGGAAGGCAGTGGGGAGAAGCACATACCAGCCTCTGGAGCGTATTAAGTCGTCTGTCTTCCTATCAGATTGCAGATAGGCTGATAATTTAAAAAAACAAAAAACCACAGCAACACAAAACCCCACCCTACAATACTGCCAGAAAACATATTTTTAATTTTAAATACTCTGATTACGTTTGGTGCTTCTAGTTTTCCTTTCTGCTGTGACTGAATTGCACTGAGAGAGTAACCTGAAAAGAGCAGCTATTTCAAAGCCAACTCATCCCGCAAGCACATTTTGACATTTTACTCTCAGGCCTGAACTGGAGGCATGTTATCCATCTACACCCAGACCAGGAAAGACAGTAAAGGAAATTGTTCTACTGTTTCCTCCCTGGTTTGGAAATCTGCAAGTTTTTTGAATTACAGAGACCAAGTCACAAACTCTTTATGTTGCATGTTCTTTCTGTCTCTGCAATTGTAACACAAGGTGCTGAACGGCTTGAGAAGCAGCTTTGGAAATTCTTAATGTGGCAAAATGTTCTGCTAGCCCTTTAACCGATTCCTTTCTCACCAACAAAAAGTATTGGACCTGAGTAGAGAATCCACAGGCTTGTGAATCCATTGAAGTCGGTGAATATGAGTTTCAAAGCAGTCTGCAAATATAAAAGACAGGTAGAAGAAACACCCTATGGTATATTGAAGGACTCATTCATTCATGAGCTTGCACAAATGACCTTCGTGAAAGAGGATTCTCAATGAAAAGCACAGTGAGTACAATGCAATTATTTTCTGCTACATATTGATCTGTTGAAGTATCCGGTTTGCTTTAAAGAACAATTTGACCCGAAGTCAGTCAGTTGTTGCTAACATACTAAATCATCACACTTGGAGACTACGCATTAACAGTTTGGAAGTAAAAATCACATCATGCACTGACATACCCAGGCCCAGTTTTGTGACAACCCTGAAATTGCAGGAATTACGGGGGGGGGGGAGGAAGAGACACCCCATCCCAGCCACTAGATGGCTGTCAAAGCCCATCAGTCATCACGAGCAAGTGTCAAAGAAGTTCATGCACAGTAAAGGTATGCAAGGCACACCCTGCTTTGGGCATTTTATGCTGAGCTTGTCTTCCTTTACAAGTAAAGATCTCTCAAGGTTAATTCCACTCCTCAACAAGCCAACAACTGGACAAGTGTTTTAAAAAACAGCATATGAAACCATTTCAATCTTGCATTACCAGATACATATCGTTTTGAAAGCAACACCTGGAAATTCACTGCTGCTTAGTTTGATGTTTAAAGTTACTCATCATTATTGTACTCGTTGCTTTCATTGACTTCTGGTTTGCACCTTGCATGTGAACAAGGAAAGGCCTGGGCGTGGAACCAGATAGAACAAAAAGAAAGAAAGAAGGAAGGAAGGAAGGAAGGAAGGAAAACGACACCATAAAAAGAGAAGTGGGGGGGGGGGGGAAGCACAGTGTCTGGAGCAAAATATTTTAAAAGAAAAGCGTAAAAAGTGGGAGAAAAAGACTACTCCGCACATACAAACAAGGAGACTTCCTGAAGCTGTCATCCTAAGGTCTCATTTTTCCTTGCAGAAACATCCCCAGACTATACTCTCCTGTTCCCCGTCTCCACTTATAGACAACCTGATAAGGAAGCAGTCAACCACTGTTACCTCAGCTGAGGAGATGGCAGGTATACGGTAGAAGGGAATACATTCCTCAGTGTCCTACTTCAGAAAAAAATGGCCTGAGCAAAACTTTCAGATATATAGGTTTAACAACTTTAAGATATATAGGTTTAACAGCTTTGGTTCATAGATAAATGGTAAGGGAAAGGAAGGGATTTGACAGCAAAGCAGCTCCATTTCATTGCATTTTTACTAGTCCTGCCAATGCAATAATTAAAGGAGCCTAAAGACTGATAGACCTACAGCAGCAGAGAACATAGTCCAACAAAGGCTGAAAAGATGATGACCGGTATTGAAAGCAGAGTCTGGCAGTTTCATGCTTTCTTCTGTCAAGAGGGACTTCTTGATGCATACTGTAACCAAATCCCAATGCTTTTACATTGCTTAACATAAAAAGACTGGAACAGAAGAGTTTTGTCTATATAATGAAAAAGGGTTGGAAAGAAAACAGCTTGTGCAGGTAGCTTCTCATCCTCTCTTTGTCATTCAGACGCTAGTCTGTGAAAAGCATAAGGAAATATAAGATTACATAGATACAGTGTTTTTTAAGTTTAATAAAATTTCTAGAATATGAAAAGCTGTTTCAAGTTATGAATTACAAAATTTAATCCTGCTGACTCACAAAGCAGAGGTGCAGAAGTAAATCAAAGTGAAAGATGATACGTGCTAACAACCATTTTGCAGATGTACTGTTGTTCATCTGTACAGACTGCCAAGAGAGGGAATGGCCCTAATAATCTTTGTCAGCCTGTTGCAACAATAATGTAGGGCTTGATCCAGTTCCCATTAAATCAATGGAAAAAATCCCTCTCGTTTACTCCAGTAAGAATCAGACCACTCTTTCAGGTGGTAATAAATAAAGCATTACCCAAATTACTGTGCCATACAATTTATAATGTAAACACCAATTATTTTGAAAATAAGATACTTTTCAGGAGTGCTGATAAACACAAAACGTATTTTGCATTTGCTGTACAGAAACAGTTCTTGTTGATAATGATTAATACACACAGTTTACGTAAGAACTTTACACTTAGATACATGAGGATGAACCTGAAATCCCTTACCAGTAAGAGACTGAACTGATTCACAATTCACTTAATATGAGATATTTGATTGTCAAAATGAAATCAAATTTGCATTCAGACATTTCCATTCAGGATACATCATACATCTCAGTCAATTTTAGATAACAGCTACAGTACAACAATGCACTTAAATCCAAATGTCTTAGCATTCTTTTGGAAACACTGACCACTACCAAGGTCCATAACACAGTGCTAATTTACCAAGCGTTACAGAAGATGAATGTCCTCTCAGTGGCTTCAAATTTAGTTTAAGTCTCCCTGCATAGCCAAGAGAATAAGCAATGAATGACACACACAGATTCATCAAGAGTATTATGCAGAGGATTTTTTCATTAAAAGGCTGTCTAAAGTAACAACTAGCACAGACATTCGTTGGTGTAAAATAAGATTACTTTTTCAAAGTCTGTGCCTCTGTGTTATTTATGCCAGCTGACAGTCCAGATGAACAGGTCATTTTGCATTTCCCTTGTGGTTTACTAAGGAAATTAGGCTTATGTGATCCTACTAGCAGCACTGTGACACCTGTGTCCCCAAGCCCATTTGATTCCAGTGGCTGATTTCAGCCAAGTTTGACAGAGACCAGGTCACTACGATAATTGTGCTCCTGCAAATTTTGTGAAAACAGATAGTTAGGAAGAGAAGAGAGTTCCAAGTTAGTGCCCCACCAAGGCTCCCTTGCAAACAAGTGGGTAATAACAAATCCCTTTCATTATACTTTTGGGAATGCACACAGTTTAAAACACAAACCTGCAGGAAACTAGGTCTCATCAGAACTGTTTCTTAGGAAAAGAGGGGGAGTTTTTTAATCTATCCTGCAGAGTTCCTGCTTAAAAAAATCCTAGAGGATAATTTGCAAAGTTGACAGTAAATGTTTTTAAAAGCATTCCACAGATTAAAAGACACTGAATGTCTTAATTCTAAATGAGTTTTCAAAGTGATTGAGGGGGTCAACCCTCTGGACAAGGAGCTGCAACACTTTGTGCTTTGTTTCAGAAGTAGAGAAGTCCCAGGGTGTTCTCCTAAATGATGTAGATAATTTTAAAATATGTATTTTAGGACTGGAAAATTACAGACTCAACTGTTTTTCCTGCAAAGTCTACAAATAACGTTAAGTATGAATAAATACTGCTAAGTATCAAGGTGCAAGTCAACTCCCAAGCAGAGACTTAATTGCTATAGCAGTTAACCAAAGCCTTACTAAAGACATACACTTTGCGGCTGACCAGTGGCTTCTGGCTGGCACTAAGGGGAGGGAGTTCACCCTCTGAGTTTCATCAACCAAGGAAATCCAACCTCAAAACTCCAAACAACAGTCCAGAGGCAGAAAGCAACAGCAAAACAATGTACCCCGACTCAGGAGAAAAGGTAATCTCCCAGGTAAAGGGCTCTCTGAGTGTGGTCTGGCAACTGGGTTTTGTCTTTTCCAGAAAATTGTGCCAAAATTAATAATTCTGTTTACCACTCAGCACTGTGATTCCAGATTTGGCTGAATAGGGAAAACTGAAGAGGAAAAACTATGTTTAGGATATCTTTAGACCCCTCTGAATGAATTTTAAATTAACATCTGAAGTATACAACTGCTTCTCCCGTTTCCTTAACTGGATGGAAACAATACTACCCTACATTTGGTTTGGTAGGCGGTATTTCCCCAGCTCACAGGCTCATGTATATATGTCTCCATCAGTGCTAACAGGAGTTTTGCTTGCTTGTCTTTTTAAGGATAAAGTTAATTTCCAACACAGAAAAATGAAGAATAATGTTTTTATTACAAGATTCAACACATGCTGGATACAGAGGCAGAATATACTGGCACACCTTCCAGTAAAAAGGATTTCTCTGGCTGGTCCCACAGCATTATCCAATGTTTATTATACTGTTCATTTCCTTAAAAGCATCTGATGATGCTGTATCTGCATATTAACCTCACTGTTCCTGAGCTATTGAGCAAGACTCAACCCTTCTAAACACCCCATCTTCAGTTCAGCTATAGCCACCTGTACCACAGTTTTCTTCCTCAGGGCAGAAAAAAGCTAAAAGGAGTGCTCACCATGGCCAGTTATTATGTTTTATTACTTCAAAAGAGGCTTCAGGCAACAGCGATCATTTGTTTTTCTAAGCAAAGTGTTGGAGCACATTCTTGACTTTGAGATGACGTTTTTAAGCGGTATCACATTTATTTGCATGAAGACAGTCTGGTCCCACAGAAAAAACAGATTCTTTTGGTGGGGAGCTGACAAACAGAACGTGGAGCAAGAGCATTTCAGTCAGTGGAGGCAGAACAGGGCCAGGGCTTAGCACTGCTGACTACTCACAAGTTTGGCAATACAAACATTACCTTTAAAATTAAAACAGAATTAAAACTGCAATTAGCACATTTCCTAAAATGTAAGAGGCTTTATTCTGGAAGCAAGCATGCCGTGATGGTAGGAATTCTGCCCAACCTGCTGCTACTGCAAATTTAAACAAATCTTATCAGGACATAAAGAACTGTGCCTGATGTATTTTAAAGTATAAAATAGCAAGATTACAATGAAAATGTAATCTTCTTCTAATGCCAACTTTGGCTCGCTGTTCTGGAATCCATGAATGTTGGATTGGTCTTTCCAAAATTCAGTCTTGGACTGCTGTGCATCAGTAAAAAATAATGCATTTTGGCTGTGAAGAAAATTCTCTCAGCTACTTCCTTTGCCAATACCAGCAAGACATGGTTTCCACTCACAGTACATTCGTATTCCTGTAGTAAATCTATCAGCAATTCACAAGAAGCTATCTTGGTTGTCCAGCCAGCCAGAAACCAATTGCCCAACCAACAAGCCATGCAGGGTAAGACTGTACTGTGTGAGCCAAGTTCCAAAATAACCATTTCCTGATGGTCCCAGCACTAATCCTTGAAGAAAGGCACCATTACTCTTCACTGGGTAAAAAACTGGCTGGATGGCTGAGCCCAGAGGTTTGTGGTGAATGGAGTTAAATCCAACTGGCAGCTGGTCACAAGTGGTGTTCCCCAGGCTCAGTATTGGGGCCAGTTCTGTTTAATATCTTTATCAAAGATCTGGACAAGGGGATCGAGTGCACCCTCAGTAAGTTTGCAGGTGACACCAAGGTTGGGAGGGAGTGTTGATCTGCTTGAGGGTAGGAAGGCTCTGCAGAGAGATCTGGACAGGCTGGATCGATGGGCCGAGGCCAGTTGTATGAAGGGGGTTGTAGCAAGGTGGGGGCTGGTCTATTCTGTCTGGTGATAGGACGAGAGGTAATGGCCTCATGTTGCGGCAAGGAAGGGTTAGGTTGGATATTAGGAAAATTTTCTTGGGGGGGTTGTGGGACATTGGAACAGGCTGCCCAGGGAGGTGGTTGAGTCACCATCCCTGGAGGTATTCAAAAAGCACATAGACAAGGCACTCCAGAACATGGTTTAGTGGATATGGATGATAGCTGGACTCAGTCTTGAAGGTCTTCTCCAACCTAAATGATTCTATCATTATCTAGCCACCAGCTAGCCAAGCATTACTCTTTGAACTTGATAGCCCCACTGGGTTTTCATTCACCTTGTTGTACACCCATTCAGTCCCATACTGAATATGGGACAGAATACATCCCAATTTGCCTATGGATGCTATGGAAGATGGCATCAAAACCCTTGCTAAACTAAAGGGAAACAGCATCCACTGCTCTTGTTTTGTGCACCGAGCCAATTACCTCATTGTAGAAGGCCATCAGATTTAAACAATTCAATGGCAAAGGGAAAATTCATTAAATAGATAGCCCCTACGTGCAGTCTGATCTGATGTTCTCTGCACCCATCTACCCAAACTCTTATAAGTTCCACTGTTCTAATTTCACATATGCTGTAACACTCAAAGTCTAACTGATAAAATAACCATGCACTGCAAAAGAACTGGTTTGCCTTCTTTGTTTTGTAGAATTTATCTCCTTTGTAGTCACACAAAATGCGTATGGATGTCTTTTCTTATTACATCTAAGAGAAATACACTTGCTGCTGCCCAAACATCCTCATTCTTTGAAGCTATACACATCAAAGTTCAACAGAAACCTATCATTACACATTGCCTTTTCTGCAAAGCTTTTCTACATTGTGGTTTGCAAAGTGGACTCATGTAATCCCCTAAATGCATCCTCGCTGGCTAATATGACCCTCTTTTTCAACTAAAGATTTGTAATTAGTAAGAAATTTCAATTCCATAATTAAAAATCCTTGCATTCCAACAGGCTCAGCATTTTAAACTGAAGCGAAAACTACACAGTGTCTGGGTGGAGTAGGAAGGTATTGCTGGAAAGCTATACTCATAATATGGTGTTTGTACACCAAAGCTATTCATTTGCTCAAACTCTGGGCCTCTGAGAAATTAAAAAAGAAGAATGGTAAGCAAGAAAGTCTGCAAAAATTCCAGGATCAAAGACTCTTTCTTTTCATCTACCATTACCTTTACCGCACTTCAGACATCTCAGTCAGCAACTTCTGGTTTCAAGATGACATGGAACAGGCTTTGGCAGCCCTCAGGGCATCCTAGCTGCTTTCTGCACAGCATCAGGGATGAAAGTTATAAAGGACCATCCTAGTTCTAAGTGTAATCTAAAGTCAATCACACACATGTGTATGAGGAACAGACAGTGATTTAGGTGTGTCTCATGCCCAAGAGAAAGTTTAACTTCTATGCAAGTTAAACTTATTACTTACAGATATAGGAGCAATAAGTAGTCTCCTTCTTTCAGTACGTAAAAGTAACAACGTCAGTAAGAACAAGTGAGTAGAGTTCAGTTCATTTCAATAAAGGTTAGGGATGAGACAATCCTTGAGATGGAATATAAAAGCAAGACAATTAGCAGTGGTCAGGAATTTTTCTACAATTTTGTTGTTGTTGGAAAGCACTGAATTACTGAAATACCAAGAAAGGTGCTTTTATTAGATACATCCACTTGAAAAACCTTTCCTTTCATTTTCAAGATGTTTGAAATTACCTATTTAATTCAAGAAAACATTGGGGTTTGCTAGAGAGAACTTTATACCAAAAAAAGCCTTGTAAAAACTATCTAAGTCAAGCTGAGAAAAAATGCTTTCATTGACCTGACCTGATTCTATCTTTTTCATGTCATAAGACCTCCTCAAGGTTGCCTCAATCCATCTGGACTGCCTAGGGAAAACCCAGATATTTATAAGCAGCTTCCTCTCTAGCACAGGCTGGTGGCTGTATACTGCAACTTCCATTATGTCTTCAAGTAGACTCTCACCTTTGCAGACCAACATACTTCCCTTAATTCCTACTAGAAGAAGAATGGAGCTAGGTCAGGGGAAGAATATCCTTACTCCATTTTCAGAGAGTTGCATAAGTTCATTAAATTTAAGAATGAAATTTAAACAAAACCCAGCTGCTTAATTTGCCTTTATACAACAGTGGAAATGGTAACCTTGTTAATGTTAATAAGTTGTTAATGTTAATAAGGCATTGTAAGAAAAATCCAGTGTGAAAGAAGAATTAGAGGTATCGTTACCCATCTGGCGACACTCTGTTGCTGCATTCCGCATTTGAATAAAGTTAAATATTTTTATTTCAATTTCATTTTTAACTTGGCTTTGGTATTGTCCCACTTCTTGGTCCATACATATTAAAAATGAGCATAAAAAAGACACTGAATATAAAAAAAATTCAGCAAAGAAGAAATTCTATCCACTCTGTCATTTAGATGCATAACATTGATAAATGTTATTTAAAAAGATACATACCATCCATTACTTTGCTCTCCTGCAGGATTATGGTTTCTAGGACAAAGGAAATTAAAGGCTTTCCTGCAGGCTCTCCTGCTCTTATTTGTTGGATATCCTTCCATACTTCAGGGATGAAGCATTATGAACTTTTGTCAGGCAAATAGTCCATACTAAAAAGGTTTTGAATTAATTAAAATTCAAGTAGGGATGTGTAGTTTAAAACAAACCAGCCGTCATCACCTCCAGCTACTGTTTGCTTTGAACTTAATCTACTTTCTATTCCCCTTAGTTCCTCCTTTCAAAACTAATTTATCATTTTTTCAGATCTTTTTAATTTTATCCTACTATTGTTTCTTTGATATGAGCCTTTAGAAGCCCAAGAAAGCAGCATCCAAGTTACAAGAATATTTTTTTCCAAAGCGAAGCTCTACAAATGCTAACATCTTTTTGCAGCAGTTAACTCTCACAGCAGAATTAGGAGATGCTATCAGGTGCACATAAATGCATAAAATGCAGAAATGCTGTTTATTTTCCCTTTTGTAAAAGAACGGAAATCTGTGCAGGGTTGAGAGAAGCATCCATGCTTAATGGATTAAATTTAAGATCTTAGACTCCAGATAACTTTTACGAAACAGTTCAGGGTATGCGAGCACTCTAGTGTGACTATGTGCCATTGCTGGTGTAAATACTCAGTCTTTCATTGCACTCAGAAATCTGTATAAACAACGTAGGGAACCCTGACTTACAGTTGGGCTTTTATGTGACAAAACCTGGTTTGGTCTTTGAAGTGGAAATCACCAACTGGAAGACAGGACTCCTGTACATCACCTTTGACTCAGGTGAACTAGGACATCTATTTTCACTGTTAAACTATCTCCAAAATTACATGGTAGTAGTACATATCCAGCTGAAAAAAAAAAAAAAAAAAAAAAGAGGTACTGTAATTTCATGATGCATCGCATCACTTCAGGTCCTTATAAATGTGTTTCAGTATAGTTTTTTTCTAAGGAAGTAGATCATTAGAAGTTATTATTTGTGGTACATGAAACGCATCACCAATCACGCCTTTCACACAGTACTTAAGACTGCAATACGAGCAAGAAATAAGAACAGCCCAATTATTTCTTTCAACCTTACAGGTTAGGACTTTTCATAAAGTATTTAAAGGTCCTCTTTAGAGCCCCATGTGTTCTACCTGAACAGGGAATTATCACAGGTTTTGCAGTTAAACAATATTCTGTGATTGAAGAAGCAGCTTGGCATACAAACATGATACAAATCCATTCACCAGCTCTCTTCGATATTTTTCAAGTGACTCCCTGGAGAAGCTCAAATAATGTTTTGCTTGGTTCATATAAACTCCAGCTTACCACAAGCTCACCTGAGCTTTTCAAGGTCTTACTTTTCCTCAAAAAGCACCTTCATTTCCTGTCTTATAATGTCCCTACGTAATTTCATTTTCTGAACCACAAAACCCTTCCACTTCATCTTATTCCTCCAAACCCAAAATTACTCCTCTGAAACTGTTGTCTTTCCCTATGAAAAAAACCCATATCTTTACTTCACCCCCTTACATAACTTTGAGTGTTACATCAATAAGATACCTTTACATTATAATTTCCCATTCAAGAACTGCTCAATAAAATTTTGTATGCATCAGTAACTCCATAGCAAGAATCAACAATGCCTCATCCTAGTAGAAAAAAAAATAATCATTACCACTTAACGATTTCAGAACAACCATTTGCCTTTTTTTTTTTTTTTTTTACCATCAGTTTAGAATTAGGAATCCAGTTCAGCAAAGTATTAAATATGTTGGAACATACCCTTGGTAACAACAGTAAAGTCCAACATTCGTTATGATCAAGAGGACAGGAGTGAGATCATTATCTTGGTTCCTCAAAGCCTGTGAGATATTTATGTTCAAGTCCTTTAAGAGGTGGCCTTATTGCCGAAGTCATTACTCCCATTTCTGTGTTAAATAAGACTGGAGCATATATGTGCAAATTAACATGTTTTTATATACCCACCTACTGAAATTCAGTTAATCAGACAGATAATTACAACCATCAAGAGCATCGCCAAAGGTACTCATATTTCTTACACTTGGAAGAAAAAGGCTGGAAATAGTGTTGCATTCTCAGCTGATTCAAAGAGTCACAGCTCTGAAAAATCAGTAGCTGTCAGTAAACTGTAACTTCTCCAGTTTATGCCAGCTAAAGTTTTTGACTTTCACTCCCTTGATCAGCATCTGTTTTTTACATAGATATCTATCATTCTGTTCTAAGAAAGTTCCTAGAGGATTAGAAATAGCTGGCATCTATCAACAAAGTACACCAGAGGTTTGTGACAATTTCCATAACAGTGTCCTATTGCTAAATTTATTCACACTACTGAAGAAATCTAATATTACAGTGTCCTTCCTTACTAACTCCTTCTCCACGAGTGCTCTGTGCTAATGTAGCTACTCCCAACAATCTTTCATGTAACTAAGGTCAAATAAGTCATGACTATATTATTTTTAAAATACCATTAATCCTACCAGGTTAGTAGGCTCATACCTAGAACCAAATTCTTTAATGTCTTGTTAACATGATATAATTTTCTAAAATAAAATGCACTACAGGAAATAAAGAGTGATTACTTCAGACATTAAAGATGCACACTAGTGCTTTTCTAAGATGGAGAGCGTGCCCTTGGGGATGACTGTCCAATACTGGACCTGCAATGCATGAGCCACACAACTGAGCTGCACATACACAGAGGCAAGATATGAACAACAAACCAGACTCTATATCGTACATGCAGTGAGAGGAAGCTCTCTATCTCATGCCAGGCAGAACCGTCATGCATATGTGCTATGCCCAGACCTTCCAAATACTTTATGAACAGCCAACACTCAAGAGCAGCTTCCTAACTGGCTTCAAGTATAATGTAAATTCTACCTTAAAGAAAACAGGGATCTGAAAGTGAACTGCTAATGCACCAATGCACAGCTCCTTGGTAGAGTGCTTTGCTGCCTGGATCTCTTCAAAAATTCACCTGAGAGTTCAGAGTTTCAGTAACTTTGCAAAGTACACTAGATGCATATAATAAAACAAATTTATTTTATAGTCCTAGACCACCCACCTTTTCCATACCTTCAGCAGGCCTTCAGCACTGAATTGGCAACACAGTATGAAGTAATTCTTCTATGCTTTTATTCACTAGGGCCTTATTGAAAGTTTAAAGCAAAATCCTCCGAGGCTTATGGTGTCCTAACATCTACCTGTTGTCATGAATCTGATTATGCATGCAAAAGACAACAGACAGAACTGCACTAAACAAGCAAAAGAGAAAATCAGGCAAATTTTCACAGACTAAATATGCAGAACCTCACCCTTAGTTTGTATGAACAGGTACAGGTGCACTGAAGTTAATGCATCAACATCGACACTGACAGACTCTCCCACCATTTACAATAGCTCTTCAGCACAGTCATCTGCTGCACCAGTTTTTAAACAAGTGGATGAGGAGCAATTTTAAGAGCCGCAGAATGAGATGCATGTCTAAGTGTGGTCACCCTGATGAACTACCAAAACTGATGAAATGGGAGAATATAAAAACAAATATAGCTTTTTGCCTCTGGCAATGAAATATGCATAAATTGATAATATATTAACTGCATGGTATCAAAAGGGAAAAGTATCTTTCATAGAGCTCATTCTTACCATGTCTGTAACTGCACTCCTGTATGTTACAGACATTGAAGAAGAGTGCCAAATATTTTCATAGTGAGAAGTTTGACAAGAAAAGATAATAACCACCTTACTGGAAACAAATGGTTTACACTGCTGTGCTATAGATAAAATTGTGTCAGCATTGCCACAAAAGGCCTCCCTGTTTCCCGTGGTTTTCAAGCTTGCAGGCAATGTTTCTAAATCACCTAACAAGATAAAATCCCAGGAGTGACTTGGAAAAAATGGGGGAAAAGTCATTCCTGAGCTAACATTGGAAATCAGAGATGGGAGGTGTTTGTGGGGGTAGACTGAGAGAAAAAGTGATAGTATCCCAGCAGTTCATTGATTCCTACCAGAAACAAGTCACTATGCAAGGTTGTATCTCAGTCTGCTTTTGTGGATGTTTATGGCAGGACTGCAGTGACTTCACTGATGCAGAAACATGAAGCACATTATCTGTGTCATATATGTACAAATACGCATATACAACATGGATTTTTATGGACAGTTGTAAACCAAGGATAAGACCAGTTAGAAACCGAAAATAACACAGATAAAATAGTTATTTATGATGTATGTAAAAGGTTATGTCCTAAAAAAAAAAAAAATCTTTGTATAATGGATGAGCCATCACAGACTTCATTACTGCTGAAACAGAACCCAAATTAAAAAACAACATCCAGATACATTTCCGAGAATTTTATTGAGCTTTTTCTTTCCCAAAAGTATATAGACGTTAGGGTTCAACGTGTGCTCCTCGCTACATAACGGAATTTGTGCAAAGAGACTTGGAGACAGAATTCAATCTAGAACTGACAATTATGGTAATTTATGCATGTACGCTAACTGTATCTATTGAAAAGGAATGGATTTGTTAAGATCTGCGTAAAAAGTAGATATAACAATGCTTCTCTTTCCACTCAGTTCTGGATCCAACCCAGAATTTAACATCATAGATTAGACCCCTCTGATTCAACAACCACAAAAAAAATTTTTAGCTGCATTACATTTGGTCTGGGCTCTTCTTTGTATGCTTATGCAATTCACTTCACATTTACTAGCTCTCTGTTCTTCTTGTGCTAGAAACTTTGGGGTCTTCAGATTTCCTCATATTTCGACCATAAGTCCTTTCTTGACAAGGAATTTGCTCACTGCTTCACAAAGGAGTTTTTGATGGGGTGTTTTTTGTGGTTGGTGGGGTGGGTTGCTTTGGGTTTTTTTACTGTTGTGGAAGGCACTGAAAATGAATAATAAATAAAAAACTGCCAACATGACAGATTAAATTTGTATTAGATGCTGTGAGCTACTGCAGTTACTCTCATATATAAAACATGAGAATGTACAAAGTGCAACCAAGGTTACACCCACCTAAGGCTATGCAATAGCTTGATATATAGAGAAATATATATCATATTAGATATATAAATATTACTTTTAATTTATATATATATATATAATTAGATCAGTTAAGTGTCTTGGAAATCCCCCAAAGAGGCAACTTTTAGAAACTCGAATACTGTTCCTTTGTTTTTGAGTGAATAAGTAACTGAGCTGAGCATTGAGTTCTCTGGCATTTTGGCAGGGGTGTAGCCTCCTCTACAATTCAGTACTAGTAAGTGCAAACACAAGAAACTGGTATAAATTTCTATTTACTTTGGGGCACAGGGTGGATCTTCCTTGTTGATATACCATAGGACAAATGGGAAGCAGTTTACTTCCAAGATGAGATGCACCCCACTGTGCACAGCTGATAAAATTGCTATATTATATTACATAGAAATTGCTATGATTTGATTTTAATACAACACTCACCAATTTAGAAATCCAGTAATTTAAAACTGCTATGGAGTATATTTTGCAGTTTTTCTGATTTAATTTTCTTCTACCAGGAACAAATATATGAGGTAAAATGTGCCTTTCTTCAACATCAGCAGTAAGTCTGACTTAATGATAAAAATATATTATGCCAAAACAGGGACTATTCCTTGGGCACTACAAAGTATACATTCATTTTTTTTTAATTATCTAGTCATATTTTGGAAGACAGTGATTCAATAGTCTTGTATCAACAAGGTTTGGGGATACAAAATATCCTTTCAATGTATTAGAAGAGCAATACAAGTTACGTAGTTTCAAGGCTGACCCATGTAGCACAGTTCCACATTTGGCTGCACCATTTTAACAAACAAAGTTATAAATAAATTGTGTTCAGAAGGAAACCTTACTTTAAGGCATTCCTTCAATATCCACACTTGAAGAATATAAACAGCCTTGTTGTTTCAGGGCACTTTACACTCTTGATATTAAGCAGAGCAGTGTGGTTTACACTCAATAAAGTCTGTAATTCAAATATAACAATTTACAAAAGCACATAGCTCAGAGATTGCTTGTTGTACTTTATAGAATCTTTCCAACAAATCAGGAAAGTGACTGCTGAGTGAGATACAGTTATGACATTAATAAAGGAGTAATGAATAAATAAATAAATTCTAAAAAAAAAAAAATCTTGTGTAGCTGCTGAGTAATTGGCTATTGAAACTAGATAAAAATCTTAATATTCTTCAATTTTGAATACAAAACCCAGAAATATTCATTAGTTTCTATTTGTACATCAGGAAAATACTCAATCTCTAAATATAAAAAAAAGATATTATTTCATGGAGATGATGGCAAATGATCAAACTGAAATTATTATACTGTAAAATCATTCTTAGATACTGGCATTTATTGATTCTACTATACAATCTACTACATGGATTAAAAGCTTTGGTTTGGTATATATCAGCTCTGTACACTATTAGAAATATCGGTAGAAACTATGTTCTCCACCATGACTTTACAGCATTTTGTAATTACATTTCAAGATCTAATCCAAATGATATTTCAGTTAATGGTGTTAACCTAATCTTTTCTTAATTATTATGTTTGTAGGCCATGCATTGCTCATTTTTAAATAAAATATTTAAAATGTAATTAAAACTAAGCATACTGATTAGATTCTCAACATACTAAATTGTCACAAAAATAATTTCAATCCTCTGTAATTTATTAGTTGGTTTGCTTATTAAACTTAAGCACATGCTTTTGTGCAGTGCATCTACAATTTAATATAATTTACTTGAGACGTGGAACTCTTCTACAAATCTGCCCGAGGACTTGTTTGCCCTGTTAGAAGTTATCTTCATTACATGCAAACAGATTGAAGAAACAAGTTACAGAAATGACAGAAGGCAGGACCAGAGGTAGACCACTGGAGATAGATCTCTTGTGCAAGATCTACACACTCATACTTCATTGCACTTGGTTTAGCAGCAGTTCCTTACACAGGCAAAGAAAGTTATATGTAACAGCTGATCTGTGTACATGAAAGCAAAAGGGGGGAAAAAAAAGAAAAAAAAAAAAAAAACAACTAAAAAAACCCACAGTCTGACGACTATTACAGATACAGCCCTTTTCCCAGACCTGGCTAAATATCACTGAAGGACATCCACTAAATTTCACTGAAATTAACTGGAATGCTCTCATCCTCTGTAAGAGGCATTGCAACCTGCCAAGTCAAAATGGGGTCAGCTCCAGATCCCTGGCCAGTATTATGAAATAACCACAGTGTAGTCAGCCTTAAAAAAAAACAAACCCAAAATGCAAACAACATTAGGACAAGATTTCTTGTACATATGAATATTGATATAATAAAACAATTTTCAAATTCAAAGTAACAGAAATCACTGCTGAGCTTTAATGCTCTTATTGAGGCATGAAAGAATAATAAAAATCATGTCATAGTAGGAATGGAACAGTGGATAACAGAGATGATACATTTCAATATACATCTTTTCAAATACTAAGCAAATGCTGAGGTCCCAAGACTTCCAACAGCGTGCAAACAGACAAGACATTAGACCCCACAAGACATACCTGACCCCACTGATACTATCAAGAAGCACAGATGAGAACCAAATATCCACAGGAACCTCACCTGTGTCTGAGAGACTGCATTTCCAATTAGACAGATGAGGAACCATCAAAAACCTAACAGGTACCTTAACAATTCTTGAGAAACTGGAAGAATGAGGCACACTAAGTTTTTTAATAATGATATAATCAATAAAAACCTAGTTTGGTCAAACAGAATACTGGGCTCAAGGGTAAATTGGTAAGAATGAATGAAGTGTGATATACAGAGGGCCAGAGAATAGATGGTCACTTTCACCTCCAAATACAAGAGTCCAGTGAACAATCTTTCACAAACTTAACAAGGTGCTCCAGAAAATATTGTATTATATTTATATATACATATTTACATTTGAATAACATTAATTATTTCTTTATTCCGAACTAAGTAATTTTATAGGGACCTGTATTGATGCTATGGAGTAAGTAGTTCACTTGGATACTCTGGAAGATTTATTCTTTAAATACTGGAGAAAAGTTCTGGGGTGAAATCCCTGGCTTGTAGATGAACATCATACTGCCTTCTTCATAGTGGTGAAATTCGCTCTCCAAGACAGACCAACCGTTTAGGTTTAAGAGGGGTAAATACACAAGGACTCCCAATTTTTTTCATTCACTGTGTATGCCCTATATATTTATTACCATATCTAGAACTGAGCAAGGTTTATTCCATGTTTGCCTTCTGAAACCCCTGCTTCATGCTGAACTCAATATATATAGCACAGTCTTTGATATTAAGCAGTCATTCAAATAGCATGAGATTCAGCCTTAACACATCTATGCTATAATGCTCCTTTCAACACATGGGAACTTTACAGTCTCCACAAAGGGGGAAATTATTTTAACTCGGTACCAGAGATTCCACCTCAGATAATAACAGAGGGAAGCAAAACTGCACTAAATCACAACAGATTGTGAGGAGGCATCCTGCAAGATTTGTAATCCAGGTAAGGTTTGGGGATGTTACAGGATGTTGACAAAAGCCACCAATGATACTCCTACGTGTTTTCCTAACAAGTGTCTTATATGAATTTCTAAGCACAAAGGACAGTGTGGGATATCTAACTTGAACCTAATTCACAGTGGGTAGGAAAGCAGTCCTAAACGATAAATTCTCATCTCCTGATGAGTCAATAGAGAGCAGCAGAGGAGGTATTTTAAGGACTGTAGAAGGTTCTGCCTGCCCACGCAGATGGAGTTTCTCCATGGACATCTTCAAACACACCTGCACTATGCTCGTAGGGCAAGCTCTTGAGCCGGGGGGCAGTTCAAGCACGGATCCTACAACAAGGCAGGAACAGCACAGAGCCAGCAGGATGCTGAGCCTCACACTACAGCAAACCACCAGGAGTGGCTGAAGCCAGCAGTGGCTCTGGGAACTGCCTGGATGCCTGCACCAATGGAGCAGTTTGAAGAAGAGTCAGCTCAGTAAGCTTTACGAATTAACTAGTCTTTAATGACTAAATTAGACTGATTAGTTTTTTTTTTCCTTCCCTGCTACAGATGCTTATTGCCTCTTTGGTATGCAAGAACTTCCTTAGATGCAAACTGGTCATTTTCAAGAAAAGTTACATTTATTAGACTATCTGTCACCATATGCTTTGCAAGATATCTTTATCTCAAAAGCGTGAATTAATGAAACTATGAAACACAGAGGTACACATAGCTATTTTCAAAAAATCCAGAAAACAAAACATTATCCTGCAGTTACTAAGACCCGTCGGAAACTTCAGATCTCACAGAGCAGTCCTAAAGAAGCTTGACAAGAATGAGACGCAGATAACTAATGACTTTTCCAATACAAAACAAAGCCATGTATTGTTCTCTAAATTGCTTTACTGCTGCCCATGCCGAAATAACAGATGAGTCCATTTCCAAACGAAACCCCAAAGTCTGGCTTAACTATTCTTCAGTGATTCTCTCACGCTTCATTAACATCTGTTCTAAAAGCTTTAAAACTAAAATTGAATCCTCTAACAAAGTATTTCTGAGAAGTAACTAAGCTTTGTTTAAAATACCATAACTGTGTTTGTTTAAGGTAAGATTAGCTCAATTTACAGCATGATTAGACTTCTATTCAATTACTGCAGATGTATTTTTTGGCTCCCAAATCCCCACTGGTTCAAAGGCCGCTGTACAGCTATTGTTTCATTTTCCTCCACTGAATGACTAGTAAACCTCTGATCATTACCTCCAATAAGCACTTTCACATGGATTTCCATCCTCCCAAAAAGCCTGCCAATCTCAAGAGACAAAAGAGCTTCTGTGCCACATTTTATATCTATTTTTATATTATAGGAGCTCATTTTCCTAGGCCGCAAGCGGTAGCTTCCTGCCAGATCCACCACTCATACTGCAGCTTCCCATGGTGAACACTTCAAAACACCCAGAGGAGGAATTATGCTTTGACAAATATCAAAGCTCTCTACCTAAGAAAACTATAGATCTAAAATTTGCACCCAGAAGTTTAGCACACAATCCATTTTCTGGTTCTGTATTGGCTGCTCATATTAACATACATGAAAGTACACCTCTGCGGACCGTTACTTCTGCTCAGTCTTGGATCTTCTCTTTAAAGAAAAGAGAATTCCTTGTAGCAGCATATTGCCAGGAGCTGATGGCTAAGAAACCAAACTATTAACACCATTTTTACCCCCCATTTTCCTTGCTCTGCCTATAGGTTTAGATTGCTTCAGTTACCTCCTCACCAAGTGTAATTAATGTATTTAGTAAAACTCTCCCCCCATTACCAAAATATTTAGAGTAAAATCTAAGAAGTCGACTACAGCAAGTGACACTTAGCTTGTTTTGGATGAAGGAGCGTGAAATCTTACTTTGAAAAACACTTACCCTGAGACATAATCAACTTCCATGTCAGAGGAATGCTCCCTCAGAAGTAATGCATGAGTTGAGGTCAGAAATGAAGCAGCATCTACCAGTTTTTTGCACTGCAAACAGGTGGTAAGTGCTTAAAATTTACACATATTCCTCTAATTTCCACTGACTACAGCACATGACTTATTTTTAAATGGTTTATTTCCATTTATTTGCAATCTTCATGTCTCTTGGAAAGCATAATGAATCCATGCTGACATATCTAACAACAACAAACCAAATCACCACTTGCCAGAACAACTTCAAAGCTCTTCGATGCATAGCAAAAACCACAATGGTGCTGCAGAAATTTATCATCCAGCCTCTTCTATTTACAGTTTACTAGCAGCACTGCCTTTTAAGTGTTATCTCTCATAGGCAAGTAGAAATACATCCTGCTGCTATTTACTATCTTTTGGCACTAGCTGCTAATCACAGCCAGGCTACAGATTCTGTCATTTCATCTCTAGGACTCAGGTCAGCCCCCAGGGGACAGTAACAATCCTACTTTAGGGAACTGCAGACTCGACCCGACCCTATAGCACTCCTTTCCAGTGCTGAATGGCTTTGAAACCTGAAGCAGCTGAATGAGACAAACACTTTGCACCTAACAACCGCATTGCTCAAGGTCTGTTATCTGTTAGGGAGTTTTCTTCCAACTGCTTTTTAAAAGCCATTTTAGTACTTTAGACATCGGTCTTTAATGGCAAACAGCATAAAGGAACACAAGATTTCTTCTCCTCTTCCTATTTTAAACTAAGCCAAGTATGACCTCGCATTTGCACCAAAATTCTGAAAATACAGATCTGAGCCTAAACCAGATTTTTTTAATAACCCAAAATAATAACTTCTGTTAGCAAGACAAATGCTGAGAAATCTATATTAGTGACATAGTACATTATTTAGCTGTTTACCAAAAGATATAAACAACATGAACAGGGTATAAAAAGCTGCAAAATCTCTTCCAGGAACTTACTCACTTGGAACAGCACTTTACATTACAACGAACATTGCTGTTCCAATAGTCCTCAGGTGAGGATTCAGTTTCTTTGCATGTTCAGGAGTCCGTGACTTCAAGGACTATGAGCCACAGTTTGAAATACTAGTTTCCCTTTTTCCTTCCATTAATTAAAATCCCCCACAAAATTTTAGTTTATGACTTATGCACTACATCATTTTATAATACTCTGTGCTAGATAGCATATATAATAAATGGAAAACAGACAATAACACTCTAGGATTTCATTCATTCTGAATTTCTGATGGATTTATATGCATGGAATTTCTTTCTGTCTTTCAAATAGCCCAGTCTGGAAGTGTACCAGGTTCAACATAGTATACTTAACAGATGTTTAGTATATGTTCTTACCAGTTAAAAAAATGGACAACATAAAAAAATAGCAGGCCAGTGCCATCTTAGGATGGTAGGTTTACATTAAAAAATAAAAAAATAAAAATTAAAATTAAACTTATTTGAGAGTAGGCATCAAAATGTTTGCATTAGAAGCATACAATGTTACTGTTAATCATTCTGTCCTGTTTTTTATTTATCAAAGTGTAGCAATATAAAGAGGCATCAAAGAGACAATTCATTTAGCTGTGTGAAACCAGCTGTCATATGTCATAAACATAAAACATATCTCAGACTGCTGCACAAGGAAGAAAATCCAGGATGCATTGTGATTAATGTATAGCAGACTGGAAACTTCCCTCCAAGACAGACAAAAATAAGCAGGTTGGGAGGATTCTTAGAAAAGATTTTTTTTCCTTGTGTTTGGATGGTGTTGCTATCACAGCCACCAATTTCTAACAATACTCAATTCAAACACATTTCTTAATTTAATCATGCAAATTTCTTTCCAATCAGAGTTTATTTTCCATCCTATTTACACTGAACAAATTACTGCTTCTGCATTTTCTTTCTTTCTATATTATGTTATTACCCTGAGTTAACCAAAATAAAGAAAAAGTCCTGATCTAGGCTATGGCACCTGAAATGGTGCCGTTCATCACAAAAGAAAAGCATAATCCAGCAGCGATGCATCATTCAGCTCAGCAATATTTCAGCTGCTTACTTGGCACTGTTCTTTTTGAATCTCAAATATATCACCAAAGTAGAGTTTACAGGGAGCAGAGTTTATGGCTAGCAAGCACTACCAAACAGCAAGCACCACCATTTCCATAGGCACATGGGGCATCAACTGACAGCTAATTTAAAAAGCAAATTATATGTGCATCACAGGAAAATGCACAGAAATGCCAGATATCTGTAGAAAGCCATGCTGGAGTATAAACAGCCCACCAGCTGGTTCTGCAGGAAGGAGCTCCAAAGAGCACTTAACCAAGTATGCTGCAGTGTTTCCTCAATGTGATGTCTGCATCCCCACCATGCAGTGTGTTTGGAAAATGAAAAGCAGGCACACATGGAGCATTTTCTTTTCAGTAAAGCAATGTCCCCAGTTTGCTGCCTGTTTAAATTTCAAAGACTTCAGCTTTTGAATTTTTAAAAATGTTTAGGGCTTGACCTTCACACATGGAATCTTCCAGTGTCACTAATCACTACAGACCATATATAAACACAAGTTTATTGACACAGAATCATATGCGTTACTGGTCACGAAGCTTACTTAAGTCAGTGGGTCATGGGTGGCAAAATTCTCCAAAAAAGGTACTTTGCAAATGGGCTGGATGTTTCTGAAGAGCATTTTTCTATACAAGGAAGTCTCTTCACTGGAGATGAAATAGAACAGCTAATGATCACATCAGTTCCCTCCCCTTCTTTCAGCTTATAACAATAAAAAGTATGCTATTTGGAGCTAGGAACAATTTACATTAAGCTTGCATTAAAGCACAAATCAATATACTGGTAGCCATGACAAGAAAAGGAAATGGCTTCACATGGTTCAAATAGCTGTGTCCTTACACTGGTTTGGAGGCCACGACAAAGTTTTTCCTGTGAAAACACTAGCAAACCAGAACAGTGTCCAAGAAGCCCAACACGACCAGCGTGCAGCCCAGGAGCTGAAAACTTCTAAGTTCATTGGGGCAAAACAGTATTAAACCCCTATTCACCTATAGATTTAGTTCATATGTAAAGGATGGCATATTTTGTAAAGTACTACCAGAAATCATCGTTCCATTGCTTACTATCCTATCCCTTCCTATCTGGATTAGCTTTACATAGAATGAAGGGTTACCTCATGTTCCTCATCTCTGTACCACCAACAAGCATTCCAGGCCCTGACAGCAGCTTTCAGAAATCACCACATTACCAAAAAGGAAAAGGCAGCCAAATTGTTTTAGCTAATGTGGTCTGGGTGCATAAACAAGAAAGAGCTTGTAGGAAGATGGCTTTGATCTGATCTATGAGCATAGTTAGGAACAGCAGACAAGCTTACTTCTGAAACAGAAGCCACAGATTCAACAATAGTTTCCTAGAATTTATTTAGACAAATATCCATTAGACCACCCCTCTTTCTCCCACGTGTACAAAATTAAATGAAGGTACACTACAGTACCAAATACCCTTTTCAGTCAGTGTTTCAGAGCAGTTATTTTAAAACTCTTGAACATTATTTCTTAGCTATCATTTACCTCTGAAGTCAGGTCAGTATCACCTTTTCTTACAGAAACAGTATGACTGAACAGTTTTGGAAATTTTTAAGAGCTATGGTACAAAAAGGCGCTTAGAAAATGTATAACACCATATTGTATTTAGTTTTAGTCCAGTTGGGCCTTTCCAGGAATATCAAATACACACATTATATGTTCTAAATGATTCCTGTTTTCATTAAATATATATCCTGTGTAATTCGGAACATCAGATAAAGTGTGTACCTTACAAATAAAAGGCAAAAGTTTTAAAACTTCACTTAGAATCAAAGTTTAATTCACATAGAGTTAATAAATGACTATACACTGAGTAGTCTAATATTCTTGGCTTTCACCATGACTTAGGTAATCACCTATTTCTCCTCCTATTCATGCATAGCACATTTATTGTAATTATAACAAAATTCCTTCCAAAAGATATTATTGAGCATACTTATTATTCCATAAATAAAGAGAATATTAATATGATGCACAATATGTCCTATTTCTACCTTACATATGATCCAAACATAACTACATCTTCCAGTACCAAGGAGTAATGTATAGGGGATGCATTACCCTATCTATTCCCGTGATTTCATGAGTCTGAAGATGCATGGTATTTGTCTTAAAACTATAGATTCTGGTTATATAATTTAGGAGGATTTAAGCTGTCATGGAAAGAAAGAGATAATGCTAGCCCCAAGCCTGTGGAAGAAAGCTTTAAAATAGAAACTCTGTTTGATGTTTGGTTGTGTTGTTTTTTTTTAAATAAAGGGGCGGGGGGCTAAAAACCTAAACAAATGCAGAAGGCAGCTAAAAAACTAAAAAACTAAGCTTATGGGTTTGGGTTTGTTTTTTTTAAACATTACTCATAATATTATAAGATTTTGGATTGAAAATACTGACATATTTCTGTTCCAGTACTTCCTTTAGAAGTGTGTATTCAGGACTGCATACCCTTTCATACCAAATCTTTAGTACATTTTTCTGTCTCTTGAATTTCAGTTCCATTCATTCTCTAAAATATTCCTTCACCATCCCCTAAAATTCTCTATTGTCATTTCAGAAAGGAAAGAATCACCTCAGGCCTTATTACTCTCTCCCTCTCTATCTAGGCTACCAGGTTTCAAACTAGCCCTGCCCTACTCATGTTCCTTACCCAATATAATTGTGGTTGGTTGGAAATTAATAAATACAGAGTAAGAGATAATTCTTACTAAAAAATAATAATATATAAATACAAATTTGGTTTCTTTGGCAACAAGACAGTTATTTTTAGTTTTTGTTTGGGTGGGTTTTTTTTGCAGTGGGAAACCTAGTATTATAAAACACAGTGTAAAATGCCAATGGAGACAAGCTCAACCATCACTGTAGTAACACTGACTATCTCACACAGTTACTTTGCAGTAAAATCCAGGCTGGTTTTCTACATTGACGTGAATGAATGCATATTTATTATCTAGTGGTGAAAATGCATCTTCCTGGCACTGAGGACAAAGCTACCTTTTTGTCACTTTGGTTCAAAATCAGTTTCCAAATTGAGTTCATCTTGTAATATTGGAACAGTTCATAGATTCATTTAGAATATGCAAACTCCCATTTTGGTGGCTGATACTAATTCAAAAGGATCCTTGCTGTTTATTACTTAACTGGTGATTAATTATTTAATTATCAGTACACATGTTAACCATTAAAGCACTGCAGTTTTAAGCAGCTGAAACTAAACAAAGGACATCTATAAAAATAACCTCACCACCATTACCCACAGGTTTATTCATTTCCTGTTGTAGAACTTCATTTTATGCCAAAGACTGAATCAGAGAGAATATCAATCTAAAAATTAAGAAAAGATAAGAGTGTGATAGTTCATAGACAAGCATACATTCACCTTTTATCATAAACCCAACAGGGTTCCACCCAAATCTGAAGTCTAGGAAAAGGCCATCTCAATTTTTAAACTTTCAGGCTAATTTACAGAAAAGTTCTGCTAAAGTTGAAATAATCTATCAAGATGGTCCTGAATTGTATGTTGTCCCTTGCTAGAAGTGTGTCCTTAACTCTGTGTTTCCTCATTTCCTAGCATCCAGGGAGACTCTGCTTTGGTTATTGTCTTGCCCTTCTGAAAAACAGACCTTTCTTACATTCTTACCACTGCAGCCCAACTGATTGACACCCTTTGTACAAGAAAAAAGTGCACGAAGCAAATTGTAACCAATATATTCCATATCTTATTACTGCAGTAAAAGACACCACGTACCCAGAACTTGTGCCCTAGCACTGCAGTTAGCTGACTGCATGTGCTAACAAGCCATAAGGAAGACCAAATACACTGGCTTTCTGCCATCACAGCTGTAGCCGAGTGGAGGCCCAGAACGAAGCATGGGGTAGAAGTTCTAAAACTCTGAATTCCTCTTCCTTACCTTCATATGAGTCTTCCCTGCATGAGACGCTTTTTTACTCTACCTACCTTGAATCTTCCTTGCTTTGTTTTGAGTCCTGCAGGTTTTAAGGCTGTGGTGGCTGGATCACACCTCCCAGCAAGGTCTGAGCAACACACAGTATGAGACTTACACCTGAAAAAGGCATGATGTGGCTGGATACCCTGTCTCAGTAGATCCAGACCCCTCCACAGCTCGCAGGGGAGGAAAAGTCAGATCATCAGGACTCCAGTGAGCTCTCATCAAGTTTCATTTGCTGAAAGGTGTGATGAAACTGCTGCAATGCCATTTCATTTGTGAGTCTAGTGAGTACTCTACTTGAGTGACAGGGTTTCACAGTCTCTGCAGAAGTGACAGCTGCCATGGCCTTCCTGCAACCATTTCTCACAGAGTAAGTACCAAGTAAATCTGAACTGTCCCTCTAAATCTTTATAACAAAAACAATAAAAAGCAAGTAGAGGCATCACAAGCTATTATAGCTTCCTACTTCAAACATAACTGGTACAGCTAAATCCTCACAGATTTGAGTACTATGCCATTTTTAGCATAGTGGGAAATACCAGCTAATCAACTCCACACATGTAAACAAGGCCTTGCAGAACAGTTTTTCATAGGGGCTTGTATATTTTTCCTCTGTAAAGCTGCACACGCATCCCCTTTGGCCACGCAGACTCGGTCGTTCAAACAGAACTGAATACATATAAACCATGGAGCTGAGGGAAGGTCTCAGCTGTATGCTCAAAAGCAAATTTCACCCAGAGAAGTGCATGGTCAATGCAATAACTGCACGCACATGTTTATAAGCCAGTCTGCCCATCTCCCCTGCACATAAACAGAAATATCCTCCTGCATTTTGGCTTCATTTAATCTACTGCTTCTGAGAGGTTATGGTCTTCTACATATAAAATACAGGCTTAAGAGCAATCATATTTGGCAACAAGTGTCCTACTCAGTCATGTTTTACATTTGTAACAGCTAACTTTTCATAAAATTGAGATCTTCATGAGCAACACAGCATTAACTGTATTTGCTTCATGACATTAACTGCATGTACTATAATCACCATTAGGTTGTTCCTTCTTTTTGTTTAGTTCTAGTTTTCCATTTCAAAATGGCTTATTAGTAACCAAGCTTTGATTAATTACATACATGTTTCCCCAGTTTCCAAGAAAAGCCTAACACCAGCATTATATGTATCAGAAGCATGTAAACATTTTCCAAATCCCATCTTTTCTCCTACATCCTCTTCCCACAAAACATCTACATACTCACACAAAACAACATAAAAGCATCCCACAGCTAACAAACTCGCATTTACTCAACTTCAGGAGTACCAAGCATTCATCTCATCATATTCACTGATCCAAAAAATATCAAAGGGGACACGCCTTTTTCGCATTATCAAGCAGTTTGACCTTAGTTTACCTTCCCACCTTGTAGAAAACAACTCAATTGTAAATAAAAGGGAGCTCAGGTATTTTGCTGTAAAATCCTTTCCAGGTCATGAGAACAGAAAAAGCCCAATGATGAGTCCTGGCCTGCCATCGGTCGCATGTTCACTGTCAGGTTCTGGCAGATCTGCACTACTCACAGTCAATTTTCCTCAAACTGAAATCCTGACATGTCAGATATGCTTTTTATATAAGGGAAGGCTATTGGTTTTATTTTCTGCTTGATATACATCCTGGTACAGCTGAATTCAGGATTCCTGCTCCTGCTCTGGCTTCTTGCTCTCCTACTCTAGACATCTCCTTGTAACCTGGACTCCTCATAGTCCTTTGGACGGATACCTCCTTGGCTTCCTTCAACAACTGACCTTCACTCTCAGAACCTCTGGTGCCTCACTTGGGCTGCATTTTTCATGACGTTCTACAATGTTCTACTGGTTCACTATTATCCTCATCCTGAATCCTTGATTCAGTTGCTTAAAAATAGCTCCTCTAGTGATATTTCAGTTGCCAAAACACGCAAGAGCTCTAAGCAAGGCTAGCAGATACAACACAGAACGTACAGGAGGACCCATGCTCTTCTGGACTAGCAGCTGAAGGCAAAGCAGGACACATGACAGCTTCTTAAATGGCCCTAGTTACCTACATTCAGGCAGATCCAGCTCAGCATGTCAGCATGACCCTGAAGCAAACCATAAACTTGAATATTTTGCTGGGAGGAATAAGTAGGTTGTACTGACTGGGAAAACCGATTCAGTGCTCCTGTGACTGAGTCCATACAACAATTTAACTCAGTGTCCACAGTCCCAGCATATCTAAAGTAGGTCACAGCCCCATTTAATTTTACATACTCACGTTATTTCATTGCCCCAGCTTGCCAGCTCATATTTGTTTTCTGCATCCACAAGATAATAAGCTGGTGAGAATTAAACTTATTTGCCATTTATTATAAATCTAGCAAACAGTTATAAAAGTCCAAAATAATTGAAGTGAGATAAACCCACTATAAATAGATAAACATATACTGTTTGCATAACCACTGTGACCAAAGTTAGAGTAGCAAGAATTCACTTGTGGCTGTGTTTACTGACCCTCAATTTATTTACAGCATTTAGGGTTCTCTCTTGACTTACAGAAAGTGTCTTTTCTAAGGACTGCAAATGCCTGTCTGCATCTAACAGGCTGTCACATGGTTTCACTAGCAGGTTCAGTCACGCTGTTGTATTCAGGATCACAGTTGGCACCAGCTCATGCTACTTTTGAATAACCTACACACAGGGCTAGGAGTTTTTTAATATTTGTAGAATAAGTTGTGTGTTGGTTTGACTCAACTCCAGTTTCAGCTTGCACATGCCTGGCTTTGCAAAAACCTGATGTCTGAATTCAAATCTAATTATTAGGTAATCTTCTGGTTGTAAAATTATTTAGAGCCTTAAGCCACACTTTGTCTCTTGTTGTACTAGGAACATGAAAATCATTTACCAGGTATTTAGTTTGCATAATTAACATAAACCATTTGCTGAAAATTTTAATGAAGCTGGGAATACTACTGATGTGTAGTGCCTTCAGGAGAAAGAGCAGAGTTTGTTAGCTAATTCTGGAGTACTTAAAACCTCTGATGTAGCATCACACATAATGGAATCAGGGATACAATTTGCCGATACCATGCCTAAAAATGACTAATACTAATTATACTCAGATACCTCTTTTGAAATTTATTTTTTCCTACAGGTTTTTTTTTCTGTTCATTGAATGAATTCAGAGAAGACAGACTCTACTAAGTTTGATGTACAATCTTTTCCTAAGGAGATGGGGAACCTTACCTTTACATTACATAAATTCTATATTATACATATATTATGTATATATTCTAAAGGATTCCAAATGTGTAAATATAGTTTAGCCATGCTATATTTTTAGTTACAATTAATATTCTGCAGGGAAATTATTTGTGAAATTCATAATTTAAGGAGATCTTTTTCCAAATTACCATGAAACAGCAATATTTAAAGATGGCATTTAATATACGTAAAATATTTTAAAGACATAATTAATTTCAAAGGATATTAAGTGCTTTGGAATTTCAAAAAACCTAGGTTATATAATATTACTTTGTTCCTATTTTACAGTTGAGTAATGTGTAATATTTGAAAGTTGTCCCTTGTTTCTGGTTGTTCAGCTGGAAAGATCTCTTTTATTGTCGTTTTCTAATGAAATGATGTACAACTACCACTCAACCTGAAGTAAAAAGGGCAAGTAAATTACTCCTTTCAAATTCAGGCCTAAAAGTCTCCCAATTTAGAACACTGAAATCTTTACCTCTCTGAAATAGTAGGCCTATTCAGCTTGAGATACTTTGAGGACAGTTACTCACCAAGTACATTCCTTCCTTTTTTTTTTAGCTGGCCAACTAGAGGTCACTCTTCAGAAATTTGACCTTATTCTGCACTAAATTGCAAAGATAAAATCACTGTTTGTTGTTTGGGTTTGGTTTTTTTTTTAAAGCTAGATTCTATTTAACACCTCATTTGTATAAATTAATAGCTTTTATAAAATTGGAACACATTTTCAATATCAAACTGAAATCTACTGCTTTGCTCGGTTTACTCATTTCTCAATAGCAATACTGATTTTAGTGTTAACATGGGAGTTGGACTCAACAATCCTTACGGGTCCCTTCCAGCTTGAGATATGCTGATTGTATGATTATTTCAACATTGCTTGCCTAATCATATATTGTGAGATGTCCTGCAGTTCTGTTCCATGAACAGAAAATTGTTCCCAGAATTTGCCAAGGGTGATATTGTATTTCATCTGCCTCTCTGCCCATGTCTTCAAAACATCTGAATGAATTGGGCTTATTTTCCTGTGATTTTGAAGCAAGGTGAGTCCATCTGAGATAGCAAGCTGAATAGAGCCCACTCCTATATGCCTCAAAAAAGTCTTCCCTACTCCACTGAGGATGCAGAAAGCAAAGCAAGGGCACTGCAAATAATATCACCAGAAGACCAAGTTTACTTTTGAGGTTTATGTCATCTGGCCATTTTATAATCACCCCTTTTAGTTTCAGTTTCTCTCTCACACAAATCTAAGTTCATGTCAGTTTTACTGAAAAAAATGTGTATATATATATATATATAAAAAATAAATGAACTATAAAAAGATTAATTATACTGCAAAAATGAACAACAGCAAGTTAAATCTGCTGAGTATACTTGGCTAATAATTTTTAAAAGCATTTTAGAGATTTTTAAGAGAGGTGTCTTATACTTAACCAATACAGCTTCATCACATGCAACATTAACACCACTAATACTGAAAGAATGCATCTAACCACCTACCTTTTCATCCACTGGAAAAAAATCCATTAGTTCTTTTCTGAGACACTCCACAAGTATCGAGGGGTTGTGGGGGGTGTGGGGGGTATATGTCAGTTTTACTAGAAAGTAACAAACCCATGCTCTTCACAGACAAAAGTCTCTGTAACGCACTGCGTGTCATTTTTTATCACACTCAGCAACCCAAGCTGAGACCGCCAGAAGGCAATGGCTAAGCAAATGTACCACACTTCAGTCTGATTTCTGATGAACTAGCAATGTCATTCTCAAGTCCAAATAAAGATGTCCAGTCCCCATGGTTTTTGTACCTTGTCTTTTTTCCAAAACAGTTCTTTTGCAAGGACATTTCATCCTTTGGTGTGTTTGTCTCAGCTGAAAAAATGGCTTCTCCATGCCTCAAAGCTGCTTAGTTTTAGTCTAGGTGGAAACCACTGTTTCCATACTTACGTACATACTCCACAGGTAGTTTTTAAACTTGCAATGCACACTTTTGGAACAGATTTTACTCTTAAACACTACATAGTAAATTTTGCTTATTTCTTCTACTTACAGACTTTTGTCTGTCATTAGTCTCCTCTATCTCTAAGAGAAATGCAATTTCTCCACATTAAAGCTTTGTCAGCACAGTCACAAAAGGGAATCAACTGCTGCACAGTTACTTACACTGCCTTAATCACAGCCAAAGAAGATCACTGACAATGGGAAAGCACAACTTTTTTTTTTCTTTTTAATTAAACATTTATCTTGACTTTCAAGCAATATAAGCCAGAACATGTGGTCTTTTCCCTTACACCGTAGTGACAACCGTACCTAAATTCAGAAATGTTTCTAAATGACGAGCTACAATCCTTACATTGAGATTTAGAACTCTTAAGTTCTCATGCTTCTAGCACTGGAGTCAAAGAATGTCCTAATTAGCTATTCAAATAAATAAGCAAATAAATGAAACTTTGTACCTAGAATTAATTTGTAAATATACAGAAAGTGAAAGTCAACTTTTTTTTTTTATTATTATTGAAAGGGACCTGCCACCATTACACCCACAATAGAAATACTCGTTAACACTGCAATAGTCCCATTTCCTCAGGTAACTGGTAAGTCTGATATCTGGTTCACTGGAAAAGAAAAAGCAGCAGCATAATATATGAAAAGGCAATTACAGAAACTGATGTGATGCCAAGCTACTAAGTATTATCAAATAGATGTCTTCTCAGCTTCAGCATACCAACTACATGAGACTGCTTTAATCCATAGCTGTAAAAATAAGCACCACAGACCACAAAGATTAACACCATTTCCTGCCTCTCCATACTGGCTACAAAATATTTGGATTGCACCAGATTGTCCAGATCTAATGCAACTGAAGAAAATCCTTGTCAGAACAGAATTTTAGAAAGCTGATGTCAGTGTCATACTTTGCACTTCCATTTTCCCAAACTACTCTGGTCTTTTTCAGTTATGCTTATCAACTGGGAAAAAAAACCAAACCAAACCTGACAAGAATTGGGGGGGGT
>JANZLQ010000001.1:18238409-18250402 GCA_026212715.1 Elanus axillaris
TACCAGGCAACCCGGGACCTCAGCGGAACCTCCTAGGATGAGGGGCAGGATCTACCTCATATCTCATCTCATCTCATTATGATAATCCATTAACTGCAAAAGTAGGTCATGCCATTAATTCAATTTAGGTATGTTTCCTTAGTTATTTTTGTTCTAGAACACTAGGTGTATTATTAACTAATATATAATATTAAACAATAACTTACATTCTACCACCTTACTTAGCTTTGAGCCAATTCTAGAGAACACTAAATAGCACAGAAATTGAAGGCCTTAAAAACAAACAAAAAAAACCCCTAAGCTTTAATGGAAAGGCATGCTGATTTAGAGAAAGGCTGAAAGAAAGGTATACTTCCCACCCCACCCCCATTTTCAGTGGTGGCCCACGATCCTGCAAAGCAAGGAACCTGCAAAACAGCAAACGTCTCCTCCCAACATGAGCCTGGACTCTTCTCCCACTCCTGTTTCATGTGAATTCTTTGGCCCTGTGTCCATTTTCTCCCATCTACATAAATTTGAATCAAGTCAGCAATAGTGGAAACATCCACGGTAGTGGTCTAGCAAGGACACGGATCTTCCTGGCTTTGGTGGACAGCAGTTACGGAGTTTGTGGCAGAGTTGGGGGTTGTTTATCTCATTGCTTTGAGGAATACTTACATGTGGAAATCAGTTAAGAAATTTCCCAGTGGTAAAAGCCTGATGTTTAAGTACTTTTTTTTTTTTCTAGTAAATAAAGTACGCTGAAATGAAACGCTTAATTTTTCAAAACTAGTTAAATTCATTTTATATTATCTTCTGCCTCTTGTTTGGAAATACAGCGATTTGACCACAAGAGAAAGAATTTTTAAAGCATAAATTACTCCTAAAAGTTCCCATAAAAGTTGGGAAAGAAAAGAAATAACATCTCACTATGCCAAAACTCACAAATGTCTTGTTTTTCTTTTTAAATGATATACCTTAATGTTTATTCATGAACATAATAAACATTTTTTACTTTTGTCCCACATACACAGATTCCTTCCTATGTGCTTTATAGTTTCCCCCACTCTATTAAGTTCCATGTAGCCATCAGGGAATTTCTATACTTCCAGGAGATGGCATGATCTCAAGAAGTTCAAATAGATACAATCAGCTTATCTGGATGTTAATCTTATCAGCTGTTTCTCTGCCTGACCTAAAATATGGGAAAGAACGACACGGTTATTTGTGGACATAAATAATTTGCTTAATTTTATTCATTTTAATGGACCATAAGCTTGATGATATCCCAATGCTTTATTTAAATAATAAAACATTTCAGTCAGAAGACAACAAACCAGCCTCCTATGGCTACTTTTAGGTAGTATCATTAGTAGCTTTATTAGTATCATCAGAATCTATTTTACAGCAACACTTGGAGCCCCAGCAAGGGCTTAGCCAACTCCTGAGGGATCAGGCAAAAACATCTGGTCCTCTCTCAAAAAATTTACAGTGGCATTGGTGGAATAGTAAGAAATCTGCTACAGATTGGGAATGAATACGCTGAAACCTGCCTGTTTCGTTGCCCGTAGTCTTTATCTCTGACACAAGCTTCACAGGGCTCTAAACCCAGGTGTTTTCATGCGTAACATTAAATGGGATCTGAAACAGCATCAACTGACTGCTCGTATGAGGTCAGAACTGGGCCCAGCTTCTCACCCAGGAGGGGAGAAAAGGTCTCTTTCACTTTCTCCAATTAGGACATAAAGAACTGTGAAACTGCTCAGTAACAACATCCCAACAACTGAATGGGGCCCTAATCCAAGCCTTAATTCAGACATTTTGGGCTATGTTGGACAAGGACCAAAAAAGAAGCAAACAACGAATTGTTACATTCGTATTTGTTGTTTTTCCAGTTTAAAGGTGTGTGCATTATGGGAGTTGCTCCTATCCCCAAATTACAGCCTGGAGCTTAGGGAGTATTTCCAAATTTATGGATGTGCTTTATTTGCAAGGTAAAGCATTAGTAAGGATAATTTTCATTGCACGATTGCTGGCTAAGATTAGCATTAGCTACACACACCACAATGAACAGATCAGCATCACACCAGAAGCCCTCCCATCATTAATACATACATTATGATTTTACAGATAATAGGGGGAAAAAACCCATGTGGCACACCTGGTCTCTGGATAATGTTGCAGACCTTTGGCTTGCGTAAGTTATTCCACTGAAGTAATGGAACCACTCTAATTTACACCAGATGAAGACCCGTTCCAAGATCTGCCTCTTCCAAACAGAAAAGTCATGACAGCAAGTCAAATGATCTGACTTGACAGTGCATTTTTTCATGCACTACTTACCCAAGTGTGACATTGCAATCAAAGGAAAAATATACTGCAAAATTATTCAGTGTTGAAAAATAACCCCAAAGGATTCACTACAGATGTGACCAGTTTCACTATTGCTCAACTAAACCTTTCTGAAAAGCGCTGGGTGGGAGCTGGCTTCAAACACAGCCTCTAGAAAATCAGTAACCACAGTTTGGTGTAAGGTTTTGGGGAGGGGTGGGCTAGAGGGGTGGGGGTGCTGGGTTTTTAGTGTGGCAGCTTGGGTTTGGTTTGGTTTTTTTTTTTAAGGCAATAAGATCAGGAGACAACTCCTCTCCCCTGCTAGCATCTTGTTCCAATCTCCCTGATTAATGTGCACAGGGAGTCCCATTTTTATATCTCCATGTACTGTAGCATGTCAGTAGCCAACAATCCTCAGGTTAACCTGGTGCCAAGAATAATGTTACTGTATTTTCTCTTAGCATAGTCAGAAGAATGGTTGTCTAGAAAGAACCAGGGAGACAGAACCAGGACTGAAATGAGATATCACACCATTCTCTCCCCTAAATTAATAACCTACCAAGCATCTTAACTGCATTATAATTTTATATTATCACAATTCAAATATGGCCTTTGACAGAAGTTTATTTACTGGAAAATTTCTACCAAGCAACAGCAGCTGAAAACATAAGTTTTAGAAAAATTTGTTTAAGTAAACCAAGCTAACCCTAAACTGCCAGCTTGATCCTGATCTCAGAAAGTTAAACATAGCATATTCCCTTGTCTGTTGCATAGATGAATGAAAGCAGATGCCTCCATTAATTAAGTTTTTAGTCCTAGCTACTCTGGGAGAAGGTTTTGCACTTGAGGTCTGAGACTTGGCGCACACAGGGAAACGTCTGCAGCACATATCAATGACCTTTTGCAGCCGAGTTCTGGTTTAGAAACAGGACTCCACAAATGTCCCAGCATGTTCAGTTCTGGGGGTTTGGTCCAGATCCAAAACTCTGGGCTTGTTTAATACGAAGATTCCAGACAGTCCACAGCTGACCCTGGCCAGTTGCACTGGAGCTCCAGCTTGCTGACGTGGAGGAGGAATACTGTGCAGGGACTGAGTAGGTCCAGATGCTTCTTCCCTCTTTAGAAAGGAAATTATAGTCTATAGAAGAGGAGCTTGGCACAGCCAGCTTTCTAAGCTAGGAAATTTCATGATCTGTTGGAATATATTAACATGTATACTTTTAACTCCAACAGAGACATAGCTTGTTTCTGGAACAAATGTTTGATAGGGGCCGAGTTGCAGGGCCTACGGGAATGTGAGGGCCTGGATGATTTCATTTCCCCTCAGCTAAGGCAGTTGGCAAACATGGGTCTGGTTTGCTGCTTTTTTGCTTTTATTGTTATGAATTGTGTGGATAATTGATGGCAGGTTGCCTAGAGCCTGGGATAGGCCTCCTTCATGAAAGCTGAAGTAAATAAACAGTGGCTTGCCTTTATTTCACTGGTTCTGTGCTGATTTCAGAAATAACAAAGACCCGCTTAGTGTTTAAAGGTAGCAGCCTAAAAGAACAGAGCAGGCTAGTTACACACAGCAGCAGCCTGGATGTCACCCTTGGATCCGTAACTGCTCCTGGGTCTCAGCACTGACTCCAGGAACAACCTCTTCAGGGGAAAGGGATTTTGATTTCCAAGCAATTTTCCCAAGGCGATTCCCAAGCTCTGAACTTACATTGCATACTGCAGACTAGGGGAAAAATAAATAAAACATGTGAACCTCCTCAGAGCTGCATTAAATAAAAAAAAAAAAAACGAAAAAAAGGCATATTTCAGTCCTCATTTTCTCAGTCAAATTTTTTCTTGTGCAAATAAATCTGTTAATACTGTGTTTAAATGAAGTGTTTAACATCTCAGTTATACACAAAACCTGCACAGATCTCTCCCTCAAGCTATTTCAATGCCTACTGCATGAAAAGTATTTCCACTACATATAAAATATCTAAGGTTGCTAGTTCAGTGCTGAGACAAACAAGAATCAAATGTAGTTAAGTTTCCACTTCACAGTCAGCTTAGTTGTGAGAATATAATTCCACTGTTTGAAAGATTCATTTGAAATTAATCATTTTGTTTACTTTCATGCTAATCTATCGAGGATAACAAGAAAAATGGACACATTTATTCAACTTTTCCAACGTAGAAATGGACTCAGACTTATAATTAGGACCACAGATCAATCACTGGTTTTCTAGTTGCTTGTTTCACAAATTGGAATCAGTATATATTAAATAAACCAATTCTCCCTTTTTACCCTCATTCACCTACAATGAAAAGAACTTTGGAGCAAATGATAAATTAAGAATTTGGGAATTCCCAGTTTGAACCAGTGCTGGAAGGTGACCACCAGAGGCAGAGCTGAGGCCAGGTGGGGTGCGAGGAAGGAGCAGGAACATAATCATCACTGTTCTTGCTTGGCGCAAGGAAAACTAGCATGTGAAACAAAGAAATTCAATGTCTTCCTCAAATAAAAGTGAATTCCCTGCCCAAAATGTGTTTCTCACCCTAAGAAGGGCGGGCAGCTCAGCAGTCCAAATGCAAGTCCAAGTCGTGCTTCACTGCCCTACATAAATGTCACATTGCCAGAGTGAAGTTCCCTCCATCATCCTACACATACTTTGGAGTCAAACTGCACCTTCCGGAGTCTCCCAGTGCCCTGCCTCTAACTGAGCACTGAGTAACAGGCTCACGATCAAGCCTCGGTCAGGCAGGAGATGTTTATAAATACAGAGCAATTAATTTCTTGGTTGACTGAACTAAAAATATCAAAGAATAAATTCATTTTGTGTTAGAATTTCCTACAAACGGGAAATGAAAATCACTGTAAAGGTATTAAAGAGCAACATAAAGCCATCCTATTTTTCAGTAATATTGTTTCTAGCCAAAATATGGAAACAGCTAACCTCACAGCAGTGCTGAGAGAGATGATGTGTTTCTTTCACGGTGTAGATTTGAGGGAATGCACAGTAGAGGGCATAACTAACCATATATTTCCCGTAAATAGTTCTGTAATTTCAACTTAACTGCACTCTAAGCTCTACAAAATTCCTCTATGAAGTGTATTTTTTATGTGCACCTCATTGTTATGGTTGGCTAGAGCGTACAGTTTGAGGTCAATATGGAAAACAGGCCTCATGCATTACTGGCAAGCTCTCTCTGAAAAGAATACACCCTGACAAGCCCAGTGATCAGGCACCAAGGCAGAAGAGCTAACTGGTAAGGTACAAAGCCTGCGATTGCTTCGTTCAGAACATAATTATTCTTCAGAATATCTCAACGGCAATAAATTAAATCCCAGATGCACATCTGTAATATACAATGAAGGAACAGAATAGCATCCACGTAAATCATCTCTTTTGTAACAGAAGTATCTTCTTCCAAATAGGACAGCACATGAATATGTGTAACAGTCTTTTCCAAGACATCTTCCTGCAACTGAGCTATAGAATTAAACATTCCTGATGTAAAAGAGGTGTCTAGAGCTCGCTGTGAAACACCCTTATCCAGAAGGTGGCCACTGTGTGAATGAATCTGTAGGGAGTGCCTTCCCCACTGAGTGTTCCCTGTCAGTATCCAAAGGGAATAATCAGAATCAGCAGGCAGCTGGAAATAGACGTCTCGTCACTCTATGTTTCCATACCCCTACCTATGAGCACTGCAACATCCTTAAGGCATGAAGAACTTAAGCATAGCACATTGATATGTATAGTGTTTTGGAAGGGGATGCCATTTTACTAAGATGTAGCAATATGATACTTACAAAATAATGCAGAAATAAAATCCATTTCGAAGTCCACATAATACAGCGTCCTGGGTTCAGCTGGGATAGAGTTAATTTTCACAGGAACCTGGGAAGGGGCATAGCGGTGACAGCTGACCTGAACTAGCCAAGGAGCTATTCCATACCATGTGGCATCATGCCCAGTATATATATGGGGAGCGGGCTGGGGGGGTCTCTCGGCTTTGGGTGGGTGAAGTGGCAGAGTGCCGGGTTCCGGGTGGTGATCAGTTGCACTGTGCATCACTTGTTTTGTATATTCTTTTATTAGTACCATTGGTGTAACTTCTGTTTATGTATTGCCCCAGTAAATTGTCCTTATGTCAGCCCTTGAGGTTCCAGGTTTTTTTCTTTTCTCTTTCTGATTCTCCTCCCCATTCCGCCGGAGGGGGGCCAGGGGCGTGAGCGAGAGGATGCGTGGGCCTTTGTTACCGGCTGGGCTGAAACCACCACATACAGGAATATTAAAATATGATTAGTGAGGCACTTGAATAGATCTTGAGAAAAATTTCTCTTCAACTTTCTATTTCCTGTTTTACATCTCTATCAGGGCTTGAAGAACAGAAATATTACTGCTGCCTTGAAATTTTAGTGCCAAGTCACACAGATCAGAAGAGCTTGTAATATTGACTCAGAGGTGCATTGCATGGGAGCTAAACTAGGCTTCACATAGGCTCCAAAACTTGCTTTAGAAACTCAATCCTTTTGAATCAGAACTCAAGCACTCAAAATCCTGGTATTATCCTTTTTAATATAAATTTCTTATGAACATAGGTAACACCTTAAATTGAGTGGAAAACTTTCCTATACAACCAACAACTGATTAATTTCAGGTAATTGCTGGACTATTCACGTGTTATAAAAGTAGAGAATTCAAACACATGACAACTCAGAGTACTACTTAATAAAAAAAGCAAAGTCGGTTTGGATCAAAGGGAGTTGTAATATGTTTTTCTACTCTCTGTTCTTCTTAATATTCTTATGCAGGCTGAGTAATACATATACCAGCTGTTCAAGGCTTCACCAAATCTTTCCTTTTTACTGGATAGGGGATGTTCATGCCCAGACCAAACAGTACACATAGCGTACACACTCATGACATTTCTTTCTGCAGAAAGTTTCTCTGAGTAAGCACCATCTAAAGCACTGGTGCAATATACGACTTGAACTTTAATCGTATATCACACCAGAAATTTCACAGGCTATGAAAAACTGAATTTTGCAAGCATGTCAGACTCTTCATAATACAACAGTGAGTGTATTAACACAGGTGCTGGAAAATTCATGATGCATTTAGTTGAACTGAAAGAAAAACATTGCCCTTCAGGCAATTTGTGTGAGGACAATTCCATTTCCAAAACCAGCACTGTGTGGTAGCAGGCTCCTGATGGGAAGAGAAAAAAAGAAAAAAAAAAAAACCCAAGAAAATTAGCATAGACTAAAAAATCGGGAAAAGGCGTTTTGGGAAAATACTTTGTGTTCTTCATTAGTACATCTATCAGTAAGGTTAATGGCTAAATCTCCAAGTTCTCCTGTCCCAAATCTACTACTGAGCTACAAAAATGTATAGCAGAGATATACATGAAGAATGGCAGGCACCTACATCACACTTAGAAACAGGGGATATGTTTAGTTCACTAAGACTTGAAAGAAACATATCAGATCCTTGAACAGATTGAGCTGCATTGCACAAAAAATATTAATATAATTGCTATAATTGTATACCATCTGTAATGACCTACAGGTTACATAGCAGTTGCTTTTTAATACCTGTATTCCTAAAAAAAAAATTGACTTTGCTGTTCCTAAGCAAACTGAAGATATTAGCTAAGTTTTTCAGCATAACTGAGGCTATTTTCAGCCAGAACCATATGAAAGTTCTTTGATTAAACTTGCCTTAACCACAGTTGTGTGACACCATTTGTTGTTGTCTTCTCAAAGCAAGGCTAGCAGTACTACAAGCATTGTTTTTAGAGGACACATGAAGAGGCAAGAGAAGCTCCTCCTGCATTAACTCTGAAGTAATTTGCTAAATCCTTACCTTTCTTACACTAGATAACTCCAGGAGGAAGAAAAGAAAAAAAAGGGGGAGAGGGGAGAGAAAAAAATAAAACACCCCCAAAACCCACACCACCATCAACCCTGGGAAAAAAAAAATCACATTCTACCACTGAGACAAGTACTAAGAGAACCAGCAAGTTCTAGCCTCAAACTTCACAGTTTGTTAGATATCAAAAGGGCTCATAATAATTAGCTGTTTGTCTTGCCTGACTATGACAAAATGTCCAAAAGCTACCTCTGCCGTTTTTAATAAACAGTTGTAAGTCAATGCTGTCTGCAAATGTAGGAGCATCAGTGTCCTGGTATTTACATTTCATTGTGAACTGCACTGCATTGTATAAACAAATGACCTTGAAAATTCTAAGTCTTGCAAACTTCAGGAAGGAATTTCAGTCTTTCAGCCTCCACAAGGGAGGAGAAAGATGGACAGATGGACAAAGACAGACAGAAAGAGAAAGCGCACACACACATGCAGGTGTAAGTTGGAGAGTGAATTTAGCCATCTTAAAGAAATAAAATACAATTCAGGAAAAAAAAAATCATTCCAATTTCTGGTTTCTGTGACCAGAAATATAAGCTGGTAGTTCTAACAACCAACCACTGGAAACTAGTTTTAGTAAACAGGTACCCTTTTGCTAAACCAGCCCCAAACCTATGGTTTAAAGTCAGAAGATGAACCACTCCATTAATCCTAACCAGATTCAGTTTTATTTGATTATACTGGGAGATAATAGGGAGCCATTAAAACCATACTTTTTTTTTTTTCTGTGAGGGCAGAAACAAAAGGACAAACTGGAAAATGGACTTTACACATGGGCTCAAGACAGCCTATACATATACTGTAATGCATTATAATAACTGCTGCACAGTGTCCCACAGCTCTCTCCAAGAACAAAGCCCTTAAGCAACTATTTGATGAAGCTATACACTCCTGGATCTTAAGATTTTCCCAGCTAATTTCAGTATCATAATAAATCTAATAAATCTGGATGAAATACTATCCAACAGCACATGCTTTCATTTCAAACTCATCTTTCAGCCCACAGACCAGCTTTATCTCAAAACCAGTTAAGTATTTTTAGCTTTATTTTCAGACTCATGCTTTTCAGAAGTTTAAATGTTTAACCTATGGGATAAGCAGGCTTAAAAAATAAAAAAGGCAGCACAAAGCAGAATGTCTTACTGCTTTTCTCAAGAGAACTCTACTTGCCAAGTAGTCCCAATTAAGTAATTGGGGCTTTGAAAGCAGGGACATTTGATGCAGACATGATGAAAAGCAGCAGGATCTTGCTCTCGTGTGGCATTTTGAAATTGTGTGTCAAGAATTGCTCAGTTGTGATTCCTGTCCCAGTAAAGAAAGGCAAAGAACTATCACGCCAGAAAGTTTCTTCTCATGGCACTGACTCAACACTCACTGACATTTATAGGACTTGGTGTAAGCCACAGCTGTGTCCTGTTAGAAAACAGGACTGAAGGAGCTTCCCCTTTCCAGGCAGTCACAGTCACTCCTAGTACCGTCTGCCCAGCCCAGGGCTCCTGAAGCATCTTCCAGGCAGAGCTACAGATTAGGATGTTACACACACCAAATGTTAAGTCACTATCCAGTTTAGGCATGCTTAATTCTACCCCAAAGTTAAGTCTTTACTCAACATTCTGTAACTTCACATGAGATTTAATGGGAGTTTGTCTATCATACTAAGCATGTGGGTTGTCTTTAGAACCCCAAAAGCCTTCACTCGCTTGTTCTTTGGCACCAAGATCCCGCAATGACCTTTTCTGCATCAGATTTGAGCACAGAGTAAACTCAAACCAAAGCCACCGAGCTTCTCCTGGTTCGCCCCGAAACAAGAAACTGGGCTGTGTTTGTGGGTTGATGTTTACTCGTGACTGGAAGCAACCATCAGTCAAAATCATGTGAATTTGCACAGAAAGATAGAAAAACTCAGCGTGGTGGTTGATTACAAAAAGTTTGCATACCTCTAATGCTCCAGTGATAATAGATTTAAAAAACAATGCTCACATGAAAATAATCTCTATGTGCACTTAATTTTTTCAGCATAATCGGTAAAATATTTTTAAGATAACTACCCCTATTACAAGTATCTCACCACTACATCATTTTTCCTAATTAATTCTTACTGCAGATGAATAGATCCTGATGTTTGTTGACCTCTTTCAAATGAAAAACTGAAATAATTAAAGTCTTCATTCGTTAAGGTAGTCAGGCAAACATAACTAGGTACCAGTCATCTCATTACAACAAATAAGGCTATTCATGTGCTTGAAGTCAGGTTCTAAAGCACCCTCCTGAATGGGAGATTTAGATCACCAAATATTTACTTTCTGTGTTCATTACATTCAAAAACAAACAAAATAATCGGCCCATCTCGCACAGTGCCTGTAAAATAGACAAATTCCATCCTGTAGAGGTTTCCTAGGAAACCAGGGGAGGGTAAAAGAAACAGAGAATAGCTGGAAAAAGAAAAAAAAACAAACAAAACAACAACAAATAAAAAAAAACACAAAGAACTAAGTGCCCCATACCTTCAATTTTAAAGCCATTAGAATGGTATCACTAATAAAAATTAGAGCAGTGCAATTCACACTGGTTGGCCCTGGCATTCTTCATAAGGGCAAACATGCACAGCCTGAAGAGATTAAAATTTAACTCTGCTCTCCCCATCACCCCACCCTGCCTCCCAAAAAAACCTAAAAATACCCCAAGAGGGAATGTTTCGATACAATCTAGTAAAGCTGCAAAGTTTTGGTCTGTACACTAAAAGGACGGCCAACCCGGCAGAGAGGTGTGCTTACTGAAACCTTACAGCAAGCAACAGTTTATGTGATTCACTGTCTAGAGATTTCTTTGCTGAGGAGCCAGATCCCACTTCTGAAACTAGTCAACTATTCAACATGAAAATTCATGCAATTCAAGAAATATATTATTAGCACAATGACTCAGTATGTATATTACAGTAATACCCTAAGGCTTCATTTGAGATGAAGGATGCTTTGTGCTCAGCACTGTAACGTCCAGCACTTTACAGTAACAACATAAAATCAAAGCATGCCCAAGCTACTCAGTCTCAGTATCCAGGTTTAGATAAAACATTCTATCACTACAGCAAACATTTCAACCAGAAATAAAAAAAAAACTAAAATAGGTAAAAGACAATTTGTCTAACCTCAGTCCTAATTTTTGAAGTAGGCTTCCGGCACTCTGCCAGTCATTAGTATAATTCCAATATTCAGTGCTGTCACAGCAGCCATACTGTAGTGTTGGCTCTTCCTTCCCCACACAGCTCCATTTTCCATGTTTTGCTTTGCTTGTTGCCAGGCTTGATGCCTCTTACATCAGGTTCTTCCCTTCCTTTGTTGCCAATGTATGTTCCAGTGTTTTCTGACTCTTGCCAAAGCAAGCATTTAAACATCTGGAAAACATCCTCCATTACTTTCACCACTGAGATGCATCTGCCTTGCAATGTAGTTCCCATACAGTGGGAATGTCTGATGTCTTAAGACAAGACACTTTTTTTTAATACATATATATATAAAATGTACTACATATATTTAACACACTGTATATTACTCTATTCTAAAATTTAACATGCAATGATTTACAAACACACATAATTTCTTCTAAAAATCTAAGCATGTATACTAGTAGGTTTATAGCTCAAAACATTCCTGAAAGTTCTAAACTCCAGACATTTGAAATAAATATGGAGCAATATATTACATTCAGAATTGTGTTTCTTTCTAATGCAATTTTTCACTAAGATTTCCGGGGGGGGGGGGGGGGGGGGGGTTTATT
>JANZLQ010000001.1:18267443-18284724 GCA_026212715.1 Elanus axillaris
AAAAGCATTGATCTTCAGCTTTTTAGTTAATTCTGTGGAATATCCAAAGCTGACGGCCATTTACTTGAGATAGGCCTGGGGAACAGAGCATTTAAGTCTGCAGCAAAATTCTTACCAATCATAACAAGTGTAAGAAGTTCAGGACGCAGTCTTACATACCACATTGCTCCCAAGTTACATCTTATTTCCTAGCAAAATAAAAATGCTGAAAAAAACTGTACACACTATGTGCCAATTAACAGAGTCAGCCTACAGATTGGAACTGAGAATGACTAAACCAGCAGCAGCATTCCAGGAGGGACTTTAGAATCACCAGGCTACTCACAGTAAACGTACATTAAAATTAATCTTAGAGGAAAAAATATACATAATGTTCCAAGGAAAGCCAGTCATTGATCAGGCTCTACAGACCAAGTTGCCAAATAAGATAAACCCCAAGATAAGCAAATGAATTTGGAGTTTTTGTTAGCTTAAACATGAGACTTTTTCAGCAGTTGCTCTCAGGCTCAGTGCGCTGGCTGCCAGGGAGCTATGGGGGAACCACCCTGGGTGGTCTGCAGAAGGGAGTATCTTGAGCAGATGAGGCACTGTGCAAGCCAAAACTAGAGATGGGTCCAAGGAGAATTTCCCTTCTCAGGAGGAAAACACGGAGGGAAAGGGCCATTGAACTAAAAAATTCCACCCCCCAAAACCATATTCATTACTACATCCATGTGAAACAGTGTCTGTGACTTTACACACACTATAAAGTAGGACTGAAGGGATCCGTTTACACAGGATATTGTTTCCTGTGTAAAAAAACCTTAGCAGATGTTTAGTGAATGTTTAATATAATGTCATACATAAAATTTACATTTGCCAGAAAATGTCCATTTTTAATCATACTGGTTTTGCCCTGGATAGTCAAAGAGCATTTGATTTTACTTACCCTCTAAAGTTTGGAAAGGAAGGCCTCCTCAGCTCTAATGACAAAAGGAACTTCGCTTGCTCAGAGCATCTTACTGGAATTGCTCAATTTTTTGTAAGGTAATTTTCTTAAAATACATTATTTAATATCTTTAATTAATATTTTGTAAGAACAAGAAAGAAGAAACAGGTTTAATAATTTTGGGTCAGGAATCCTCAACACTGTATCAAAGCAGTAGACACCATGGTGAAACATTGGCCCTGTTGAAGTTCACAACAGTAGTTCAGCTGCTGAATCCGCATATTCCCTCGGGATGGATGTTTCTACCCCTTTCAAACAATCTTTTCATCACACTGACTAAGAAAGTTAATACATAAACAGGCATTCCTACTTTGGAGCATTGAGTATAACACCATTCCGACAAGTGCTAGTGACAACAGCAGTAGTAGTCCCATCCAATCTGTTGTTGCTCAAATAAAAAAACTACGGTTCAAGCCCTCAGCACAAGCACACATTCATACTACCTTGGTGTCCCTGGTCATCTTTTACTATACCATTCTGTCCCTCAAAAGAATGAGAATGTAGAATTGTGTAAGGGGTTTTTTTGGGATGAGGAACAAAAGCAGACCAATAACTAAAAGTAAATATACATACACCTCATTTGTATATCAGCAGCCCTAGCAAGGGGTCATAGCTACTTCAGCTACTTGTAAGCCCTTCCCTTCCACGTGCATCTTGATTTCTTTTGTATGAAGTGTGATCTTTGCACACACAGAATCCAGAGCACTTCCCTTGATGCACCAGACCAGCTGCACAGGGCTAGAGCAACAAATGGTGACGGGAAGCTTGCACTTGCCCCACCACGAGAAGTCTGAAAGAAAAGCTTAGGTAAACACCTGTCAGGAATAATGTGGATAGGGATCATCCTGCTTTGAAGGATGGGAATAGTCTAGATTATCCTTTTAGTTTCTTTCCAGCATTATTTTTCTTCCAGCAGGAAAATGCTATTTATATACTTGACCACATTCTCCCTCAAAAGTGAGTCCTCTTCTGGAAAATAGGATCCACTTCTATCAGACAATAAGGTTTGATAAATGGAAAACCAAGGAATGAATAAAACCCAATTTGAAAGCTTTTTTAAAAAATCATGGAAAAAGGAAAACTTGTCATATTTTTAGTATTTTCCATGTTGACATGGACATTCCATTTCTCTTTCTTGGAAGCAGCAAGGAAAAAACTATGTCACCATCGACCAAATTATGGATGATTAATAGGAAAAAGGGGAAGAGCAACAACAGCAGAAGGAAGCAATAGAGAAAAAGGAGCAAGAAAGGAATCAGCATTTGTGTAAGTCAAGGATATAAGACCTGGATTTATGCATCACACTCGCACAAAGCTAAAACAAGAAAAATTTTGTCTAAGAGAGCTATAAGTCTAACACTGTAGGTGTTGCTTTCACTGTTAGAACTATAAGCCCAGGACAACATTAGATAAATGTCAGTACAGTTGCCTGGTTACTTATGCTAGATTCAACTACAGAATGCAAAACAGATTTATTGAAGAGAAAGGTTCATTCTGCCTCCTTTACTTTTCCATTTCCTTTCCATGCTGTCTTCTTTCCAATATTTTATAGCTTTTAAGAGCTTTATTATACTATGGTTTGAATACATGTGCAGAGCACATTTCTCACTGCCTTTAAAGCTTAAGCACTAATTGAAAACAGTTTCCTCAGAAACAATCCATCAAGTTTACATTTAATTTCTGCTGTGAAAAAATGTGTTAACTGAGCCTTTTTAAAAATTTTATTTTAGAACTCTTCAAGAGGTAGGCTTATTTTCAAAGCTATGGTCCATCAGCAAATGGATTTTCATCTGGTTAACAGGCTGAAACATTGTTCAGGGGAATATCTACCTAATATTCACTGGCATGTTTTATTTTGCCTCAAATGATTGCTTTCATGATGCATTTCAGGAAACCAGTCTCTCACTCATTTTAAAGAATGATAGCTTAGATGAGCCTCAGATGTTATAAAGCAGTTACTAACACTTAAAGATCATTTTACATTTCCTGAGTAGAATAACTTTTGTGTTTCTCAAAGATCCCTATACCCTAAAATTCCCATGGTAGGTAAAAAACTTGTATCTCCTGTTGGTTATGTCATTTCTGACAGCAGCTAAAATACTTAAACTTGGTGGCACTGCAGCACATGAACACAACCTCACCTTGTAGCCCTTGATTCGGTAACAGGTTGGTTTAAAACATAGTCGGGGATAAGCAATAGCCACAGGGGGTGACAGGACTTCTCTTGTTCCCCTCAGTTAACAACTGTTTGATACCCAAGAAAGATTTAGAGTTCCTGTTAGAAAGCAAGGGTTTATATAAAGGATTTATATTCAAGGACTTGAAAAGTACCATACCATGTCACATACACTCTCCTTCAAACCTCCCAGGACATTCATTTACACCCACATTAGTTCAGCATGCAAATCAATTCTAAGTACTGCTACGCAGAGTAAAGCCCACACAGACTTAGCTATGGAGAAAAAAGCACCAGACAAAACGTGGGCAAAACCTGCAGATCTCTGCCCCTGTGCCTACTGCCATCTCCTAACGTGTTTTCCGCATGGAGCCCCTGACCAAACCTCCAGTTACATGGGAAGATACCCATCAGCACTGTGTCCCACAGCGCACGGGTGAGCAGGCTCCATCTGCCTGAGCCTCCCACAGCTCAGCAAGTGACACAGCCCTGGCACTACAGGCTGCTCTCTGCAGGTGTGCGATAGAAATCCATCTTTTTAACACTTTCTGTGCCCACTTTATTCCATGTCCGCTGCGTTATAGTTCTAATTGTCACATATATTCAAACTTGATTAGACTAAGCTTTTTTTCACTTAATCCAAGCACAAACACAGCCACAAAAACTAAGTATAGGGATGAGTTAATTGCAAATTGCATTTCTTGTAATTGTGCTTGTTGATTAGATACGTTATCATTTTGATTATGGTATTCCTAACAATCTTTCAGGTTACTTTCAAAAGGATTTTTTAGCTTTGTTATTTAACGTGACCTCACATTATATTGTCTCTTAAATATATTCCCAATCACATATTTATTAAGAAAAAGAGGCCTAAATAGAAAGTACTTGATGTTCCACAGATTTTAAGATACCAGGAATGAAATGTTTGATTGTAGTTGACTATTTTTATGATTATATTTAAACATCTCATATGCTGGGTAGAAAACACAGATGAAAGTGCTGTTTCAACTTCTTGCGTATACTTCCAACATTCAATACTGCAATAATTCTATGAGGAGCAAATTTTAAATTGCATGAATGATACTTTCAAGCAGGATGAAACAGATGCTTTTGCTTAGTGTTAATAAAAACATCTTTTGCAACTGGAATATGAGGTTTAAATATTTATTATTATTATTTCATACATACTTACAGTTGCAACAGAAAATGTGGCAATTCATACACATAGTGAAGATGGAACGATTTTCCACACTTTTTTATCTGCTTATTGCAACTATTTTTAGACTTATACCTAAGATAAGCGACTGGCGTGAAATCCTAGCCCTATTCTACTGAGAATAAAGGAAAATTTTCAATATAAAACGTTGACTTCATTTATTTGCATTCAAGAAGCCTGTGACAATGTCCTTCTGAAAAGAAAGCAAACACTTACATGTCAGAGACTTTACTAGACATTGATCCCAGATTTATCTTGTAATGCTCTCGCAGGGATAGTTGTCAAAACTGTCACAAGCCCCACTGAAGTCAGTAGAGGTGCATGCAGATGTTGACTCAAGGATGTGGCACAGTCTTTAAAAGTCACCAGCATTTAGTCAAATATTCCTAGGGCTTGGATGTTCTCCAGGGCTTGCTTAGTTTACTTAATATATCTTCTCTTTTTGGTTTTTTTTAGCCTTTTCGAAATCTTAGATCCAGGCTTGTACACAGACACTTCTGAATAATCTTGTAAGAGTACTCTAATATAAAGAAAATAGAGAGAAAGAGAGGGGAAGGGTAAAAAAGTTACTCCTAATGTCTCCTCATTGTCACAGACTTTTAAAAACACTATTTATACCCTTGTAAGAAAATTTTGAGACTCCTGAAAAATCATGTCTCAAACTGTGTAATAAAGCTGTTTCCAATGAGGCTGAGACCTACAGACAACAGAAAGCACTGCAGTTTCAATATCAGTACTAGAAGAAACTCAGCCCACTGACCTGCTAAAGCACGTTCTTGAGAAAGACTTCTACCATAGTCTAAAAGTCAAACAACCTGTGTATCAACAGTGAAATAAAGAAATACAGATTCTGTGGACAAAAATATAAGGCAGATGGAGCCTTTTACATTCTCCATAACCACAGACTGAGGTTATGAGACCACAATACACTGTTGTTATGATAGTCTTGTAATGGCTACTTGAATGTTTGCTGCTAAACCTCAACCAAAGAATTTTAAAAGCCCACCATCTTACACATAGGCTACAACAGACCATCAGAAGACCAAGCTGAATTTAACACGCACATAGACCAGAGGAAGTACTTACTTAGGGTGGCACACAGATAAATACTTTCTTTGGCAGAAAACAAGTCTGTATAAACAGGAATACAGCTGAATCCTGTACTTTTTACAGGATCTAAATGATCTGACACCCCCCCCCCAAAAGACAGTACCCCAAGTTATACTACATGGGAAAGAACAGATACATAATTTAGAATGATTCCTTTATTTTCATGAAGTTAATAATTTTCAACAGCATACTCCTTCACCGCTTATTGCAATGTTTTTGAAACTCTAGATATTATGTGTTGTACCCAAAGGACCATTAGCCTCTACAGGAGTGGATGTTGCAGTAAAATCCCTCAATCCATCTAAAGACTGTTTGCAATTGTTTATTTCCGAGCTTTATTTAGTGTCACATTTTCACCATTAGATTCAAGCGAGCACTAAGTGCCCTTTCTGAACACTGAGGTCAGTGAACATCAGAAAAGCCAAAGACAAATGCAGCTTTTCTAATGATGGTGAGAAATGATTCAAAGAAACTGCAGAAACAATTACTTTAAGTGATACTGAAAATTAAGTCTCTGATACTTACTAGCCTTCATGGAAATCATTCTCTACTGTCTATAAGAAGAATATTCCAAAAATAGACCTGTCTTTTGTTCACTCACATTTATGCAGGGGCTACTGGAAGGCTTTAATCCTGTAGCTTGGCTTGTCTACAAGATTCCTCCCTAAACATACAGGTGCCCAATATTCATCTTTACAAGTAAGCTCTCAATGTTTTGTCCTATTTTTATCTGAAAGTTAATTTTTCCATATTATTGAGGACAGACATAATTAAAGTTTAATAATCTTCTGCTTCTTTAGCAAACATTCATGTCCTATACCGGGCCTATGAAACTTAGTCCTTCTGCAAATTATCTGTTATTCCTGGAATTCTCAAAATTAACCTACTTCTTCCATCTCTGAAGGCAAAATTTATGCCGAAGGCACTTCAGTAATCTGTCATTTAGCAATCTAGCTCAGTTCCCAGAGAGTACCTTTTCACATCCTTGTAGTACCACCGCAGTATCACTTTAAAAGCAAATGTACTTTTAAAGTAAGAGCTGGCAAAGGATTCATGCTAATATTACTTTTTCACATTTAAACTGATGAATACAGAACTTCTGTGAAATGGGTCAGCATTGTAATATGGGTACACTCAGGAACTAAAGGACTAATTACAGAACTTGTTTGTGCAAATCAGGTAAAATCAGCACAATTCTTCATCTGTGCAATCTTCTGTTCCCATTGTGGCAATGAGGAAGGGTTTAAATAGTTAATTAGAGATATATATTTTTGTAAGAAAACCAGCTGTGTGCCAGGCTTGGAAAATTCAGTCACTAGCATTCAAACAAAAAACAAACTATTTTGAAATCCCAAGGTCATCAATGCCCCTGTGTAAGTCTCATTAAACTTAGTAGACATTAAACACATTTGTTGAGGGCAAAGCACAGTCTCCTACAGCTGCAGCTCTTCTTGAATGATTGCTGATTTTCATGGCTTTTTATGACTGTAGGCCAGATTACATTTTAAAATGGCAAGAACTGTAGTATGTTTCAGCAGACTAATCAACTTTTTTGGCTTTGGGCTCATGTTAACTGGAGGCTCTGCTCTGGTATGAGATACGGAGCTGCAAACAGCTGTGGCTCACATCACAGCTCCTGCAGTTGTCTACATGCTGCCAGGAGGACAGCAAGGGACTTGGGCTAGTAGTTTAACATGTGCCAATTCGAAGGAAGCTGTGTCTGAGCAGCTCATCCTCTTGCTCTCTGAGCAATCCCATCGGCTCAGAAAGCAGAGATGTGGGCATGATAAGCGTAGCTGCTTCCCTGCCTGCATCCAGTGATGAAATCCAGGAGAGCCTCATGCAGCAGCATAAGAAGTTGGACACAACTGATCCTTTGTTTGGCAGATGTTCCTTAGGACTCATTTTTACCTCTTGCTAGGGTTTCAAATGTTTCATCACTTCAAATTGCTATGAAAGCTGCTAGGGCTTTCATAGCAAGTCAGGGCCAGGACAGAACCAAGCAGGGAATGAGAGGAACCATGATTAGTTGCTCTGTGCAGCCCTAGGAATTGATCACAGGCTGATTTCAGACACAAATATACATCACTCCCACAAGGCTGAGGAGTCAACTACCAAGGAATCAATAGTCCCCCTCCTGCCAGCCCACCCTGCTCCACCACCCTGCCCAACTGCACATCATGCATTACTTTCAGCCATAATATTTCTGTTCACATTCCTTTAACACCTGCCCCATCTCACAGTATTTGAACATTTGCCAAAAGTGGGCTATATCATTATTTTGTAGAGGAAATAGGTGCTGAAGGTATGGTATTGCTTTTTTATACCATTTATTAACAATATGGTAAAGTTACTTAATATAATCCCAAGGTCACATTAAGCCATACCTAAATTTTCTATCACAGTGGAACATGTTGACAAAGACAATTATTCTGTGAATGAGAGATGTGTTCCATTTTATGAACTGGGCAGCTGACAGGATCTGTGATGTTATGAGACGTGTATGGACAGCTTACCGCTTAGTAACTTTAATGAATAGCAATTACACTTGTCTTTTCTCTAGTGAGCAATGTTGTATCATGTAACAATATTTTGAAAGTGATCACTTGAATAGAAAATTCAATTACAGAACTTTGTGCTAATTTGTTATTTCTGCAAATGTATAAATTTAATCTCAAGACGTTTTGTTTAGCAACACATGAGATGCAAGCAAGGAGATGGTGTGTAACCACAAAGTGCCTACCATCCGTATTTGCCATTCGCATACCTTCTTTTTCCACCGTGTACCTTGCTTTCACCCTCCACTCTCCATCCACTCCTTTCCAGCTGTATCAGTGTTCTGACTTACAGCAATGGTGGCAGCTAAAAAGAGAGGCAGAAATGAGTCCTCATTTCTGGCTAGTCAGGCACTGAAGAGTACTGCAGTTGCTAAAGGAGGCTGTGGCACACAAACACAACTTCCCAACTTTGCCAGGGGGCATTCCTAAACCACGTTTTTTATTTCTACAACTAATGCTGTACAAATGACTTCAACTTGTGTTCTGTGCTAGATGGGGATGCATGGTAAAATACCAGGGAAATAGCAGGACATGAGTTAATGTCCTAGCTAAGGAGGGTACTGGATCTGAGAATAAAGCATGTGTAAGTGGACACAGACGAGTAAGATTTCACCTTGGAGGCATGCAGGAGAAGGACTAAGGAAAAGAGAGAATGGAGGCATGTGCCTCCCTTGTGAATGCAGCTGGGCCAGCACACAACCAAGGCTTACTGCTCCCAAGACAGCTTCCCTGGGCAGGCTAACTGCAAGTACCCAGCTTAGGACATTCAAAGGTCTGCAAATTCCAAGGAAGACAATTCTAGCCAGGTTCGGAGAGATGAGAAACATGAAATACATCATCTCACTTTAGCATCCCATCTTCTTCAAGCAACAGACATGCCTTAGGTTTCCCCTTTTCATCAGACAGCCAAGCAGTCTCCCTTCCTTTCCCCTTCAGGCCATCTCTCAGCAGCCTGCTGTCCCCTTTACATAGTCCTACTTCCATGAGTCCCTAATCAAATGCATTACTCACTTCAGAGTGGTGTCCCAAAAGCTGTTTTTCTTTCACAGCTTTGTAATCCTCAGATGTTAATCTCCTCCCTCCTCCTCCTCCCCTGTTCCCATAAGAACTCAAAAGTCTATTTTCCCAGCAAAGCTAATAAAATAACAAAGCAAGCAAAGACATTGTGAGCTAAGGCATTTTGGAACCAAAGAAATTATAACTTTTCAAAAATTAACTTCCTGTGTATTTCTTAAGCAACGTAACATTAGAAATACTTTTTTCTGTCTCTTAACCAAGTTCCCCAGAAAATATAGAGGGAGGTTGGAAATCCAGCATTATGCTAAGCAGAATCTCACTTTGCCCTGAACAATGAGGTTACTACAGCTGCACAGTCATCTGCTAGGAATCCCTCTTGATGGAGCACAGAAGCTGCTGTTTCATTCGAAAATTCCCTGCTGGATTTGTAAGTTCTAATAAGAGGTTCATGTGACATGCAGGACTGATTTGGGGAGTGCTCAAATTTACTTAATAATAGGAGGAGTGAAAGAAAATAATTCCTATGAAAAAAATTTTTAAGAGTATCAAGATTTTATTTAGTTGAATAGAAACATAATATCATCTTGGACTAGTTATAACTGTTCCCAGGTTTTGGCTATAGAAAGCAAAATTACATCAGCAAACCAATCCCTGATGAGTAGGATGAGTCACATTTCAGTCTGTTTTCACTTAATTAGGTTTTGTGGGTTGTATTTTTTTTTACACGTTTATGGGGTTTAGAAAAAACAACAGACAACCATTGCAATTGGAAAATTATTAAAAGGTGAAATGTGAAGAGGTTCTGACTCATTGGCTAGGTATTCCTGACTTCAAGAAAGCTCTGAGGAAATAACGGTACCTTCTGTAATCTGCAGAAATAATGACACAAGCCTTATGAAAGGATGTCCAATATATTTCTCAAAATTAATGTATGGTCTACTACTTGCCCAGAAAAGGGATCCTTATTTTTAATTAACCTGGTAGATATATGTTATGTGAAAAGAAAGAGCGAGAAACAGAGTGAAATTCAGAGAAAAAGCAATCAAGAGACAGAAAACTACAGCCTGCTTTCCATTTTTGCAATTGGTTTTTATTAACATCCAGTGAAGAGATGGTTCCAGAGTCAAGCAACATGGTTTTAAATGCAAGGTATTAATAATGGCTAACCAAGAGACTTCAAAGCTTTTTCATCCTCGGAGGACATGCAAAAGATAATCTAAAAAAATATTTTTCGAAAGTGACTGAAGTAATTGCAAACCTGTTGCCTTGATCATTTTCCTTTTAAAAAAGTAAAAGTAGCCTCATTTTAAGAATTCTTCAACTGCATCCAGACAAACACATCACTCTGAGATGCATGATGTCACCTCAAAGACTTTGACACAGTGGCTGTTGCTGAACTGGGATGTTTCCATGGGTATTTCAAGTGAGCAAAGTCAACCAAAGTGACTTGGCATAAAGATTACATTGCTTAAGTACATCATGTACAACTGCCAAAGTTGAAAGAAAACACAATTTATGTGGACACTCCTTGTGCTTGGTCGCACTCCCTTAAATACATATTTAAAAGAGGTCCTATTTCCCTCCAAGTTCAGGAGTATTGTTGGGAGGGGGAAAACAATACTGTGTTTGGGGACAGTACATTTTTACCTACCCAAAATTACTTTTTAAGATATTTGCATACCTGAGCCAATTCTGCAACTTGCTTTGTAATACCATGCAATGGTATTTATTCCCTGTAACAGTATTTATTCCCTAATAACTTTATTCCCTAATTTTCATGCATTGGTACCTGTGGCTTGGGTCTAGGAGAAAAGTATTTCAGCTTCTCCCAACACACATACATAAATCAGCAGAACAGCCTGGAAAATGGGCAACAATCTCTTGCTTTCTGCCTGAAGCTAAGCTGACGCATACTAAAACCTCCAGATTTCCAAGCCCAAAACTTTTTCCTTGATTTATTTTTATCCTTCCTGAAAGCCTCAACCCCGTGAAGTGAACCAGTTCTCATACACCTGTTTACCACATACCCACACACTGAAACACTACAGTTAAACAAGCTTATTAGGACACAGGCAGAGGAAGAGAACCAAAAGTTAGCAGAATCTCACCTTGTTTTAGACAAGAAAAGAAGATACTGAAGAGGGAAAATCCTAACCCAAACTGAAATCAATAGCAATGGCTTTGTTATGCCAACGGTTTCACCTAGCATTACAGCATATACTCGCAAAAAGAGCATACAAAAGTTTAGCCTTCCAACTAGGATTTCCAATCTAGATGTTTTTTATTTCTACACTGTATTGTTTTAATATACTCTTACCTCCTCTTCTACTTGCACCCCTACTGAATTTTCTTTCTCCAAAGTGACTTTGGTCACGATTTCCAGAGAAAAGCGAGACTGTGGGGAGAAAGGGCCGCACTTCACTACAGCTTGAAACTTTGCTACAAGTAAATTTTTTCTGGCGTGTGTTTCAAAAAGGGAAGGGAAGGGGAGTAGGGGAAAAAAGGGAGACAACTCAGAAATGCCTGTCTTGCATGCCCTTTCTCAGTACTGCTCTCCTGGAAGGCAAGTATTGCATAAGTAGAGAAAGCCACTGAACAAGTGTACTCATTTAAACAATGCTTCATTCCTTACATTTTTATGGTGCCCAGAACTAGTCACTTATTTATGGGACAATTTCCACACAAAAGCTTTGTCCCAGCAATTCCATGACCTTGAATCCATCCATGTCTGAAAATCCCAAGAACAGTACTGTGTTGTTATCAAACCACGTGGACTAGTCAGCCACCTACTTTTCAGTAGAGAAACTCAGACACGCATTAGCAAAGATATGTTTCTCTCTCCCCTTGATCTGATTCAGTTTTGTTAATACGCTTCAGTATTACAAGAAGCCTAATTGAGCTCTTAATCTATACTTGATGCTCAGTGACAGCTTACTTTCAGTCTCTTCTTTGTACCTAAGTTCTTAATTTATATGGTAATGGGGATGATAATTAAGTCAGCTATTACTATAACCTCAATTATTTCTAGTAAAACTGAGCCACAAAACATGTAAAAACAAAGCTTTCTTTTCAAAAGCCTAAGTTTCTTTGAAATGAAGAGCTTTTTCAAGAAATAAAGAGATTTGCAATCCACTTACCAATATCCACAATAAAGTTTGGCTTAGATGGAGCCAAAAGATTCTCAGGTTATTGCCAGTGAAGTCCATAACAAACCTTGACCTTTTAAAATTATTTTAGTTACAATGTGGACATAGCCTCTAGCATAACATAACGTCCAAAAACCTGAAATTCACTGATTAGCAATCAACTGAAGGGAAAACAAGCAGTAACTAAGAACTGCATATAAAAAGTCACAGATGATATGTTGGAAACCAGTGGAAAATCCACAGTATAGGGTATCATGACAGATCACAACAATCCAGATGGAATATGAGCAATACCTTGACTGAAGCTTGCCAATATCAACAGATGAGATAAGTTTGACTGTGCAGAAAACTTCAAATACTTAATTTGCATGACAAATGCAGTAGACTGTCCAGAAGTGAAATCAAACCATTACACTCAAAAAACCCAAACAGGCAAAGCTTAAAACAACAGGCCAGTGACAGGCAAAATCAGAGCCAAGACCATTCATTACATTAGGTACGCTATCATTCCTGAATGTGCAAGCTCAAAATATACAAAACCAACATTTTTTAATGACTAGCATTATTGGTTACATGTCTTGAAAAAGGAAAAAAGCCCACATACCATCCTCTATATAAAAGTACTCCTGTCCTTGATACTGCTTGAGGCTTCTATTTCAATTACTTTTATAATGTAGAAAGAATTCACTTTTATTTGAGCTAGTGATGGAAGAAGATGACTTGGAGTAGGAAATTCAGCATCCTAACACCATTCCTTGGTAATCAGATGAAGGCCAAGAGAGACATCCCGAGTCAGATCTAAGTAAAAGAATAAGCAGAAAGGTACAAAATAAGAATAAGGAAGAAAGAAGAGACAAGGAAAAATCATGAAATTCATTTGCATGCCTAAAAACCTCCATGTGACCATATAATATTCATACTCCCAGAGCAGGAATAATGACCAGACTGTTGGTCTCTTAGAGCACATCAGTCCACAGGGGAAAAATGCTACGATTTGCCAGTTGTGTAGGACACCCACAAATTACAGCCTCCAAGCTAAGGCAGAAAGTAAACTGTTCAGTACCTTCTATGAGCCAATTTTTTAGCTGTGGAGTGGTAAAGCTATTACCCAAGACTGTGTCCAAGGCCTACCAGCTCTGTGATACAAACCAAAAGTGAGCTTTACATAACAATATGAGCGGGAAACTGGGAGCTAATAAGGGCACTTACCACAAGTCTTGAATTAAATGAGACTCCTTCAATAAATTTCTTGGGCATCATGCACTTCATCAAACCGTCTGGGAACACCTGATTGTGAAATACCGATCCAGCCTGACAAGAACATGCTGCATCCCTGCTTGCAACTAACCTGGGAGTGGGTAAGTGCAGCTGCTGTACAGGGATGTAAGTAGGTGACACGCAGAGTCCGAGAGCTCCGCAGTGTTGCTGCTCCTCTCCTGCCCCAAGAACCCATGTGCCAGATCCATCTAGCAAATGGGGTTAAGAATCAGAGAGCAGCTACGGTGCCAGGATCATGTTGGCTGCTGGCAGGAAAGGAGGACAGCAGTCAAGTTTCATACATGAAATTTTACAGGTTTACCTGAAGTATCGCTCAGTACAAGTACAGAGAGTAAAAGCTTCCATAATTGATGAAAAGGTCTCATTTCCAGAAAAGACCAAACAGGCAAAAATAAAATTAGCCTTTTTTAGTGCAAAGTAGAAACATGCAGATCACATTAGAAAATTTGTCTACTTGTTCAAATTTTATTTGAATTCTACAGCTCTATTTCATAGTTTTTACTGCTTCTCTCTGATCACAAATAACTTTTAACTTCCAGTAGTGAATTTACTGACCTTGCAGTAACAATTTATGCATCATTTGCTGCGTTGCCGAGCTTCTGTGGATGCTCCCTGGTGACCAGGGAACCCACACAAGTTGAGAAACTGTTTAAAACAAGCAACTTCCTTTTTACTTTGGAAGTCTTTCCACATTCAGTTTCCCACTATTTTAATGGTTTTCAGTCACTGCAAGTCTAATTGATATTGATCAAGTCTCTTTCAGGCAGCCCTCAGTTTTACCTCATTAAGCTTGGTATCCTAATGTGGAAGGAAAAATGCAATTTAATCATACCCTTGCTCTTTAAAAATGATGATTAATGATTCTGCCCTGCCACTATAAGAGGATGTAACATGGGCTGCTCTTCCATCAGCACGCCCAACTTACATGCAGGATTTTCCTGTGGACACTTTCTTTTCATGTTTGTCTATTTGCTAGACGTGTCACCTGAATGGAACGTACAGAGGAAGCAATTATATTAAAGGCATTTCTAGGCAGAGAAAACTATCTGTCCATCATGTAAATATAAAATGTATCAAATATGCAATGCCGTTTTCTACACTGTCATTTCACTGCACTTGTGTCCTGCTGTATGGTTGTTACATGAAATCATTCTGTGAAAACAGACATAATTTCTCTTTCTTGACAAATATGCAATAGATTTTTAATATATTACTTATATATTGTTTGTATTATTTTACAAACATTTTTCAATAGGTCAATATTCTTGTTCCCTGATGCAACTACTAACTGTTCTTAAATAGACCATCACTTCAATCTGCCTTATTTCTAACCTGGAAAGCCAATTTGGCTTTTCTACAGCTCTGAGGGTTCTGATCTTAAAATAAATATGATCTATAACCACCACTGACTGATTATGTCATGAAATTATGCTTCCAAGGAAAACTTTGTCTGAGATATACAGGTTGGAGAAATTTGATCATCTGATGGAATTTCTTCCCACCTATGCTTGTAGAAGAGATGCCTTTTCACATTTGCAGCTGCACATAATTAAAGACAGCTGTATGCCATCTAACAGAAGACTCCAAATGATCAAATATTTTGCTTCCACAGCAGACAGCAGGTTACTCCTCTAACTGTGGAGGAGCAGTTGACAAGCATTCGTGGGACATAAACTGTGTCATTTTAGAGATGGCTTGGTGCCAATGCAAACCTGCCTGCTTCCATCCCCAGGAGCGACAGCTGTATTTTCTCTTCAGGGGAAAGAAGAAACTGCCTATTACACTTACTGGTAGATGGCTTGCCAAAAATTTGACCATACAGCCAGTGAGATGTGGAACACTAAGGAGAACCAGATAATTAAATGAAACAAGAATGACCCATCTTTCTTGCTCCGTGTGAGGTATTTTAAAATTCTTTAACCTTTAACTGTGCATGCTAATGTCTGCATAGTCAGCATTTTACTTCAGCAAAGTTGGGGGAGGGAGAGGGACTGTGGTACAGTTTTTTATGACTGTTCTCACAGATTTAGGAATGGCCATACTAGTTTAATTAAAGATCAGTATCTCACAGATCACATCAGGACACTAAGAAGGATGGAGTTCAAAAGGTGAAAATCATTATTTATAGTTCCTGCAAATCTTTCCCAAGAACTAGCTATGAACATTTGATCCAAGTCATTAAATGCAGTAATAAATGGGAAACAAAGAAATTAAGATAAAAATCCAAATTTCTGTTAGTTCTGTTATTGGTACAATTACAGTGCAAGCATCTCTATGAAATCACAGTCCAAGGAACAGAACACTATTCAGTATCAGAACACCAGGATCTTATTTTGGGTCGTCCTGTGGGTTCACTACACTTTAGCAAGTCACTAACTTTACGTCTTAGTTTCACAGTATTAAGAAAAAAAATATGGCACACTTTAAAAATCATTGAGTAGATCTTTTGAGGAGTGATCCTTTTAAAATTTTTTAAATCATTTATACAGAGTAGGATTAGTCAAGACGAATGAGAATCAAGTGTTGATATCTCTTTGAAATACAATGCACTGGGGCTCCTTGTTCTCCACTAACTGAATTTCTGAGCCACATCTTTCATGCTAATGCTCTGCAGACAGAAGAGCTTTCCAGTTAATTTTCACCCTTCTTCACAAATTCAGTTGCTTCCAAGCCACAACCTGAATTGATCAATCTCATCTTGTTGATTTTTAAGAAGCATTGAACTTCAAGTCCTTCTTTCAACTTGGAGATGTCTGTTTGGCCCTAGTAGTGAACATTAAAAGCTCAGGCACAAACTAGTTTAAAAGAGCATATTCCAGCACAGGCTGGAACAATAAATCAAAGAGAAAATATCCTCCACTACTGTAAACTTCTAGTCAGACAGAGAGTTTAATTCCTTCTACTCAAAGCAAAAATTAGAATTTCTAGATGTTCTACCAAAAAAATATCCCAAACCCCCAGACTTCTAAACTTTCATTTTGCAGAAAAGCAGAGACACTTAATATAAATCTTTGTATGTGCTCCTGGAGTTCACAAAGCTAACAGAATCACTGATAGCCTACCAGGGACTCTCAGGCTGGAAAGAAGTCCAGAGTCCTTAAACAGAAGCAGCATAAATTGTTGGTAGTTATATGCTAGAATAGTTAGAAGACATCCTGACCATTACAGAAAAAAATAAGGGAACATATATGATAAAATATATTTTAATTGCATCCAAATTGAGAGCAGTTAAGCATTACTAATGTTTTTAGCAAACATTTATAATCCAGCTGCAAGGGTTTGAAACTAACAGAGTAGGTATGCAGGGCTACCACCAAACAGCAATTAAACAAATGAAAACAGACTGCAAAGGAGCTGGGAGGGCTGAGGATGAAAAATTCACAGAGTTGGCTGCAAAGTGTCTTAGGATGTTTCACAAAGCTATTAGTTGTGTTTAAAGACCCCCAAAAAAGCATCCGAGGAAAACACAAGAATGATGAATTTAACCATTGAGCTTTCTACATGAAACAGGCTATTCAGAAGGGTAGGTTTTGTAAGTGGTTTGTTGTTGGTTTTAACTAACTAATCTAATGCCAGCTTGAACTATGTTTCTGTCCTATTGCTTAAATATTTTTCCAAGTTACCACTGTCATATGTCCGCTTTGCAAAAGGAAAAACAGGAAGGTTATATACTCAGACATTGGTAGGGCAGTAAAAAAAATAATAAAATTTTAAAAGCCTGTGTATTGGGTCTGGCTGAGATGGAATTAATTCTCCCCATAGCAGCCCTCATAGTGCTGTGTTCTGCATTGG
>JANZLQ010000001.1:18284824-18313890 GCA_026212715.1 Elanus axillaris
TGTCCAACTGAGGAGGGGGAGTGATAGAGTGGCTTTGGTGGGCACCTGGCGTCCAGCCAGGGTCAACCCATCACAGCCTGAAAGTTTAAAATACCATCCACACTGTAAACGCAACTGTGTAAAAACAGGTCTGTAAAGCAACAGACCTATTTAGATGTTACGCCTTCCACTCTTAGGAGTCTGTTCCTTTCTCATCTCTCCATGTAAATATGAATTGAGGAAATGAAACTGGTTTTCCCCTTACTTAATTTTCAAATAATTTTACAAATGTGCCTTTTAACTTATTTAATAAAATAAAATTCAAAAAGGGTATTTTGAAAATTCAACTGTACATTCATATTCTAATAATAAATATTCTCCATTTAGTTCAGTCTTGAAGTGATATCAAATGAGGTTTTGAAGCTGAGAGGAAAAAAAAAAGGCAGCTAGAAACTACCTCGTGCCAACTGCAGAATCTGAGGCAAGTCATATGGAAATTCACAGTAATTCACCAACATCTCAATGTTCCTTTTTTTAGCAAAAAGGTAGTTCTGCATAGCAACTGGGGATTGGTAACCAGCACAGCCAGTTTAGATGCCCAAGATTCCCATTCCATCAAGATACTTCCTCTGGTGCAGAATCAAAAATTGTGAAATAGCTATAAATCACATAACGATGCTCCTTTATCTGCATTTCAGAAAACAAGACCAAACTAGTTCATCTGGATCATACAGATTTTCTTTCCACCTCAGGAAAGATTTTTTTTCTAATTGCAACCCTATTTAAGAAAGACATAACAAAATCAACTTCAATGTTCAGATTTAAGTGCTCTATTTTGAGGGCACCACAGTTTCCTGGGAAGTGCAATTGCCCCGAGTTCTTAAGATTAAGCTCAAAGACAATCACAAGTGAACAATTAGACATATTGACTTCAGTGTACAAAAAAGACATTACTGAGTTTCATATGTTTTTACAGTGACATGGATTAGAAGTTTACATTCCCCAAAATAGTTGCATCTGTCATCATTTATGTTCCTACCAAAGCAGTCTGGTATTTCAGAGTGGTTATGCTTCTCCACAACTATGTCCAAGTGAAGAAAATGAAGAAGAAACAGATGAGGGATGAAGAACTGTATTTTGAGTATCTTAAAGTGGCCCCAATTATAAAGGCACAAAGCTTTCTAAAAAAATAGCCTTTTTTCCAGTTTCTTGGGGAAGCAAAGCTCATTCATTGCATCTTATCTTTCTAAATAGGTTTTCAAGAATCAGTGCAACTGGTGCTTTTTGAAATCTGCTTTCCATCTTAGGAACATCAATTTCTAAGATTTATAGATCTGGTTTACGACTTTATATAATCAAAAAAAGAAGAAATTGGAATAGGTACTTTTGCAAGCTACTTGACCTAAAAAGTACATACAAAATTTTAAACTAGGTGTGGCAGTCATATTTTGTAGCCTAATTAATAATATACCTTCGCTAAGTAAACATGGGCAAAAGGCAAATCTCACACACATCTTTAAAAAGCAAATTAAATGAGCATTCAAAGCTATGACAGGCAGTTATTGCATTTATGCACCAGTTCTAAGCTTATTTGTAATGCGAGAGTAAATACTTTCAACCAGGAAACAAATCAAATAAATTGTGGGGGGTGGGGAGGCAGAGGGGGGAGAGAAAAGAGTATTTATTCTATATTCCAGTCTTTTTATTTGCCTTTAAGTTCCTTTTCTTAGGCTCCTCTAGAATCCTAACACTTGTTTCAGGCTTTTCTATAATTACTATGAGATGTTTATGCATAGTTCATCTATTGGCTTATTTCTCTTCACTTTACTCCTTTCAATATTGTTTATAACTAAATTTCATCAGTGTGACAATAAAAAATAGCCTGCTGGAGAAGCGTGTACTAATTTCACACTGCAACAGCAGGCCTATATTTTCTACTCTACAGCAAGATACTGTCAGGTGTTGCTTCCTTCTGCCCTTACCGCAGTCCATATTCTGTTAATATGTATTTCTTTGCATCATTGGTATAAACTATGGGTCCGAAGTTTCAACCCTGTTGATAAAATAATTATAGAAATAGATATAAAATTTATTCGAATGATCAAAAAAACCTGAACCCCAAGGGAAACATTACGTGAGGACTAGAAGGAAGGCTTTGGAACAACCGTCTGGGCACAGCCTCTTTCTCTGAAGGAGCTGGAGAGCATTCTCCTGCAGCAAGGAGGGGAGCAAAGCAGTGTCACAGCCTGCCTTGTCAGCTGCCAGATGCTGGGCACTCTGCTAAATTTTTCTCCTGCACTTCTTCTGGAGCAGATTTTTCAGAGCGATTAACAGTTTTACTTAAGTAAGGGAGCATCCCTCCACCTTCAAGGCATCTCTAGTCAAAATCCCTAAAAAGGCACTTCTCCACCCAATCTTTTTTCTTTGGAGGTCTGCTTTTATCAGCATAGATCTACCATAAACAACTCGCTTCACAGCCTACTTCAGCATCAACATCTTCTATTTTTGATTTTCCCTTTGATCAAGACATTCTTGATCATTTTCTTGGCTATTAATAACACTGTACTCCATGTAGTAAAAAGTCAATTGAAATCTCAAGGCAGTCATGAAACCATTCAGGAGTTCAACTAAAAGTCATCTTACAAAGCAACATTTTGGTCTGGTTAATGACAGAAAAATTGTTAGCTCTGACTCATTAAAAAAAACCCTCTTTGCAGAATAAAAGAAGACACAGACACAAAAAATACATATATTTTAATTTTTTGTCTGTCTCTAAAACTCCTAAGAACATCACACAACTGTTGTGACTAATTACCAATGCCAATAAAATAAAACGACACTATAATTATCTGTTTTGAGCTCTATTTTGATAACAACCTCCTATATTTAGGCATTAATGAATTCATGCTATCTTGCTTAGCTACCATAAAGAGCTTAGTGCAGAAATTATTGGCATCTTCATCTAGATAAGACAATGAAAAACTCATGTTTTTCCCAAACACATTGTTACTGCATTTTGAAGACTGTATTTTGCCCTCTATGAACACAGCTTTGCTCTCCAAGATGAAATACCAGTAGTGCCACTGAAATAAGTGGAGTTACCAATCTGCAAAATCAGCACGAGCAAGAACATGAGGTCTGTTAGGGCCAAATGTTTCACATTAAACATACAATTGCTGGCATAAATTCTAATGTCTCTCATGTTCATTTCCCTTAAGAAAGGGGCAGGATGTGACTCAACAGAACACATAAATCATTTAACAGTTCTTCGAAGCACTCTGAATTTCTAGTTCGAGTCTAAAAACCATTTGCGGACCAGACTAAGAATAGATCTTAATTAAGGTACTAATAGTACCTCCCCGGCAGTAAAATGTTTAAATTTGGTCCATTGCAAGTGCTCCTCGTTGTTTAAAACAAACATACACTGTGCCTCTTCAGTACTAACAGACATGTAGCCATTTTATGGTGCTAAGAACAAACCTTCCATTCAGCAAATGCTGAATTCTGCTCAAACCTGTTTCAAAGCCCAATTCTGATGCAAGCCCTGCCTTTTGACAGAGAGAAATATGCCAAAAAAGTTTGAGCAATGCTATTCTCAAAAACATTGCACTTCCTAAATATAGATCATTCTAAACTTAGATCATGAACATGTCCAAAAATGCAACTCAGAGTTAATTATGCAGTAATATAGCACATGATAGTAAAATTATATGGCAAATATGACACATGTCTATAGTTCCTCAGAAGAGAACTTTCATATGAACAACCCTATCTGCTTCAAATAGCAAAGGACCCATCACTCTGCAGTAAGTTTCAGAGAACTTAGCCTTAACTGTGGAGACTGCCATGCTTTCTTCTGATGCAGGTCTGCTAAGTGATTCATCAGCAGTAGCACAGAAAGATGGATTTGGGGGGCTGGGAGGGAAGACTGCCCCTGTTTGCTGTCCACAGTCAAGATTGGCTGCAAATGCAGGAAAGGATGCTGAGGGATACCAGACTGGACACAGAACAGCCTTAGGAATCCACAGAGGCTTTCGCTGCTGCCATCTTATCTGCCCCAGTTCCAAGCAAGGGAAGGTCTCAAACAACAGATCACTCTACACATCAGACTTATTCTCACAAATATTAAATATTCTCAGGATTCCCGGTATTAGACAAAGTACAAAGACTGGTTTTTTTTCTGGCAATCCACAGATTTTGAATTTCACATCATGCACTAGTCACTGTGAGAACAATAGGACGTTCTTGTCCTGCGGTTTGCACAGCATCTATCTAGTAAGCTCAGCTGCATGGTGAGTAGCTGCAGTGTAATTACAGAGACATAGAATAGTTATTAGCACCATCTAAATTAAATTAGGGGATACTGAAAAAAACTTGGTATCCTTTTCTCTAAGCAACCTTTTAACTCTGACATTTGAACTTTTTTATTTAAAAATACTGTAATTTTAGTGTTGCTTCAGATAATTGCCTTTCACATGCATTTGACTACCAGTTATATCATTCCAGAAAAGGCTAGTTGTCACTAGCGAGACGATTAATCATCAGCCATCAAGTTTTTCCACTGTAAAAAATAAACACTGTATCCAGGTGCAAGGGTGGGAACATGCACATATTATAGTGTTAAGAATAGCAGAAGTAATTAAGAACTGCAAATTTTATTAAATCTTTTTACAGTAAACATGAGACCTATATTTTACAATGGTGTCTGTGTAATTCAGCTGATAATGCCAGCAGTCGAACTCTGCCTATTTACCCACATTACAAAAGAGACACCAGCAACCTGACTGAATTTTTAAGGTCACATGAATTTTTCAAGGTACACTATTAAATGCATTTACTCTCTTCATTTTATAAAGGCCACCCACCTTGTACACACGAGCTTGACTTTCCAGTTCTCATAACCCTGCACAAGATTACTTTATTTAGATTTTCTAACTCACAAATATTTTCCTTATTTTTTTTTAAATAAGAGAACTTATTTAGGTACTTAAAGCAGTTATGGGGAGAAAAGGGGATTCAGCAGTGTGATAATCAAATGTAAATATTTTGACTGGTAGGCTTCTAATTCAAATGTAATCCACTCCAACAATGACTGAAAGTTAAATTGTAGGATGACTACACAGGTGAAATATGGTTTCAAAATTATTTTCTAGTGAACAAGTGTTATTAGTACATAGATTGTCATAGCTATCCATCAACAGATGCCCTGGAGGCTGAAACATGCTCTGAAGTTGTCTTTCCGAATTAGGATGAGTAAATCGGCAGCTTGATCTACACCTGTCCATACCGAGTCTGTTCTCAGAAAAGATAAATTATATTTTTTAGCTTTATCAATGTGACATACCTCACAAGTATTATATCTGATTTTAAAAAATAATCTGAGGCCTAACTGTCTTGACAGAATCCCTTTATTCCTCAATCATTTTGCTAATGTACTGCCAAATAAGAATTAACCATTCACAAAATTCATTCACTCTATGTGGGTATATACACTCCACACATACATATTTATACACACATATATAAATACATATGTACTGAATGACGTATCAGGGCAGTATACCCTAACAAGGAAACAGTTACAACCTCCTGATCCCTTAAACGTGCCTATGGCTACGACAGCTTTAGCAGTCACAAAATTCCACCTCTGTACCAAAGGCCGTCATGGCTGTGCTACTAATCACTTACAGAATTGCTCACTGCTCACCCTGTGATTTCCACATGAATAATTGTTCAAACAAAGGTCCTGGGGGTATGAGGAATGAAACAATCACCCAAATGAGGGAAAGAAGACCCATCAAGCCACTTCATGCCATCATCTGCTAAAATACTGTAGTATACAACGCCCTAGACATTCATTGTATGTCCCCCCCCCCATATTTTCACATCAAGTTTTAGTTGTATTAATTTTCCTGCTAAGACCCTAACCCACAGCCTGCTATATCTCACAAAGCCAGAAGACTGAACTGATACATTTTAGCATTAGTTTTTTCTTCATGCTTTTACCCTGTGACTGTTGCTTAGAAGATAGCCTTGTACGTTCTTTCCCTCCCTTCACCGCAAAATTAAGTGTCAGAATGTAAATTCCATCTACGTATTCTTCCCAATTATTTTACTGAGCATTCAAAATATAAACCCTTCACCCAACTGGTTGATTTTTCTACTGCATTATAAGACTGGAAGTTTCTCCAGGTTTATTAATGAAATGCCAAAATGTTTTATTTATCAGCAATATGATAAAATACAGAAAAAGGCATAGATTCTTTTTTTTTGTTTTCCAAATAAATTTAAAAAGAAGCTTGCAAATACAAATCTCAGGAAAATTCCTTTTGCTCACTTTCCTCCAGGAGTAGCTAAAGGTGTACAATTATAGGAGTGGCAAATTCCAGAGGAACTTCAAATAGATTATTCTATTTAATCATATTTATCATAAGATGGTACTAATCCTTCCTTGCGGCCACATATGTTAAAGCTCTATTTGGATGCTGCAGGCAGCTTACAGGGAACACAAACTATCATTGGCCTGATTTTTAATTTAAAGTGATTTTGGAACTTGCCTGCTTCCATACCCATTCAGATGGATTCTGACATAATACTGAAACAACTTCCTATTTCCCAAGAGAAAAAAAGAAATGACTGAAGCTTTCAGGCATCTCTTCAGTGGGAACTCTTAGCATAATCCAAGGGTGAAATCCTACCACTGTGAGTCAAAAGTCCTACTTGCATCCAAGATGGCCAGATTTCAAACCAGGCTCCATTTGCCTGACAACTGGCAAGAGTTTATAATTATTGCATTCTTCAGAAGTCCAGCAAAAATTTCAAACGTAAATCTGAGGTTAGGGTACAAAAACACATACTGAATAACTATTTTATTATCAAGGAAATATGAAATCACCATCAGCTATTTCTTAATTAATTTCACAACAGGAGGAGAGTATCAACATACAGATGAACCAGAAGTATATTCATCAAAGAAACCTGTTTGCAAATGTGACTTCTAAAGAGCAATTGCTTTCTTAAACCTTGGGAAGATGGGAAAACAAAATGTTTTAGAAATTGAAGATTAACACTTTATTTTCCCTCACTTATATTCAATTCTGAACAAAGACTGAACAAAGAAGCAACAGCACAGTGATGATTCTGTAATTGTTAGATTCCTGTTACTATAGAAACATGCATTTAAAAAACAAGCTTAAATATAGTGTCAGTATCAAATAAAGATGTTTGTTACTTATTTGGGTATCAGAAAATGCCTGCATGTACCATATACATAACACTAATGGTCAGGATAAACTGGGTTAAATTCTATGGTTTACATAGCAGACAGCAAAAATAAAAAGGTAATACTAACTGTTGGTCCAGGATATTTGTCATGCCAGACTAACATTGCCTCACACAACTGCCTGCAAACATCTTTCAAATCAGATGCCTGTGTTGAAGTACACTCCTTTTTCTCTTTTCACTGAGAATAACATTGTCTTTGGGGTTCTTTCTGAAAATTATAAACATTTCCTAGGACGCTGTTGTATAGCTTCTTTCTTATTTTCTCTTCTTCAAAGAAATCAGTTTAGAAACAGCAAAGTAAAGACAAGATCCAGGGCTGGAAAAGATGCTCAGACACATCCTGCTAAAGGCACACATCTTGGTTTCTGCATGAGAAGCAATATAAACATTTCCTGTAGGTAAAATTACAAAGACCGCTTCTTTAAACCATGTCTTCAAAAGTCAGTCTGCTGCAAAACCTAAATCCTACTCTTGGATGGAGAGAGAAGTTTCCCTCCTTCCAGCATCCTCAGGCTTATTGATGCCAGGCCTTCTTGTCTTTGTTTTCTCTCACAGAGTTTGCCAGCTCATATACTGCAATACTGCGTATTGCAGTTGGTACTTCTAGACAGTTACAAAAGAAATTTCTGCCAATTTCCTTCGCAGCATTGAACTTGATGGAGAGTAAAAAAGTTTCTCCAAAGCCAAAATACGTATTGACCATTATCCCTCAGGTACATATACAACCAATTCCCGCACAAATTCTTAAAAAAAAAAAAAAAAAAACCAACAAAAAAAAAAACCCCAACAACCAGCTCAAAGATGAGGAGAGGAAAGAAAAAAAAAAAAAGAATTTGGCATTTTAGAAAATTTGGTGAGGTCAAACATTCATGTCATAATGTAACACACAACAAGAAGTTGCTGTGTTATCACAATAAACTGATTACTTGGATATAGACATGACGTCACTGAAATGGTTCATACTGCATCTACTCATGCATACGAGAGAGCCTGTAGTGGGTGGATGCCTTATTTAGGCAAGAGAGTTACCCATCTGTAACCGTGGGAGGGAGTTCAGCAGATGGAGTTCTGGAGTTCCCCGCTGGAATCTGGCCAGGGCACTTCTGTTACCAACTCCTCTCTTCCAGAAAAACAGCTGAAGAACTTGCATATTACAAGCTAAAGTTATGAAAGGACATTAAACAACTAGGAACTGATCTTCCTCTGCTTTGTTCTTTGCAGACTTATTTGTACCTGAAGGAGGTATGTGTAAAACTCCTGCTTCTCTAAGATGACGGATTTGTATACCAATTTTGTACAAGTATTAGGAACTATAAAGACACAATGCAGTTACAAGTCCAGTCTTTAGATTGGAATAACCTAAAAATCTTTTCACAACCATACCGGCAAGTGTCATTACTTTAAATAAAGAAAATCTCACAGAATTAATGTTTCTAAGTTCTAAAGAATTCTAAAGAACTTTAATTCCAAAATGCCTAAACATCAAAACTTAGAAACTAATTTAAAATAAACCAACATCAAAAAGATCAAAAAGTGATGGTTGAATACTGACCAAAAAAAATTTCTAATTAAACATCACCCACCAAGGTGTTTTCATGGTATATAAATAGAGAACAGGAATACTTAGTACATACAACAGGAAACATTTCATCAAAGGAGAACACTTTGAAGTTCACTCCTTAGGCTTTGCTCCTGTAGGGTTATGCATGTGTGCATGTCTAAGCAGGGAGTACAGACACAGGGGACAGGGATTCCTTCTGTTATCCTGCCTTTTCATGGGTGTGTTACTCAAGTGAAAGGATGTTCAGCCTGATTTCTGTGCACAGGGCACTTCTCTGCAAATTGCAGTCATTGCCAAAGTGCAGCATATGCTTCTGCCACCACCACTGCTCAGGCACATCTTTTGCTTCACATAGAAATTATTTGGAAAAAATGAGAGAGTTTGCAGTAAAAGTAGTGAACTTATTTCTCATTCACTGGAGACTAAACACAGACCTTTTTGGAACTCAGTGTTGAAACTTTAGGAAAGTAATAGCTGTAATTGTAAAGCTAAGTTATTCTTTCGGTTCACATGGAAAGCTAGAGTAAATGAGCTCCTCGGATTGCATAAGGCATGCCATGAGTGGGTGTTAGCTTCACGAAAGCACCTACTTTCTCCCTTAGCTGCTAAGCAGAGGTTATGAAATAAATTAAGATACATTCTTCCAGAAATACATGTTCTCCTGCTCCTGAAACCTTCTGACTTACTCTGTTACAACACACAGTGTTTTTCTGTCTTCTGCTTTCAGTCAGAGAAGACAATCTATCCGATCACATAGGAAACCAACATCTCAATGGAGAAAGGTTTCCTCCTTAAAGTGGATTATTCAGAAGTGCAATAAACTTATCCATGGGCATCCCTGCACCGTGCAGTGCCCAGAGTACTTGCACTGCCTGCAGCTCCCCTTCCCCCCACCAGCCCCGGAGGAAGACCCTGCCTGCCTCAACCATCTTGAACTTATTGGGAAGCCTGAAATTCTTTTTCTCAATGAAGTGGCACTGCATTCATGATTTGAATACAGAGATAAGGAAAAAGAAATAGCAAAAGTTGTACGTTAAAATCCAAGATATACTCGAAAGGAGAAATAGGCCATAGCTCACTGACAGCAACATCAAATGACTCAGCCTGGAATAACTGCTGAGGCAGTGGTCCCAGCTGCTTGGCTCTCCCCACTGCAGGGGCAACTGAAATCTCCACCAACCATCGCCTCAGCTGGCACAACTCACAGAAGAGCTCTTTAAGGCAATGCAAACCAACAGCTTACTTTTCTTTAAAAGCTACTAGGGAAATTGCACTGGATTTAAATTCAATTCGGGAACAGATCAGCCAATACAAGCTAAGAATCTTGTCAGCTACCACAAGCAAGATGCATCTGTTGCTGATATTAAAAATGCAATTTAGAAACCAAAGCTTTAAAGAAAGCATTTAGTCTTTCAGTCTTGTTACAAGAGCTGACCTCACTGGGCACATATGGAAGTTTGCAGCTAGAGCTGGCCACAAACTGCTCACAAATGCTGTTTTACACATCTCTCTTATGGAGCCTTTCTTAAGGCTCTTAAAATTCTGTAAAATCCCCTGACCTGACGAAATATATCACTACGAGGCATGTGACTTCTTTTCCAATGGCAAAGAAGTAAAAATAAAGTAGAATATTTTGCACCTACAAAACAGAAAATATTTTTTCACACACTGTGGCAATCTTTTCCAGGTCACATTACACCAGCATCTCTGACTTAATCATTTCTTAACCTTAGGTCCTACTTGACAGTACACTGTTAGATCACATCATCATATGCAATGTCAACTGCTACAAGCCTACAGTTACCAAAGGGTTAAGCCTGATGGAGTAGAAAATACTTTCCAAATCAGAAAGCCTTTATAGTTTACTGTACATGTTGCAGGGACTCTTCAAATTGCTTCCAGACAGTGCTATTTTTGTAATTCCATCACAAAAGCAAATCCTATCCTACACATTTTTTACTTCAGTGCAGCTTTAGATGAAAAGTGCATGTCTCATAAGTCAATCCTTGCCCGAGCTGCTGAAGGTACATTCTGATACAAGTTCAGATAAAGCATTAAGGAGGTCAGGACTGGAATTCTGGAAGTCCTCTCCGGTCCTCACTTTTCCATTCCACCCTTACTGTCTGTGGGAACTGTATGTCTTAATTTCTGACAAGTATTCTTTGATTTTTTGCTCTCAGTGAGCTATCAGAATGTGAGTAGCAGTGCAGCAGTTGCACAAACTGAACAAAACCAAAAAGCACTGACTGCTACCAGGTGCTCAGAAGGGCAAGTGAAGAGTAGCGAGAGAGGACCAGGAAGGCAGACACTACAGATGCTTCTGTTGTTCTTGTTATTGCTCCTTCGTTACTGTTTTGCTTGGTCTGCAATGACTGCATTTTCTTACTGTTTTTATAAAGCCATATTGCAGTTCCACATGGAAGCCTTAAAGTTTCCCCTCCACCAGCCCCTAAGAACTCCAGCTGGTGCTACCGCAAAGAGGTAACATACAGCATTTCTGCACAGCAATAATAACCTGGAACTACTGCTGAGACCCATCAGAAGGGGACTCATATCCACAATATCAATTTCCTTCCATATAGTTTCCACTACATAATACATAGATAGGTCTTTGTCTAGCATACCAAACAAAAGTGATGCTCCATGCAGCTTTTCACAGACCGAGGGAAAGATGACCTTTTACTCATCTCTAGAGTGTATATGGAAACATGAGCTAGGGCAAAGTGCCAGGCACCAGAAAAAAAATGAGATCACTACCCATATGGGTTTTCAATGTGTTACATCAAAGGCACATAATTTACAGTTTAACTTGGACAGTTAAATTGCTAATACCTAGTATATAAGCAGGGAACTAAAAAATTTACAAGTGCCGCCTTAAACTTTTTCTTCTCATGGCTAAAGAGTTAGTTGTCAGCAAATTTCACACAGTAAGCAACTAAGCATTACAAGACTACAACAATTCCCATACTCCTTTCAAGAGGGGTGGGGGAAGTACTGCTTCTTTGGGATTTGGCACCGAGTTTCCCACTGCATTCCCCCTCTGTGGTCTCCACATTTCTAATTTTGCAGTGTGCAATCTGCTCATCCTACAGGGGTGGAATATTTATGAAACTTTTCCAGCCCCCCCCCAAAATATTTTAATATATCTATTAAATTTCACTTTTCCAGGGATGTTCAGAAAAATACGTTGTTAATGCTTCAACCCACTGTAAACTGGAGCCCTAAATACAGGCAAAATTTTTTAACTTAATCTGAAAAAAAGCAATTGTACCTCAGACTCTTAGGAACTGTATTTTGTTTGCTTTTAAGTTTATTAAAGGTCTGGCATATGTGAACACAACATTTGGCCACTGTGAGCTTTCAGATTCACATTCAAACCAGCCTAACATGGTTTTACAACACTGAAGAACTTCAGGGGAGGGGGTTGTTTGGTTTTTGTTTGTTCCTTGTTTTGTCTTTTTGGGTTTTTTTATTAAAACTATAGATCAACATCGTCAGCAGTTCGGGTCGTTTGCGGTTTTTTTGTTGTTGGGGTTTTTTTTTGTCTATACCTCTCCTTACAAGTTCTTCTGTACTTTTTCAGTCAAATTCTCTAAATAGTGTTACACCCTTCACCACATTTTATTACGTATTTTCATGTCTGATGCTTTAGAAGCCACAAACAAAGATGCATTCCTAATGTGGCAGTCATCACACAAGCATGCAGGGAGCCATGCAACCCTTTCCCAATACTCAGAGGTACCCTGGGAAGCTTTCAAAGAATAAGAGTTCAGTGTTCAAATGCAGTTGAATTTGAACGGGCATACCTCACTTACACAGCTGTGAAAATCTTCCTCATAAAACCCAGTGGAATTCAGAAATGCTTTAGAAATAATAGTTATCTATTCCCCCCCAAACATAATTTTTTAGAATAAAATTTCCCCCAAGCAAACCTGATTTCTATCATATTTTATAGGACTTTTCCATAAGACATTATGTCAGAGGATGCAAAACCCATGCTTATAGCCTAACAAATATGAGGGAAATGGTTATGTGAAAAAACCCCATTTTTTTAAAATGATAACAAAGTTGCTTTTCTCCTTTCTCATTTATTATTTGGTCTTAAACTCAAATTTCTTCCTTTTCACAAGCCTCTTCCCTTTTCTCCTCTGCTACATAACTTAGTAAAGAGTCCAAAATACCTGATGAGAATCACAGCTAAGAAAAAACCCACACATCTGTGCAACATGGAAAAACATCAATCCCATAGTGACTTACTGCAATGCTTTAAGTGCCTGTTAGTTAGAATTCTGATGGGGGGCAAGAGAGGGAATAAAAGAACATGAATTCAAACTTTATGAGCTGAAAGTTTGGAATTTTCTGTTCTGTATAGAAGAAATATAGAACTAAATCATACTAGTCCAACACTACAAACTTCCTAGCAGGCAGAAGTTGCAAGCATTATATTACTATGAGTGACATTACAAATGAGAATCCTTCATTCTTACTAACTTTAAATTACATTTTCTGTGGGAGCCATAAGGACCATATACCCAAAACCTGGATTCACTAAAGCAGCTGGGCTCAAGCATAGTTGCTACCATTCTTTTATCATTCAAGATAGCATCTCTGTCACAAAGCCAAGAAGCCACAGCAGAATTCAAGATGTTAAGAAAACAGACTTCAAAGGCTAATGCAAACAATTTGTGCAAGCTTTACTGCTTTCAGAATTAATAACACACAACCATTATTAGATAGTGCTCATATAAAATGTCCAATTACGTCTTTATAACTTACAAAATTGTATATAAATAGGTATGTCAATTTGATCTAGAATATTCTACTTGTAAAATTATTTATATTAGATAAACACAGTTCAGCAATGCTACACAGGCCTGCGTGTAGAAGCAGACATATGGCCCAAACAAAAGAGGCTTTTTAGATCACCATTTCCAAAACCAGTCAATGCTGGCACATCCAAAAAAGTCGTTACTAGTTACCGATTATACCCAGTTTTTACCACTGATTCCTTAGTGTTCTTTCAAAATACTGACTGATTTACCAGCCCGAGGGGTATGGTGAATTCACCTGTGGGGTCTTTGTGTGTCACACCCCTGATTCACAATCTTCAGGTGTTATCCTGCAAGAGCTTCTATTACCAGAAACTTTAAGGGGGGAACAGGGGACAAACCCCAAAGATTTACCAAGCCCTTAGAGGATTCTGTGTAACGAAAAAGCCCATCTAATCAAGTCCTTGCTGGACACATCCACACTGTAAAGCCATTACATTAAGTAGTGGTAACTGACATCTCTGATGAGTGTTAATGTGGAGTAAGGAATCAAGCTTACATTTCACCCTGTTGCTATTGTTTGTTTTACTGTATAATGCCATAGCACCACAGCAGCTGGATTAGTATCTCTTGGTCACAGCTGACTACTACATGGAAGATGGGGTAAAAATATTTGGAGGCATCTTTGAGATAAATCGCACAGTTATCTTGCCCACCCCAAGAAAGATTATTCTTTTAGGACTCCAGCAGAATGAAATCTTAAAAATTAAAGGCTCAGTGCTATTTATGATCAGTACACTTCCAAAAACAGCCCCATCCATCTACTTACATAGAGGAGGAAGACAGCCAATACCACGATTCAATTTCCCATACTTTCCTTTTCTTTGCTCACATTTTAATTCCTAGAGTTTTAGTCCTCCTAGATTAAAAAGATAATTCACTTTATGGAGAAAAAAACTATGCCCAAAACCATAGCTGAGATTTCCCCTAAACTTTCACTTCTACTTTGCAAAAATGAGCTTCAAAGTTTGACAAATGAGACCTTAAGAACTGCCCATTTGTAACCTTCTGTTGGCTCAGAATAAAGATAGACAAGGCCAGAATTTATATTTTCAGTTATAACATCTTTACTTGTTGGCAGCAACACCACCCACATTTCTCTAGATTTCTTGAATCTAGGGAATTTGGTAATTTTTACGAAGTGGTCCAGTCCTAACATATAAGTGGAAATCCCACAAAAAAAGGTAGAATCTTTCAGAAAAGCTCTTTATGGTTATTTCAACAAGATAAAAGGAAAGGTTTTAGCAATTTCTGTTACCACTCTCGTTAATATCTATCAGTCTACATTTTTTTTCTGGAAAATATATGCAGAAAGTGTTTGAAACTGCAGGTACTCATTCTATCACAAACAAACTCTATGAAGGTAAACACCTCAAAAATTTGGTTAATATATAGATGTTCAGATGTTGGTTTTGGTTAGGTTTTGTTATTTAAGGCAAGCAAAGTACATAAGCAACAAAGCTAGTTTAATCAGTTCTCAGGAACAAAAAAAAAAACAACTCCTCTACTTAGCAGTTACTTCACTTTGTTCTTTAAGATTTTGTACATTTAGGAATCCAAGTCAGAGACAGCTTATTCAAGGATTATTTCCTTAAGCTCTGCATGAAGCTACAACTCGCCTACAGTGAGCCTCCAGCTGACATGACTGTACGCTACTGCAGATTTCTCCTTCTAACTACTCGTGAAAGAGCTCCTATGGAGCCCAGCACATCACTTGTTCAACTCCACCTAGTCCCACCTGGTTTGTGAATGAGCCTGTTAACAACCTTGATGATTCAAAGCTGTCACTGAGATTTCTTTTTTGCTAACAAGTGAGCACCCATTTCTTGGCTACGGCACAAAATAATCACAGAAATGTAATTAGCTGCAGATGTAAAGCCAGCTTTTTAACATTTTGCTATAAGGGGTTGCTGTATCTTTTTAAAGCTTTCTTTTCTTAGCATTGTTAGTTATTCTTAGGATGACACAGCATCCAGGCATAGGTTTGCTAAGAAATTGACCTATTTGAAAAAACAACGCCTCAAGGAACTGTAGTTCCTCTAGTGTTTGAAAAAGAGCAATTTTTAACAGGGTGAAATGTAGTATAAAAAGCCTCATTTAATAGTGGAATGTATGAAATTCAATGCTGTCTGTGATAATGAAATGCAGCTTTTTATTTTAAGATAATGTTCAGACATTTATTTTTAACCACCTTTGAGAGCTGGTTTTGTTTAGCAGTGCTCCAAATCAGTGACTCTTCTCTTTCACTCACCCCACAGAAATAAAGCTAGAAGAATGCAGTAGGTACCATAAATACAGAAAGGCATCAGTGGCCTTGGATTTACTCAGTGAAGTTATATAACAATAATTAGTTAAATGTGTTAAAATATTTAATTTTAACTGGAAAAGGAAAACAAAGCCAAATTAATTTTAACAATGTAAGGCAGGTAGCCCTTTACAGAAATTGAGTTCTAGCCACTCCAGAAGCTGGCAATATTAAGCATCAGCAACTTGGCCTCTACAACAGCACTTCTATTGCACACTCTGGTGGAGTCTTAAATATTATATGAATAAAATAAGAATCACAAAATATTTCTGCTCCTTACTGCATACAATCTCTCCTTCAGAATAAGGACTCTATCTAAAGTCTCTCTTACATCCAGCTTTTTTTCACCAAAATAGTTCTTTCTTGCCAAGTTGATAAAATCTGGTGATAAAAATAAAATTTCCAATTTCAGCATTATGTTAAAAAAATTACACATTTGTCATCAAACAACTGGGGCTTCCCTTCTGTAATGACTGTTGCATAGACACGTTTATGCACAGAGGACAACTTTCAGAATTTGGATATAAAGACCTGCTGTATTTATACCGCACAATGAACCCATCATTGCAATAGTTAAACCTTTATCATAGCAGATAGAAATTATGTTTTACATGAAATGCTGCAGGATCTTAAACATGGTTTTATTTGAGAGGATTTTGTCTGCAATGTGGACAGGACAGCCCAGGAACTAAGGCTGGGCTACAGCCAGAAACAGTAAAGGGACTAAACCAGAAACCTGGCAGGAAATGAAACTCTGACCAAACACTCCGCTACAGCCTGACTGCCCACACAGACCCAGGCAGGTTTTACAAAAGACCGGGCGGCTGGTGCAGCCTGAACAACTACATGTAGCGCAATGGCACTTATACTGCGGTCAAAACTAGAACACTAAAATTGACATTTCTCATAAACTCCTTCAGAGGCAAGAAAAAAAAGCATTCAACAAACAGGATTCTGTTGTCTAAATGTCTTTAAGATCTGCCCTTAGGCATCTTACATTAATCTTAAGATGGATAAATACCTTTCATAACCTGGATTTAACTATCCTATGATTCTAAATCTCAGATACTGACTTTGCTTATTTGTCTGCCAAAGTATGAAAGTTATGAAAAATATAAAAATTTAGAAAAATACAAATAAGATGTCATAAATTATGACATACCACAAGACTCAGTTTTACTTTTTACAAGAAATCATGTTCTTTGATAGAGTAACTTACAAGGTATTTTAATCTAAGATACAGTTTATGGAAGCTCTGATCAGAAACACAATACTGGATGGACTGGACAAAGCCATCTTACAGAAGGATATTACTGAAATTCATTATCCCCCCAAAATATGGGAGGCCAATGCTGATGCTATGGCTTCCTAGTTATAGAAATCTTGTAGGGATGGACCCACAGCCCCCAAGGAAACAGCTGTCCCTGTAGGGAGAAAACTCTTTGTTCCAGCTCTCAGTACAACAGCTTTGGCTAGTCTTGTTATCTGCGCTGAGGAAGTACACGTAACAAAACTTTATTTTCTGTAACTGGTTTTCAATTAAGGCTTACTATTGGAAATGCCATATGAGAACTCTCAATCTTACATCTACTATATTCCTGGTAGTTTTCTGTACCTTTAAAAATCTTATGTCTAGGCTGCTTACTTTACTCAGACTGTTCTTTTTTGCAAACAGATCACTATCCTCCCACTGTATAACACAGAAAATTTGTCATCAAATAGTTCCACATATCAGTGTGGCCAGATTTCTTCTCCAAAATAAAATCTGTGCAAATTGATAAATTAATTCAGGAGGCAACCTATGGAGTGCCAGACAAAGGTCACACCGCATTGCCTGGCCCTCACAGAGACGAGCAACAGCCAGGAGACACCTCCCTCTGTTTGCTCAGAGCGTTAACTTGTCAAACACAAACTCGTAACAGGGAAAATTAAATTAACTGCCACATGAAGAACCCAGTTAGAAGCACAGATTTAGTCAACTAATTTAATTTATGCTAAATAGAATTCCCCCATGTTCTTACAGCTGAGCTGCAGAAAAATCACTGTTCTGCAACTAAAGTGAATGGAAAAATGTTAAGAAAGCCAGGATTGGACAAGACCTGTGAGTCACTACAAAGCTATCCAAAGGGATACAGAGGTCGTCCACTCGCTAGAACGTGGGCTGAAACAGTCACTGATTTATTTTCTAAGAATCCCCATAAGAGGCACTCTCGGGGGAGCACAAGACAAGAGTCTTTGCCATGACTGCAGCTACAAAGATGACTACAGTAAAGAAATTCTGGCAAATGTTAGTGGCTACAGTAGTAAGTCAATGCTGTACTCCAAATCCTTTGAGAATGCAAGCACTGATAGGGAAGCAAGACATTGCAACAGCATAAGTGGTAACAGAGTTTCTGAGAACTAAATGTGTTTATTAATTGATTTATTCATATGCATTCTTATCAAAGAAAATATCTAGATTTAGTGTTTGGGACTCATGTCTTACGACTGAGTGTCTGAAAATAGCTTTAGATGTCCCTCTCTGAATTACAGGATTAGTGAGTATTCCTTGATAGGAAGGAATGCAAGTAGTGTTATGTTTACTGCTGTACTCAGTTTACTTACCCCCCTCATTCCACAGAAGTGGTGAATTCAGACTAGTGAAAATGACTGACATGTAGGACTACTTGATGAAATGAAAAATGTAGAATATAAAATTTGAGACATTATAAACCAGCCTTTCTGCTTTAAGTTATGGATCAGTCTGAACCAGGTTAAATACAAGAAATTATAATTTTATTTAATATATTATTCATTTACAATTAAACCAATAAAAACCCTACCTCTAAGCCTCTAAATGATTTAACTTAATTATACAATATGCTGAAATGCAATTCAAATAAAACACAAAACCTTGGCTAGCTACTACTTTGCTCTTCCATAATTTAGAATTGAAGCATTTCATCTGCCTGGCAGAAGCCTGTTTTCTTCACCAGTATCCCTAGAAGTGACCAAGTTCAGACTATTTCTGAGTAAGTCATGCAGAACTCCTGGTCTTTGAGCCCTTCCAAGATGACTCTGTGTGCAGCCCAGCCACTTTAATAATAGAGAGATACAGCTCTGGCAGCTCTACTAATTATACCTGTAGCACATGGAACTGCATATTAAAGAAACTCTGACATCAGCTGGTTAGAACTAGTAGAAATTACCTCACATGACATTAAAAATCACTGGTCCCATACAAAATTAAATATACAAGACATGCAGTTTTAAATGAGGAGTTAAGAAAGGCAACAGAAATACAGGACCTCAGTCTTTTTTGATTTATAAGTGATCTCAGGCTGAAGAAAAAAACCTGCAATTTGGGTTGTACAAGCTAATGACATACAGAAGTCCAGACCAAAAGTGATTAAGTCTGTAATTCTATGAAGTCACTTTCTGTCACCTGATTTTGTCACACTCCTTTCTGCTCCAAATTCATCACAGGTATTATTTTCATGCTCAAAACTCAGTTTTGTGCAACATATGGGTTATTTACCTGTTTTATCATCAGTAACTAGAAAGAACAAGAAGCATGATTTGCTTTCACTTACTTCTTTGACACCCTTCTGATCTCAGAAGCATTTTTTAGGTGTTGCTAAAGGGAGGGCTGGGCCATAGTAGCCATGCTAAAGGTCACCAAGCTTTGATTGAGAAGTTTCTTGATGCCCACATTGCTTCACAGACTGCTAGCTCCCTGCTTGCTTCAGATGCCTGCCTTATCACTGATTATTGTTTTATGAAGGTTCCAAGTCAGATGTAAGAAAAAAAAATAAAATCAAAGATAAGTTATAACTAGGCTTTCTAACTGCCCATAACTAAAACTTCATGTTTAGCCATTAAAGCAGAGGTGGCATTTTGCAGCCACAACCATTTTTCCTTTGTATGATAACATATGTCACCACCTTTTAACGTTTTTAATAGTGTGTGTTTTTTAAATGGGGAAAATAATCACAAAACTGTATAAAATCACTATGCCAGATGTTGATGTAGTAGAAGAGGAATCCCAGAGATATAACAGACTGGAAGCCACAGTTCATCTAGGAAGCCAACCTGGAAAACATGACCAGTGCTGTGGGTAATATTGGAGTTCAAAAATCTGTCTTTTCTTCCAAAAAGAAAAAACCCACACCCTGGAATTTTTTTAGAGCTACATATGTCAATGCATGCTCTGAAAATGCTATGAACTTTTATGTGCTATTTTATGTCTGCTTTTTAAGTAACCTCACTTTGAGCGTAGACATGGCCCTTCATTTTTGTCTAGAAAAGATGACTAATATAATTTTAGTTAAAAATGTGCAGTTTTGAAAACATTATCCTGTGTTTTGCATCAACTGTCCACACCAAGATGGGAAATGTTAATCATTGTAGAAGTCTGGCGCACACAAATGGATTCATTTAACAGATGTAAGATTTAGGTAAAACTCTGTGGTCATGATGAAAAATTTGAAGTAAATCCAGTACAAGGAAAATAAAGCACAAAACTTATTCAAGGAGGAAATGTGAGAAAGAAGTGTCCTAAACTTCCTACTCATTCTTGCCTTCTTAGGAGGGCACCATGCTGGACAACCTTGGGGAAGGACGAAGAACTCCGTCTGCTCCCTGAGGGAAAAATGGGAAACAAGAGAGTCATTAGCCCTCATGTTTTGAAAGCCAAGTCCTGCTCAGTCATTACTTGCACGCAAGAAGGAGCGTGTGTGAAAATCCTAGACAACAGCAGAATGCCTATAAAGGGGCATTCTTCTGTCTGACTTCCACTGGTGGTTAGATTTATGATCAGAGAGACAAGTTGTTCACTTGCATGAAAGTCAGAAGGATTTTTTTTTTAATCTGATGCAAAATTCTACAGAAATAGATGGAAAGTTCTTGAACTTCAATAGGATTTGGATCAGTGTCGTTGAATTAGAGGATAACAAAATAAATTGTGCACTGCACTTTTTTCCCTGGATAAAGTACACAAAAAACCCATACAAATGAGAGTGCATCAGTTTTTTTAGTAAATCCTTACAGAAAGACAATTCCTTTCAGTGATCAAAGTATTACCTCATCTCTCAAAGCATTATTAAAATAGCATTCCCCTAACATCAGTTGGTCTTACTGCCACCAAGCAGGAAAATCTGAGTAAATGGAGAATTTAATTTGCAGTCTTACTACACAGCTAGAAATACACTAACAGGTTGTAATTCTTCAAGGATAATAAGCTGTAATATATGCTGTGGCTACTTTTTGGCTTCTACATATTTCTAAAATAGACCAGTATTTCCATTTTTTAACCCAGTTATTACAGCTTTAACATGTTTTATGTTACTGCTGTCAGAATATACTTAAACAACTGATGACATAATTTTATTTTGTGGAAAGGCTTAGAAGTACCAGTCAAAGATTACATCATAACAGCATTATGGGGAGAATAGGAAACAGTAAAAGAGAGCATGTGTGACAGGTGAGACTCCAAATCACAGACAGAACTACAAGGCAATAGGCAGATAGGGTAATAAGCAATATAAAGTCAGAGTTAATCCCCTGGCCAAATATTGTTGGGTATTCGGAGATATGTCTGGGTTGACAAGAGTTACAAAGATGGCCAGTAGATGGGGTTTGGGGTGGGGGATTTTGTTTGATTTTGGGGGTTTTTTTTGTGGTTTATTATTTTTGGGGGGTTGCTTTGGTTTGGGTTTTTTTGTTTGTTTTTTTTTTTTTTAACAGAAAGCTTCCATGAATAACAGGCTTCAGGAAAAGCAGAGAGCTTGCTGCAAACAAAGAAGTGGTCAAATTGTACACAACTGTTAGCAGAAATGTGGGTGAGCTAGAAATACATTAGTTAACAAATAAGTAAGGGATTGGATCATCAGACATTTGAAGTGGAGATAAGATTTTATCAATAATCCTAAATGTAAAGTTTAGAGCTTATTGTAACTTTCCTTTTGTTAATAAAACTTAGTTGAGATAAAATTTCTGTTCCATAGAGGCATCTGAACTACAAGTTAAATGGGAAAATGAAGAGCAGTTAAAATGCTTTCTACTTTAAAGTAAGCAGGAAGCACCAGAAACAGGAATTGGAAAAATGCAATCTGTACATGTGTAAATGAATAGAAACCACCAGGTTTCCTAGGACAACCTCAGAAATTAGATAATGGTAGTAAACTTTCACTGCAAACACGTTTGCAGGGTCATATACCTGTTTCCAATTTCGGAGAACTGACATCAAACATGCTAATTCCTGACAGAAACAGGAATGCTTATATGAATTTCTAATAGAGTTACAACATTTTTTGCTGACACTTTTAAGGCAGAAAAAAAAAAAAAAAAGCTGTAAGCCATTACTCTGTTTCAAAGTATCCAAGTTATCATTGCACAGCACACTAAGGTTACAAGTTTCTAGTCAATTTTCTTTGTACACCTGTAACAAATTTGTCAGAATTGCTTCTACCAGGTCTTTAATTCTGTAATATTAATTGCTTAATATAATTATTACAGTCATTCCTTTCTTGCCACAGGAATAGTTTATGAAACCACGTATGAAATACAACTTTCAAATGGACAATACAAATGTCTAGACCCTCTCTTATTCATAGACTGCATATTCCAACCTAGAAACTAATTTGAAAAAGGGAATGTCAGAGAAAACGTCTTCAGTGATTAGGAATTACTTAAATTAGTTCTGTGAAATGGAGAACAAGTAGGATTAATCTGGAGGCAAACATCTAAGAAACAATCTCTATAACTGATAAACCACTGTACTCTTCTTGCACAAAAGCGGGCTTTTGGATGCAAGACAAATCACACTGTTACTGATTTGAGTCTGCAAAATGTATGCAACTATGTCCATAGCATAATATACACTTGTATGGGGTTTTTTATTTTTGTGGAGGTTTGGTATTTTCTGCCCTATCTTCCCCCCCCAAAAGGTAGGAAATCTTGATGTTTGCCAAAAAGCTAATTTGCTGGAATTTCCATTTCTACAAACCAAATAAAAAACAGCTGATATAAATTATCATGTAAACTCACAAAAAAATTCCAGTAATACTTCTATACTTTCTGGACTCACAGTGTACCCATTCCTTCGTGTCCTTCAGTCATGAGCTTTTGCTCTGTGTTCAGATCTGGTAGGGGGGTGTGCAGTTCCCTCTATTCTCAACTAGGGGAAAAACACTTTTTCATAAAATTTGACACCATATCACAGATAATAGGGATCAGAACTTATTCAAGAAAAAATACAAACCAGCAAAGCATGTATGGTACGGCGTATGGAGCTCTCATTTTTACTATTCATTATCGTGGTTTTCTAAGGTAATATGAGAAAATAATCCAAGATGACAATGAAATCCATTTCTTGCTAAGATCACTTTCTTTTTTTTATTACAAATCTAACATAGAAGAGAGAATAACAGGAAGTTTCAGGTTCCCTTCTATGTCCTCTTAAAATTCAATCTATTTTGACTCTGTGGCCTAGATATGTTTTCATACTTTGTCTTAGTTTTTTCCAGTAGTTTATTCTAAGGTAAGCATTAGTTTAGCATTCTTTTCAATTAAAGCAATGTTCCAATTCTTTCACTGTAGGTATTGTCTCTTTCCAAAGAGATTTTTTTTCAGTACTACTAAGCTAAAGTTACTATTTTGCTTTTCTTCACCTCCTCCATCCTCTGAGGACCTAATGCAGCTTTCATTTATGGATATAAATACTTTCACACCATGGATCAATTAATGTAATTTCAGTCTAATGGAAGATACATAAGGGGAGGGGGGGAAGGCAAGAGAGAAAAAAATACTGACAGTATGTTAAATAGTATTTTAAACATCTACCTTGCACCCTTCCCCAAACTACAGCCACTTCACCTACTGAATAGCTGCCATTTATGGAGACTGATGAGTTTAAGGTGTGTGTTGGGATTTTCTTATCTTTATAACATTTTCCTCTTAAAAACACTTCTGGGATAAAGGCTAAATAACATTTCAAAGTTTTAACCATGAAGTTGCCATATGCTTGGAGATGAACACAGGTAATACTGAAATTTGGGAAGCAATTACAGCAGCTCTGAAGTGGTTTATGTTTTGTTGTTACTATTGTAACTGAGCTGTGGAATATGTAAGTACAAAAGCATTCTCCCTGTTGCAAAGGGCCCATGAGCATAAAATTCAAGTGACTAAAAGTAATGCCCTTCTTACAAAACCAGTTATGGATAGCATGCCTAGTATCTTTTAAGTAATACTTGTACCAAGATTTAGGAAACAAACTTGTATCCAGACCTACCTATATCATATCTCAGAAGTAAGCAGGCTTGAATGTAGAGAGCAGCCAGCATTCAGTACTGCTTCAAGTGTGAGCTGGGTTAAGGAATACACATCTTTTTTTGACAGAACTAGAATCAAAGAAGAGGTTTTCCAAGCATTTACCTTTCTGTGCCTTGACAAGCATTGATATTTTCAGATTTCAGGCTGTCATGCTTGGAAGTAGGTTCTCCCTAACGTTTTGTCAGGGTTGAAAGCCTTCCCCATAAGAATCAGAATCAGAGAAAGGACTTCCAAAATCCAAATCTCCCCCAGAATCCAATGCTGATTAACGAAGCAAAGAAGGCTCTTTTTAATATGCACAGTGTATATATAATGATAGATCTAAACCAGCTAATTCCACTCAGAAGAGAGACCTTGGGGTTATAATGCATAGTTCTATGAAAAATATCAGTTCTTTGGTAAGGTTAGAAAAAAGAGAATATTAAGAAGTGTTAGGGGAAAGTGAAAACAAAACATTTTTCTGCAAAGTGATAGAACCTGAGAAGCATTTCCAGAAGTGCAGAAGAGCCCTCATCTGAGAAACAAATACAGAGACTTTTTCTAGGAAAGAAGAGATACCAAAGGAAGGACTATGACAGAAATCTGAAAAAGAAAAAACGAACAGTGACACTGAAGTGTAGAGAGATGGGAATTAGTTGTATTTTTTTAAAATATGAGAATTAGGGGAAAGTAAATTATCGAGGGGCAAACAGATACTTTTAAACACAACAGATTGTTATGCTGTGGAAGTCATTGATGCAGGATGCCACAGAGATCAAATGCTCATGAATTTTTCAATTTGCAATTTTATAAATTGATAGTAGAAAAATTCATCAATATCTACTAAACAACAATATTACCTTTTATCACACTTAATTTTAAGCATTTAAATTATATATTTAACCCAAGGTATTGCTTGCTGTATGCTCCTCTATGATCAGAGACCAAGAGGAACCTCTAAAATGCAAGTCAAGTCACAGATAGGCTTTGCTTAGGTTAACTAAAATGACTCCAAACCAGCTTGTATACTCCCCTCAAAACTGAGGGTCCCAGTCAAGGAATAGCATCCCCAACCCTGAATGCTGACACTCCTATTATATATGAAGGCCATCCTTCTACCAGCAGTACTGGCAGAACGTGCTGGCACCAGGATTCACATAACCGTGGCCATTAAAAGTAAAGTTTGCCAGCTTTATCTTCCATAACACAGAGTAACATTTCCCTGGCAAGTTATGCCAAAAGCTTTTTCAGTCTGTGGATCACAACAAGCCGAGAATTCTCTACAATCCTCCAAAAGGTGAAACACAGAATCTTACTCAGAAATCAGTTTTGGTCACTGGCCTCAAAACATGAGCCTTCCTACTTTATCCAAACACCTTTCCCCCCACACACTTCAACGGGTTGAGCTTCCATCATTTTTGTTATCCATTACATCAAGGACTATTATAAATTTACAATAATGACAATTTATTTCTTTAAGTTATAAGGCATCTTGGTAAAGCTAATAAAATTATTTTAGTCTGCTTTTTGTAGTTAGTGTCTAGAGAAAATAATTTGCCTGTAAACAATTAGCACAGCAAAACTGCAAAATCTCTGAAGATTTCCACAGGCTGTGCTTCCAGTATAGTTACAGCAGCTGCAGGTAAGATACATCTAGAACTGGCTACATTACAACAGTTTGCTTTAACTGAAGATGTGCAGTCTTAGTGAAATGGTTGTTCTTTTGTTGATACAATTTACAAAATTACTTTTTAAGGAAGTATTTTATTAAAAAAAAATCAAAAAGCAAGTTTTGTAAAGTTTAATCAGTATTAAATATTTTTTGTCTTTTGCAAAAAATCCCCACTGTGGTCCTTCTGCAGCAGTGTTATTCAGCTTGCTTCTCATAAGTAATTTTCAAAAACAAAGCTGGATAGACTCTTGCAAGACAAGCACACATATTACTAGAACAACTTGGTCTTTAACCATAATATTTTGTGGAGTATTAAAGTGACAAAAGATCATAGAATTATGATAGATATTTATAATCCTATTCAGAATGAGAGGAGTAGAGAAATTAAAACCATGTAAAATGGAAGAGAATTATTTTTGGCGTGTTATCTCCTTGCATCTACCTACCTATGCATGCTAAAGACATATAAAGACATACTAAAATGAGGCATAGAGAACCACATGACTCAGCACAGCAACACCAAGTAATCCTGAATAGCTGAAATGATTTCTGGAATTAAGCAGTCTGGAAGTTCCCAGGCTACTGCAATTTTTCCTGGTGACAATCTAGCATGCTACCCAGATGCTTTGCAGGGAAATCTTCATCTCAAACCCTCTCGGTTTGTTTAAGTAAAAGCTGCTCACAAAAATGATTCAGACCACTGGGTACAAACACCTAAGCAGGGCCCATCATTTTCAACAAAAAAAATGATAGCCAGTCAGGAAGACTCCAGATGATGCAAACTGAAACAGCATTGTCTTGTCCTCTGTATACATAAAAAAAGTTGTCTATTTCAGAGTTAGTCAGCTGCTGCTTTTTGTTTTAATTCCTTCTAAAAGTTTGAATTGCTTCATTTGCACACTTTCAAACAATGAAGTATCACAATTTTAGCAAAAAAATGTCATGCTGTGTTTTCCCAACATCAAAAAAAAAAATACAAGTGATAAGGAAGCTGTCTTTTGCATGGCAAAAAGCTTTTCATCTTTGGTTTGTTTAGATCATGACAACCAATCAGCTGTCCAGGTGTATCATGAGTATTGAGTGCCAGCTGGAAGCTAATGGAAGCTAATCTACTGAAACCACAAACCCTATATTGAATAATACTGAACAGGTTTGCAATTGTACTGGGGGCAAGAAGTATATAATGGTAACAGTAGTCTGAGTGCAATGTCTATTTAGAAAAAGCATTTACATGCAAAACGATTACAGGTGGAAACACATGAAAAGTCTTGTCTGTGTAACATACTTGCTTTACTCTACAATAATTGTATAGAGTAGATTAAAAATAAGGAATAATTACAATTTATTACTATAGCTTTTTCAGCCAGTTGATCTAAATAAATCTAGAGTTTTGCAGAAATAAATTAGCACAGATTTAAATTCATTTAGTTACTGGAATCAAAACAGTGAATAAAGTGGAAGCCTGTAAGAAACTGAGGATAATCACGTTCAGGAGAGTATAGAAAACATCCCAGTTTCTCTTCATGCTCCCAGTACTCTATAGACCAGATATCACTTTCTAATCTGAGTTTGGTTCATAACTGTATTGTAATGGTTGTATTTCGATAGCAATTGTCATCTATAGTTCAGTTGCAGGCGAAGTCAGCTCACAAGTAGCTTGTCACCATTTTGAGCTGTTGAGGCTCTTGCTCAGCCTCTGGTGCGGAGGGAGACCCACCGATGTGCCCTTGTTAGCACAGACCAACACTGACATCTGGTGCCAGCAGAGCCATTTTACACTGGGCCAAAGATTCAACTTTACAGCTCACTGCAGAGCTGCTGGTTTGACACGAAGATAAATCAGCACCTCCTGTTCAGCACCAAACCACATCAGAGTTTGACCATAGGGAAAAGTAAGGAAACAGTAAAAATACCAAGTATTTACTTAAAGCCAGGAGAGGAATGCGAGACTACATTCACAGTATTTTTTTCTGCAATGCACTTTTTCCAAAATGGTGGTATTGGCTGTTGTATCTCAAAATAATTTTAGCTGCTGCTAAAATAGGGAATTCACTATTTTTGTGATAAGAGTATTAGGAGTATCTTTGCCAGGGTGTGAGGAGCTTGCACACTGGAAAAGCATGAAAGTTGTTTGTATTCTGAATGTAAGTGCTCAAATTGTAGCTGGCATGAGCTTATTCCCTTGCTTGAACTGCTACAACCACTACATGCCCCATTTTGTGGGCTGGGGAATCACCCTGTGCCAGGACTTCTGGCTACTTGCCCATAGCAAATCGCTCCCAGGCAATGGGGCATTCAGCCCAATCCATATCAGTACGTCTAGCACAGTTAGGGTTTGGGGTACAATTTTCATATCTACAGATAATGTCCATTTTCTTGCAGGCCACAGCCTATCACTACCAAGAATATCAAAGATAGGCTGGCAAACCAGAGAGGACAATTGCAATGGTAATCCGATGACTTTTTCCAATGCTGTGAAGAACCAACTACAACAGAGTACAGTGACTGCCTTAACTAATAAGGAACTAAACTTTTACACTGCACTTGGTTCTGCTACCAGCTGCTAGCTCAAATATGTCCATGAAGGATGCACAAACCTGCCACAATTACAAGCCAACATCACCATTCTCTCATGCAACTAGCCAACAGAGAACTATTTCCAGACCATAGCTGTTCTGTGCATCAAAACGTTTTGCAACATGTTCTCATTCCCATAAGGCACTCTGCAGCCAGCAGACTGTTGTAATAATATTATTTGCAAGAACAGACTTGGAAAAAAATGGCTTTTTATTATTGCATCTTTGTGCCAGTGCAGACAGTATCCTAACTTACCAGATGTTTCTTATTTCTTTTTTCTAAACTGCACTTGGGCTTTTGGTATTTCTAGAATTTGAAGGTTTCAAACAAAGAGGTTTCTGTTACCTTAAGAAATCCCATTTTACACTGCCTCAGAAAGCGGTGATTATATGAGTAAAGCTTGATTGTGAGAAAAACACCGAGCCTCCATTCAAAGTGAACACTTTGGGTAACTCTTGCAACCTCACCTCCTTAAAAAACATGGAAACAGTAATAAGCTCTGCAAATTCCATGAATGGAAAAGCATTCACCATGTGAAGTTTTAAGGTTTTGGGAGGGAGGGTTTTGCTT
>JANZLQ010000001.1:18313990-18327640 GCA_026212715.1 Elanus axillaris
TGGGTGGGGGGGGTCCCCATTTTGTTTTTTTTTTAAACTGAGACAGTGAAAAATACTGAAATCCCAGAACTAAGTACAACCCTGCATTTTGCAGGGAAAAAAAACAGAAAAGTATTAAGGGTTTTGAATGCATGTGCAGGGAAGGCGGTGCAACAGCATGACAACTAATAAAATGAAGTACACTTTGTCCAGCCAGTGCTAAGTGTTACAGATTAGTTTTCACTTCATCTTAACTAAGAAGGCAAGATCTTAATTTTAAGTACCCCAGCTGCTTCAGCATATGTGTGACTGAAGTTTCAGATTTTCCTGCTTGCAAGAGAAGCCAGTACATTTCAGTTCCTGAATCCCTAACATGCAGCAGCTTCTGCTAAAAGAAAATATGAGCACGTATAGAAGGCACACAGTTTACAACACCTTATTTTACTGACTGCTTTCGGAATTCAGTGTGCTGCCAGTACAAGAATCGCACTTGAATTATGGATGGTCTCTAAGCCCTACATTAGGAGTCCGCACTACTTTTGAAAAATAACTGTAACTCAAAGAATGTGGAAAACAAATTGAAACTCTCATTCTCTGGATAATAGGTAAGAAAGAACTCAGTGGGGTAGGAGAATTAAAGTAATTCAAGCACAGTAGCAGACAGGTAAGCAAGAAGCAATAGCAAATGAAAAAGTCCCCACAGCTACTGCAAAAGCTCACCATGCAGTTTACAATTTAAAATAATGTATTGTTGCAGTGAAGACTCAATCTGTCATCTTTGGTTTATTTTCTGTCCCGCTTCTGGATTTTCATCATCAGACTAACAGCTTATTAAACCAGGATGGATTATTTTTTTTTCTTATTTAATGAGCTGCACTACAAACAGGCAGATGCTGCTGGCGGCTTTACCACTTGTCTAGCTACAAAATGTTGCAGTTGCACGCTCGGTGCCAAAAAAACTCATCTTTTTGACTTATGCCTTTAATAACTGCTTATTAATTTCTATATCTTTAAATCTACTACCAAGTATAAACAATGAGAAATCAACATGGGTAACCAGGTTCCCTGTGATACAAGGTTTTTTTCTTCTGCTAGTACATGTGGAAATTCAGGACCCATCATTACACAGTTTTATATTCGGGCACAGTCTCTCCAAAGTAAATAGTATCATGTCTGACTGTAAGACTTCCATGTAGTCATTTCTGACTTCTTCAAGGTCTCATTTGTGTTGCCTTCTTCTTCTCCTTTTTTGCCTTTTCCCACCCTTCCCACAGTTAGGACAAGGGGGACTCCTTGTGTTATCCTACAGGCATTTCCAAAGCGTCCTCAGTTTTGGGGCCTGTCAGGGCCTAATGCTCAACTGTTTTCAGATTTCGAATCAACTAGGAAAAAAAAAAAAAGTACAGTGTCTACTACAAGAGCTAAAAATTTAATGAATACTACCTTGATCCTGTGTGCAATGTTAGCAAACATCTGTGTCTTTGAAGAACTTCCATTCACAGAAGCTGTCCAAGCTTGCTTCTGCTCCAAGCCCTTCTCATCGTGGTAACCGTAACACACACTCAGCTACCATGATAAATACTTGTTCACTCATCTTCTATCTCCTCCTTAAGTCTGCTATAATACAAAAGGCTGCTTTCTTACCAGTGGTACTTACACAAAACTTTCACTTCTGTGCAACCTTTCCTATCCAGTGCCGCTTGGAACCAGCACGCGTCCTTTGCAGGCTGTGCTGGCAGCCTCCGATCCCCGCCGTCACTAGCTATGCTCCCAGCTGGCACCCTCGCCAGCAGCTGCAGCAAAGGCGACAGGCACGAGGACAGCCCCAGGAAACTGCAGTTTTCACAAATACAGGCTTGTTCCCTCGGCAAAGGCACAATGCCAGAGTGAAACTTTTGCCCTTCCTATTAGTCAATGGCACGAAGGCCTCACCAAGACATGGTTCAACTTTCCACTACCTTCCTTCAACCAGAACTCCTCACAGGCACTATGAAAGTGTAGGACAGGCATTGCTGCTCACTCTGTAGTCTCTGCAGTAGGACAGCTGACTTCTGAATAAGTTATTAAACAAGATACATAAGTGGTGTCTCAGAAAGTTTATAGGAACCATAATAAGCATCCTGAGACGAACATCAGTCTACTGTGCTTATTTCTTAAAGCACAATTTTACCAATTTCAGTTAAATCTGAACTCAATATATATAATAAAATTGTTTTACCAATTTCAGTTAAATCTGAACTCAATATATACAATAAAATTGTTCATTTTCCATTCATTTCATTGGGATATGATTTTAGCCCAAGATGAAAACAGGTGGGCTGATGGCAGCAATGTACATGTCACCTCATTGCTGATAGCAATGGAAAAATCATCTGCTGTGCGAAAGGTGTATTGAGCCGTAAGCTGCACGGTGTGGATGAAAGCCTGGAGTGTATCCATGCCTGGAAAGCTTTATTAAATCCATGTGAACACAGTGACATGCAGAGATGTCCTAGCTTTGACTTCCTAGACGGTCAGAGAAAGTATTTCTTTCCTTAGCTCTTTACAGCTGCCCTTTCTGAAAACAGATTTCTCGCATACTTCAAGAAATAAGACATATAACACTAGATTTTTCTGCCACTACCATTCATGCAGTCCTCCTGCTTTACCCCCTGACATTTGACACAGAAGCCTGAAAAAAGGGGTCTGAATTTCATGTGGTATCTGTTGCAGAAAATAAAAATTTAGTAAACAATGGATTTTTTCCCTTATTTGAACCATGTGTCTTCTGCTCTGTAATCTACCACAGATGGTACTTTTCTGGTTACACAGATGCAGCATTTTCTACTTTTAAGGGGTTATGTGTGTGTGTTTTATGAGGGAACAATATAATACTGTGAATTCAAGCAAACATCTTTAAAACCAACTTTAAGCGTAGTTTATAAATTATAGGGAAGCACAAAGCTACTTGGCATTGATGTATACACAGAAGGGCCATTAAGGACAACAGAACAACTACTTGACTACAGCAAGACAAGGCCAGATGAGTTCAGTTGCTGATTCTTTTTGAGCATAATCAACATTTATAAGTGTTCAGAGAAACAGTTCCACTTCTATTTTCCACATTAATTACCAGGCTGCTGATGGTTTCTTAGGTTTCAATTTAGAGCTTGCAAAGAAAAAATAAAAATCAATCATACCCTTTAAAACCTGTAAAAATACTACAATTAATGGATGCCTAGGAGAGTGGGTCAGAGGAGAATATTTGAACACAGATAAAAGACATTTCCTTTGGCCACAATAGAATTTTTTTATTAGATACATATTTGAGGTCCTTTATTCAAATCCTACAAAGAGTTTGAAAGAGGCTTTAGACTAAAAATTGGTCAACAGGGTATCAGGAGATCTACATGGTTCCTCTGATGTAGAATGAAATGAAGTAAGGGTGTAGATATATTTCAGAGAGGTACTACTTAGAAGTGTATTGTTGTTAAAAATGGTTTGGATTTACAAATATAAAAGGAAAGATTTCTGAGAATTTGATTAAATTTCTGTGGTGATCAGGTATTAGAAAGCAACAAGAACAGCAGAAGACCCTGCCTATTACAGCAGCAGTCACCACTAATAGCATTTTGAGGGAATATTTAAGGTATTGTGTCTTTCTGTAAGGGATTTCAAATTCAACATGCAACACAAACACATACATTTTGATAACTTAAAAGAGAAAATTAAATTAACAGCATAATTTCATGCACACAAGTGACCACTTGATTTACTTCATTTCTGAAACCTAAACATAGCTTTGCAAGCTTAACATTTTTACTTAGCAGTTTTCAGAGAAAGAATATTCGGTTTAGTGTCTGCAGAATGGTGAGAATTTTGAGACTGTTTCTTGATGCTCCTTAACCTATGTAGTTAAGACAAATGGTTATCAAAGTTCAGTTAATGAATGACATAAATAATAATTCTCTCTGAATATACAATTACTTCTTTGGTCTCCTACAAACAATGTAGAGTCTCAAATATGTGGATGAACTATGCCATCACAGGAAGTTAAAAGAAGAGTTGTTAAGCTTTCTTTGACATTGCAGTCCAGGCTGTGAAAAACAGGTAAGCTCTACTACCTTATACTAGAAGTAGAGAAAACCATTTATCTGTGTTTCCCATATCTTACATACACATCTGCTTTCTCAAATGCATATCAGAAAGCTGTCACTTCGGAAGTGAGTAATGCAGATTAAAACAATGTTTCACCTCCACATCATTTTAGGCTGCCTTGAGAAGCATCTACAGATGCTGAAATATGTAAATGACTTTTAACCAAAACAAGAGAAGTGATTTGTCAGTCAGGTAAAAAGATCCATCATAAACTTCTGATATAAGCAAACCAGTTAAAACTTACTTTACCAGTACTAGACCCTAGTAAAACAGCTTAGCTTTATTGAGAATCAAAAAAGAAATCCAATCCAGATTAAGAAATATTACTTTAACTCGCAAATACTACTGCTCTATTACAATTCTATAAAAACTCTCCTGTAGATTATTGGGCTGCTTGTAAAAACAAAACTTCAAAGAGATTCAACATATGGTTTACAGATCAGATAGTTCACAGCTTTGTAGGTAGGGTTTTGTTTTGATTTTAACAACTTGTACTTCATATACCACATTTATTAACAGGCATAGACCTAACCATCTGGTGTGTAAGCACAGTCTAATTTTTTAATGCTTATCCAGCCCACTTTATATGTTACTATTTTTCTGTTCTCAGCTTATGAGGCTTTCATTAAAATGTCAATTGCTCACATAGCTAACAAAGCCCGAGATAGGAGGGGAATTCACCAAACTGAGTTTTGGAGAAATTCTGTATTTATTGTAGTCATGGTAGTCACTGCCCTAGAATAAGTTTGGCTCTTTTTTTTTTTTTTTAATTAAAGCAAATTACAGAAGAAAGTCCACAAAAGCCAATCAGTTATTTCCATTCTTTTCACACATGTAGAAACCCTGAATAACAACTGAGAGGGAAAACAATCAACAGTTCAAGTGCTTGAAAACAAAAAATTCTAGAGAATAATTTCTGCCTCTAGTTACTCATCTGAGTATAGCTGCATATAGTAGAAGTTACCAGTGCCCCATTTATTCCACTAGCACTAAGAGTTTACAAAGGTAAGCGTTTTTCCATATAATTTTCTTTGTGTTACTGAAAATCAGCATGGATAGATCCTTGGTGGCAGATTTCACAAATGGCTGTAAAAATCAAGAAATCCAGGAGGCTTTTTGTTTTTTCATACTATAGAATTTCATCTCCTCTCCGTCATTTCCAGTAAGTTAGTTGGGAGTAGAGAAACCAACAACACATATATTAGTTTCATAAAATATTAATCATTTTTTCTGGGTATTGTTGCGAAGTTTTACTTTACAAAAGAACTCATAATTCATGTGCATTTGTGGGTAAAATCTAACCTTAACATCTCCAGAAATTAACTCCAAAAAGATCCACAGGTGTCTGGTAGACTAAGGCACAGCTATTACAGCGTTCATCTCATGTCAGAAATAATGATTTCACACACTAGGAAACTCAATTTATATTTCAGAAAACACTTCACATTTCTTCTTGGCCCTGCCACAGAGCTAAGTCCTATTAATTACTGAATTCCTTGGACTAGCTTGCGACAAGACTTCTCAAAACTTAACTCCTACTACATCTCAAAGCTCCTATCTTCTCCAGGGATGACTTCTTGGTGCAATTAATATTTTTAAAATGTGAATATTTCATCTGTCTGAAATTGCCTACTTATTAGAAACAGGTAATAATTTCCAGCAGCAGAAACCTAGCCTTTGCTGGTAGGTTTTGGCACAGAAAATTCTATCATGAGAGCGCTATGCGTTGTTTCATTATCAAAAAGGTCTGTAAGTATAAATAGATTGACAAATCTACTAGAAATCCCTTATTATTTTTCTTTCTCAAAAAGCATTTATTGTGGTGGCAGTTTAGCATTCAGTTACCCAGCACTTCTGGTGGTAAATCTATTTTTGTGAGGAAATGGTCCTGCAATACACTTTTGAAAAGTGCCAGTACCAGGCAATCTGTGCAACTCTGAGCTCAACTGCAGTTTCATCATAAACAAGGGTAAAATAGTTGTTAACACCAAGCATGCAATAAAACTACTTAGTAAATCCTCAAATTCAGAATTACAGTCATAACATGCCAAAGGGAGATAGCACAGAAGGCGATATGAAAAGAAATAAAAGCACCTCTGCTAAGCATAGGCTAGTGCTGGCATACTAAAGAAAGATTTACGGGAGGACAGATGTTAAGTCCATGAAAATGCTTTCCATTGATCCAGATACAAAATTTTATAAATGCCTGAAGTCAATGGGTAAAGTTCTTACTGATTTACAGCGCAGTGGCAGCTGCTATGCTATATTCCTGGTCAATGTAGTTCCAAGGAATATCAATGAAGTTGAGAGTTTAATTTCAGGGTATTTTTTGTTTGACTGACAAGAGCTTTAGATGGTTCCTGGATTTCTTTTTATGGCATCAAAACCAATTGGACATAGTCTCTGGAATATCTACTAGTGTTTATCCAGTTTTATTCTCCTATAGTTTTATAGCCCCTGTTAAGGGGTAACCCCCCCCCCAACTTTCCATTCTCTCACAACAAAGCTTTTCCAAATTTTGTCTTGCTATGCTTCAAACCTATCCAAATTATTTTTGAAGCAACTTTGAAACAGGGAGAAAAAGTGCCTCAGCACTAAGTTATTGTTACTTGCAGTATGCTAAATCAACTCATTTGAAAATAAACACTTAACAGAGCCAAGAAGCTGGGTAACAGAATAGAAAGGCAAAATACTCTAGAACAGCCCATTAAAGAGGTTCAAAAGCTTGTTTCATTTTAATGTCTGGGGAAGCTGCTGGTATGTATCCAACGAAGTTTTGTTTGTATGTATATGAAGCTGATGAAGGTTAAACCTACAGTGTATAAACACTGAAAAAACTGTTGGTTGCTTGGAAACTTCATGTATAGGGTCCATCAGGCTCTAAAAATCTGTATTATACGAGCAGACTTAATTAATTGTTTTGGATGGGGGACATATCAACTGAATAGTAAGAAAAAAATTAAAGCCAGAAACTACAGTACATAGCTGAAGCCCAAATATAAGATGTTTGCTCAAAAGGTTATCATTAGCTCTATGGTAAAACACATTTAAAGAAAAGCTAAGAAATGAAGGCATCTTCTGTTCAGTGATGTACAGGGTGACCTGCAGATTGCTCCTGCAATTTTGCAGCAAGTGAATAGTTAATGTGCTGAGTGTGGTGGGCTGCCTATATGGCAGATATAAAAGAAGAACACTTCATGGAAATCCCAATTTTATGAGACCATCTTTTTTTTTTTTTCCAACTTTCAAGAGGAAGTAATGAAATAAAATCATTGTACCACTTTTCTGCTGGTCCCAGTGTTTTTTGTGAGAAAGCATTGCACAACCAGTTCAGCTCTGGCATAACAGAAAATAAACTGAAAAATAAAATCAGAGAAAAAAACAAGACTAAATTGACTAAGTGAGGGTTTTTAGAGGAAAAAATAAAGTATTTTTATGGCTTCTTGTAAGAAAAACCAAGGAAGAAAGCAGAATATGACACTCTAAATATGGGAAAGATTTAAACTTTGAAGGGGAAATGGTAATCAGAAAATACTGATTAGGAACACTGATATAAAGTTCAGAGGTACCCACACTTCCTAATAATGAAATTGAGGGATTTCACTGTCAGCTGACATAGCCCCTTCTGCCAGTAAAGCTACTTAAAGCACTGTTCTTCAACAAAAAGCAGAAACACACTAATGTAGGCAAAGCAGAAGCTGTGTCATGGACCCTATAATCCTACACTTTGCAAGAAAGCAGGCTATGACTTATAATACATAGCTCTCAAGTCTGACTTGAAAGAGATCTTTGAAGGCTGGTTCTGAAGGAAAGAGTATTAAATTATTAAATTAACCTTGTTTTCACATGCCTGATCTTTTACAAACCCGTGGCAAAGTTTGGATTCACATTTGTATTGAGAGTTTTGTTGGAACCAGAAGTAGGATTGCAAAACCAGAAGTAGGTTTTTAGCTGTAATGCCAAATCTTTTGCCACTGAATACACTGTGGATGGAAAGAGCTGTAATAAATAGCACAGAATGTTCCAAAGGCTGGTAGAAATGAAAAATGGTGGGTTTGGATTTTTTTCTATCCTGCTTGGACTAAGCTTTGTAAGCACAGACAAAAATATGAGCAAGTTGCAGCTGATTCAGATATAAGTAGATTTCAACTCCAAACTGGAATGCAATGGGGTTTTGCTAGATGCTTTATCCACCTTTAGTCACAATTCTGAAGCAAAGGCAACTTCCTTTCTGTAACTGAAGAAAAAGGAACAGATCACAGTAGGATAGAGACTATACAGAGCTAAGATGCAGTTTGATAATTTTCACAAAAAAATAATTTAAATTTTAAGATTGAAGAAAAATTACTCAAAAATTTCCTGGAAAGGAGTTTTGAGAACACCATGGCTAACTCCATGCTGAGAAAGAGGGGGAGACATTGCCAGCTGTCCTGCATCAGCACTTCCAGACATATGCAGGAGGCCAAGTCTTCAATACTTGGAAGTTATCTCTAGCTTTGTCTGAGATGCCACAGATTTCCCAACTCTCTTCAAAGAGGCTTAAGAAATAAATTCACCAGCACTTGTCTCAAAGACTTAGGCAGACTGACAATAAATACTGCCCCATGCTGCAATAATAGTGATTTAAAATATATTTATATAAATTATATATATATGTAAATAAAAACTCCATTAACAAGATAAAACTTGGATTATATATTGCTGCCTATGCCTTGCAGTAGTGTTTCTAAAGCAGAAACTGTAACTAGAAGATTAGAGGAGTTATGGAAACACTGACCTTTCAGTTGAAAAAGATTCACTGGCTTATTTTAGAAATTATTTAACTGGCAGTTGCTACACTTGGCCTTTTATCTGTTCCACAGCATAAACCCTAACACACTCTTTCTTTTTCTCACTGCTGGCCAGTTCAAAGTGTGCATTTTCCAGTGACTATGTAATTCTGTTTTGGACTGATGTCATGGCTGCCACTCCAGCAGACCCATTAAAAATATAAAACATACACATCTAGAACTTAAGCTGTTATCCAAACCAGAAACATGTGATTGCAGAAGCAAGCTATACGACCTTATAAAAGCATTTTGTTGTACAGCATGTGACTTTACTGATAAATGCTGTAGAACAACTAAAAGTACACACAGTTTAAGAGCATTTAAACTAAAAAAAAACAATACTGTGCAGCATTACAAGAATACCAGATTCCACACCCCACGCTTTCTTTGATTGCAGCTGTAGTCATAAAAATGTAATAAATTGATGCAACTGTAATACTTAGCAAAAGCGCTATTCTACTGACATACTCTTATGCAATTCTATTTTAATTCACTGTAACACAAGCTTAAAGAGTGACAAGGCTACTGCTTGAAAAAAGCTTAATTAAGGGATGAAACTAGAACTAAAATACAGAAGAAAATTCAGTGTTCCTTCGAAATGGAACCTCTCAGGGAATGCTGTACAAAAGGGGAAGAAAGATTAAAAGCTTTTTTAAAAGTGTACTTGATGATGCTGGTTAGAAGACAAGTTGCCAAAAATGTATTTTCATGCACAAAACATTCATTTCACAGCACATGCATATTTGAGAAAAGATGGACAGAAATAACTCAAAGGCATGCTTTGGCAAATGCTTAGTAAATATGCTTCCTTTCCTCTTAACTTAAAAAAACATGCCATAGACATGAGGTTCTGCACTTTATTATAGCAAGGCCAGGTAACAGATAAATACTGAAGAGCTTTAGTTTAGATTTATGAGTCAGAAGATCAGTAGAATTTTTGAAAAAAGATGACTGCATATGTGGCACTAAAACTGTCAGCAAGAAGCAATTGCTAAGAATTCTAGAAAAAACATTTATTAAGGCTACTTCTGTCAATGATCTTGCCCAAATATACATGGTCCTACACAACTGTCCTTTGAACTCAGGTGATGCTAGCTAATTAACGTAGCCGTAAAAGTGGAAAAGTCAGCAGGGTTAACTGTTTATCTAGTTTTCCTCAGAATGTAGAATATACCAGCTCAAGCAAGAGCAAGTGACAGGTTAAAGAAAAACACACCATTCACTACTGATCCACAGAGGCGTTAACAGATGCTGATGAAGAACTACAAATTCTCAAGCCTGACAATGAAAAGCTGCTGAGTCAGAGATAGAAAATGCATCAGCAGTTCATCATTTCCCAACTGTTCATGGTTAGGTAGTAGCTAGTAACGATGAAAATCATGACAGAAAAATGCCAAAAATTTAAACTTTCATACAGAAATATTTTGTGGTCTCATTAGCTCAGTCAACACATGACATCTGGGACATCTGGATATGGACACCTAAGAGGTCAGAACAGACCGCTGATGCAGCTTTAAGGCAGATAGTTTGTTAAACAGATTGATCACAGAATTCTAATCAGCAATCAAAAGGAATAGAGATCTTGAAATAACCTACATATCAACTTGTCTTTGGTTTTGTTAACATAAATTTCAAATATACATGGCTGACTTGTATTGTATAAACAAATCTATATTGTATACTTCTATTGTATAAACAAATCTATAACCTATCCATAAGTCAACTTTCTGACAAAAGGTTTTTCAAAAGAAGTTTGAAACATACCAATACTAATTTACTTAGGAGTAGGAGCTTGCTGTGTATTTTCTCTTCCCATCCATCTCAAACATGTTAGGCAAAACCAAGTCAAGACAGTAGTGAAAGTTATTCTTTCGCTACAGCCACTTACAGAAACAATCCCCTTTTAACTACTGTAATAGTGAGCACAACAGCAGTAGTCAGAAATATCCTAGAAAGCAGAAGTGAAGGTACTAGCAAGCACAGATGATCTGCTACCTCTGGTTCTATCTTTGAGGAGAGATGGACTAGTATAATACTTTCTTAGATGTACCTTCTTAGGAGCACACCCACTTGTGATGCCAACAATATACATCACACACCTAATGATGTTTAAGAAAAGAAAACAGTAACCCGATTACTCCAAGTGTCAACAAAGTCCCACTTGAAGAAAAGCATCATTCTCTACTGTGCTGATATGCATACTTTTTGTGTAGCATGGCGAAAGACATGGCTGACAAGTCCTCGCTGTTACATGGCACCGATATCCACAAGAGAAGGGGGAAAGCTTCAGGGAGATCCAGAGAACTGTTTCAATTGTAGAGCTAGCTTTCCTGAATTACTGCCAGTAAGTGCACTGAACTGAGAACATTCCAATGCCATAATGCAAACTACATAACACGATACTCCCTTTCCTTCAGCCTCCCATCTCCTTTTCCTCTAGTCTCTTCCTTCATGAAGAAAAGAGATTGCCACTAAAGCATGCTTTCAGATACTTAAGGTTGAAGTATTTCCTTTTCCTTGCTTCAGTCACTTCCTGGAGAAAAACCACACCAATGCATAAAGCCTGTAACCTGACACAGGCAGAACACAGACAAATCAAAGTGATCTAATTATACTTTTAAAGCAACACAGTTCTAAGCAAGGATATCCTAAAACTGTGATGACTACATTTACATTGTAGCTTATTTCATCATCCTAAAACTGTAATGACTTTTTTTCTAAAAAGAAACCTTCACACAGCAATTCTTAACTTAATAAATGTGAAAATATCACTACAATTTTTCTCCTGCTTTTGGGTGTGGGTGTTTTTGTTTGGGCATGAATGACAACCTCTACAGTTCAGATGCCACAGTGTCTTGGAGTTTAAGTTTATTGATTAGCCTTCAATAATTAATCTTATTTCTGCATATTCTGAAAAAAGTATCTGTAAAGAATAAATAAACCAAACAAGAGGAAACTTCAGTTTCCTGACGAAGAGGTTTGCTACCTGGCTGACACATGCCAGTGACTAACAGAGCATGACACTGACTGATAAAATCACCTGACTTTTCCAGCTGTCTCTGTACAGGTACTGCTGGAAGACTTTGTTATTTGTCTCTTTACAAACTGAATAGCTTCAGTGATTTTACTAAATTAGGTGAAAGAATACCTCTGAAGAAGTAATTCTGAGTAACTCTTAAAGTTAAGGCACAGTTTGAGCTGAAATTATCATGTGCATCACACATTAAAAATTGCATCCTTAATGCTATTAACATAGCAATATTTTGTGCAATAGGAAGGAAAGTGAGTGCTGACAGACACTTCTAGAAAAGTGCCAAATAACAAAAAGGAGAGAAGATTTGGCCATCATGTTTATTCTGCCTTTCTGCTCCTGACAAATGCTGTTGTCACTTCTTCTCCAGAGCAGTAATAGACCTTCCAGCACTTCCAGCCAGCAAAGAATAAAGTGAAGTTACTGCTGAGGTGCTATTTCTATTCAGGGGGTACGTGCTGACCAGCTACATTGGAGAGAGTCACAGTACGATAAACACCTTACAGATTGCAAAGTTGCCCTTTATATGTCACATATTACAAGATGGCTAGAGACTGGAGAGAACCCGGATACTAACTGAATAATGCAGCACATGGATCTTTGTTACCTTTGTTAACTTACCAGCTGTTTGTTATTTAAAAACAGACCTTTGAACACAAAGCTAAACCCTTCTGGTCCCATTAGCCAATGGCACAAACACAGACAAAAGCCAAGATAGTAGATTTTTAAGATTTTAAGCTCAAATGATCAGATAGATGACTTGTTTTCAGTACTCTTTTTTTAAGAGCTGTACTAGCTAAGTTTGCAAGAAATGACAACCAAATAAAATGGAAAACTGAAAAGAAACGACTGTGAAGTCAAGGAGATATATTCTATTAGCCTATTCTATTCAGCATCTCTCAACTACCTCATGGTAGCTTCAAAAGGAAGATAGCTTTTAGTTAGAAGGAAGGATTTCAATATCAAAATATTACTGCCCTTATGAACACTAAAAACATTGTTCAAAAAGAGTAAGAGAATGTGTGTTTAGTCTACTAAAAACAAACAAGAATGAAGAAAGAAAAATTATTTTTAATCTGACTTTTAAAAACACAATGATGGGTCAATTACCCTGCCACCAACAATGGGCAACAGCAGGTGTCAGGAGATAGTCATATGTATAGGTTAAACCTATACTGATATTTTCCCACTGTCCAGTTGTCTGAGATGGAACTGGTCTCTGTAGGTGACTTTCAATCACCCAACCTATGTACAGCATGACTGAAAATAGTGACATGCACAATTACAATTTGTATTCTGTATTTTAAGAGCTTTGAACCAAGAATTTAAATATTAGTTTAAATGATCATTCTTAAAGGCCAAATAAGACACAGCTATTTTCATTTGTTTTAAGTGTCTCAGGAATACAAAACAAAGCTATTCTTTTGGGTATCTAATAATTAAATGTCCTTTTTAAAAGGCCACATTTTCAGAAAGTAGCATAGGGGATTAAGAGAAAATAATCCCACTACTAACCAAAGCTAGATGGAAGCAAGAATGCAAAATATATGTGTTAAGAGCATTTTGCTGGTGTCCTGGTTTCAGCTGGGATAGAGTGAAGTGTCTTCCTAGTAGCTGGTACAGTGCTGTGTTTTGAGTTCAGTAGGAGAAGAATGTTGATAACACTCTGATGTT
>JANZLQ010000001.1:18348789-18415393 GCA_026212715.1 Elanus axillaris
ATGCAGAACACAGCACTATGAGGGCTGCTATGGGGAGAATTAATTCCATCTCAGCCAGACCCAATACAAATATATTTTTAAATAGTTCTTAAATCCTGTGACAGATGTCTGCAGTCCTGCATTTTGTACCTTTTTTTTTGGGTTTCATTCTATGATATCTATTTTTTTAATATTTGTCTAGAAGAGTGCCTGTTCACATTTGAAACATGTACTGCATGTATCTGATGCTGTAGATGCAGTAAATCTTTAAGCAGTGCATACCATGGTACAGGGTATGCTACAGTACTTGACACTACTCTTGCACCTTAAGCAGTATTAACATGAGTAGACTTGTCCTATTCAACAGTATTCTTAGATATTTTTTGCCCGAATTTTATCTGAAATAAATACAAATAGAGCTTGACCTTACTCTTAACTGTATTGCTATGAATGTCACTTTGGAGCAAGAGCAAATATTGTGCAACTTTGCTTCATTTCTGCTTACAGTTGCACCGGTATCCACTACCTAGTCATCGATCTTCAGTGCTATTGTTTGAATCAAAATATTTGAAACAGTGATTTTTTTGAAAGGCATTACAAACTTTTTCAAACTTGTAAAAAATTTTGGAAGGTACTAACATGTTACTTTTAAGGTAGGGTGCAGATCACCTTTGTAAGGGGCATACATAAACTTGTTCATAAAAGCCTTTTGTAACAGATTTTTCTTTGGTCAGATACATTCCAACTGGTCTCAGTTAAGTTGACAAAAGCAGCAGGTCAAGATTTGGAAGCCAAGGAATTGTCAGTGGTTTTGGATGGTGTGGATGCATCACCGAAGCGTATTGCATTTGGAAGAGAAGTATATTAACTTTTGGGTGTTTTTATTTCTGTTGGGTGTTGATTGGGGGTTTTCTTCATCTCAGATTAACTATATGCTGTTTATGTTTTATACAAGCACAGCAGCACTGAAACAAAACTGAAGTTAAATGAATCTGTTTAATACCTATGTTTTCTTTTATTTAAAAAAAAAACCCAGCACTTATAAGCTGATGTTAAGTAAATATTTTCTTATGTTATTTCCGATTTTAAGTACTTTGTCGTGAAACTTTTTTTTACATTCATGTGTAAGAACATAATCTGTATGTCCTAAGTTGTTGTTTTACTATAACAGGGTGAATATGTGGCATCAGTGAAAGAGGTTAATCTCCAAGTTTTTTTTTTTAAACGGAAACAGTTGAACAGGTAAGAATGAAAATTTCAGGTATTGATTCAGTCCAATATATAGTAAGTGTTTGTTAATTGGTGATGTGTGCGTACATTATTTAGTATTTGTCAGCAACCATTTGGCATGTAGTCACTATATAAGAAGCTACCTGTAGAGGCAGACAGTGAAGTGCTTCACTGGCATTGGTAGCTTATCTTTTCAGCTCAGGCATGTGGGTTTTTTTCAGGTAAATGCTTAGGCTGATGCTGGACTGAAACAAGTGGCATAGTTTGGTGAGGGCCGAAACAGGGACAGGAGGGGAGGAAGAGAGAGAGAAAGAAGGAAAACTCTTTCAGCTTGATTGAAGGCAAAGAACTAATGAAATAAAGAGAAATAAGTCTGTCGCTGCTCTTGGAAGAGTGCCTGCAACTATGACAACTTGGAAATGTTTAACTTTGCTAGTCAGAATTGCTTTTACATGCATTAGCTGATCTTTTTGAAGCTTTGTTTCAAAAAAAAAAAGGTCTAATTAAAATTACTTTCTTAACTCTTGAAGGTTTTCTGTAAGTGCAATAAAGACAAAAAGTGGAAACAATCACTTCACTTGCATAGCATGCCATCCTACAGAGGACTGTATTGCAACTGGCCATGCTGATGGAAAGATTCGCCTCTGGTATGCACATTTTGATTCAGCTGTGTACCCTGTAAACTGATGTGACTGTAGGAATTAGGTGAAACCTGAGCAAAGCAGTCTAATTTGTCCTTAGTGTTGCTATTTTTTCAGAAGTCATAATGAGGAAGGCCCTGTGAAGCTGCAGTACTGACATTGACTTCAGGTTACAGCTTCAGTTTAATGTCAAATAGGAAATTATTCCTGTTAAGCTATGCTCCACAAATCTAAACTGTATTTGAAAAAGGTAGTGCAGGAGCAGCTGAAATAACTCTTTATGGGCAAGTAGAGTCCTAGAGAGAGAGCACACTAGTGGAACTGCGTGGTTAAGAACAATATGCTTGCCAAGTTGATCAGTATGTCTAAGATGCACAGTGTGCACCAGGAAGGCACCAAAAGCCTGCTAGCATGGTTCTTTCCTTCCCTTTGCATCACTTGAGCATACGAGAAACTCTAGTCTGGAAGTTAGAGGAGAGGATGATATTCCTTTCGTTTGCTCTGTTGTTGATGTTGTGCTTAAAGAACTAATTCTATTCCTCCCCACGTAGGAGGAATTTCTACCACAAGAAAGACTACACATTTTCCACACTGCATTGGCATCATGATACTGTCATGGATCTAGCTTTTTCTGTGGAAGGTGAGTAAAAAGCAGAAAAAACAGGAAAAATTCCCCAATGAACAAATAAACCTCTCAAAGTCAAAGAGATGCAGCAGGGAGGGAAAAATCAATAGAAGTTTGAGTTTGTCCACTTACTAACAAATTCATTTCTAGAATTTTAAATATTTCCAGGAAGGATCTAAAATAAAAATGGAAGCAGCTGTTATTTTTTTATATATTCGGATTGGCATTCATAATGTCAAATAACTACCTTCTGTGGTAGAATGTAAAATCTAACTCCTCCTCTTGCCTCTTTTCTCCCACCTCCACTTGCCCTTCCCCTGCCCCTTTCATCAGTAATATTGATGAGTTCTTGCCAGAGTCTTACTTGCATCCAAATAATACAAGCCAGTCTAGTCAAAGCTCAAACCTAGTGACAAAAATACAGTTAACTTTTATCTGAATTGTGTGATCTGAACTATTCTCCTTAGGATGTTTTTTTTACTGCAAAGTACTTCTGATAGAAGCAGAACAGTTCAGCTGTATTCCAACACAAATACTCAGCTGATTCAGAAAGTAATGGGATTTACTACTCCAAAGTATAGTTTAAATTTTACCATAGGCACAAATTCTTGTTACTTAATCCAAGTTTCTCTAGAAATTTTAACACAGGATAATGAGAAACATATCTCTGTGTCACCCAGGCTAGATATGAGGAAAATTGCTTTGTATGTGGCAGTTTAAGAAAGGTTTTTGAGAAACCTATGTTTTTCTGTCATTGTAAACACCTGTGCTGATGATATTTTTTAAGCAAAACCTATAACTGCATTTTTATTACTGGAAAAGGAACCAGCTTGCTGAGTGGCGGAGTTGAATCTGTTCTAGTTCTGTGGCACAACGAATCAGACTGTCGGAAGGATTTCCTTCCTCGTTTGGGATCTGCTATTGAATACATCTCCGTGTCATCTGATGGTGCACTCTGTTGCACCTTGCACACAGACAACAGTAAGCCAAAACATATTTTAAGTATCATTTAATGCAAAATGGAATGCAAATCTGTATGAGCTTTCTTTTTGTTAATCTCAGAGTAATTAACTAGATACTACGTAGAAGTTCAATATTGATCTGAAAGAACAGATGCTTGAAGTGATCTTTTACTCTTTCATCAGTTATGTGAATTCGCCTGATGGCTGCTGTAACTTGGCTTTCCACCTTGATGTAGGGGTGTCATAAATTGAGAAAAGTATACATTTATAGGATTAAGGACAGTTGGTTATGGTCCCTTCCCTACCATGAGATGTGGTTACATTGAAGAAGCCTTTTGCAAGACTTTATCTGCTTTTTCTTTCAGGAATTACAATAATCAACAGCAACTTAAGATTTTCCAAAAGTATTCAAGGGCTAATCAAAAGTAAGTGCAATAAAATTTATCTTCCACTTAGAGGGCAGAATGTGTCACTTCCCATCTTAGGTCATTTGTCATCTGATTTTTATTGCCAGGTACAGATGTCAAAACTGGTCTAGTGGTTGATCCTAGAACCAAAGCTTTGGTCCTGAATGGGGAGCCTGGCCACTTGCAGTTCTATTGTCTCCAAAGTGACCAACAGCTGTTCAGTGTAAGTTGGATGGACTTGTACTAAAACTTTAACTTATTCAGTCAAGTAAGTTATGTGTCAGAATTTATTTGAAGACTTAATATGGCAAACAGGAAAAAAAGCCAGCAGCTATACCATGGGACTGGATTCCAAGCTGAGATGTTTTCAGCTTTATGGCAAACTTCTTTTACTTGTTAAGCATAGCTGAATGTTAACAGTTGAATAAATACCAAAACAGTGTGCTGCTCCCGTTAACATTATTGTGGAACTTACATGCCCTAGTTACGCTGTCCCCACTTTTTTCCTTTATGCCACAGGCCAGTCAGTTCTAATCTATGCTTTCAGAACATTTTTCTCCATGGTTTTATGAATGATATCTCCAAATCTACAGTTGAATTTTGAAATTGAATTTTGGCCTTTTTGTTTTGCAGTTGGATATTGTGCAACGACAGTACATTCATCAAGCAGGTTTAAACCAAGCTGACTTGGTGAAAGTTGCATTTAGTGCACAAGGCAGGTGGTTAGCAACAGTAGAAGAGAGAGAAGAAGTAACTGACCCTGAGTTACAGTTGAAGCTGTGGTTCTATGATGAAGAAACACAAAGGTAACAACAATAATAGAGCTGGCCTTCTAGGTGTCAGGCTTTGTCTTGTGAAGGCAGAGTTTTTCCAGATCAACTATAAAATTCTAGGGAAGACCCTAGGGAGAGTTTACCATGCATGCTACACACATCTGAAACAATGCACAGAGCTAAAGTAAATACAGATTGGAAGTAATTGCTCTGAATCCGATTTACTTATATTGATCAGACAGGCTATTTTAACCATAGGTCTTAAATTCACATATTTACTTGGTTTTAAAAATCATGGACTTGACAGAATGGTTCTATAGCTTGTTCAGTTTTCGCACCTTTGTGTTATCCATCATTAATTGATTAGTCCTTCTAGGGTACAGAAGATTATGACTTTATTGTTTTGTTTTGTTTTCTTTAGCCAACATACACATCTAGTTCATACAATTCCCTGATTTTCTTATTTACAAAAAAAAAATTGTATTTTTGACTATATAGTAGCTATGTGATAGATTTTCTAAGTACTGGAAAGACTTCCCAGAGTTCAGTGTGAGTATTTGAGAGTGATGCTTGCTTAGTGATAATCCTTTCTTGGTGCTAGGCTACAACCTCTCTTGCTGTATGGAAGTGATTAGGGAAATCTCATCTGTAAATGCAATGCCATTTAGGTATCTAATTAGAAGTTTCTTTGATTCGTCTTCTCCCTGCCCCTTCCAGAATCATCTTAAATGGAAATCTTCCCGAAGTTCCAAATGAAATAAAATGGCAAGCTTCTGTTTTCTTTTCCTGTAGCTTTAAACTGAACACTAGAATAAATATGCCCCATGAGGACCACATAACAGACTTGTGCTTTCGTGACATGGATGAATTGGAAGATGACTCTCTGATACTGGTAACAGCTGGCAGAGACTGTGTGTTTAAAGTCTGGATGATGGTAGAAGACACTGATCCAGAAGGTAGGTATGGTCAAAACTTAACTTACTCTTACTTGCCACCTTGTAACATGCTGTAGAAATTCTGACCCTAACTTCATCCTTTCAGAACTAGGTCCTCAAGGCCCATGCGCCCATGCATTTATCTATTTCTGCTGTTTTATGGAGTATTATGTTCTCCTGAGCATCCTCTGTGATGGAGTTCTCTCATAGTTTTGCAGTATTATGGACTGATATGGAGGTTCCTGAAATAGCAGAGACCTTAACAAACCTGCTGTGGAAGGGAATGGCAGCTTGTGTTGATTGTTTAAAGGATTATTTCTGGTAATGATTGTTTTCCATGCTAGGAAAATGGATTTTTGTCATTCCTGTGGGCAGTCTTTTTATTTGAGATATCTGCTCAAGAGAGCAGGATGCAGAAATGTGTCATTCTCTTTTAGTTGCCTTGGTGTAAAATGATACCATTTTGCTATTCTGCATCTCCACCCCTTCAGAGTTTTTTTTGTTTGTTTGGGGGGTTTTTTTACATCCTTCCTTCCCATTAGATATTTGAATGTCCTAGAATGGATATTTAGGATCCACTTCCAAGATACTCAAGTAACGACATTTCATTTCTTGGAATGCATGCTGATGTTCACTTGTTTGAAACAGAACATCTGAGGGATGTGTATTACCCTGTATGCCTTTGGATGTGAAATACAAAAGGTTTCCCACTTCTTAATTTCCTTTTACTTCAGTGTCCCTGGCACTGTAATAACATTTAAGTGAGCTGGAACTTTCCTGCCACTTGGGTGTCTTATCTTTTCATGTTCCCAAATAGATGCGGTAGTCATCTTGCTGAACTGCTTGCAGTTTGGTTTGTGATTTCATGGGCAGGTGAGAACATGTTCAGAAGTCCTTTTGAACTACTAAGGCTTTCATTTGGCAAACTTACTTTGCCAAATTGACTTTCTCTTTCAAAGCTGCTTGCTCATCAACAGTGGTTGCTCATGAGAATTAAAACAAAAGTTTGTATTCATTTACTAGGATTTATGCATGTATTTACTTAATAGCAACTCACCTCAGTGGTATCTGAAAGAGTGGGTTTTATTCTTTTTTTGTTTGTAAATGATTCTAAGCTTGGTTGCATCTTAATGAGCAGGTATTTTGATCTTGAGTACAGTGTGGGCTGGCGATGAAGCCTAATGGGGTCTGTTTCCTTCAACAAGATAGTTTTGTATCTGCGGACTGGCCTCTTGGGGGGTGTTGTATTTTTTGTTTGCTTTTTAAGTGACTATATAGAGTTCTGTTTTGTGGCATGTGTGAAAGTACAAATTAGTGCTGAATTCTGTGGTGTATTTGCCCACTGAGGGCAGCATAGGAATGCTCAGGTAGAAAGATTCAGCTTCTGTGTAGCAAGTATTAATAAACTAATTAGTTCCTAAGTAGAATACATCCTGTCATGTTTTTATTTGCAGCAGATCTCTCACTGTGCCTCTAGATGGTGCCATGCAGTTTAAAGTAGTGAATTGTTTCTGGCTGTTTTTTTTTTTTACAGGCAGGTCTTTTAATCATCAACTTGTAGCCATTATAAAAAGGATATCTTAGCATAGGGTGAACTTCTTTTCTTATACTATTTGTATGTTTCAAAAGCATGCTGTATGAATTTGTTTTTACTGGGAAAAGTATGTTATGTGGTAAGTACATCACTTTGCTTCTGTTTATTTCATGGTAATTACCAACAATGGGAAAGGTATCCCAACTGAATGCATTTGCAGGTTAAGCATGCTGATAGGTCACTTTGTGATCCTCAAACTTTATGTAAAAGGACTATGAGCTTTGTTGGACTCAAATGCAACCTGTGTTCAAATTTTAGTAATGCTCATGTTCTTGCTACATTTTTAAAATAACGGTTTGTTTCAGAACACTAAATGTTGAATCTATTTCAGTTTTTTTTCTTTTATCTAACATCTGCTTATTTGAAAGCACAGTTAATGTAGTTGGCAAAGTAAACATGAATATTGTACCACGTCAGTCTCAGGATTCACTGTTCAAATGCAAAACTGAGGACAAATGGAAAACCTACTAGATGTTTCTTGTACTAGAACAGGACAGATTCTCTGTACTCTTAAAAAATGTAAGCCTTGTGAAACAAAACTGTCTTGCTCTTGAGCTTATTTTGCAGCCCTAACACTTGAATTCTTCTTTCTTCGTGTATTGAGCTGAATTAACTAGTTTGTTTATTCAATGCAGCACAGCAAAGTGTGAGCTGGAGCTGTGACTTTGTAGGCAGCTACCACAACTACCAAGCTACTAACTGCTGTTTCTCAGAAGATGGCTCTTTGCTTGCTGTCAGCTTTGAAGAAACTGTCACTGTATGGGATTCAGTTACTTGGGATCTTAAGTGTACGTTTTGCCATCCACCTGGAAAAATAAGGTATGTTTTTCATCTGTTTTTTTATGTCTTACTTGAACTCTGGGAACAGAAAGAATCAATTCATAGTAGTCCAAGACCTTGTATATATTCACATTAACATTGAATTTAACAATCTTGAGTTCATATATAGAAAAGACTCTCAAATGGGTTTGGGGTCGTGGCTAACTTACTGTTAAAAATAACAAGATCAGGCCTTGCAGTTTCATGCACCTCCCACGCACAAACATGTATCATTGGGCACATAGTAGTGTGTTAATAGCCCTTCTCTTTTTTCCCATTAATCTAGGAGTGAATCAAAGTATTGAAAAAGTATAAATATTGAAAGTTTGTTCTTTATTCATATACACGTGCATACAAATAGAAATTATATCAATAAACCATAAAGGCATATTGACCTTATTAGCTGTATCATAAAATACATATCTTGACCACTTGGCAGACTATCCCAGCATGCTTCATTGTATGCTGTCACAATAAAAGACATCCTGAAGGTCTAGATACCATTCTGTTGTGTAAGGATAATGAGGAATGGCATAGGTCAATGGCAGAGATAAAAAATAGAGACTCAAAGAATAGGACAACCTTAATAGTGAGTTTCCTGGACCGTGCAAATATAGAGCAGTTTCTGATCCAGGTAAAGTATCATTTTTCTTATGATAATCTTGAAAAAATAGGGCAATTGGTGATGTTAGTGGTTCATCCATGTTATCTCTATGCCAGATCTCTGTATGTAAACAATTGCTGAAACAGGAAGATGCTACAAACCTACTGCAGCATTCTCTTTCAGTGCTAAGGTTTTTCTAACTGCTTCTCAAAGTCATTACTGCAGTAATGTCAGATGTATTTCACAAACCTGCTTCCAGGAAACACCTAAAATGGAAAGCAAAATATTGCATGGTCACAATGTTTTAAAGACTCTGACATAAAGAATCATAGAAAGCTACAGAGATTTCTCACTTCCATGTATTTGTGTGTATGTTTGTAAGGTCTTCTTTTGTGTGATCAAGTCCATTTTGTTTATACCGCTCCTCTAAGACTAGAAATTAAGAAACATGATTCTAAAACTGGTTTGCAGGAAAATCATGGGAGGCATGTAAGCCATGTCTTTACTGTATCAATGGAGAAAACTTCTCTTGACAGCTTGGTACAGCAGCAAGCTTTTCCCAGGCCAGCTGCTCCTTTTGTAGCCTTTACTATATGTTATATTAAAAGGAAATAAATTGCTCTAGGACTATATTAAATTACTATATTAACTCCATAACATCAAAGGGCTATGTTTATAGAAATTCCATCCCTTAATAGCTTTTTTTGAAAACTTTCTATAACATTAGAAATCAAAAGGCTGTTCTATTATTCTCAAACAAGAAAATGAAAAATTAATAAGTGAAAACAAATCACACGCTTTCTTCAGTTGGAGCAGCCTGTAAAAATAACTGCTTTTTTTACTACTCTCTTTCTAGTGCTTAGAGCAGTAGTAAGAATTCTTAAATATGGAATTTATTTTCCAGTCCCAATGTGAACACTTACTATTACTTACGGGTTTGTAACTCATTAAAGACAAAATCACTCCTTGAAATCAATGTTGTAGGAACATATAATCCTTATAGATTCATGCATCCTGTTAAATCTCCCAGACCTATCTGGTGGTTGCCTCTGAAATTTCATACTACTAGAAAGCAAAAAGGAAGCTTCTGTTTAAGTATCAGAACTAAATCTTAACTGGATGGTTTTTGTGACTTACGAATCATTGCTACGTAGAGAAACAAAGATGAAGTCTGAAGGTCACTAACTTGTTTTGACTTTTTACTTCTGTAGGAACATCTGCTTTGGGAGATTAACATGTTCCAAGTACCTTATTGGTGCCACTGATTATGGCTTTCTGTGTTGCTGGAACCTGCTCAGTTGTGCATGTAAGATCAGCTTAAATATGTGCTAGAGTGGTAACGTTTAACACTTGAATTTACTATGAAACCTTAAAATAATTCTAGTTTGATTCCAGATTGACCCACTACAAAATGTCCTGTGGAAATGTTATGATTGTCATACTTAGGTCAAGATGATATCCTGTCCAGTGTGGATGTGCTTTGTGTGCATGTGCATAGTAAATTCTAAGTTAGATGATTGATAACACAATAATAGCTAGTATTTCCTACATTTGTGTAGAAGTTGATAGTATTTGTGTATTTTTATTCATCTGGGAATAAATGAAGCTGCACGCCTCTTCCAGAGGTTAAAGCCCTGTGTGTCATTCCTATTTGACCTTTTGTTTGGCAAAGCAGTCGGATAGAACTGAATGCCTTCTTTTTATGTCTGGCTGTTGCTGTGTTTGCTTTTCAGTGGAATGGAGTGCCCACCTCAACGTCTTAGTTCTGCAACCTGATCCCCTTTCAGAATATATTGCTGCTGTCTCATGGCTCTCAAAAGAGTCCAGCTGTAAGTACAAAGACTTCTTTGACAAGTAATCGTAGAATTTAAAACTGTGAAAGCATAGTTTAGAAGAAGTTTTCTTAGAATTCAGCCCCATGAAAGCCCTAAGACAGATCTGAGTGTGTGTTTGCACCTGTGGAAAACTGAGGCATGTCTGACAGCAACAGCCAAGTAAAGCATGTTGGTTCCCACTTTTCTTTGAACAGTTAGTTTCTGGTACAGGATATAGCACAGGATTAACCGTGCTGTCTGGGTGAGGGTTTCTGATGTTCTTGACCCTCTCCTGTAAATGCAAAACTGGTTGAACTGTACAGCTATGTTTTAGAGCTTTGACTATAAACTCTGATTACTCTTCCTAGAGCTACTGTACTACAGAAACATTAATTTCCAAGCATGTGCTCTGGATTGGAGTACTGTGAAAGGTACCTTCTATTATGCAGTAAGGTTATCCAATTATAATTCCTGCAAACTAGTCCTTAAAGGCAATCCTGTCCAGCTCTTACTGGCTGTTATACAAGGGCTTTGACAGCTGTCCAGGAAGGTAAGAATTTCATGATTTAAAGAGAAGACATTCTTGGTTTTGCAGTGTTTGTGTTTAAACCAAATGAGCCACGGCCAATCTATATCCAGAGAAACCTTTGTAAAGAAAAGATCCAGCTTGCTGCCTTCGTTCCAAGAGACGAACCTGAAACAATTGGCTCAGAAAAATACCATTGGTTAAGAAGATCCCAACTGTTTTTTCTTACAGATACACAAGTAAGAAATAGTGATTGGCAGGTGGTTCCTGGGGGAAAAGTGGTTTCCTGAATGTGGATTGGTACAAATTCTGAGCTCTGCTGTTGAGTGTAGGGGTTTTGTTTTGTGATTTCAAGGTGGTATAAGCCATGCTTTGTTCCTTATTAAGAGTTTTTAATGACTAAAACAAGTTCAAAATTGATTATTTACTGGTTTTCTACTGCTAATAGTTTCTGCTACCTCATTCATACAAGAAACTAGGTAATTTGGGAAAATTGACTGTGCTGTTTTAAATTAAACAACTACCTAGCAGCTGTATTATTGCTGATTATCCAAATGTTTCATATGATACTCAGTTTTCCCTGTAATTTGTTGGTGGGGTTTTTGTTTGTTTTCCAAAAATGTCTATATAGAGTCTCTAGGACCATTCCTGCTTCATTTCAGTTTCTTTATAAAATAAAGGGGAAGAGATAAATTTGCCTCTTCCATTTGACTGACAAAAGCTTTTGGGCCACTTAGAAGCTTCTGTAGGCAAGGTATAGAAATAGGGAAAGCAGTTTCACATACTATAACTCCCACATCATTCTGTATTTTAGGAACTAATGACGCTTAGCACAAAGTCTCTACAAGAAAGGCTTACACCGTCAAGCAAACAGGTACCCCTTACAGAAGTTTTGACAGAGATGTACAGAGCAGTTAAATTCTGTTGGTGTTCAGTTTGTCAGACTTGTATTCCCTTCTGTCATGGTATTTATTGACAGAATTGCTGCTTGTAAAAAGCTTTAAAGAAAAGAAGTATTAGTAAGCTACACGCTCCTCATTTCCCCTGAACAAAAAAATACTTTTCTAAAACGATTGTGGTTACTCAAATGAAGCAAAACCACTGATATTTGAGTAAGCTCTTTCCTTATCTTGATTTCTTTAACACTTGGAACCTTGAGTGTGGCCTGAACTGCACTTTCTGATGAGAATGAACAATTGTCAGTCAATTATGACTTATCAGCGAGAAGGAATTTCAAAACTACATTCTAGTATGTACTTCTGTGGAGTAGTCTGGGAAATTTGATTTTTTGAAATTCATGTTAAAGAAGTGTTTCACACCCACTGAAGAGAATAAAATAGTAGCACTTGATTGATTCGGGTAGATAAAATAGATCAAAGTAGAAGTTAGTATCTTTCTAATATAAAATCCAGTGGGAGTGTGGTTATAAGCAATCAGTTTCTTTGGAGGGTGGGGGAATAATTTGGTACTCCGATTAAGGTATATTGATCTAGGAAAATGCCAGAAGGAAAGTGACATGTTTTGCTTCCAGTTACATAATTAAATAACTTGGCAGATGATGCTGCGGTATAAATGATCTTTTAGTCATAAGTGAAATGTGAAAGCCATGCTCTAGTTTTTCTGGCACACACCCCAATTTCCATATTTGGAAGTTAATTGCTACATCAACCAACTAAAGTCTGGTGTTCTTGAATCTAGATCCAGATTCTGGAGAGTTTTACTACCTCTGTGTGGGACTCTCAGGATGCCTGACAGAGAATCAGTACAAAGAGCCATATGGTTCAGTTGAGTTAAATTTGAGTGTAGAGTTTTGTCACCTAGGTTGATTCTGAATTTTGATAACTTAAAATGAGATAAACTTTGATTTGTGACACTAAAATTCTACTTAAAACTTCCACCTTTTTAAAGCTGGCAGTAGAAGAAAGTCTTCCTGTGACCCCATTTAGCTTGCTATTGGGAAAGCACAGACGTCAGCAATCACAAGAGGATATAGACCTTGGAAAACTAGTTCATAATAAGCACAAGGAAGATTCACCTGCTGTCAAAGAGGTAGGACTAACTACAGTAAAGTGTACAAACAAAACCATGACAAACAAAAGCTTTCGTAAAGCTTCTGTTTTATCTTTTCAGCTTTTGCACACTCCAGCACATGTTTTGCCATCTGCTTCCTTCCTCTGTCCTATATTTATTAATTCACTGCTCATCTCCAAAGAGAATAAAAGGTAAGAAAAATTGAAGAACTCTCCTTAGTTTTTATTTTCAGTTATGTGAATCTTTCTTTGAAGTGTAAAAGCAGTTTTCCAACACTTTTCATTCTTCTACTGATGTAAGTTAGTAGAACGCTTTATTGTGGCAAGGTTTTCTTAGAAAAACTCAGTTTTGGGGAGATATGCAGACTGGCTGTCTAGTCTATTAACTCTTTTTGCTGCTGTTTGTCATAATGTGCTTGTACACAAAATGTTGCCTTTGGTACTCAGCATTCTTTATGAATTTAACTTTATTTCAGGGATTTAATGTTTTTAGCGGTATGTTTGGATAAATGTCAGATTCTTGATTTTATTTTATATTATGATGACTTCCTGCACAATTCTTGGTTTTGGTTTCTAGATACACAAAGAAGTTAGTCCTTAGGTTTAGTCTTAACAGTTTGTTTAGAACTCAAGTTTCATTCCTAAATAAGCTACAAAATATGAGTGTATACTGTGAACACAATTAATTAGCTGAGCTTGTCTAACAATGCATTAATCCCAATTTAATGGGGTAGTTTGATTGATAGGTACTTAAAATGTATTGTAGCTTGCTCCTCTGAGATAGATGTATGCTGCTAGAAAACAAATGCAGGCACAGGGGTTATGACTGTAGTCTTGTATTAAGATGAGTATCTTATCCCTTACACTAAAGCCAATTAAATGCTTGCATTTTTTGTGCAATCTGTTCTTTAAAGTGTTTAATGAAACTCTGCCAAGCCAGAGGTGAAAATGTGTCACTCATATCAGCTGCCACTCTGAATTTCTAAGAACAGTGAGAGGATGGTTTTTACTGCCACTGTTTACCTTGAAAAAAACACCAGCTTGAGTAGTTTTTGCCTGTGCATTATATTCTGCTGTACCAGCAGTATAATCAGTTCTGCTGCATTGTGTTGGCCAGTACTGCTAGTTTTCTTGCTGGATGACACAAGTTAAAGTCTTTTTGCCACATCAACAAAACGCCAGCAAAAATCTAATACAAGAAATACAAGGAAACTTGCATGCAGTTTCAGTACTGAAGAATTTGGGAGTTCAGTGGCCTGTGTAAATATTTGCACATGTAGAGCTTGTACTTTGACACTGGTAATTAGTATGACTGCACATTTAAAGTTACATATAAGGGCTGTAGGATTGGCCTCTTGAAGAATGACAAGAATTCATCACTATAGAGATTAATTTTCTTATTAATGCTAAATAATTTTATTTTCCTTGGTAATATCATATTAATGTATTATACATGTTTTACCATTTACATTTTGTGACTGATAGTTTGTATTAGAACAGGTGATTTTTACGAGGTCAGTAACATTCTCCCATGCAGGTCATTCCTAATGAGAAACAAAATATCTATACAACAGACATTTATATTAATACTGTTAATTATGGCATTGTAAATGGTAGTTGTTCTGTCTAATTCTTTTGTAAGTGTGCTTTCTACTTCAGTACAAGTTTTAACTCTTGAAATAAGAAGGGAGTAGCCACTTTAAGCACCTCCCTATGTTTAAAAATAAAAAACAACAACAAAACAAACTTTTCTTCTTTTCTAGTAACACTCTAGGTATTGTAGAAATTTTTAAGACCAAGTGACCTTTTTCAGATTTGAAAGAGAAGAATGGCCACCTTGAACATTGTTTCATCTACCAGAGTGCCAATGTTGCTAATTCTGTGGAATGAGAGATTATAACTTCTTATATAATGCTGATCTGCCTGTTCTGACATTGTATGTTATATTTGGAGAAAGAAAAATATTTTAAGTTTACTTAAAGCAGAGGACAGCTGTTTGAGAAATGGCTTGTAATTGAGATGGCAACTGAAGTGTAGTAGTTTGTAAGTAGCCTGAGATTACAAAAAAGAAATAAAATACAATGTTTATTTGCATAACTTGCCTCTTTCCTATAGTATGTGATCCTATAGTATGTGAAAATATCCATTAATTTCATTAATTGGATTTTCCTAATCGTCTTCATCTTACAGTGCTGAAGAAGCTGCTGATGAAGTAGAAATGGAAAGTGAAAAAACAGAGGATGATTCAGATGAGGAAGGAGGTGTTACTGAAATGGAACAAGAAGATACAAGTCCTATGGAATTATTAGGAGAGATGACATGTAAACTGTCTAAATCCCAGGAAAGAGAGTTACGAAAAATAAGAAAAATGGACTACAGTTGGGTATCAGCTTTCTAAACAGACATTTTGTGGTTTTTTATACTGTAAGCTGAAGCTTTGTGTATTAAATATTCTTCAAAAAAGTCCTTAGAGTCCTTTGGCCATAAACTTTAGCAGCCTTTTATTTCCCTAAGAAAGGAGAACTTGGGCAAGGGATTAAAGTTTTGAAAAGCTGGTTCTGCTCCTAGTTTATTACTGATTCTCTGTGACCTTAGAAAACGTTTAACCTGTGGGGTTTATTTTCCCCTTGCAAGTATATTTAAAAGGCTAATAGCAAACCTGAGTTCATTATCTGACTTGTGGTCAGTTATAAAAGTGACAGCTAAGCTGCTGAAAATCTCCCCCACTGAGTCTGGTCTTCTGCTGCCAAAGCAACAGCAGCAAACAGCTTGTTAATAAGACTACTTAATTCAAGATCTGGTAGGGGAAATCAGGGTAGTTTATTAGTAGTGCTGTATACAGGTAAATAAGTCTCTCCCTCAGAAGCTCCTCTCTAGCTGTTGATACAGTTGACAAATGGCTTAGTATGCCTGATTCTAGAATATAGATACCTACATATTTGCTTGCGTTCATAGAGATTCCAAGGCACTTACATGTATCAGAGCATAATGAAACCTTCCCAAATATCAAGAAAACTGTACCATGTAGAAGGAGATGTGTCTCTTTTCCTGACAGCTGGCTTCGGAGGCCTCTCATGCATCAGTTATAGTTTCTACATATATTACTTAACTATGTATCAGAGTGTACAGTTAGTTTGAAGTAGTAAATTTGAAGGCCTAAAAGTAAATACAGTCTCCTTTGGTGTTGCAGTATGAAGGCAAGCAGATGGAAATTGCACAGGTCACTAAAAGCTCCAAGGAAACAATATTTTGCTAAAAATGTTCAGATTAAAAAAGTTGGAAGCAGGACTGATACATCAACTCTTGTCAATGAAAACCATGCTCTCCCTACTTTGCTCCTGCCTTGAAAACAAAGTAGAGGACCTTTTCCTCCCTCTCCTTTTCTAACACCATATATTGGAAGGCAATTACTGGCAACAATTTTGGCTTGGGTGGGGGGGTATCCTATAACAGGCAAAAACTATCACTTCTGTTACTGAAATTCATCCTTAAGAATCAAGGAAAGCACCTCAGAATGATTTTCCTGGAAGGTTTACTTCCACATTTTAACACAAATGCAGAAGTTTGTAGTAAGCACTGCTGACCCTTGACAGACTGGCAAATCAACCATCATTCACCTCTGTATTAAGCAGTTCACAGACTGAAAGCTGGAGATGAATGCTGTAGCATTACCTGGAATGTGACACAGCAGTGACTTCAGCTGCATATTTAGCAATGAGATCCATTGGAGGTTGGGGCTGCCATGGTGAGTGTGTGGTGTGAGTACTCGCTCTGAACTCAGTTTTATTAAGGGGACAAAAAAAAAAAATCTTTAAAAGCCACTTTTTAATGTGCTAGTAACCAAGTATTGCTGTAAGGCATCTGTTACCTGTGCAGCTGATCACAGAGGTTTGGAGGGTAGAGCTACACCTGCAGCCACCTGTCCTGCTCCCAGGCAGACTGATCCAGGTGAAGTCCCTCAGACACCCCCTCTCATCACCACTACCACCCACCCCAAGCTCTTAATCCCTGAGAAATGGAAAAGCTGCTTTTTAGCCAGGCAGGCTCCTTCCCCCGAAAGGACACAGGTTCTGTAAGGGTCAAAAGAAAGCTGGTGCCTTGCAGTCCAGCCAGCTCCTGCGCTGCTGGGTCAGAACAATGACGTAATCCCTTGCTGTGACTGGTGTAGGGATACAGCTGTTCCCTGAACCTTGGTATGCCTTGCTTGCTGATTTTGATCTACGAAGCTTGTCCTTGTAACAGCTGAGGATAGTGCTATTAGCAAGACCATGTGATCTTTGCATATAATTGTCACAGGCAAGAAGCTTCCAGAAATAAAAAGCCTTATATGCATATCTACATGCAGTAAATGAAGTAACACCTACCAAACAAAAATACACACTTTTAAATAGGGACAGCGTGCTCATTTCAAAGCAGAGACAAAGACCATGTACACAAGAATACAGCAACTGTTTGTAAACAGCCACTGCACTGAAAAGAACTATTAAAAATAAGTCTACCAATAGGTCTGAGTGCTGGCTGAATCAAAGCCAAAAATTATTTTAAAGCTCATTATTACAGAAAAGTGGAAAAACTCATGCACCTTATTTGTTCTGCCATCCCTATGTCTATGACTGTAGAATTCACAAAACATCAATGTGGGGAATATAAACACACTTCAGTAGACATTGCTTTGCATAAAAAGCCTTAGAATTTTTTATGCAACTTAGAGTGAACTGTCCAATGATAGCACTCTATATTTCCTCCTAATCAGACATTAATGTGAAAAATATATAATTTATTGTTACAGTTTAAGACTAAAGTGGCTAGGGTTAACTTTGTTACTTGGCAGCAAATCAAAGGGCTTCTGCAGCTTCTCATATAATAAAGTTACCTACTGTAGCTCTACAGACTCTATTATGGCTGTGAGGGACAACATTTTCTTCTATCACAGATTACTTACATAGGACTAATAATATTACTATGAATCTTATGGAAGGTTTTTCATATTTTAGGCATTTTGGTTTGTTGTTTATAGGCCTTGGTATGGCAGAAAAATAATCTATTTTAGAACCTGTAAAGGTTTTTCAAAATTTGTTTGCCTGGAAGTTCATCAATTTTTTTATTTCTTTCTCTCAATTTAAAGGGAAAGGAAGAGGAAAAAACAGTAACATTGTCACAACTACAGCCTGTCTTCTGTTTTTGTATTTTTGTTCCCTTTTTATAACAGCTGTTTAAATAACCTTCTGATATACATAGCTGAAAAGAAAAACCACAGCTCCCTAAATATTATGCAATTTTTATTTCCATCCCTCTTATCTACAGATCTAGAACTGATACAGGCTTTTCAGAACCTTGGACCCAATGGATTTTTCCCTAAATGAAAAGTTTCAACAGAACAAATAGGGAAAATGTGTTAAGACTGTAACTGACAAATGACAGGTTTTGAAAACTCAGGTTTTAAAAAAAAAGAAAGTGTGGGGTGGGGTGAGATTAGTACACAGATTCCCCCCCCCCCCCTCAAAACATGCACTGTACTAGGAAAGCCACACTAAAAGGTTTTGTCTTTTTTTTCTTAAAGAACTTAAGAGTTCAGCTCTGCAGAAAAACAAGTGCAAGCTGAGTAGAGATGCATACACATGTTGTTTCATAAACACTAGCTGCATCAAAGCCTGGTATTGTGTTATTGTGTCAGCAACACTTAAGTGCAGCTTTAAAGTAAGGAGGAAATCTCAATATTTATTAGTGTGAGGTTTTTTTTAAACTTCTGCACATGTTTTTGTGGGAGTAAAGTGCTTTACTGGAAAATAACAAGGTATGAACAAGAGACAATTTAGATGCAATTCAGCATCAAAAGATGCTATTTAGTTTTGTGTTCAGGCAGTAAAGCGGTGTGTTAGGAATCTTCATCAAGAAAAGATATAGCTGGAGTTATGTTTACTAACCTTTTGTCTTCACTAAATTTGTTTTGCTTTGCACGCTAGATTGAATGTACTGGGATAACAAAGAGTCCTCACTTTGTAGTTTTGTGTGTATGTTTTTTCCACACAGGCAGGAAATACATTTCTGGTTAGAGCTTTACTACATTTAGTAGACACATTCTGACCAACCTTTTTGAAAATGTCTCCTGAAAGATACTACAATTACAACAATGAAGAATTCAGAGGGAGAGCTGTGACTTATCTGCTGTGCCTGCTTTGGAATGCTTTATTTTTAAAACAGTTGGTCTCTGCTGTTCCTTGATTTTTTTTTTATTTTTTTTAAACCTCGTGTATCTCTGTGGCCATGAAAGTTCTCCGTATTTACTGCAATGCCCTAAGTCAAATCTTAATTTGATTTTTTGGCTTCTGCTTCTTCCTTCTAAAGGTTACTTTATAAGGATATTACTAATCTTTCTGATAAAGATTTGACAAAAAAGACCATAGAGAAAGATATTTAACTTAATCTTGTGATTCCAGTTACATGATAAATACAACAGGTAACAAAATACCTCAGCAACATGTAGAGGTCAGTGTTCAGTGACTATGAGTGCATTGTGCATCACCACAGGACAGTGATTTTCACAGGAGCAGTCACAGCTTTATTTAGGCTGAGGGACAGACCACGCAAGGGAAGCAGTAGCCTAGAAGGTGAATTGCTTACTTCCAAATTTTCCACTCGGACAAGTGGTCAGATAAACACTAGGACCTGAAACTTCAGCAGCTATGGAAAGCATTACAAACAATAGATAGGCAAAGCCTTATGACGTACATCATGGCAATGGGATTTGACTGAGATGCTGCTTCCCTGTGGTGCTGCTCAGGTGCTGCTCCAAGTGCAGAGGAGAGGTGACCAGTAATTTTAACCCACTGGTTCCAGTCAAGCTTAGTTCCACAGAGACTGAAAATAACTGCTGTGCACCAGTATTTCATAGCCCCAGACTGGTTACTAGTAAACAGCAACTCCAAAACATGCCCTGGTCCTCAGTGGGCAGGCTTGGCAGGAAAGCTACGTTAAAGGCTGGTATTACTAAACAGTGGTGGCTATATTTTTCCAGTTGTTCAAGAACAGGGAAAAAGGAAGAACTGCAAATTGCACAGCATGTTAGGATCAACTGGATCTTTGTATTTCAGATGTACTTCTGCTTAACAATGATTTGGTTGCCCAACCTTGGGGGAGCCTCTTTCAGATATCTCAATCTGCCAAATTCCAGTCTGCGATGAGCCTTTTAAAGCATGCAGTAACAGCCAGAATTACAATCAGCAGGACAGAAGAAGACAACAATTTGAAATATAACTCACAGTGACTTCAACAGACCTTCTAGTCCACCCTCCTGCCCTCAAGCAGAGTAACTGAGGTATACTTACTCCTGACAGATATTTGTCTCATTTTGCAAACCTCTGCTAGAAATCATGCTATGATCTATGTAATCTGTTAAATGCTTACCTATTCTGACAGTCACAGTTTTTCCTAATAAAAGTAATCTTTCTCTCCTGTAAAATTTCTATTCTTCCATGTTGCTTGTAAACATCTTTGATAATAATCTTTAGAAAAAAAATGAAAGCATGCTACTCTGTTTCCTTTAAACAAAAAATCATCTCCTTTAACCTTTCATTTTTGCTTTTCTCTGGGCCCTTAGAAGTGTCAGAATTAACCTCCAGACCTTCTTTGGCCTAATTACTTACGGGTCAAATATTTTTCTGACTAATCTATTGTATTTTCAAGGGCAAATTTTGTCAGGGTCATTTCATACTGATAAATGTTTCCAGGTAGTCCTAAAGCCTATTCTTTCTGTTCTGGCTTGCATTCCATGTTGATTACCTTTAGGATCTGCCACAGTCCTTTTTGGTGATGGCAGAAGCAAAGGCAGTAATTTATACCTCAGCTAACACTGCGGCATTGCACAGCAAACACCACTTCGGATGCAGAATCTCTGCAGGGCACCGTTCTCTGTGGATACCCCAGTTCGGATCGAACGGTGTGGGCATTAGTTTTGGCCCCTGCACAGCATTTCTTTGGGGAGTTAAGTAGTAGATTATAATTATGTAAACTGGAATTTAGCCAGGGCAGCAGGGTCACTTACCTCTAAGGTTGCAAAAGACATTTAAATAATACTCTGAACAGCTCAGGATTTTAAGTACTTTACTAACTTAGCACGTAAAGGGGATACACAACAGAGTATCTTCACATGAAGAAATCATTATTGGATGGCAGAAATGAATTAAATTTGTGTTACTGTAAAGCAACTCGACATGAAATCCTGACTTCAGAAATCATTGACAAAGCACCCTTTGACTTTATAGTCCAGGGTCACAAAGACATGTAACCAACAGCAAGATAAAGTACTAAATCTTAAAATACGGGGCTATAAACAGTGTTCTGAGCAGTATGTTTGGTTTGAAAGTGAATGTAGTCCAAGGTACTTATAAAGAACTTCTTATTATTTTTCATAATGCACCAGATGAAGCCTCTTAAGTAAGTAACATAATGTGCCCATAAGAGAGAGTTACCACACAGCTCTGGGAATGTGCATAGCAGCAGTTTCTGAGGTTGCAGGTTTCTCAGGTGCTTTGAACGCATACACATCCACCATGGAAAGAAGCATTCCCACCTTCCAGCTAACATCTGCCACTTGCTTCCGCATCACCTGTGCCAACACAAGATGTCATTGCCTTTGTGGGGAACTAGCCTGGGGGTGGAAATATCTGGCATTCAACAAAACCAGATAATACACAAATCAATAGTTTAAGATGTTCACAAAACTACAGCCAAGTTCCACCGAGAAAAGGGAAGGACTTTTCTTCAAGAGGTTTTTGTATGCTCAGGAGATGAGGTTTTAATGTAATACACCCAAAATCCCACTCTTCTCTCACAGACCCTGTCCCTTGAGCTGGGACAGCTGCATCCACACCTAAAGCATTCCTGAGAAGCGTTTGTTTGATGTGATATAGGAGAAACCTCAGCTCCGGTGCAGCAATTCCTGGTTTCTCCTTACACCCTCTTCCTCCTCTCCCAAACTAATGGGCTAAATAAACAAACTTTGAAGAAAGCAGTGGCCTGCAGTTCACAGAAAATACTTCTAGATTGATACTAGCATGGCATTAAACTGTTGAAGGGGAATCTTTTCTTAGCTTCTAAAATGAAATCAGTTAAAGAATTACAAGTTTTTTAACATGTAATGAAGAATCATTATTGGAGCCATGACCTTCGTCCTCTGTTGACCTTCACAGATACAGCTGTGTTGCTAAGAATTAGACTAATCTCTCAAGAACAGACACTGCAGCCATAAACTTGTCTAACTTCTTCATGAGAGCAGGAACAAAAGGTTTTGAGATACAAGATACTACCCAGAAAAGCAAGATTTTTTCTGCCCATTTTCCAAAAAGGCTTCCTTATACCAATGCTTTTATTTTAAAATAGCACAGAATTTAAACTTTCTCACCCTTAAAGCTGGTTATCAGTTTCTGTTATTGATGCCTCAACTTATGTTTGTTTGCAGTGCTACTTAGTTTATTATATTTTTAGATTTGAGACTCTGATCAAAGCTTCAGATATCTTGGCTATTTTATTTCCTTTAGTGACCAAAGGAGTTTTCATTTCTTCCTCAAACCAGTAAAGCAAGCCAACAAACAAACTCTCCAGCATTATCTGAGATGTCATCTCTTTCATTTTTAGCCACTTACTTTACAAATAATAAAGAAAAAGTAACTTGGCACTCTTGTAAAGTTTGTTACTCAAAGGGTATATGCAGTTTTCACCAACAAAGTCGGACACTTCTGCAATGAAAGGTTTTGTTCAGATTAAGTTTCCTCTGTGCTTTGAGCTTCCCTGGGCCCTGCTCCTCTCTTCCTTTCAGTCCTAGCTCTTCTAGGGAATAAACATGTGGGAAAGCAGAGAGATCTTTCACAGTCCTCTTACTTTTCCACTTCAAACATTAAGCTTAATTAACCAAGAAGTTCAGGGGATTCATTAAAATGATGATAAAGATGACTTTTCAGTATGAAAGACAACTAAAAAAAAAAAATCACGAAGACCTGACTTGGCAGAATAACTGGAGGGGGTTTGTCACCTTCAGTTGTACACACTGCCGACTGCTTAGGAGCACATGCTCTATTGAGATCACAGCTGCAAAAGACAATGAAGTGCAAGTCCCAAAGCAGGTCGTGTTAGTCTCCTTATTTTTCACAGGAACCAACAGAGGCTGCAGATTGTTCTATTTCCTATGTTACTTCAAAATCATAGAAGGAAAAGTACTAGAATTATAAATAAAAGTAAGAAGCAGTGCATATACTCTTAGTACAAAGAGACTACTTAAACCCTCAAAATATCCTGTACTGAAAAGAGCCCTTTTCAGCTTGGCGTGGTGCAAACAAAAGCTGGATTTCTGAAAACTATGACATATGCTAGGAAAGGAAAATTTTAATAGTGCTTGCTACATCAGTCAGTACAGTATGTTATTTCTGGACTGCATATTCTGTGGGTAGACTTGCAATACAGTGACAGTTTATCTTTCCTTTTCTATGTGAAATCCACTAGCTGATCTCAAGGATTACATGGAAAGAAAAATTCACATCACTTGCAAAATAAAAAACCACTTCTAAAACAACTGGTTTAGATGAAGCCAGAAAACCACCCTGAATGCACATCAATGCAAATCACCTGGAAGCAATAAAAAATAGCTTTCCAGTTAACTAGTAAAGAATGTTCCAAAAACATTTCATCTTTGAATAATGCACTGTAAGTAGAATTACTTACAAATCAATTAAAGATGGGCTGAGATATACAAATAGTGGAGGTTTCCTGCTGCCCTTCTCAGCTCAGTAATAAATCAAGCCACTCACTCACATAGTTGAGGCAAAAAAATCCAGTAGACCCTGCAGCAATGCTGCAAAGATATATATTATATATATATATCTATATAACACCACCATGCTTGAGACCTCAACTTAAAGATGGGTACCAGTTCAAATACCGACATTTCAAAAAAAGGAGCTGCTTATTTACAAATAAAAAATATTCAGAAGTTCTCAAGCAGTTTTTCAGACTACAAACAAGAGTGTAATGTATAGTACAGAAATCCTACATCCAGACAAATATATTTTAAGCATGCTTAGCTCTTTGTTACTCAAGAATGAATCTGCAGAGACTCACAGGTACTGGCTCAGATTGAAAGAGTGGTGTCAGCAAGAGAAGGAACAGCAAAGGGGAACTGACAAAAAAGAGAAACATGGCTTAAAGCTTTAGGAAGAAGAAAACCAAAAAGGTTCTATGCACAGCACAGTGTTTTCCCATAATTTTGTGGCTTTGGTTTTTGCTTGATCTCCAATGGCTACCTTTCATCCACCTGGAGCATTCACGTCTTTTTTTCCATATGAATTCTCTGGTGCCAAGCCACAAACTCCTCTTCAGTGGGACACTTATGGTGACTCCCTCCTCTTACCAACTGCTCATCTCAATTAACTTTCCATAGTGTAAACTCTTCATCCAACAGGGTTAAAACTGACTAAAGGGTTCAAAAGTTATTTGAAAGGGCAGGGGAGGGAGACACACACAGAGAAATTGCAGGAAGTTTCTTTTTTCTAATGGAACCAACCTAGAAATCAATTCTCTTCTTTTGTGTAACTCTCTACTGGTCAATCATGACAAGTCAGAGAGAGGCGGCTACTGTGCCTTTCCCCTGTATTCACGCACTTGGCCATCTGCAGTATTGGGCGATGGAGAGTGATCCAGATGAGCATGCACTAATGCGCAGAAACCAGGATCCCACATCAAGACCCTGCTGACCTATGGACTTTAAAAAAGAAACCTAACAAATTCAGTCTAGAACTTAGTTTCTAAATAAGAACAATTAGGAAAAGCAGAAGGGAGGCTCCCTGCAGCCATGTCAAGTGGTCTTGAAAAGTTACTAAAATTTTGTAATCATTTTATTACAGTAATTGAGATTTGTATAAACATGTTCAACCAGAAACATCCCAAAAAACTTTCCAAGTGCAATGCAGCAGATCACACAATAGAAAACATTACTGTATAACAGACTAGGTTTGACTGTGGGCAACAATTATACTCTTTTTTCTTTTTTTTTTTTTAAAGGAAAATTTCTATTGGTGCAAGGCTCTAGGTTCTGTGAATTTGGAGCAAGGTATTAAGAAGATAATTAAAAGAACAACAACAGAGATCAAAAGAGATTAAAGTAACCAGACAGTAGATGTTAAAGAGCACTCTTACAGAAGAAATTTATGAGACTTCAGTAAATCTCAGGAAATAGAACTATCAATCAGGTCTATAATCCTCCAATTGATAACCACACAAATAAAAATTAAAACAAACAAGGATCTTCAAAAAAAAAAAAAGGAAGAGCTTTACAGAGAAGTAAAGGGTCTCCAAAGGAAGATATAAATAGCATCTGGGAACTGTTGTTTTTTGTTTCTGTTTTAATTTCCATATATTATTAAGCTCTGGCCATCATGTCTGTGGTACTCGTAACTGAAGTGCAGTTTGCTTTTGTTCAAGCAAAGCCCTGGCATCAATTGTGAACTTTTGTTGTTTTCAAAGCACACACACTTTTTCCATTCACAAATACTTGCTGATCAAACAAAATGCTATAGACATGAAGCAGTCACAGCTACCTGGTACTGGATATCCTTCATGAAATGTGGAACAAGCCATTGTGCTCAGTTTAATGGGCTAAATATTCATTACCAACAAAACAGAATTGAGCCATAGAAGTAGGCTGCTTTCATTAGGGAATCTAAACCATGTGGTTGTTTTTAGATATCTTTTTTAAAAAGATTCAAGAGTTACTAAGAAACCACATCTAGACTAGTGCAGACATGGCTCTGATCTAAATAAAGTTTAAAATATGAACAGCTTGACAGACCTCAGAAAATTAATTCTTCTTATGAGTCATTTGTTGTAATCTTTTCTGCATAGGAAAAAAAATCTGTCCACTTAATGATAGGGATTAGGTTCATTCTCTTAACATTTTACTGAAATAATCACTTTAATTGTTATTTTCTTTTAAGTTGCATAACAGCTGTAGGCTCAGATCTATAGAATTTAATAAGAATGAAATCAGCAGGGTTCCCCAGAAATGATCTCAGAATCTTTAGGTGTTGTTATTTCTCAAGAAATTAGAAGAATAAGGAATTTCATAGTAAACATTCAATTTAAAATGATAAATTGAAAGGTCTACCTTTTTATTAGATCCAATCAACACTGATTATTTCTGAAGTAGAATCTGAGAGGTACAGAACAGCACTTTTTTTATCCTGTGTTCATTTTCCAAATTCAATTTGACTATTCATTAATGAGATCACACTGCAAAGAAAGAAATGTGAGCCAACCCACTGTGCAACTTTGCTAATCCTGTATTTACTACTTGCTCAAACTATCAAAAAGGTTAAGTGTTGCATGTTCATAAAGAAAAATTAGCATAAAATGAAGGAAATATATATTTAAAGAAAGAAAAACTAGAATATTAGAAATCTTTGGAAAAACTTCAACAATTGGGAAATGTTGAAGTGCTCTGCAGGAAGGTGTTATTGAAAGATTCAAATGAAGTGAGTATTTCTGGTGCTATTTCCTGTAAAGCAATAATGAAATAGGCCTACGTTGTGCATATTTCAGATCAGAAGGGTAGAAAGGCACAGGCAAATATTATGTTGGTCCAAGTTTTTTTAAGGGAAAAAGGTTATCATTGCTTCTTTGGACTACCTGAAGCCTGCTATGTGCTACAGGGGGTGGCTGCTGCTTAAATATAGCCCAAATGTTGCCCAGGGCAAAGAGCAGGTTGTACACATTCGCTGACACAACCAGAGATGAGAGTGAAAAGCAAATTTGTTGGGTTTTTATACTCAGGGCCTGTAAGGCCAAATACATATTCCAGATATGGCACAGAGGGGACCCTGTGAACATATTTGTCTGTGCATTTGGCTGTCACACTGACAGAAACAAGATCCATCTTGAAAGCAATTACTAGAAGCTCAGTTTTATTTATTTTATGGCTTCAAGGGTAATTTACAAACCAGAAGGCAACAACATCAGAAAAAAACCCAACCAAAATCCAAGCTCATTTCCCATCCACTGCCTCCCCACTCCAATTTGGAGAGCAAGAATATTTGTCATTTGAGATTATGGGCTTTGAAGAAATAAAGTTTGTTAACCCAATGTGTTTCGTTTGCTCACTTCGTGAGTCCCTCATGGGAGCAGTAAAAAACAAACATAAGAAACAGCTGTGTTTGCATTTAAACAAACATTAATTGATCGAAGTAATGAGTAACCTCAAAAATAGTTTAGGAAGTTCATAGCATCCTTCAAATATTTGTAGACTATTAGAATTTAACTAATTTAATTATGTACGTACTCTTTTATTACAACAGTATCTGGAAACAAGGAGGGGAAACCACATCACATTTGTACATCTAAGTATAATGGGCAGAAATAAAAGATTAAATGAGATTTAAATACTTTGAAAAGTTTTCTTGGCAGTAAATCTTTCAGCCTCAAGTTCCCAGAGGACACGGTTCAGCTACACTTCTGCTCTTTCAAGACAAAGGAGAGGAAAAATGTTGTAGAAGTAACCTGACAGCTGTATGTCTGGGTTACGCCATTACTCCATCTCCTGCAAATCTACTGATACATCCAATAGATATATGAGCAGATGTCAGTATTTACAGCATATTCTCTTTAGAGAAACATGACAAGTCCTAACCGATAGCTCAGAGAAGGTGTGCAGACACTGTCTGGAGCCCCAACAATGGTTGGGAAGGAAACACAGCACCCATTACTAATATAATACTATCCCATGGCTGTGCTCAACTGGAGAAAATGAAAAGATTAAAAGAGAGGAAGAACACATTTTATACACGCATAGTACATCTTTAAAGGAATTTGGCATATCCATGGTATGTTCCATAGAACAAGAGAAGAATTTCTTACCAGTCCTTTATCAAGTGTCATTCCTGGGATGTCAGATATCACTGCTTAGACAGATTTTACTAACCACTTGTTCCATTAAACTCTTTCAGTAACACGCATTGTTGCACTCTGAAAACAATTGGTCATTTTGAAAGAGGAAATGCAACTTTTAGGACTGTTTTTTTTGTAATTCATGTACTTTTCTGAACAACTTAGCCAAAAGAAGTTACTAGGAAACTGTCTTCTATTTACCTTAAATTTCACGCCTATAATTAATATATATTCCTATAATACTTGAGCCACTTATTTCTGACTTTCTTCTCTGGAAATCATAGTTACTGTAAAAGGACCCTTTAAGCAATCCATAAATACAATACAGGGCTCTGTTTCATAGCAAAGAATCTATTTCCTTTCAGTATCTTGCCTTGTCTGTAGTTTAAGCAGTATCAACTCCCAACTGTGTGCTAACAAGAGAAATCAGGGAACACTCTGCAATGTACCAATATGCCCAGAAACCACTGAACTACATGGCAGACAAGTCCAAAACATGTATCTCATTAATCAATACCATGTTTCTGGACTCTACACTTATTTGCTGAATAAGTTCCAGTGCTATTTAGAAAATAAAATAAAGTAAGTAATCAGAACCAGATGATATACACAGAACATTTATGATTTTTTTGGCTTAATTTTTCTAAAACTCTGGAGCAGATGATAGTATTATTTACAAGGCTAAAAAGAAAGCAATTCTAATCAAATTCAGCTTGCAATGATGGTAGCTTAGCGCACTAAATAAGTAATTCCCCCCAAATCAAGCCTTGACTATAGACACATAAAGCTGTACGTGTAGGGAACACACAGCAGTAGACTGAGGGACACTGCTAATGAACTAAATCTAGTCAGAGAAACTATTCACTTTGCCAGACATTTAAAGTTGTTCCTACAACACTAGATGCAGTTCTAGTATATTGATTTTTACAAATCCAAATAAGATCTAAATCTTTCTCAGTCTTTCTCTGTTCAGAACTTTAATTCAATCCTTAAAGTTACAAACCAAAAGACCCAGTCTTTCCACATGAGTTAGAGCACATAAAGTTAGACAAATTTAATTTAATGAGACAATTCAGATGTATTAGAAGTGACTGACTTACATGTTCACAAAAATCAAAGACTTCTGGAGCCCTTCAGAGAGTGAGAAATGGAGGTAGGAGAGGAGACAGAAATTTCAAGTCAAGGAGGTAGGCACCACATGTTCTTAACGAGCTTCTGGTTTTCCAACACCACATAAGTTGAAAAAATTCCAAAAGATTAGGCACGTGCTACTAGTCTACTAAGTTTAATGACATTATTTATCTCCCCAAAGACCTGAGTTCCTAGGTCTACCAAACCCAACAAACAAAAAAGCTTACTTGGACAGCAATTCAGCTACTTGTGCATACATCCATGTTTAAGTCTACAAGCAAAGGCCATTGAAGCCCATGTGGTCAATCAGATTGAGAAGTTGGGCAGATAGTACCCTTTTGCTAAGGAAAGCTCTCAACTAAAACATTTACGTGATCTTTCTTGGTTCATGGTTGTAATATATAATAACAATTCAAGGTAATCAAGCATATAATTATATTTGTATTTTGTGTCTTTTATTTCCTAAGTTTGTGTGGCTTAAAAGAATTTACAGCTTTGAAATAACAGCACATATCTATAGATCCTTTTTCACATATTCTGTTAAAAATATACCTCTCTATCTCTACACCTATGGAATGAATCCTGGTGTGGTAACATCTAGAGCCAGTTCTCAGAGTCATGAAAGATGTAATTACCTCATGTCCCTGGGCTGCACTGTCTCCAAAGGACACACATATTATCTAATACACTCACTTAGCACAAGTGGTTGTCTGCTGCAGTAACTCCTAAACAAGGTGCTAAGACCTGTAAATGCAGTGGGAGACCCAAACCATTTAATTCTAAGAGAGGGCTTATACCCAGAATTGATACCATGCATCCACAAACCCAAAATTGAGGTTGCCACCAAAAGGATGAGGACCTTTGCTCCATGGCACTGAAATGATATGTAATTTGTTATTAACTTTCTGCATCCTTAGGGAAGATGGTGCAAGATGTCACTAGACAATATTTCAGCAGTGGCAGTGAAGGAATTGATGAAATGCATAGTTGTGTACGATTAAAAAAAATCCAACCTCTCTGAAAAGCCTCCGTTTGTGTCAGGGACTTACTAAAGGCTGGTTTCTTGGGATCATTTGGGAAACCATCAGCATTACTGCACAATCTGGGGCTTCTCTGCTAGAAAAGCTTTTAAGCCCACAGCCTTTTAAGAAAGATGGGGGGAAAAATTATTCCGTATATATGTAAAGGATTAGGGATATGTGTAATAAGAGAGGTATCTTGTACTGGGTGACAAAGGCTTCTTACTGCGTATCCAGTTGGAGGTACCTATATTCAAAAAAGCAGTAATACCTCCAAGTACACTGGCGATGTTTCAATATATGCGTTTTTCACTGTCACTTCTGGAGAAACTAAAGCAATCCCAGTTTATGATCACAGACTCAGAAAATAGAAAAATAGTGCCAGAATCATATTATCATGTAAAATTAGACCATTTTGAGTTCTGATAGATCCCACAGATTAAACCTAAAAGCATGATCCACAACTATTTACGCTACTGAGAATGCTGATCTCACATGGGAACAATAATATTACTGTGAACAGTACACCAAAGCAGTTTAACGTCTACTTCAACATTTTGTAGTTATTAATTTCTCACATATGGTTTTTAAATTTATATTTTTCCATGTGAAATAATTTTTCTTTTAGTAAATCAAAGCTGAAAACTACACCAAACTTTGCCTTAATCCCCACAATATATTCTCCAGATCAAAATCATATGATTTGAGGGTCATTTTTATTCCTTAACTGTTACTTCAGAAACATCTGGTCATTGAACCAGTCACAAGTCATGGCACTTCTCTCCTGCTACCAGTACCTAAACCGATGAGAAAGCTGGCACAGCAAATATGCTGCAGCTTGGATCGTTTACAAAAGGGGATCTTTCATGCTTAGCAATCTTCACAGTTGTGCAGAGAAAGGACAGACTGACTAACCACAAAAACCAAAACAACTATTGAGTAATGCACTGCCTTCATTTTAGCGCTCTCGTTGTGTCCAGTTTTTAAAGGAAAAGCTGAAAAACATGTTAAGATTTCATATACCGTTTATTTATCTTAAGTATTCTGCCAAAGAATGAACCACCCAGTAGATAAGGGGAACTGTTTTTGTAGTTTCACTGGAATATATTCCCACAAAAGACCTCCAAGGCCATGGAAAGGACCAAAACAAAGAACAAAACCAATACTTAATCATTTACTTCCCACAAAGCATACCTTGTGCTGTGTGGCCTCATTTCACTGAAGCATCTTTTAGACTGTCTCAAAGTACAACTTTTGTTCTAGATAAAACCTATTTTTAGAAAAGAACTATAAAGTATCTGAGATGGGGAAAGCATGAAGTATGTCTCTCACTGAGTGCTTTTATTTTCCATTTGCGATTTATGGCCAACTATATGACTGAAGGAAAAATATACCATTTTTCCTATTAAAAATTATGTCTATACCAAGGATTTTATCCCATGTTTGAGTTCCAAAGAGGAAAGACATTCAGAGATTAGCAACATACACGTCTTTTCATACTAACAAACTGCAACTTGGTTAGATTAATCACAAAAGTAGCTTTAGAGTCTTTGGGGCTAACATGAAACAGGAAAAGCATTTCCTTCCTATAGTTCCTAAGAGCTGACTTCCTTCATGAGACAAAATATATTTCATACAGCTGGGCATGGAAGCAGCTCTCCTGCCCTCAACCATACCACATAGCCATTCTGACAGAAAACACATTGTGGAGGAGAAAGGAAAAAAAAAAAGAACATGCAAATTCACCCTGTCCACTGCTGAAGGGGAACAAGGGAATGATGACTTCCACTAGGCTCTGGCAGCTAGAAACGATTTTAATTTTCAAGTTTTTCTGACCCTTACTACACAAATTATCCCTCAGACAGAGCCACTAAGGAGAATGAGGCTATGCATCGGGGTTAATGGAGTTCATGTTATTCCCCTTGGACTTGACTCCAGCAAGTCAGTCAGTCTGAAGGCAGGCAGATATGTCTAAGGGCAACTGAAGAGATAAGAAGAAAGCACAACATCCAAATTGGACTCCTTAGACATGTCATTTTTTATTTCTCTTTCCAAGACTCCTCTCTCGGGCTGGCGTGGAAAGAAGTTCATCTTGCTGAATAACTGAGGGTTTGTAGGTAGAAAAAGAAAACATGGAGGTTTAAAGTAAAACCAGAAATGTTAACAGCACAACAGAAGAGCTATTTAGTTGTTAATCCTGACTGGGATTCTGCCTGAGATGGAGGTTTGGGGGTTTTCCTGTCCTGAGAGGAGCCTTTGCCCATCTGAGTCACAAGAAGACAAAGTTATTTATCTGCAATAGTGTGCATCTCTGCTGTTGCTGTTACCAGTATAACAGCAGCCTGGAAAGCAAAATACTTTTGCTACCTCAGGTCCTGACCACAAGGAACTTGGGTATGAAAGAAAACAATTTTTGTCTTGGTTTTGCTCTCAAACCTAACCAGGTTGAAAAACAACTATACTCACCTCTTTCCCCATGGAGGCATATAGCTTCTTGAGAGAACTACAAACATTAATGGCTCAAATGGATAGTTTAGTGTGAATGCATTACAAAAATGAAGTCATTTTAACCCTTTCAGGAAACAGAAACAACATTCAGTTCACACAAATTTTGGACTGAGTGTGAATTTCAACAGCAAAACATTCACAAGTGGCTTTCTGCAAATAATCTGCAGAACTGGCAATCTGTGCTGACAGAATTCAGAGTCCCCCAGTACAGGACGGTCACATCATCACAGTGGGAAACGCTGTACACAGTTACACCAAGTGATCACAGACAGGAAGGCTTTGAGCTATTCTATGATTCAATCAGCATGAAGGTAGTAATATTACTGTCCACAATTTTTACTAGTTAACACTGAACTCTTACTTTGAGGATGAAATAAATTGTCTAATACTTGGATCAAAAAATTGGGGTTAACACGGAAGGCTGTCTATGTTTAACAGTTGTCTATATTGATAGACTCTTACAGTACAATATGCAGCACACACAGACTTTTATAGTATGAGTAATCCCATTTCTGTTTTTTTCAAGTATTTTAGCTGCATCGTAAGCATGATGTTAAACAACCTGTTCAGACAGCAGTTTAATCCACTAAACATAAGACAACAGGCCTGTTATTTTTAAACTCTTACCCATAGGAACAATGCAAGCAGCAACAAGGGTATGATCCTGAGAGGCAAAATTATACTATATAGGACTAGACCACCCAGATACTCAAAACTGAAATACTTGGAGATCAGACTATAATCACACTGCAGTCACACAGTAGGTACAGTGTGGAGATGACTGCTTTTATAATTCTTTGCAAAAGTAAAAGGAATTTAGAAGGAATTAGCAATAATTAGCAGTGGTCCTTATTCTGAAACAGCAAAACCACATTTTCTTTCTGGCATGCAGCTGAATTATTAATGTTTGTAAAGTATACCAAGATCTATCAATAGAACGTGTACTAGGAGCGGAAACCACATGACCACCCATGTGTTATACAGACCTGCATTAATTTTACTCCTTTGAAACTTAGTTTGAATTAAGAACTACATAAAACTTTGATGTAGACCAGATAATTGTTCTGCTCAAAACACAAGCTGATTTTGTGCTTTGAAGATGTGTGGCAGTAAAGAGCGGGAAGTCACAAATTATTTCCATGGGAAACATATGACTCCACAGTACTCCTATCATTACTCAGACATCTACTCTTGGGTCTTCCGATTACATTGTGAAAGGATGTGAAACCTCAGAAGTATTATTTCTTGTATATTTTTACATGTCATGAGCACAATGAATTTGATTGCTCCCAGAGGCAAATCACAGAACATGCTTATTGCTAGACTCAGAATGCACTAAACTCAGGGTTTGATCTATTAAGACAGACTATTTACAGCTAAGGTTTCCTTTATGAAGAAACTTCCCCTTCTGAAATCTCAGTTATTATTTTTTTGCACATTTAGGGTTTGATAGTACATGTATGCTTACATGAGGATCCACTATTATGCATGGTGCACATATCATGGTTTTGGTACTAAATAGCAAAAGCTCACGTAGCATAACCTGTTTTCCCTTGAACTTGTACTTCTCCACCAGAGGACCACCAAAACATAGCCAAGACACCCACCTTTCCTGTTTGTAGAGGCCCAAGTATTTTCACGACTTATAAAAAAATTGCATTTCTGATGATGTAGTAAATAAATTGAATGAAAAAATCCTTTCATTCACCAAAAGGCAGAAACAACACCTGACTGACTATCTTTAGCAGATGACACATAAGAAAATGTATTCTTACAGCTTTACAGGCAGACTATATGCTTTTACATACCTTACTGGATTTTATCATGTTCTAGTTAAGTTTTCATCATGCACCTCTCAAAGCATCTGAATATCTTTGCAACGTCTTCCTGCTCAGTGCCTCTTCACAATATGCAGCCATTTCGCAGTTGCTGTCTGTCATCCCTGCATTTCTGGTAAGTGTCTCTGATGTGACAAATAACTTTTGGCCTCTAATACCAATTCTAAAAAAACACTTTTTAATTAAAATGTCATTTGAGAATCCCTTCCTATCCTAGCATCTGAAATTACTTGAAGCCAGTATTATACATATATTTATAACTCATAAAATATTTACCTTCAGTTTGAAGCTTGTCTTCCCTCNNNNCCCCAGTATATTTCTAGGCTGCATTAGGGAAAAAAAAAGAAGTAACTTCTCTGAAAGAGCGTAAACAGGAGCCAGAGGTTCATTCCAGACCATATGCAATGTGAAAGAGCACATTAGCTCTTTTCAAGGCAAAAATAAAGATCATGTGAGAAATGTGCCAACTTTCCATAGATAACCAATAAGCAGCAATTTGACTTCCTAATTGCATTTCTGTTTTTCCAAGGGCAGAAGAAAGAGAAGAGCTTCAAGGAAATGAAACTCCCCAATTACAAGTATCAGCATGAATACATTTGCTATATCTGTGCTGAGAAACATGATTTTTTCCAAGTACAGAAACAACAGCAAATACTATAACAAGTGATCTTGAGGTAAGGGGAATTTTATGGTTCACACAGACGTAATGTTTTGGAGTTGACAGATCCTTGTATTAAAAGTCATAGTAAGCCCTCCTGATGGTGAATAGGTACTGGAGCAGGCTCTTTAATGGCTAATGCATCCTTGCTATTCACAGCCTCTGAAAAAGCAGATGAATCTGCTCTCCAGCACGACGTTCCTTCTGTATCTGTGGCTGTGTGGAAGACATTTCATGGCTGAGGTGAATTTCATTGTATTAAGTTAAGCATAGACATGGTATACCGTAGATGTTGTTTTATACATCACTGACCTTGTATCCACATCTTCTTAATGTGCATAGAAATGTTTTACTGTACCCTGCATCTCTTTTTAAGGAAGTATTTCCACTATTTTGTCAATAAATTAGTTCAACCCTAACAAAATATAACAAAGACTACTGATTCTCCATCAAAAGTAGCTTAAAAATTTTCCAGTAATAGATATGCTAAGACAGGACTGTGGCAAAATAATTGAACCCTGTATCACACTGTGTTTAGAGATGCAGTGCTCCAGGGAGGAAGGAGGGGAAAATGGTGAAGGTGTGGACAGGAGCTCTGAGCCATTTCTTAAAGAATCCTTTTAAAGTGCTTAGGTGGAAAGCTCAGGGGAAGAACAAGCTCAAGCTAGGAAATCAAGCTAAAGATGATCGGCAGGTCTGAACGTTAGAGTAACCTTTAAATTTAGTTGACTGCTAGTTGGTAGAGAACATTCATAACGACTCTGTCAGAGAGGACAGCTGAAATTTCCATCTCTTTGGTAGTTTTTAAGCAGAAGTTTTCCAGAATCTGACATTTTTTTTGTTGCTTTTCTGCAATGGGTGATGAACAACAATCTGTTCTCAAAACATGTGAGCTTCTTTTAGAGTGTTGGTTATTGCAAATAATTTTTTTGTGTCCACTCCTACATCTCAGCCAGTCAACAGAACCTAGGCTGTTTTGAAAAACTTCTTCTACGCATATTTTTCACTTATATTCTCCCAACTTAAACTGCATAGTTAAACAACCTGAATATTACCATTTTATCTCAAAGCAATAAATTGTTTCCTACTTAAAGATATACGTTTCAGTGTTCTGCAACAGCTGTTCTGTGACTTGATAATCAGAATTCAGGTTTGTGATTTAATGCAATTCAAAATATATATAATAGTAGTAATAAACAGGTCTTACAGTAGACAACACATATTTCCTGATCCTGTGAGTAGAACTTCTACTCATGTCAGTAAAGAATCAGTCTGCAGTCAGAAAAGTGGACTGTTATTCTGTGATCATCTGTAATTGTCATTCTGATAATAATTCACTAGTAAAAAGGCAAGCAATGCTTTTAGTTCCTTCTCATTCCTAAAGGCAATAAATAGTCCATGCAGGGAATCTATTTGTGTGAAGTGCTTGCTGCAATAGTTCAAGATGAAAGTTTACTTGAAAAATAAAGGTTTAGGCCTCGAATCAATAGTATTATCAGATTTGTGGCACCCAACCTTGATGTTTATAATCCTTCTCATTCTAGTAATAAACATTTTCAGAATCTGAAATGAAAGATGAGTGGTAAAGGCCATATCGTTTTATCTTTTAAATGATGGAAGGTCCTGTACACATTTCTCTGTTTTCATTAAACAGTGTTATCCAGGTAAAGTGATTTCAGCGCCTACTTTGAAAGGGTGTTTAGCTTTCCAGGCATACAGAACCACCAGCATGTACAGTTTGCATGTACAGCATAACGTTTTACATAGTAGAAAAAAGCTAAAGCAGGTAAAAGCAACTCATATCTCCATCCAGAAGCACAACGTGTGTGGATAAGGGACTTTCTTACATGAGGGAAAAAAACCCATAACCAAACCACAGAAAGAAAAGGCTGACACCACCTAGGAATTTCACAAGCACCTTTGCTAAAAGAATCTAAAAGAAGTGCAAGATGTTGTAAAATCATTATTTTTACCAATGCTCTGGATTGCCACAGATTTCTGTTTAACAGAAGCATGTTTGAAGTACTTGGAACTTCCAGTCAAATTTCAGTACTTTAAATTTTCAATACTTTCTCAAGGAACAAACACAGCAGGTTCAAGAGTCAGTTTTTTCCCCACAGAAAGATACAGGTATAATGTCAAATGTCCTCTGTCAGCTTCTCAGAGACTAAAATAGGGAGGCATTCAAAACAGCCATGGCAAGGCTCCAACAGTGGTAGGAGGAAAGCTTTGTCGTGCCTGCCAAGAATCTCAGCGATGGAGAGCAGAGAGCTGAACTTTGCCTTACATAGTGGCTGACAAGCCCAGAGGTCTGTAAGGCTTTCATATTTCCATTTGGCTTTACTTGCTTACAAAAATGTAAACTCTGTGGGAATCCAGGGGAAAAAAAAAGCTTTCATTGTGAGTTCTGAATTCATACTGTGTTAACCAGTAGTTTCAGGTCAGCTTTTGCTACGGTATCCAGCTACTACAGCTTTCTTTTAACGTACCTCCTCATAAATGCTCCCCCCCCCGGCTATATTGACTGATAGGGTGGCTTTATTCATCTCTTGACCTAAAGGGCCCTGCTTTGCCAGAAATAGCCAAGAGAAAACCTCACGTGACATGCCTCACATTTGCATTTCACTGCCAAAGTGTTTAATCTTGCCTGTAAACAGCTGAGTGAACACAGGAGCCCCAGAAACTTTGACAGTCATTTTCTTAAGTTACCTATGTCAAAGGACAACTGATTTATTCTTAGAGGGGTTTTATTTTCTTAATTCTTTGGTTTGTTGCTATTCTGGTGCCTTGGTGTGACATAACATTCATTCTTACCATTTCATTTTCATACATCTTGTGCCCCCCAAAATACAAATCAGCAGACTAGGACTATTAACATTAAGGATGTTTTGTTGTGAATTTGGTTTAACACACAGAACAACTTCAACCAAAATAAATAGATTTTCCTCTTCACTTGAGTAAAAAATGAAGTAACTCATTTGGGGTTTGACATTTAAAAACATTTTAATGTTCCACTTTGCAGAATTACTTTTGTTTAGAGAATGTTGCTTTTTAAGTCATGGTTTGGATAAGGCTCAGTGTTTTGGCCTTCCCAAAATATACTTTGGAGCGCGTGTTATTGTGTTGTTAATTTTTTTGTAGTTTTTGCCAAGAACATTCAAATGTTTGAGACTGAGCGAGATCTATAGGTCTGGGGTTTTTTTTCCTTCTCCAGAAAGCTTTTTCCCTAGTTCAGTCACTGTATCAATATCTACTCTTATTGCTTAGATGGAAACATTAGTTCTAGATCATGGACTGGATCTGCAAAGGCATTTAGGTGCCTAACTCCCATATGCACAGCAGGAATCACAGAGAACTGTGCTGATTAGTCTTCACTTTGTCAGTGAGCTCTGTGCTATCAAGCCAGATTCTTTCCACCTCTCATTCCCTGCCCCTCCCTGCAAAGGAAATACGATGAAATTTTTCTCTGGAGGAACAAGATTGATTTCATGGATACTGAAAGTTGCCCTCTACAATCCCACTAATTTTCATGCCCCACAGAAGACACATGGGCTGGGCAGTCCCTGGCAGGGTCACTTCTGCAGGGAGCTGGAAGGCCACTTGTTGGGCTGAGGCCTCCTCATAACTCTGTAGATTGCAGTGGCTCCCAGGGCAGCATCTTACACACAGGTTTTTCCTCTCCATGCAAGGAATGGGGTGGACATGTCAAGGGACCTCAGATGTGCTGCATCTGCCTGTAAATTGAGGGGGAGCCATGAAAGCTGAGTTTATGGGACAAGTGGGCTACTGTAGCAAGGAGGCCGAAGTGCTTTCCTACAGTACCGCACCGTATGGGGATTCTTCCTGGGGAAGCTGAAGGAGGAGGTGCTCCTGCACATGCTATTAGCCAGCTACCCAGCGAGATGGCAGGGCAGTGGGGAGAGATCTGTGCAAAATGTTCCTGTGTGAATAAAGAAAGGGGATTTATAAACTGCTGAAGTGTCCATCATACGAGTTTAGTTTCTTTTTTAGTTGTTATCAAGATTTTTATGGCAAAGGCACAAGAACATTGCTTGCTGATCATATTGCTGTATTTCTGCTATACAGAAGGAACCCTTAACTCAACAGTTACAGTAATGCACACCTGATTACAGACTAAACAAGAGCATGTCACACACACATCCCCTATTTTAAGATAGTTGTATCCTACCTTTTTCATTATGCTTATGTTCACACTTACACCATCAGTTCAAATGACCAGCCCTACAGCTGACCTCTGATCATTGTATTTTTTTTCTTGTCAATGTCAAATGAGTAACTGCAACCAGAACCCCAATCCAGGAAATACATACAAGTTACGTCCTCTGTATTAGCAGCCTTGAGAGGATTACTCATCCTCCTACCTGTGTGCAAAGTGACATAAAAGTAGTATGGTACAATGCAAATGAGTTGACCCTGCCATGGTTCTATTTTATGGATTTCAGGTCTCTTTAGTTCAAACTTAATTTTCTCACAAGAATTGAAGTATCTTAAAAAGTGCCATAGATAATTATATTCAATGGGAATACCTTTAGTGGTCACTGTATCCATTTGAGTGAGTCCTCTCACTATATTGTATAACCCAATGTGCTCCCATACTTATTAATGAGTGATACATTAATAGATCTACCATATAATCACAGATAAAGGAAGCAAGGAAAACTTACTAAGAAACACATGATAGCAAGTCTTAAAATACTCTGGGATAGGTTTGAACTACTTGCTGGCTAGGAAACTGCTGAATCATGCTCTTAGGCTCATACTGAAAATAGCGTTTCATTTGGCAAAGCACATACAAGCTATTAATGTTCCCTGTTGTTGAAAGCCTGCAGAATAGCTGCTCCTCACAAAGGATGAAGAACCATTCTAACTTTTCTGCCTCCTTGAGAGAAAGAGAATAGCAAGTATGTTTTCTTCTACAGTAGTTCTCCCTTTCACATCATTAGCTTTTAACAGAACAGGAAAGTCTCCAAAAAATTTTCAAAGCGTTCTGTGAGATTTTGAGTTTGAGACACCATAGAAGAAACTTTACTCACCTTTTTACACACACAGCATTGATGGGTAGCAGATAACACTCATCTGTCTCTTGGTTGTAGTCCTCTCTCATAAGACTGTGCTGTTCTCAGCTCATGGTCTGTAAGTTTTAGGCCTAAGGGGAGAAAAGAACCTTTCTTGATCATTTAAAGAAAACTGAATTAACATGAAGGAAGTAGCTTTCTCTAAGGTCTTAGAAAAGGTGACTGCTTAATACCTTTCACAAGGAGGGAGAGGTTTTAAAAAGTTGAGTTCAAAAGCTCCAGCTGGAGTTAATTATGTTCTCTAATAGGCTTTGTAATGACTGTGTTTCCCAACCTTCAGCATCCCACAGGCAGAAGGAGACACAAGAGTTGCCCTCTGAGTTTGTCTGGGTGCCTCGTTACCTCCTGCCTTATTCCTTCTGCTGTGCTGCGATGGAGCCCTAGACTGAAGTCCTGGGTGCAGCGCAGGTTGCTGGTATGAACTTGGCAAAGTCCGTCCGAGGCGGCTGGGCACCCCTCTTCCAGCAGCATGGGTTTCATCCTCTTTCCAGCCCCTGTGCTGGTGTGCTTTGGCCCTGATGCACCATGGCTGCTGCCAGCATCTCCCTGGGAGCATTAGCTCTGCTGGAGGGGTAGGTCATGCAGAGCAGCTCCTTCATCAGAGCTGCCAGGGACAGGCACCGAGAAATTGTAGGGAGAAGCCTAAGAAGGGAAGAAACATTATTGGAGTTTTCTCTGCTCAGCCTGGGAGTGTTACTTCCCACTACTCTGGTTGACTTGACTTTTCCACAGTGGCTGACTGCCCATCCACGTAGTATCAGGCCGTTTAAAAAAACATTGGTGTTTTTTAAAAGAGAAAGTGTATTACCCTTTAACCGTCTGCCCTGTAACCTTTATACAAGAGTTTGGGTATCACATAATGAAACATTCTCATGCACTTTTTATTACAGGAGAGGTAAGAAAAATGTCTGCGGTGAAACAGTCACTTGAAGTTGCAGCTCTTGCATTTTGTCTGTAACTTACATATAGTCATGTAATTTTTCTTGCAAATAAAATCCATCTTTGAAAAGCAAACTAATCTCTAGGCAGGAAGCGTGGGAAGCCCAGCTCTCCAGTCTCCATGAAGGGCAGTTTACTCAGAAAGCAGAGGATGGTATTTTCAGAGTTTCCTTTATGGAACTTTAAATTGTGGTAGGTTGGACACATGAGGTCTGTTGAAGAGACATGCTGATTTAATTTGCTGCTTTAGCAAAGCTGCCTGGCACAGGCCATCTGCCATATCCACACTGCACAGGGGTTTAGAGGTACTTTGTGCTATATAGTTCTGCTGTACAGAATGAATGCTCAGCACATGATAATTACAGTTACCTTTGTGCTATGTATTTCTCACAAGTTCATGAGTAATTCACTGAACTCTTCAGCACTGCTGTAATTAGGTAATTCTTCTTGGTCTCTGCCCAATAGGTTACTCTTTTTACTGAAATCCACAAACACGTTTTGCTTCTTGGTCCTACTTTTTTAGATTTCATTAGCAAATGACTGAGACTGTCAGAGTCCAGAAATGGCAGTTCCCTGCATTCGTGAAGTCCAAGACACAAACAAGCTGTATTAATTAACCTTCAGTCAGTATCATTTGGATGGCACAGAACCATCTCACTCCAGATGACTTCAGAGGCAGGAGTAAGATCTAGAGGTGGTTTGCTGTAGTGTGACAAGTGATGCTTCAGGGTAAGGAAGCAGGGAAAGATGGGAATATCCACTGAATAAATTAAAGGTATGAAGGGTGCAGGGATTTAAATAATGACTAGAAGAGAGGTAATCATGTGAAACTAATAAATCTCATTCTGCAGTATCTATGGGTCCTCTATCACACGCTCCTGGTGGGCTGCCATACCTCCCACTTCCTTAACATTCTATACACTTTTATCATCCCAGTCTGAGCTCTCCAATACACTCTTCTGCAGGTGCTGGACAAATATTCCTTTACAGAAACTACTTTCTAGCATTCCTCTCTTGCTATCAACCATACTTTACTGCTCTGTGAAATGCAGTCAGAACTGTCTTTTCCATTTCGAACCAATGTTTGTACTTAAGGCTTCCAGAATTGGTTTACTTTCCCCATCCTATTGTTTTGTGAACATAGCCAAACATCTGATATAATTATTTAGCATGATGTGAGATGAGAATTGCTGACTCATTCTCAAGCACATCTAATAACGCCTTGTATCACTTCCTCAGGATGGTCTTGCAAAACTGGTCTTTCCCTTTTTTTTGAACAGTGTTATTCATAGATGTAAGCAAAGTTAGCTGGATAAAAATGCATTGTAGGAACTGCAGTCAGTCCTACTGAGGTGAACTATTCTACCTGTTTTATTGCTTAAACTTTTACTCAGTAACAGTTTTCACCGGCAGCAATATGTAATGACTAAATTGTTGTTAATGCATCTAATAAGAAGCAGGAAAACTTACTAATATCCTTCTGTTCTGAAGTGTTAACAAGGAGGATTAGAACTGTAACTTTTTGTTACAACTCTTGTCTTTTAATGAAGAGAATTAGAAGACCAAAATGGTCATAGAGAAATCATTCTCTGAATATGTATCTTTACTAATTCAGTACATTTCCTTGTCCTTTCCAAAGATGAAGGTTCTTGGAATTTATAACAGCAGTGCATGGAGGTCTGCACAGAATGACCTCAAGTAATGCTTAGGTATGATCCCAAGTAATGCTGCACACATTCAGTAAACTATAAAAATGAAAGTTGCTGCTGCCTTGGTCATCTTGTTTAGCACTAGGCTACAAGTAAGGCCTTCACCCTGAAGCTTAGTCCATGAAAACCACTGATAACCCTGCTAAAGTGCCACTGATTGGGTAGCTCCTCCAGATCCCTCTTTTCTGGTGTCAAATTTGTCAATGAATACAAAATTATCTTCAGCAAAGAGGTGATGCATGGGAAATGTACAGACCAAGAAATCAGCACCTATCCTGAACACACAGGTGCAACTCCCATGGTTTGGAGGTTTGTGGATGTGGAGATACATGGCTGGGGTTGAGGAGAAAGCTGATCTGTACTTCAATTCCCTTATCACATTTAAGAGGACTTACAATTGCCAGAAAGCACTGAGGTTATTAATATGATCTTCTAGCACTTCTGTTCCCATATTCTGACACTCATCTAACCTATGTCCTCTGTGGCCGAGTGGGGAATGCCAACTAGACAGCAGATGCAACATGGAAAAGAAGTACAAAATCAGCCTGAAGTTTCAGCCTTCTGCTGAACATCCAGCTATCAGCCATGGTCTCTTCTGTTTGCTCTGTTCCATTTAGATAAGACAACATTTAGATTTTACCACAGCTGAGCAGATAAAAAGAAACTGTATGTTCCTCTATAGACCTGAACTTGAACTGGTAATCTATGTTAATAACACAAGTAAATAAGTCACCATTTTGTTACTGAAAGTCTAGTCTCAGTTAACAAAGCAGAACTGGGTAAGAATTCATTATTTGTGGAAAGAGGACATACCCAAGCATTCATCTTAAGAAAAAAGAACCTCTGTTGTTGTCTAATCAGGCTGCTTTTGCTGTGAATCCAAAGATACGACATCCTCAGGTCTCATTCCTCTATTCACGGAGTTCCTCTATTCAGAAAATCTATTCCTCCCTATGTCCACATAGTCACACAAACTTAAAGAAACAGAGGAAACAAACAGTGGGAGAACCGTTTCTTTTCCCTCTTTCAGCCAAGTATGAGCCTAGTGACACAGATTCAGGGGAAGGAATTAAAGGTGATGAGACGCATTTCATTCTTCTGTAGATATTGTGGATTCTGCACTGAGGCTAGTGGTATCTGGGGTAGCTTCAGGCACTAATTAGAGCAACCAAGTTAGTAGAAAACAAAAGAGCCAAAGCATGACTCTACTTCTTTGACAACTGAAAATCCCTGGAAAGGGTATCCTGGGACACTAAAGGCAGTAAAAAGGCTATCAAGTTAAAGGTCCATGAAGTGTGCATGACAAAAATGGCTGTTGCTTTATAATAAGACATATAATAAGAGAAACATTCTGTCTTAAAAATAAGTAGATGAAGGCTTCCCAACAGATATGAAGTTTCTTGGTATTTCAGATGGGAAAGAAACTTTTCAAAAGACAGTCAGGGGACTTTCTTGTACAAAACTGCTCACAGGAGAAACATTTAATTTTATTTTTTTTTACATTCTTTGCATGGGCATATACTACTTCTAGTGCTATTTTGTGCGTTTCTCTCCAGGAGCTGTTGTATTCCAACTGTCCCACCATGTTCAGGGGTTGTGGGAGAGTTTATTCCTGATGCCATCCACTCAGTCCACTGACACGTTGAGATTATGCTACTGAAATTTGCAGAGGGGGTCTGCAAAGCAGCTCTGTCTGTGCTCAGACATCCATCAAGGAAGCTCTGCAGCTCAGATGGGCTGTTTAGTGTTTCTTGTGTCATAGTTTGCTCCTTTTGGCCGTGGCTGAACAATGCCAAAGTCCGTACAGGGTGACAGGGAATAGTATACTGCAGCCAAGCAAATCAAAAAAAAAAAAAAAAGCTCCTGAAGTAATTTTTATTCCTCTGAAACTTTTGTCAAAACTGTCCCAAAGAGTGGATTCTTTACCTTGTTTTGTTATCTTTAGAAGAAAAATGGACTGCAGCACACTTCATACTGTAAACAGTAACTTTGACTGGCCTTACTCCAGTAGCAGCTGAACAAATATTTCTAACATGGAGAACTCCTCCTCCCTTTTCCTCAGCTGGACAGACCACATATTTTTATAACTCCCTGTCAGTTTTTATATCTAATGTGGTCAGCCAAGGGAAGGAAGCTCACAGAAATAAAGGAATTCAAACATTGCATTTACCTTTTCAGCAGCCTTAAAACTAAACTGTGCCTTTCTAGGAGCAACCCCAGAAAACACACCGTCCAAATTCTCCAAGTTGAGGTCTGCAGCTCTTACTTAAATCAACAGGCTACAGACAGCTAGAAGAGCTCAAAGAAGCAGACTGTATAGGATACATATACATACAATGCAGGCAGGCTCTGCACAGGAATATTACATGTGAGCATTTTGGAAAAGTTTTGACAAGTCCATGTAATGAAAACAGGAATATTTGTACTCTTGTACCAAAATAACTTGAGGGAAAATGTGATAATCTTCGCTGTCATGCTAATTCAGAAGACCTTGTTTAGTTAAAGAAGATTCTCCACTGAAATTATATGAACATTAATCAAGAGGTATCAGTTTGAGTCCTTTAGTTCAAGATAAAGTATCTGAAATGGTTTGAACTGTATTGAAAATGTTAATGTGAGGAATGTGTGTTTTCTTCACTTTAGGTGTCCTACTTAAAAAGGATTCTTAGATGAAAAGGTGCTGAAGCTGCTTTAGTTGTACTTTCTAAGCATAAAAAGATTTTTCACACCAACCATTTTGTTCTTTCAACCACGTTGAACAATTTCAGCTTTCTTCAGCAGCACCCCTTTGAAGATCTGCTGTATCATTGTTCTATGAAATCTGACTGGTAATTGTGGAGTTTTGTCAGTATTCCGGAAAAAAGCTTTCATTCTTATAAAAGATGCTGGAACACTTTAATAATCCTGCAGAACAGCTTGTAATAGTGAACTCGGAGATTGCTTATAAACTGAAAGCAAACATTAAGACATCAAATGAAGAGAAAAGATATATTTACTGATGGGCAAGCTATCCATTGGACAGATCTCTGGAGGGCAATTAACTAGTGGTTAGCCAGTGTGAAAAGTCAGCGCGAACTAGTTTACTCTCAGCAGTGGTTCTAGAGGAAAGACTGAACTGGAAGAACTGCACAAATACATTACATGTAATTGGAGAAAAACAGAGCTGGAAAAATGGTACCTGCCCTCGAAAATACTCAGGATTAGAAACTCCACAACTTCCAGGGTTGTAAGCATGCTGTAATCTGACTTTGTTAATGCTTGTCTTCCCAAGCAAGATTACACATTATTCCTATCTTTTAGTCAGATACCATTAGCCCATCACCTCTCAGTCTCTAAATGACCTTAATTCTTTCACTCTTGTCTGATTTCCTAGAGCTCTGATAGCAACTGTTGCACTCTTCTGGTTTCTCTCCTATTAGCACTGCTGCTCAAGACAGACATGAAGGAATAATGGGATGCAGTACTCCATTTTTTCCCAATTCCAAAGAGAACAGCAGCCTGTATGATTCAATTAATGAATCAATCATACATGCTATAGACCTGTTTCCATTTATTTTTTTTATGTTACTTATGTTTGGCCTTTGTTGTGCTATAACCTTACAATTCTCTTCTACAAAAACAGATAGGTGTTCCCTATCCAGTGTGTGAGCATTCACTTGGTCCTGCCTAAATGTAGTGCCTTGTACTTGTCTACACTGGGTTTCATCATAGTTTTTTCTGGACTACTTTATCAGTTTGTCAAGATGTGCTGTTGGCAACAGAAATACAGCTATATCACACATCACATTACAGGCATTAACACATTTTTACCCATTTTTTCTAAGGGCACAGGACCCATGCAATCACACTGTTCTTTGTCACCTCCATCACTTCCTGACAAACAGTTTTTTAACCACTTGGTTAATTCCACCCAAGTATGATGAAAGAGAAACCTCTCAACGATTGACTTTAACAGTTGTATGGCAATCAGCAGCTGGGCAAAGGAGAAGCCTGAAGCTGTTTTCCTTCTCTGAAGGAAAAGCCTTTGGCCTGAGCACAAGACTCATGTGCTGTTCATCCTGTCAGCTAGCTAATGAGTGCCTGAGCACTTACAGGCCTGGTGCACACACATCACTCCTGAGGATCAGGCAAAGTACATGCTCTACTTTGCTCTGCCGATAGAACAGGGAGAGGGGAGCACTGCGGGGAGACCTCATGGAAGAGCCAGGATTACACAAGACTGTAGGAGCTACAGTTATTGCAGCTGTGGGTGCGTAGGGACCGAGGACACATAGATAGAGAAAACCATGCTTTGTTAGTTCTGCCGCTCAAGGAAGAACTTATTTTCAGACTCTGGTATGGTGTCATTGGGATGTGGATATCCTGTACATTGTCTTTCCCCTGACTGAAGTGGACAACGGCTTACCATGAACAAAGCGGATGTGTTTTCTAAGCCAATCTGTACAGCTTTAACGACTGTTTTGCTGTTTGCAGGGGTTTTTTTGTCTTAATGAGTTATGCTTAGATACCTACTGAAGATCTAACAGCAGCATCTACTGTACATTCTCTTTCCTTTATCTGTCAAAGGAGGAGAATCAGATATTCTAAACATAAGTAACTTCCCGTGCAATTACAAAGGATTAAGAACTCTTAGCTCTACATGTTTGAAAACAGATTGCTCCATCACTTTATACCTAGAATAAGAGTGGAAAGCACATGGTTGCGTGCTTCTCTTGTGACCAAATGCAATAAAGTTTAACTAGGAAGAAATATTGACACACACGGATAAGCTGAAGTATTTGAAAAAGCATTATTGAACAGCATGCACTTTGTCCATGCACTTTGCAAGCCTTTAAGCAAACATCCTTGTTCAGTTTTTCCTGCCCTTCAGAGTTGCAAAATGTAGTCTTGTCTTATTTGAAGCAGAAGCTAGAGGCACAGTTGTACTCCAGGAACAAAATACTTCTAATCCTACGGTGATTATTACACCATGCAGTTAACAGCACCCACAAGCAGAAAAAAGAATGCACAAGTACAGCAGGCAAGATAATAAGGACTATTACTCTAATACTTACTATTAGCTTCTCTAGTACTAAGTACTTGAAAAAGATATGAATGCAGAGTACAGCACAATATATTCCTAGAGGGCCTGAAAATAGGTCCATCTTGAGGCAGATAAAAAAAGCATTATCACCTCCACAGAGCTAGACTTAGAAAAGCTAGATCTATTGTTGCACTCTTCTCTAGCAGAAACAATCTTTACTGTTAATTACTTCAGGTTTGCTTGTAATCTTGTATTGTTTCAAAGGTATGAAGAGCCTATAATTGCCACTGACTCAGTAATATCTGCTAGTTTTTAATACCAAAAAAGCAGTAGAAATTATTATTTTAAATAAGTCTGGAATTGTTTGTTCATTTCTATTACAGAATGTTTGGTTTCTTTATGAAGCTTTACCTGCATTTACAATCCTTTGTAGATTAACAGTTTAAATATATGCTTTGCAAAAGTAGTTGTGTAGGAGGCTGTGAAAGAAGCCTCTGTCCAGCAGGAAAGTTGTAACACTATGACATGAAATGATGAGATCTTTGACAGTGATCACTGAGGGAACACTCAGCCAACTTATGAAGGAAATGAGCTAACTCTGCTAACCTGGGACATACACACCATATACTTTGTAGAAGCAAAGACAGCAGTAAGTGTAATATTTTCAAACTACTACGTATGAACCTAAGAGAGTTTTCTCATTAAAGAAACAGAAAATAGTTTAAATTGAAGGGACTGAGTTCACTCTATCCATTTCCTTTAACAAGACTCAGTTTTCAATCCCTGCATCATCAGTGCTTAGTTTAAGAAACCTCTTTTGAAAATAAAAGCTATTAAATAGTCCAGAGAAAAATAATAAAATATGTAACATAATATACATTGCCTTCCACAGGCAAGGTTGATTTCTTAACATCCTAGTAAGCAAAGTAGTGCAACAAGCAAGTAAACAGGGTGGTAGTTATCTTCTATCATTCTACCTTTGGTTGCTGAGCATGGAATTTCACGTGGTCTTAGAAAACTCAGAACTTTCCAAAATGTGAACACCTAAGTAAAGGAAAATAGTGAAACCATCAAATGGTACATTGTGAAGAGCCTTCTTCAGTAAAAAAAAAAAAAAAAAAAAAAAAAAAAAAAGTGTTCTTTATCCATTAAGAATACTACACAATACCATTCATGATTCTTTTTCTTTGTATGTACAGGGGTGGATCAATTAACTACATTTTTCAAGTCAGTATTCTAACACTTTTCTTAGTTTCTAAGCGGCAGTGAAGGTGGTAAACATTCCTAAAAATTAAAATTGGTAATCTGACTTTAACATTGACATTTTGGTAGCTCCTATTAAAGAGGCACATCACTTGCCCTAATGTTACCAAGTCTGATACAGGCAACACAGCCTGTAGTTTTAACTCACCACATTCCAATTCCCACATGGGAATAACTAATTACTAGTAATAGTAATTCTAATTCCCATAAGAGAATAACATGGTAATAACATAATTGGGGACAACCCATGAAGGTATTTTTCTAGGAAAACCTCTATAGTTCAAAAAGGAATCAGTTCAGGGAAATCCCAGTGAATGAGCACAGCCTCCTTCCACAGATCGATTCATCACACAAACATGTCCTCAATACATGTAACAAGAAGCAGCCCTGTGTAAAATACTCAACTGAAGCACTTTTCAAGACGAAAACCAGAATATTAAAAATATCACATTTATTTGTGACCACTCTTATGCCTAGTGTTCTCACCTATAGGTTGCTGCTACAGAAGGTCATCATCTCAAATTCAGTATGGTAAAAAGATGACTGGGAAGGTAAAATCATTTGCTTTCTAACGCTCAACAAGCCAATACACAAAACCACTCTGTCACCAATGCTGGTCCTGGGCTGAGGTTGTAAGACCACAACTTCACCTTCAGCTATTGTGTCTTAAGTTACCACTGTGGATGGTAAATAAAAATCAGTTCACTAAAGATAGAGCTATAGGGTCACTGAAAGGCTTTTACTATACTTGTTTGCTTCCTCCTCAATGCTATTTGTGCTTCATGGCTGTTTCCATCCCATCAGTACAGAAAACCGTCCTCTACAGGATCCATGCTAAATATAGCATACTGAGATGTCCACAAACTGAATAATACAGGACAAATAATTTTTATCCAAATTTATTCGTTAGCTTTAACAATAGTAATACATAAATCAATACTATGTCCAGCATAAGGTTGTATAATAAAATAGGCTATTTGGGTAAGATTGATTTCTAGTGCGTACATTTTAAGGGCAGTTTTCATCCAAATTGGACACATTAAAAAAAAATAAATAAATACAAGGCCAAAAATGCTTACTTAATGAAAGTCCTGCTAAGTAAGACTTCAGGCTCCACATTGCTTCAAAGCACTAATCAGTACAGGTGTCTGCATACATCTTAGACTTATACACAAATGGGTTGTGCTCAAGCAGCATACATTTTTTGACATCTCAGACCATACAAGGTTTCCAATTTAAACCTCCTTATTCCTCTTAAAGCTATCTCCACCTTTCTTCTTTCTCTTTTAGGATTGTCTTGCCTTCCCTCTGTGTGTGTGCACACATGAATGCTAGCAACATTATGCATACAAAATACAAAGGTTCATGCATACAAAATACAAAGGTTCAGTCCCCTCCCAATACTACTTTTTTAGCTTGAGGTCCAGACTGCACTATCTAGTAGAAATATTTATGAAACAAATTGCTACTCAACTCAAGTAAGACTACATTGCTCTTGGGAAAAAGAAAAAAAAATCCCAAACTTTGGGAACATGGTATGCTCCCAGATCTTATTTGTTATGTTTTTGGAGCTCTCAACTTCAGGAGTACATCCTCTCTGGGATGTGTGGTGCTTAGTGCTACAACATTAAGCTTTAGTCACACTGGGTTCTGTAGGCTATGGACAGCCCTCAAGAAGCTGCATTTTCAGCTTTGTTTCCCTAATGGCCAGTGAGTCAAATTTATACAGTGGCATTCAGATGTTCAAAGTGCAGTATAGAGGCATTCACTGACATTTGGGCTACCTTTATTTATATTCAGCAATATTAAAATCTGGTCCCAATTCAGATTAGATACACATGAGAAAACATATTTGGCAAATCAGAGGTATTTTATTTTCTAGTGTATGTATCACACACTGTATAGACTATCGTTTGGGCATATTTATTCTACAAATCTAGATAAGCTTGTTTTATTTGCCTTCTAACTTTTAAATTGTGCTGATGGCAAAATTCCCTTTTTCTTAAGAAGTTATACTCAGGATTGAGTCACAAAATTTTAAAGCTACTCTAATTTACATATTTTACTTCATTATATCAAAACAAAACCCAAAAGCTTGGTCAAAAGTATAAACACTTATAAACCTAGTGAAAACATCCCTGAGAAACTTTCGATAACATAGCAGTAATGATTTGGTCCATTAGAGGAGAAAAATTGTTACATCCAGTTACTGAATACTGAGGGCTACAAGTACATTGGTTGTACACTGGATTCCCATTAATTCACTTTCACTCCCCTTACAAAATACTGTATCTGAGACAAAAGCCACTAGAGTTTTTTTACATTCTATTTAGTTTGATATACAACATCATCATTACGAATTTTAAGATGAATGGCCTAGATTCAGCCCCGGTTGTAACACCTTCAATTTCAATGGAGTTCACACACTTACATCGTTGGGTTGAAGTCTGGCAACATAGATGACTGTGTGAAGGACAGTACCTAAAATAACAAAATCTTAAAAGTTACAGAGGATACTTTTCACAGGCTGCTGACATATGTTTTTTGCATACTACTTATTCTGAAAGCCAATATTTTACGAAGATTTAAGTTTAGAAGTCATACTGTCATGCCATAGGAAAACTCAGAACACTACCAGGTTCAGCTCTACTGAGAAAGCGAAGTACATAGAGTAGTTTCCACAAAAGTGCGCATACGGTTAATGACTATGGAAGTCCTGTGTTAGTATATGTGCAGGATAAAAAAAAAAAAAAAAAAGCAAGAACTTCTTGAAAATCAGAGGGATATATTCTTCATTGCTCTTAAGTTGCTTTAAAGGGCCACACAGTCCAACATCTCCTGTTTTAGCAGTATTTTAGAACAAACTAAGTCAACATTCACATACATGTAAATCAGATAAATGCGAGTATCCACTTTTTAACTTCTTTTGTGTGGCATACTAATAGTTTTCCAATATATCAGGCTTTAATACGGTTTCTGAAAACAATAGCATTCAAAAATAAACTAAAGCTGCTTGTACTCTGAGGCAAAAACTAAGTTAGTCCTAGACTTTATCTTGCTGTACCAGTACTCCTGACCTTAGCACTTTCTGCTCCACTTTCTGCTGAGCAGACCTGTCATTTGCAATTAAAAAAGCCATGCTTTATAATGTTACATCAATAGCTTCTGCTAAAATGAGGCTATGTTTTACTTTATGAAGTGCAAAAGTGTAATACATATCTTGTACCTAGCACTTGTCTAATTTGTAAGGAAATATGCAAAGAAACCTACAAAGGTGTTTCTGTAAAGTTAAACCAAAACAGATAGAATACTAAAAAGGTATTTTGAGAAAACATTGGAACTTAAGAGTCCACTTAAGGAACCCAAGAAGGGCATTTATACCAATTTGAGCAGATAGGGGAGCAGAACTGTTTATGGAAAGGTAAAAACAGAAAAAAACCCACAAAACCAAATACTGTGCATCAAATTATTTTGAAGCAACTAAAAAAACCCTTTCATTTTGCTCAATGAGCACAAGAATTGTTTCAAATTCATGAACAAATTGAGTATTTATATTCACTAAACAGTATCACTGTGGGGGTCAGCGACAGAAATTCAACATTATTTTTGTGATCAAATACTAGATGCATGACTTGTGGGGATCATTTGAAACATCACCTGCCAAGATCCAACTAGGTTGTTCTCTGCCAAACATGAAACATTTTTACAGGGTCAGAAGATGAATTTTAGCTCTCTTGGGACAGCTTCCTCAAACAGCTAAGTTACACATTCAACTCTAGAGAAACACCTTAGGGTCACAAAAGGCAGCATATGTGTTTAACTGTGACATTTGTGTAGCAAGTTAGTAAAAGAAATGGATCCTTTCAGACAGTAGATGTATTACCAGGTAGTGAACTGTCAGGGACTGCTTTGGGATCAGGAGTGCAACAAACAAAAAGTTGTTTTCCCAAGCTTTTTTGGGCAAATCTGAAGTACATTATGTGGCCCATTGCAACAAAAGATACAGAAATAAGCACCAATAAGCCAAAAGCTTCAGGGTTTGGGGCCAAGATGACCATGATGAAGTGCAGCAAGTCAAGAAGGTAATTCATGGAGTTTTGGACACCGTTTATGATGCCTCTTTCAGATTCTACCACGTTTTCTTGGAGCAACTGTGTGACAGTCAAATCAAAGGACCAAAGGCCTATGGAGAGAAAAAACAGTTATCCATACAACTGGGCTTCTCATGGTAAGCTTTCATTACTAGCACAAGTCAATTCATACTTCTGAACACTCACTTCTGCCAAAAATGCAGAGGACAAGCTAGCCTCTTGTCAGACTAGAACAGATTTCACACTGACAGTCAAGAGCAATTTATTTTCCCTTTACTAATACTTCCTGAAATAATACATACAGCTTGACACATTAACTTGCCTGTCACATCTTGCTTCAACATGTCTATAAAGTTAACAATGTTTTGCTCACCTGTTCCTTATTTAAATGGCTGTTTTACAGCTATTCACACATGTACTCATGCTAGCTACAATTGCTAAGTTTTGCATAAGATGTTTGCAAAAACATCAAATGTTTTAAACTACGCAGAATACAGAATAATGTACAACAGTCTCAGTTGACACTAGCTTCTATACTGTTTTAGTCCATTAATGATTCAGTTTTAAAAGCTTATCTTACAAGCAAATTTAATACATGTGAATCACGTATTTTATTCCTCACAAGTTCAGCAAAAGCGGCAGCAACTGAGTATAAAAATTTTACAAATGAGAATTACTGTTCATTACATTTATGTATCTGACTGCCTGTTATGTTGACAGATACTAGTACTACAGTAACCAGCAATTACTCAGAAAATTTAGCTGTCATCCAAATCAAAGTTTCTTCTAAAATTCTTTACTGGTCACAAGTTTAAAGGTTAGACAATTCATTTAATTAATGCATTAATTTAGTAACTGCTAAGTTTGAAGGTTTTCATAGGAGATGTGTTTAGTTCTGTTTCCTATTAACAAATGGTTTTATTTGGTTGTGAAGGAAGATCATTTAGACATGAGCATTCCAAAAGACAAGTTGCATTCGTCTCCAAATGTGGTAACTTATTTCCTATTAGTGATATATGATATGCAATAAATTAGTACTGCAGTCTCTGCACTGGCAACAGTATTGCAAAATCACTTCATTTTTGTGTGAAGTGTAATGAATTAGCCTTAGAAATGCGATATTAACACTTCAGTTGTAGCCTACAATTCTAAACTCAGGTTTGTATTCAGCTGACAGGCACTAATTTTTAGAATTAAAAGCAGTCAATAGATAGATTTTAATAGAGACATAATACTTACCAACTCTAGCAGCAATGACTCCTGCAAACAGGAGACTAACAGAGATTAAAGGCACAGGCTCAGGACTCATCTCTGGGTCGCTGTTAGCAGGAGTAGTAGACCCGTTTAACAAGTTGGGCATTCCAGTGGCAAAAATCATTGCAGGATTATCTTCTGGAGATGCTATAGTAGGTAATGGTTCACTTTCAAACAGCCTGGCACTGATGTCAGCAAACGGTGAAACAGTCAAATCCAGAGGACTTCCAGGCATGAATACAGAGATGGCACATAAGACCAGACAAGCAAATTGAGCAACTCCAGAAATAAGGCCTGTGCGAACCAGGCCACATTTGCGACGAAGCCAAGTGAAAGCTACTGTTCCCATGATTCCAGTGACTGCCGAGGCACCCATCAGGAGGCTTAGCACAGAGCCACTCAAACCCTGAGTGTATGCATAGCCTGTAGTAATACAATCAAAGCCCAGAACAGTCATATACAGAAATGCAAGACCCATGCCTGCAAGAAACACTGGCTGGTTGTAGTATGCAACCCATCCATCGCGAAATGTGATAAAAGGTTCAGCAATCCGGGCAGTACAGCTGATTTCCTTCTCCTGTGGGGGCTCAAAGGCAGTTACATCTTTCTCAACAATTAACTGCACTCCTTCAGCAGGTTTTGTGTCACTCTCTGTAAACAGAAATGTAACTGTCAGATACAGTCCTGCCTGGAAAGTGCAGTGTAAACAATGTAAATTGTTTGCAGTCAGTCAGTTCACTGCTGCAGAACTGTATCAGTTAAATTCTGCAATCATCCTTCCTCTGATTACTTAAATGTTTTAAAGTGTCCTTAAATCCCATCTGTATAGTAAGATGAAGTAAAGTTTATCCCTATCAATATAAGGTCCTGCTTATTTAATTAAACTGTGGTAGGAGGAAGCATAACCTGCTTCTTTTCAATAAACTTGTGACTGAATGCTCCATTTCCATAAAGAAATTATTAATGAATGCCAATGTTAGTTGGCATTTTAATATAGTGCATTTAAACATACAAAGCTAACCACAGAAAGTAGGGAATACTTAAAACATCTGTCAGTATCTCATGTCATGGCAGAAGAACCAAGACAGAGATGCTTGCTGAAGGCTACCAAAGCCAAAAGCTATCAAAACTTGACTTAAAATCTCAGACTATGCTTTTCTACAGTTCCATTTTCACTCTATTAGAGGTAAAAGGCACTTCCACTCATCACAAACTAAAATCCCCACAATGCCACAGCAGTATTTAGATTAGTAACGTGGATAGAAACTATGCAAATGTTTGGATGCCTGAGCAGTGCTTTTACACTGTCAAGTTTGAAACAAACTCCACATACAGCGAGACACATGAAGTATTTCCGTAACTTTTAAAAATGCAAGTCTTCTACTGAAATCAGAATAACGCACTAGCAAAGATTAAGAGACATTTCCTAGATACTGACACTTGCTAAATGTTTCACTCTTCAGGAGCATTCAAGAGCCAGTTGCAAAGCTACAGAGCCTCCTACGTTCTTCATCTCGCTCCCCTCCCCTATCTTCAGCTGCCATCAGCCTAGTTCAATAGCTTACTGGACCAGCTATTGCCACAATGGATCTGCTGGCTGGGATTAAGATACATCTCTTCAGTGTTTTTAATAGAAGCCTCCTATGTCACTATATATTGAGCAAAGAACAGATTGCTAGCTAGCTTTTAAAGAAGAAACAGGAATTCTTTATAATCTTTATTTTAAAAAAAACTGCAATGTTGTAATTGCTGAGCTTTCAGTAGTATTCGCATATTGCTACCTTAAAAATGGGAAAATGCTTATTTTATATTCCAGTATCTGACACTTCAAATACCTCATTACAAAAAGCGTGTTTCTGAACAATTTTAATTTCTGGTATTAAGACTATCTAAAGTAACGTTCGTATCAATTTTAAGGTTGCATATAGTCATAGCCATCTACACTGCAAATCCCAGTTCTTCAGCTTGGCCAAGGAAGCAGAGTGGAGGGTCAAAGCAGATTTTTTTTCTCCACCATTTCCTGCAGCATGTGGAACTCACTGAAGCATGCCAGCCTAGAAATATCACCACCTATTCGACAGCCTCCTGAAAGCCTTTTAGTACTATATGTAAGTAGACATGAATTAGCAAGGAGTCCTACACTGGCTGTTTTGCTTGTAGACACTACGGAGCGAAGGGCTTTGTCAGCTTATTAGCTATGGTATAGATAAGCATTCCTTGTGATCAGCCCTAGTAACAGGGCAGACTAAAGGATTAATTAAGAGGAGAGAATTCATTCTTTGGCTGCATTTTATGGGATTCCTCAAACACCTGCACAAAGTATTGTTACTTAGATGACAGTCTCTGGTATCTACACCCAAAACCTGAAACCTCCAAGCTATGAGTATAAAGCTACACAGCCTCAAAGCAGTGTCTGTAGAAGACAACAGTCAACATTTCAGTTTGACTGATACAGTGAATATACTGTGAATTTGAAGTTACTTCTGTGTTTTCAGTACCTTTCTTAGCATTCGGCTGTTTCAGTTCCGATTCTTCAACTTTTGCACATTTGAGAGCCAGAGTAGGGGTTTTCTGATAAACCTTCCAGAGCAGCAGATACTCCACACACATTGACATCAGGTTCCAGCCAGAAATGAATCCACAGCCAATCACCGGGGAGCCAAATGTCATTATCTGACCAACTGCCATTGGGGCCAAGATATTGGTCAACTGATCAATTCTTCTTATTGTGGCATTCATATCTGTCAGAAATTATTTGATAATATGAAATAAATGCTGAACACTTACAGTGAAATATTCACTAACATAATTGAGGACTGCACATGTATACGCATCAAGCTAAGAAGTCTTGCTCCAACTGTAACTGGTTCCAGCAGGAGTCAGACTGCTAACCAGAGGCACCTTTAGAGTGTCCCAATGTTTAAGTTTACTGCAACAAATCAAAGTGTTTGTAAGCCAAATCCTACTCCTGCCAGTTTTGCCTGCACAAGGTCTTCCAGGTTTAGCATGTCAGGTTTACAGTTGAAGTGTACTCCTGCAGGCAAAACTGTTAGTCATTAGATCAGATTACCCTTACATACTAGTGACATTATGGACTCCTAAGCACCTCTCTGAAACATTCAAACGTAGCATGCACAACTCTAGACGTTATTTGGAATCTCGTATGGTAGAATTCTTTCCTGTAGAGGTAATTTTAGCATCTACTATCTCCCAGTACTGGACCAGGTATTTCTTAATCTCCTCCATTTACTTATAATGGTGACCACAGTAGCCAATGCGATAGCAGCGGACCTTTGAAATTGTTTTAAATTTCCTTATTAGTCACACTGGTTGATGGCAGTTGTAGGCATTCTCAGAACTTACTGAGCAAAGTCCTCACTCCTCTCTGTTCCACACTGATGTTGATGGTCCAAACAAGCAGCCCATTCTTAGCATGAATGCATCTTTCATTTACTGGTAGTGGATGTCTCGCCCTCCATGATCTTGTCTGCTTTAGTGTCATTACACCCTCTGGGCTCCTGTAAGTTTCCAATTAACAGTGCCATTATCCCACCCTTAAAAGCTGCTAGATGCTCAATGGTTTTGCACATCAGGGCTTCAGGCTGCTTAGAAGTACATCTCAAACTCATCTCAGAGTGGTCTTATGAAATCAGAGCATTTGAAGGGCAAGTGAAAGTATATACCAGTATGAAGCTGCTTTTCTGAATCTGTAGAGAATTGCTCCTTGCCATTCAAAGAAATGTTTAAGTTATTCTAATTAGAATTCAAAGTCAATTAAATGTCAACTATTTGAATGAGGGTTAACTGAGTAAGTTACTTACTTGCATAATACTTGTCCTTGGAAATTCCCAAAACTAAGTTTTGGGTTTTGAGTTATTTGAGGAAGGCTAGTATTTCTACTCAGAAAAGGTACAAAGTAAGAGTGAATGGAAAAATTAAATCAAGGACAATGAAGAAGAGGGAGCCAAGGCAATTTTTTATTTCCCTATTCCACTAACTTGCTTAAACAAGGCTCCTCTTTGAGGAAAGATGAGAGTGCAGAGATGGACAGCAGTATTTGCTGCCAAGTCAATGCTGGCATTTAGGTTTTTAAATTAAGGAATTTCAACAGTCTCCAAGATACATTAAAATTAAACACACAGCAACCCTATTCAGCCTGGAAGAGATCCATTAGATCTGTTGAACTAAGCACCTTAGCTCAATGGGGGTTTTTTTTGTTTTTAAATTAAGTTGTAAGAGAATTTAGAGTAACCTCTTGCCTGGTTTTTCAATACAGAATTATACAGAAGTGGTCATACAATTCTGTCTGAGATCATGAAGCAATACAGAGGCAGGACTGCCTCCCATGCAGCAGTTCTCTGCAGGTGTGGTCTGTACCTTATCTCATGTGTAGTTAAGTAGTACAGGGATTGGGGAGATGATTTGCTGAATAAGACCTGCCACAAGAAGAAAGGTTAATGAGAACCATTCGAGCTTTAAGGCTTTTATGGATAGATGGTATTTTTCTCCTTGTGATTCACATGCATAATGAAAGTTAACCTGTACTGCTTAACTTAACAAAAGGCATGACGTAGAAAGGCACTGCAAGGTCAAAATAAAAGACTATGGTGGAAAATGAAAATGAAAAATTAAAGCAAAACACTTTCAATGCCTCTAATTAAGAGCTAGCCTCTCCTGGATGAGATGGGGAAATAAGAATAAATCTGCAACACAGGCTTCAAATCCCTACAAGGACCCCAGCATGTAAACTGAACTTTATGGGCAATTTAGGCAGCTTCATATAAAATAAAGAGTCCAGAAGCTGAAATGCTGCCTAGGCCTGGAGGTATGTAAATTCCACAAGTGTCAGACTTAAAACTTTAGTCCCAGAGTTACTTCAGTGAGCTATAAATGTCTTGGCAATGTTAAGCTGATCTGTGCCTTGTTTGCACTTCAGTATCAGTTCCTCTATCTGGGACAGCTTAAGCCCCCTTATAGGGATGATTCAGAGCCCATATAGCCTGCCCAAGTTCATCGCAAAAAAATGCTGCTTGCCACACTGTCTGTTATAATCAGTGCAGCAGCATAGCCAAAGATCAATTGTATGTCCCTTAGTGTGAATGGCCTTATGGCTAGGAGTACCCCCAGCAAAGGAGAGTAAGGTTCAATGCACCCTTGTGGAGGATCCCAAACAATCTCTCACATCCAAGTAGTGTCATGACTACCAAACTGCAGTGTAATTTGAATGGGAACTCATTCACTCTCCTAATAACACCATCCCACTGGGCAAGAAAGAGGAAAAAAGGAAAATATTTATTAGGCAAAAAAGAAGGTTAAGTCTGTAATCTAGTATCAAAGGTATAAGGTGTCAAAAGAATACAGAGTTTTCAGTTCCAACTGAAGAAAAGTGTTCACAGCACTGAGTTAGACTTCTAATGTTAGATAAGTGCAACATTTCGAATGTATCTGCATGCACAGCATTTCCTATTGGCAATTTCCTGATCCACCTAGTTTACTGTTCTGGACTTCATTCTCATGTACCTCTTTCTTTGATCCCTATGTGAGGGGCCCAGTTACGCAACAGTTTTCTGTTTCATTCCAGGGACCTAAAAATAAAGTATTGCAACACTTGGCCTGGAAGTTAAATAGCTTTTCTATTAAGCACTGGTTATTTGATTTAAGAGTGTGGTGTATGTTTATTTTGTTCAGCAAGAATAAAGTTCTCCTGACAAAGCTGCAGTAGGACAAAACAAGTTTAGGGATGCCTAACTGAATTGTAATTACACAATCTCAGTAAGTGCAGCCCAGAGCAGGGAAGAGGAAAATGAAGGCTACCCTTTTTATCTGCTGTTTTCTCTTAATATCTGGAACTCAAAGACATGCTGACCGCTGTAAAACTCCAGTCTAAAAATCAAGCTTGGAAAGTAAGACATTTAAGGTATTAAAAAGGCAACATATTTCACCTGCCAGTTTGCTTCTGTCTTCCCCTGCAACCACAACAATCCAGTCCCTCTGAATTGTTATCGCTGTGGCAGTGCTGGCCAAATTGGCAATATTTGCTATAGTGATAACCAGGATATAGCACACCGTCTAGAGAAATGTGAGGGGAAAGAGTTACAACATGAGAAAATTGATGAAGGGAGATCTCTGCTCCTACCCTGTACAACAAGACACTTTTACATTTGAATCCATACATTTTAGTTTTATTGTTCAGACAAACCAAGACTAAGTCTACTTTACAATTCCTGACAGAAAACAATCACCTCTGTTTACCCAGCTAGCTCAAAGTTTCATTTGCCAATTTTAGCTCCCAGGAATGTCTAAACAGACTAGAGAGAAAAAATAAAAATTCAGTCTCCCATGCTCCCCAAAGTTTCTTTGTAAGTTAATTTCTTATTAACAAGTTCAAGCACTCACAAGAAGCCATCCATGATATAAGGTCAAAAGCTGTGTCTTAAACAAGAAGATAATCATCAGGATTATACCACACAGGATGACAGATGCATTCTGTACAACCAAGGATGTCTGGGCCACTGTTTCAAATCAAAACAGAGAGCAACTGTTAAGAACGTAAGAATGACCCAAGTATAACCTTAAGGAGGTTCTAATTAAGGAACATGCACAGATTCTTTAAACATTTTTATTTTTCTTTTCTCCCCCCAAAATATAAGTGGTAAAACTACACTTCATATTAGATTTTGAATCTTCCATTGTCTTAGAGAAACAAATTAACGTCTGATGTAACTTCACAGCTATTAACAATTTAGAGTCCAAGTAGGTCTTTTCTCAATCAAAATCCAAACTGTACCTGTTTAAATGCTGACATCGTATTTAAAGGGGTAAGAATAAGACTTAGCTTGAGTCTCTAAAATTCACCTTCAGCATACCATGGAAGTGATGCTATTTTGTAAACTCTTGGAAAGTAAAACTGTGTATGAAGAACTTGATGCTGTGTTATTTATAAACAGACTAGAGCATACATATTTAAAATATGTATAATGCAAATGCAGCAAATGTTTACATTTAAGTGGAAGTTGTTTGGATCCAGACAGAAGACAACAAATAATGCAAGTGTATGTTAGTATTAGACTATAAAGAACTTGGTCTGTGGTCCTTGCAGTTATGTGCTTTTTACCTTTCGCATTTCTGCACTTCGTACAGGTTTAGTCTGAGTAGCGGACATATTGTAACATAAAACCATTTTCCTCCTGTCTTTGACATTATCTCTATATATAATCATTACCACCCTGAAACACTACCCTTTCTTAAAAAAAACTGAGCAAGCCCCATTCTTGTATTTGACTTGAGGAGTTAACTCCATCAGCTTTATCTTTTTATGTTAATTTGATGCATCCTTAAGTAAATAACCTGCTCTAGGCATCTAACCTTTGAGCCTGGAGTTCTTGTCCACCCAGTCTCCAATAATGGCTCCCAGGAGAAGAACTGATCCCGCCACAACCAGTCCATAAACTGCAGTCAGGAGTAAGCTGTTTCCATAAAGTTCAACCAGGAATACAGACACAGCAAAATGCCACATACGATCTCCCTTTAAGAGTAACAGAGAGTATATACACAACATCACTATTTGCACTTTGCAAGCACATAAGTTGACTATTTCACCAACGCCTCAACAAAATACTATATTAACATAAAAGTTTGTTACACACGCAGGGGTAGAGTGTGTGGGTTTTTTTGTTTGGTGTTTTGTTTTTTTTAAAAAATTGGGTGTTGGTGTTTTTTGATGACTACATCCTGTCACCATTGATTTTATCCCAGTATCACCAAGGTCTTCTGTCCAAACCAAGCGCAGTATTACAGCTTGTAGTACAATGTCAAAAATCCCAGGTATTTTCTACACATTACAGGACAGTCTGTTACCAGCCACATCCAACAAGCCTCAGAAAGCTTACACAGATTCTCCAGCACAGATAAAGTATTAGCAACAGATTTATTGACTACTGATACTATTTAAATAACTTTAAGACAGCAGTTTGCTCTTAGATGATCAAAGCTTAAATGCCGCTTTAAAACACAAGAGCCAGTCAAGCCAAAGTGAGTCATAATACAATTCAGGATAGACTTGCGTATAGATAGACTAAACGTTAACTCAAGTTGCTGAAGTCAATGGACTTAAGCATCAGCATATTAGCAAGAGGTAGAATATCAGAGCTCGTTTAACCTACTGTAAACTCTTGCTAGTTCAACCTATGTAGCCTGTTCCTCATTTAACATACTGCTTAGAATACAGAATATTCATGTTCTGATACCACTTACTACAGGTAAAAAAAAAAGAAGCCCAAAATGCTAAAGATGTCCAAGTGAAGTAACTTCATATTATTGAAAGCATTTTTAGGTTTGCTACCAAACAGACCTGTGGCTTGCTAATGAATTCATCAAGGTTTTCTGTTGTCACATGATGGGAGTTCACATCTCACTTTATTTCTAAACATACTGCAAGAAATGCACTACAGAAAATGCTTTATGTAATCAACAACAAAGCAGATGAATAGAAATAATTCATACTATTCTACGGCATGCAATTTGTTTAATAAGGGTCCCTAATATTAGTCTTTTATAAACCAAACATGAAACTGTTTTCTTCTGCTGCCTTACCTTAAATAAGCAATTGTTATGTCATACAGTGAATAGCACACATTTCTAAGGACCTCAAATATTCTGAAGGGCTGGAGGAGGTATAACATAAAAGCACTTTTGAAAAGCAAAGTCTGCCAAATCTAACATACCATATAACACAGCAATCGAGATACATAAAAAGCATGCTATTTGGAGGGTCAAAATAATTGCAAAGTTTGATTAAAATCTCCAGCATAGCATAAACGCACAAAAAGACTTCACCTTCTATTGTTATTGAAGTTCTCTGAAGGAGACTTCTTCAAACACTGTAATATTTAAACATTCATATTTGTTTCCTTAACCACAGGCAGAAAAAAAATTACATCCCAATCATGTAGGAAGGCAAATTTCACCTGATCAAGGAAAAGCTCTGGGTATTTTCTATGTTTTTTAACTAAAAAACAATGAAAACAATGCAAATATAAGAATGATCAGCTTAGATGTGCCCTCTCATATCTAATAAACTAGTTTTCACTCTCCAGAGACACCTAAAGTCTCCTATAAAATATGTTCCACTTTTATTCCATGGTTAGTAGAAGTACACAGAAAGTATTCTAGAAAATGAAAACACAGGAATATAATTTCCCAAGTCTAGCATTCACTTAAGCTTAATATGACCCGAGTTACCTCTTTACTGAATTTCACTTAAAATACACCCAGGTGGATTAACTGTGTTTTGATTAACCTGGGTAACTGTTTATTAAGCTAGAAAAATAAGCCAAAAGAGTACTTTCACATTAAAGTTTCATAACAGAAGTTTGTTGGGTTTTTTTTCCTTTATGCAGAGATGTTTCAGTTACTGAATACTGACACGATGAAAAAAGGCATTTGAAAAAAATGGAAGTATGTGAAAGTCTGTGCTAGTCACTACTGTCAGAGTGAAAAACCTAATCTCACTTGAAACTGACAGGAAGATTCGTTTGACTCCAGTGTGATCATGATTTTGCTATACAGTTCATTTAAGAAGTCTGTGAACTCTGTTCAGCCTTCTCCAACACATTTACCCAGAGTATTTTGATCAGGCCAATCCACACAGATAATTTTGGGAGTAACTAAAGCTGTTCCAACCTGGAAGCATGGGTTTCTTTCAGGAATTAAAACCCATTAAAAGCAAGCAAAGATAAATTAGTGTCACAGAAGAACAGTATTAGTGAATTAGAGAGGTTTGAAGCAGGTATGTAATTTCAAGCTAAGATCTACTGAAATTTAAACAGTAAATATTGCCTTCAGAAATGGGCAAAGCCTTAATCATTGGTACTTAATCCCACTTTAAAACATCTCAAAATGTGGATACTTCAACTCTTTCAAATAACTAACTACAGCCATTTAGCCTCGCCATCCTTTTAAAGATGGTTCTTGCTCTTCTGTCATTATGATTATCCTTATAACCATCTCAGACTGAATGTATACAATCCCATCTCAGAACTGAAGCCAACAAGTTAAGCAGTAGCCAGGCTACTACCTACTGACAGGCCTCCTGATGTCTGAATTGCACAGATAAGGCTGGGAAGTTGCAACCGACCTCCTGGCAAGCATTAGGCCTGGCACCAACAAAGTGAACCCAGTTTCATTCGGTTCTTTCTTTACTGCCATGTGATCGACAGTAATGAATTAAAAACATAAAGGCAATAGCATAAGGTCTGAGACTCCAGCTCAGCAGTGCAGTCCTGCCTCTTCACAGGGGCCAAGCACACATTCAAATGCTTTACTGAACAAAAGCCTAAGACATAGTCTAGACTTTGTTCAAATCTGAACATTTGTGGCGATGCGACACATTTAATCATTTACAGCTTCTCTCTGTATTTGGGAATGGCTTAGTAGCACAGAAACCAAATTCACTCTCTCAATTACAGCAAACCCACATTTCTATCAGGTTTTATATTGTGGACATAGCTATTTTAGAACAAAGATGATTTATTACTTTGAGTTCTGAAGATTAAGGTGCTTGTTTATTGTTCCTGCTAGCAAAAACGTTCATACTACAGGAACACTAAAGCTTAAGAGTTATAAAAGGTGCAGTCCTGCACCCAGTTCTGTCAAAATAAGCTGTATTTCTGTTGCATCAGCAGGTTTGGTTGGGGCTTTTTGAGTCAAGATTTTCAGCACAAAAGAAAACACAGTGGAACAAGGAGCGTACTATTAAAATTGCTAAACAGCTCAACAGACATCTGGCAGCCTAATGGTTGCTACTGTGTGTGATGTTGCTTTCAAACTCTGCTTTGTCACTTTTACTCAGGTACCCTGAGAGCAGTCCCACTGCTCTGCTCTGAAGCACTCGTCAGAGAGGAATATTTGCCGAATTGCCAGATAAGGCACTTTGTGGGCATTACTGACAAAAACTGTTGCAGGTAACAACCCTGGCCTCTGAAAAGCAGCGAGCCAAATAGAAACACCACCACTGAGCTCCTTCGATAATATCAGTAATTGCTAAATTATTGCACTTGTTTAAACAAGTGTTTGGTACCACTCCAAGCCTTCTGCCATTAACAGAAACATCAATATGACCTTTCAGGTTAGTGAAAGCAAAGAGCTGCAAAAGTTAGGCATGCAACATTGTAACTGTATATCAGCCACTTGTTCACTGCTATACAAAGCACACATCAAAGCAGTCCAAATCCAGGACTAAAGACAAAACAGGGAATATTAGGGAAGAAACTTTCCACTTCTTTTTGAATCAAGCCAAATGGATGGAGACTTAAAGACTGTATTATAAGTCACATATATACTTAATTTTATTACATGGATTAGAACCAGATTGTCTATCTTCAGTGTGTATTTTAATATTTTTTTAGTATGCTTCAAGCGAGTCAAAACCGGTATAGTGTGTTATTTCAGTAGAGAAGGAAAGCATTTCAGAGGGCAAACATTCTGACAGACAACAAGACACCTCCTGACACTCTCAACGGGTTTGCTAATGAGTGGCAGTAAAGGGTCCATTCTAAACGTTGAATATTTCCCATTAGCAAGTATACAGGTCCTTCAATAACATGTTGCAATGGACCATCTTTCATGCTGCTATGGACCATGCTTCATTTCCTTCGCTCAGAACACACTCTATAAGGAGTCTCACCGGTTCTGTAGTTACTTTAAAAAGTACAGAGCCAGGCCCTCAGGAAACTGAGTACCACACTACTCCGCAGTAATGAAAACTGAACCTACTGCAACATCTCACATAAAAATTATGAAGATGTTTAATAGCGAGGTGCTGTAATGGAACCTCTGCCTTCGTGGCGGCATTCTAGTTTGTGAAGATTTCTGGGGAAGCACCAATAATGGTCAGGCAAGTCACTGCTAGGTTAATAAAATCCTACTTCTAGCAGGCCAGTATTTTACTTACCCAGGTGGACAGCGCATGTCCAAGATAAAGAAGAAACTTGGCAGACATAAAATAGGCAACCACAGATCCTAAACGAGAAACAAGAAACAAATGCTAAAGGAGATTCGGGCACACCCACCGCGTTTCGGTACGCGGCGGGTGCTACTGGCTGCCCCGGCGGCACCCAACGCCGCTTCCAGAGCGAAGCCGCCACGGGGACACGCCGCCTCCTGGGGCGGCGGCCGCCGCGCCGGAGCCCGCCAGCCGCGGGCGGCACCGCAC